>CM061119.1:8138877-9338877 GCA_030770115.1 Daphnia galeata
GGAAGAATATTCCTCCTTGTAAATGTTTCATTATAAGACATTTGTCACTGTATGTCCCAGCCATCTAATCTTTGTTGCTTCTTCGATATCAAGAACTGACGTCGGTTCGTATACGAATCAGGACAATAAAATTGAACCGCGGGGACCCTAAAATATCAATCAATTTTAAAAATATTTTAGGCATAAGTAGTTAACATGTTTGGGAAGCTCTAGTTAAAAATTTCACTGCCCTAGCGTAAATATGACGGCCGCTATTGATAGAGAACGCATGTTTTTTTAATTATTTATAGAAATCCCGATGGATTTTCAACGAGTGGGACCCTTACATATCATTTTATTTTCAAAACGATTTTTGCAGGGAACATAGATAAAGACAAATATGAATCATCCATCTGATATCCCGTAATTTTTTTCTGAAAGGGTACCGTGAATTTCCAAAAAAAAATCACGAAAAATTGGGTTTTTTTCACGTTTTCACGCAGGTGGGAACCCTAAATATTTTTTTTCGCGTGAAATAAAAAATACAGGGAAGTTTAGCATGATTTGGAACCCCGATCTGCAAACCCCGATGGAAAACAAAAAAAAGTGCGGGAATGAAACACCCTAATGTTTTTATTTGTTAAGTCCCCATAATTAACTGTATTATATAACAAATTTGAATTTGAATGATGAGTCATTCCATCATCATCATCATCATCATCTTTATCAATAAGGCCTGACATATTGATTGCTACATCAAAATCAAAAATAATCAATAGAACGCATGATTTCTTTTTATCAGGCATGTTTATGAGAGAGAGAAATAGAATATCTTAAAATCCAAAATTTAATAAATTTCACCACTACATATATAGTTTTTTTATAGAAAAACAAGGCTAACGAAAAGTAAAGCATTTCCGTTCGCTTTTTAAGATAGCATATCATTAACTTATTTTGAATATTTTTTGCATTAAAAATCTCGAAATCAACTAGTTTATAAAGTTCATTTGTCAAATAGATGATATAATGTAGTTGTATTAGTAAAACTCTATTTTGGTCTGAAGACTAATTGATATCATTCATTCTGGCAACTAATTTTATTGGCAGAAACGAGGTTATGCAAATAAATGCAACAAGAATTTCATTTACTAGGATTCGGCAACCAACTAGATAACCAGTACGCAAATGAAATAAAGTAACTGTCATAAAAACAAACTGAAAATAAGACGGTGACCTCCGCTAAATTATGACAGAATTTCGTACAAAATTTCGTGACGATTAGTCAAGCAGGGAAAAAACGTATACCAACAAACATATTGGACTTTTTTGTGCACAATAAACCCTCTGTATTCTACCCTAATACCCTACCCCCTATACCCTACCCCCTATATATTCTTTAAGGACCTTCGTATATATATACCCTCAGGGATAAACTAGGTTATTATTGAATTACAAAATTTAGGTTTTGACCATCTTAAATGATGTTTTTTTTTAAATAAAATAAGGGCGGTTATTCTCCAACTTATTTTCGAACTTTTACACTCTTCCAAAATCCTGGCATCTCCCGCATTTTACCTAGACATACATCCGAAAAGGACCGCCCCTTTTATACATACGAATATTAATTTAAAATACACTACAACTAATTTTGAGACAAAACTTATCGCAATAGTAGAAAATTTCACGGGGAATCGAATAAAATTCACGTCCGGGAAAGATAGTGTATAGAATCAGAGTGAGCGATCATCTATTTTTCTGACGGTCTCGTCGAGGCCCTGTTTTCTCTTTTGTTGTCCTTTGATCTTGTTTCCTATCCCTTTCTTTTTAACTAGTTTTACCTTATTTTTTGTATAAAGCCCGACGCAGAATCTCATTCTGCAGCTCAGGGTTTTTGTGTTCATACTTCATTCTGTAGTACAGTTGTCTCTGGTTATATAGGCGGGACGAGGCCCAGGCAGTACGCTGGGACGCTATATGCAGAGTTATAAAGGGATGGTTGAGGAACTTCAGAAGAACTTTTATATGGGTCCTCTGTCCAACTTTTTTCGAGCTACGCTACTACCCATCCCCTATTTTAAGAAGTCCATTTTCCTTTAATAAGTAGCTGTAACCTACTAATGAATTAGACTAGTTTGATTATTCAACGTTGATGACTATGCTGGTCTGCTCTTCAGACAAACAAACGATTATTTCAAGATTCTTTTTCTCTAGATAGCAGATGATGAAATTTTCAAAATTCTTTTCTGCCTCGCGAACAACAGGATAGAGTTCTTCGATGCACCGATTCACTGTAAGAGATGAAGGCATGCCACCTTTGAAATTTCCATGAAGAAAATCGTAATATTTCCTTCCACTCGCACGCAAAGTACAAATTGCAATTTTGACTACTAAGGATCGTCAAACCAGTACCCATTAGGTTTAGTAGAGCACCGCAAATACATACATTTTTTATTTTTGTGGTAATTAGGTTTCCTATTATTTAGTTCGATCAAATTAGCCGATGGGAAACAAACGATTCAGAAACTTAATTAGTTCTCGTAGATGAGATTCTGTACAGGATACATTTATTGCAAGGTATATGTTTGTTGATTAATAAAATCGATAAATTACAAACAAATTGACCTAAAACTAATATTAATTTTGGTCAGCATTGGTTCCAGAAGTACTAGGGTTACGTTGAGCAGCTAAAAAAATCGGGATAAAAATTAAAAAATTTCTACATGCGTAAAAGAAATCTATTGTTTTCTATTGTACCTGGTGGTCCATGCGCAGTTTTAACTTCTCTCGCTATGTATTTTTCCATCTCGAAAATCCACAGCTTTCTAATGATATGCTTGAGTAGTTTGTGTTGATTCCATATCTGGCTGGATTCCGAGTGTTTCAAGCTGCCAGAAACGGACAATTTTTCTTGAACTGAAATGTGCAGATTTCGGACTGATTGCTTGATGGTGTCATTAGAATTATCCAGCCACCCAAAGATGAGATAACCAATTTTTGATTTGAACAGCTGTTGGACCTAGTCCACGGATGACTTGATCACCGACGACTATCCCAATAGTGCTCCCTAAGAAATTGTCTACTTTGAAAGTCGACATATTGTCTAGCGTAAAAGTAGACAATATTGTCTTCAATTTGCGGACAATATTGTCTAAAATAGTCTAAAATATAGGAAATATATGTTCTCATGGTAAAACTGGAGAACATTGTCCACAAAATATGGACCAAAAAGACTCAAGTTTAAAGTGGACAATTCTTTGTTAGAAGGTTGAATATTATTGTCTACTATTTCTCGCTATTTCAGCCCTTGAAGAAAAAAGGCTTTTCTTCCGTCGGCGAAATCTAAAGATAATCTTCTTTTTTGATATTTAAACCCCCTACGTCCTCTTTTTTTTATCACTACCCACATTCCTATAGAGTGGGTGAAAAAAATTCCCCCTTCACCATCACCTTGTGATTAGGCTGTTAGGGGTTTTGCACTCAGAATAATTTGGTTACCTTAAATTGATAAAAATTTGAAAAAAATATTACAAAAGCAATAAATAAAATAAGTCTATATAACCTAAATTGGTTTGATAATCGAGTTGATTACAAACCCAAACTTAAGTTTCTATATATCCTAGCAGAAAATCATCAACGGCATTTTTTAACGAAATTTCACTCCTAACTTTCAAGTCCTAACTTTGCTCTTACACACACCATAGGATATTATTTTATAAAATGTTACAAATGATATCAACAAATAGCTCAGTTGGTAGAGCAACAGACTGCAAATTCAATACCATTATCAATTTCAGTGGGTTGGAGTCTGTCTTAAGGCTGATTAGAAAATTGGAAAAGATTTTATACATCAACAAAGGAATTTTCCATATTTTCAATTTCCGCCCTTCAAGAACTTCAAAGGGTGGGGGTTGACCTTGTTTAGTAAGAGATAATTTTTTTTAAGCTTCTTTTTCTCTTAAGCTTTTTTTTCAGTTTTAGAAAATGAGATATATATGTCTACTATTTTAGAAGACAATAATGTCCGCGAAAAAGGTGACATATTTGTCCTGAATGGGGTTTCTGGACAATATTGTCCGTAAAAAAGTGGACATATTTCTTTGGGAGTAATATGCGTTGATTAGAATGTCCACGTTGAAGTTAGAAACTGGAATGAACCACTGATAGATTCTTGAAATGAGGCATTGACAATAAATCTGCTCGAAAGGATCACAAGGAGAGTACACAATGTGCGGAATGACGATTGCTTGAATGAGTTTAGGTCATCTTTTGGCGATCGATCAGAGAGGCATCAATAAAAACTAAAAACTAAAATCACAACATCATAAAAATCAGAAACTCCGCGACAAGACGCGAAACCAATGAGAACTAGACTTTCTCTCCGTATTGGTTGGAGCTTTATTTTGTTTGACGAGATCGAAATCGATGAAAGTTCACTGTGCTCCCTCGTTTACCATAATGTTACTAGAGCGTTTGGAGAATTGAGATTGAGCAGTAGTGATAGCAGTTTCCAAAAAAACAAAAGGTTTGTGTTTCTTGGCGTTTTGGTAGTAAGTGCTACGGAAGTGCTGTTTTTGCGATCTCCGCATCTCTTCAGTCCATTACTTATTGTAGAACGTATTCTGCTTTGTCACGGGCTTCATTGTTGTTAAAGTTGACAGTATGTGCGGCGTTGATGTCTGCTGCGATATGAGCTTCGGCCAAATTTTCCAAAATCGCCGCATCCGAAGTCTCCAAAGCTTTTAGCTTCGTGTGGAGATCTTCTAGCTTCTTCTTCAATAGAGGGATCTTTTAGATCACGGGGAATTGTAGCGTCAGCAATGTTGTTGTTGATCGCCCTGTATTAGCTTGGTGGTGGCTGTGCGGTTTTCACCTCACTTTTGAATGAGAGAACGTAGTGAGGCCATCTGTTCTTTCGTATGAAGTGACTAACGTTTGAGAGGCTCGAGATAGAGTTGGATATAAACAGTTGTAAGAGAAAAGCTTGAGAGATTCAGATGAGCTGCAGTGATGAGCGAGCAGTTGTTTTGAAAGGAGAGTTAATCCAAATTAACTGTAGGCTTTGAAGATTCACTATGATGAATGAGAAGAGACGACTATCGAGATGATTGGATAGTGGGTAGCAACATGGCGACTCTAAATCGCCGACTGAATGACTCTTTCGAGTTATCAACCAGGCAAATTAAAAACCCCAATTGCGAATGAATGTTAGCTTCGTCTCCTTCATGCGCCAATTGAAGAACGTCTTCGTTTTTTCCTTGGTGGCACTGGCAGAATCAGTACGGGCTGAATAACGATCGGAATTTGTAAAATTCACGCTGCCTGTCGAGCCAAGATGCTAATTGGTGGCAATAGTTGAAGAGGTATTCTGCGACGAAGATCTTGAAGAGCGTCAAAATTCCTAACGCCTATCGTATTCGTTCCTCCAGTGGTTGCTGTTGAACCGCTTGAGGTTGATTCAATTTAGGTTGTGCAACTTGAAGTTGAGTGACTTGAGGATGAGCGAGTTGAGTTGGAATAGCTTGAGGCTGAATGACGGCTCGACGTTGTGCGTTGGCTTCTCGCCGAAGAATTCGATTTTGCTCGTGTTCGGCAGCACGTGTTCCCCGTCTGATCTTGCTGCTTCTCTTTCTTGGCATAGGGACAAGAGCAAGAATCGATGATGAAAAGAGATGAACGTTGTTGGCAGAAAAGAGAGAAGGTGTCGTTCGTAAGTTGAATAGACACGAGAGGAATAGCATGCTGAAAGGCAGTGGCGTACTGAGAGAGTAGTGCCGTGCGCAGCCACGTGGATTGCCAATGAACACTGCTATGGTGCGAAACGGGGTGAATCTCTGAGGATAAGAATCATCTGATGAAAAGAAAATATGTGATGCACGAGATTGATTTCAGGTTTTCTTGGACGCATGACCCTTTAAAAAGACTTAACAACCTGAATAGCCACGAGACCAACTCGGAATAAAGGAACGAGAGATGAGGGATTGCCGACCACGCTTGGCCAAGAAATCCTGGTTATGGCTCCAAATGTCGTAAAAGTCTAGAGTTTTAGAGTCACGGCTCCAGAGTAAGTGAGTGTTAACGAAACACGAGATGAAAACACTCAATAAGATACTATTAGTTAAGATTAGTTCGATAAATTTGCATAATCTGAAAGAGAGAGCTCCAGAAATGTGCGACTGCTCAAACCTGAGAATAGGGTGCGAATCGAAATTAGAGAGTAGAAGAAGAGAGTGGTTAGAAAGGAATCTGAAAACGAAAGACAATAGAACAAATAGCCGTAGACCGTAGACGCAAATGAAGGGCAATTGCAGGATAAACACAAACTGAGAAAATGATAGATTTTCCAACAGATATTGACTTTTTACAAAGACAAGCAGCGTCATAAGAATACGCTGAAAATAGTTGGGTGTACCTAATCGTTTGGTGGCCACTGAACATTTGAATTTTGAAGCTTTTGAAAAACATCAAATCTATTTCCATGTTTTATAATAACAATATAAATTTGCCGAAGTTTGTGTCGTAGAAGGCCGTTTAGCTTCAGCATAGAATCCGCAAGGGGCGTTGGGGATGACTTTCCAAAATAGGCAAGAAGTTTCTTGTTTTTATTAATAACAAATAAACTATAAGGAATTAAGAGCTGGAATTCAAACTTGTAATAACCCGATAACTTAAAAGTCTAACGAGGTAAAGAACTTGTCTTAAAACATAAGATAAAAGCTCGAAAAATTATTTCGGTGATACGACTCCGGAAATCTCCATAAGGGGCAATGCAAATGTAAACTGTTCTTGCTTATAACGAGATTTTTTTAAAAATGCAACGCTGGAAATTTGAGAGCTCTGTGGTTCGTTAAGTGACTACGCCAAAGCTTAGTTTGGCGGAAGTTTAGGGCAGATTAATTATTTAAAAAGATTGGAGAAGACGCAGAATGTCTTAAAGTGTAGGATTCCAGAACATTTCCTGAATTGGAAAAGTATTACTAGGGTAAATCAATCAAAAACCCCCTTTTTTCCTATCTCCCCCGGCAATCGAAACCCCCCTGGATTTTTTTAAATTTTGCAACGCAGCATTCGAAACTGGTCTATAGGCCAATAGACCTACTTAATGATATCATCAAATACGAATGTTTTCGTCAGTTCGTATTTGAGTTATTGAATTTACAGATGGGGATTTTTCGAAAAATTTTACAATGAAACCCTAAATTAATTACACGGGCTCTTATGTACACTAGTCCCTCCGAAAACTTAAAATTAATAAGCCCAAATTTTTTGCTATTAATCGCAAAAAATCATTAACATCCTAGCATATAGGAATTTATGATTCTTTTTCTGATTACGTCATTGTAAAATGAAATTATCTACATTAACTAGGTCTAAAAAATGGACGCAAAATTATC
The DNA here is from genome assembly GCA_030770115.1 of Daphnia galeata. Lineage (NCBI taxonomy): Eukaryota > Metazoa > Arthropoda > Branchiopoda > Diplostraca > Daphniidae > Daphnia > Daphnia galeata. The sequence continues at coordinate 8,146,248 of CM061119.1, forward strand.
AAAGTCCGTTTTTGAAAACCTCTGCCGCAAGCGTTGACCCGAAATAAAAAAGTTATGTGCACACAAACCATCGTTTTGGGGGTAATTTTTTTACCGGGCCATTCGTATACGGTAATAGCCCTACTCGTATACATGTTGTCAAATGTAAGAAAATCTGACGTTACGCTTTTTTCACTTTTGTCTCCGTCAAAAAAGTTAGCTGACTCAGGCGGATTCTAAACCTCATCTCATTGGCTGAAAGGCTGCTCCACGTGAAATATGACCAATCAGCAGTTTCCATTTTTGGCTGTGTCACTTAACGAACCCCTGAAGAAGACTTGACGACACCGGCTTGTGACGCTGAAGAGGACGGAACCACCATGCATCCAACAACTGATCCATACATTCCCAATGCTCGATTCTTCCCCGCGACGTGGTCATCGCGAACGTAGAGCCCCCAATCGCTTAACTTTTTAAACAAACTTAAATTCATTTTCATGGGCCGTATGTTTAGTACTCCCCCACTCCCTTTTACACTCCCCCTTCTTTCCATGGTCTATCGCAATTTTCATGTGTATGTCCGTGCTAATCAATAACCCCGATCCCAAATTTGTTCTTGATTTGTCATATCTTTATTTTGCTTTCCCATTCTGTGAAAGCTCGTGGGGGGATGTTGTATCTTGCCTTGGCTGGTAGAGCACCCCCAGTCAACAAGGGATCTAGAACCTAGAGGAAGTTCTCGTGACGACTAAGCTAGATAAAGGTCGTTGTATTATGGGTGTAATAAAAAGATTCCATTCATGATCGCATCATCTTCTTGTCTATTCGATCATAACAACGCCTAAGGGGTTAAACATGAGAAGTAAAAGAGAATTGGCTTATTTTACGGGGGGTAGTGCTGATGGAGCTCTATAGACTTACATAGCAAAATGAAGGTCAGAATTAAAAAATTCATGAACTTTGCCACATACCCTAATGTACCTCGGAAAAGCTACCCCATTTCAAGCCAGCCTAATTCATATTTATTTCTGAATTTGTTTCCATCGATGTTTTTCCAGGGAAAAAAACGTACGAATTTGCTGCCTACGTTAGTCGTAATCAAAAGAAGCTTTAATTAATCTAAAAATGGGATGAAAATATAGCGCAATCAGCCATCGTAAAGTGGTTATTCATGGGAGGACCTTTTTACGTCAAGGTTGGGATGCAGCTCATTCAAACATCGGGGCAATCATAGAAGAATGAAAGTTTTTTCTAGGAAAATTTTCCCTTTGTTTCTCCTCACCCCATTATCATCCTCTCAGGATGATAACTTAATTAATGGCTAATATTTGAAAATCACGATTTCCCATAAGCTTCTCTCAGCTGTCTGGAAACTTTGTGTGACTACTGTTCTTAATCTGATGAGGGGCTGCATTATTGATCCAGCCTCAATTGAGACAGATTAGGCCGAAGAAATTTTTTTTGAAGTCCTGTTGAAGGAGGTATGTGTAAAAATGTGTAACTGGTTTATCTGTGTCAATCAATTATTTTCCAAGGTCGAAGATGGTATGGAGCGGGACAGCAAAGCCCAGGATGAATATTTTTCTACGAGAATCCCTGAAGGGATCTACTGATGCCTGAAGAGGTCCAATGAATCCTTTCTTTCGTTTAGGTACGAGACCGAGGCTATTTAGGACAGAGGCTAGATGGGACATCGCAGTTTTCAACCTGTTCCCGTAACATATTTTTAAATTATTTGTTTTCCATACATAGGAACTAATATAACGCATACTGAGAGAAAATTTCAATGAAATCTTTCAAGTACTTTGTGAGTTATAAGGGGAAAAAAATTTTGGGGGGGGGGGGAGGGGGGAACTCCCAAAATATTTAGACTAAAATAAGTATATTTTGCAGGAACGTAATTAAAAAACGAGATAGGCCATTCAACGTGGAATTTATTCTACTTTTTTTTGGTAGACAGTAAATTTGTGTAGCTGTTATAGTTAAGTTGTAATAATTGAAAATATGCGGAAAGTCATGCGGGGTTAAACGGGACATTGTACTTGTATTTTTACACGAATAGTATTATAGCCAAGAAATAGGAAATTCAATTTTCTATACAATGGCTATCTCAGTTTTTATTTATATACCTATTACTTCATTAATCAATAAAGCTAAAAAAAATTGAAATGTCCCAAGTAACCCCGGCCCTCTTTCCCGTACGAAAAAACGAGATCTAGGGGAACGAAAAAATTGTAGTAGGGTAAAGTTCCTAATTCGGGACACTTTTTTTGGCTATAGCCACTTTGCAGGCTTTAGAATAGGCCAACGCGTTTCTAAATCAGGACACCGGTAAAAACTATGGGACAGAGATTCCAAAAATGGGACACCTACTAGCGCTATCTACCATGAATCAATTGATAAAAATACTTTTTCCGTAAAATCATTGTAAGGTTGATTGGTCTAGTGGTTAACGTGCCTAGGGTATAGTGACTGTGTTATAAATTCGGGACAGCCCTGAGGCAATTTTTGAATAATTTGGTAAAATGTCTTTATCCGGAGTTGAACCCAAAAGCAGTTAAAAGCGAATTTCGTAAGGTATCACCTTTACCAAGTGTTCCACTTTACTTGTCTGTTATTTAGTGGTAAATAATCCTGATCCTAAAATAAACCTCTTTATTTAAGGTGAATAATTTTTCGGGTATACTGACTGTTATAAATTCGGGACAGCCCTGGGGCGATTTTCAAAAAATTTCAAAATGTTTCTCTTTTTGGAGTGGAACACCCAATGTAAACGATACAATTAAAAGAGTATTCCCACTGTGCCGAACAATTGTTTTAGTATTGAGCTTATCTTTTTTTAAAAATGAATGAATATAAAAAGAAAATACAAGTAGAATTGATGTAAATATTCATTATGCTTCCTTAAGTTACGAAGAGTATAAGAGAACCACTCACCTGAGACCGAACACACATGGCTTTGATATCTTATACTCACAACCGATGACGATAACCACTCTGTCAATAAGCAATTATATGATAATAAGTAAAAGAAAAATTGTATTTTGTAGATTTTAAACATGCAAATTCTCGGACATTTCTACTAGTGCCATCTGGCGAACTGGTGAACTTTTATTTGTCCCGTTTTTGTGTATAAGGGTGACCCAAATTGGTGTTATGAGTTTTATTCCCAGCAAGCTTGTTTCTGAATTATTCAGTAAATTTGATGACTTTAATTAGTTTTTTTATGTGTAATCAAGAGCATTTGTCGGATTCTTTGATTTAAGTCTAAAAACAGTGTGAAATAACTAATAGATTTGTTATTTCAGACATATTTCGACCCCCCGAAATCTTGGTTTTTTTTCTAAGTCTTTTTTGTAGTTTTCTTTTTTATATTTTAGGAAAACTTCATATAAATACATCAAACTAGTTGCATAAAAACATAGAAAAGAGTAATTACTTTTTTTATTATTTTTAAAATAATTTTCGAAATTAGCTTAATTGTCCTTATATTCAAAAAAAAGCTTATTTCTTCCCGAATTAGAAATTGTCAGGCCTGTCCCGAATTATGAACTTTACCCTAATTACAGGGTTGAAATAAATGAATTCTGAAAAAAGATATGAAGAGGGGAGGAAATGTTCCTATTATATTTGTACAAAAAAGGGAAAATTCGTTTAATAGAACAATTGACTAACGCGTAACTCCCCCTGTGTTTGAACGGATTCGTGCGGATAGCGCCATGTTTATGAGAAGAAAACTGGCCTTGCAGGGAATTCCCATAAGAAGAAGAGGGAGGTCTCGAAAAAAAAATTCGTGTAAATTTTTCAATTCATCGTAGAATCCTATCAATAATTTTTTTAAGAAAGGTAAGTGAACGAGCTACATTTAAATACAATATAATTTGTATTTGGTTGTATAAAATAGCTCAATTTTAATGTTTAATGGCATTTTCAATTAATTTCTCGAGGAAAATTTATATCCGTACCAAGGAAAATTTATGTTCCCTTATGTCCATTCTGACAATAAAAATCGAAGAATGAAGACTCTTCGAACCTAAACAAGTCTTGTGAATTTTTTCACTCGTTCCTTTCGTTAGTTTGATTCTACCGAAAGCTGTTACTACCTATCTTTAATTGGTAGACTGTAAAACCATAAAAGTCACTAAAAAAATAGTCCGCCAATTTTTTGTGGAAAAATTTAATGAATTCGTGTTTTAGTGATTAAATCGACAGATTCTTAACTCTGGGTTCCATGGTTCGGTTGCCGGCGCAGTCACTTTTTTTATTTTACTCAAATGCTGTCAATTTTATGCTGATTATAACCTCAGACGAAGAAAAACAGCAGACATTGTTTACCCGAAAACTAAATAACGTAGTTGGCGATCTGAGCGCTAGATGCGCCACCTTTCAGTTAGGTTGAACGGAAGAGGATGAGAGGGTAAAATTGACCTTAGGGGCTTATGGCCAGTGTTCGTCCGAATAAATTTTTAGATGTCGCTTTTCATCATTTTGATGGCGGGAGTAAACAAAAAGAGGTAAGGGTAAGAACTCCTACTGTAAAAGAAGAGTATCGTTGGAATCTAGGTGATTAAAAAGGCATCTAAAAATTTTCGGACGAACACTGCTTATGGCTCAAACGCCGGCCTATTAGTTCAGTAGGCCATATATTTGGCTTAGAGATTCTTGCCTAGTGTTCATATCAGTCTTACACTCTTACCGCAGCAGTTCTACGTGTTGGTCAGCCACTCAGTCTCATCGTGGATTTTCTTGTTTTTCATTTGTTGTTGGATTTGGTTTTTATTGTGCTGCCTCGTGCAGGACATGTTTGGAGGATTTTTGATTTCTCGAATCTGAAGTCATCCATTGTACTTTTGTGTGCAACTTTTGTATTTAGCCTACTTAAAATACAATTCAGTGTAGCGATTGCTACAGAGTTGTCGTAACCATTTTTGAAAGGTTTTCTCGGCAACTTATATTTTCCAAATAGCAATAGCAATACCAATAACCAACCATTGTAACGTTTGTCCAGGTGTCCTACCGGGTAAAAACTTTGCTTAAGTTTTCTATTCATCAAAAAAGAATAGTATAAAAATAATAATAAAAAAAATATCGGGCCACGTGAAGTGCAATAGCATGTATTGGACATTGAAATACCTCACCGGTATAGTGCAATAAATTTTACCTTCTTCTTAATGATTTTTTCATCTTTCCTCTTATTGTACATTTGTTCTTGAATTTTTTTGTCTTTTTAAAATCCCATTCTCAACAATTTCACGAATCCGGCGTGTTTTTTTCTTTCTTTTCTTTTTTTCTATTCAATCTTGGTTTAGGTTTTGAAATCTTCTTTTTCTTGCCCATTCTAAAAAGAAAAAAGTAAATCAACTGTCTCTTGGATTTTTTTGCCTTTCTCAAATCCCAGTCTCAAAAATTTTCCCAAAAAAAGGTAAAGCAATTGGTAACAAAAAAGTTTTAGGTTATAAGTTATAACTAACCTTAATTATTAAGGTGCATTCACACCAAGCGTAATTCTGCTTAGCGTAGTGTTAGATAGTGTAGCATAGCCTAGGGAAAGAAGAGGGGAGACGAAAGAAAACGGAGGGGAAACGTACACACTTTGAGAAGCTCCGCCCTTCTCCTCGGGATGCTGGGGTGAGGCGGAGCTTCTCCAAGTGTGTACGTTTCCCCTCCGTTTTCTTTCGTCTCCCCTCTTCTTTCCCTAGGCTATGCTACACTATCTAACACTACGCTAAGCAGAATTACGCTTGGTGTGAATGCACCTTTATAGTTCACAATTAACCTCTGAGGATATTTAAAATGTCGAATATTAAGTTTGTAAGCAATGCCTATGAGCAACGCTTTATATTTCTAGATTACAAAATCTTCAGAAATTTTCTTTTCCGGTGAGATGCAATAGATTTTACATTCTTCTTAATGATTCTTGCATCTTTCCTCTTGTTTTACATTTTTATCTTGGATCAATTGAAAGAATGAAAACGACAAAAACTGGAAAGAATGAAAAAAAAAATTACTTAGCAATGAGGATCAAATTGTTAGTATGTTAAATATTTTTAAATTACTCTTTAAACGCAGAGTGGTTGGCCAGCAGGGGGATCTGCATCATCTTCAGAATGGATGTTTGTATCTGAGAAAGACTGTTCCAACTGGTATAAATATTGATCCCAATCGTCTTTCTCATCTTCCTTCTTTTTTTCAAAAACCTCTTACTTCTTAATATTTTCAACTTTCCTTTAATATTTCATAAGTTTTTCGAAATCCATTACTTTTTTTTCGTATTTTGGCGTACTCAGATTTAGTGTTGCCATTGCTCAATTGCACACAATACATTATACATAACAGGAGTAGAATTTTAAAACATTTGGTGGTACATTAGATAGATTTGTGTACAAGATCTGTTCAATATGTTTAAATACAGTTCTGATCAGGCAAAATTACGAAGAGTGATTTTGTGTATGTATAAATTTGCTCAGCTAAAATGATGCTTGCGATTTAGAGAGAATTGGCATGAATTTTTGCTGATGGAAAAATAGAAAAAAAATAGTGAAAATAGTGAAAACGTTTTTCTTCATTATTTTTTCTTCGTGTCTCCTCTTATAGATTTCCTCTTCAATTTTTTTCGGTCTTTGCGAAAACCCTATTTCAAAAATTGTACCAATTCTTTTTGTTTTGTTTTTTCTCTTTTCTTTCTTTCTCGTTCAACAAAGATTTTCGTTTAATCATCTACTTCTTTCCCATCCTAAAAAAAGGGCAAATAAATTGTTAATTTTTTGCCAATTAACCTCAGGAATACAGGATATTATAAAATTCTCGAATGTTAAGTCTAGTAAGATGCTGCCAATGGCGCCAATGCCTATCAAAATCTTTAGAAATTTTGAATCAAATTTTCAAACATTGTCGGACTTACAATTCAGAAATTGTAAGTCGAAAATTTGATTCAGTCTTCTATCAAGATGGTTGATCAGGTTCATAAGGCCCATAAGCCCATGGCTTCAGAGACTAAGCCAGTGACGGTACTGCCTTCAGTGAGTGTGCTCCAACTTATTAAAATATTGGCCGCGAAAACTCGAAAACTCTTGACAGGTGTTTCAAACGCACTAGTGCCATCCGTGGCATTTTTCTAAACTCAAATTGAAATGATGTCACCTGGTTAAATACAATTAAATATAAAACGAATTAGAAAACAGATTTTTAACAGATATACTATGCAGTCTTTGCTAATCTATTTCCTGTATGTACAGAGGTTATTGTTTTAGCTAAATTAAGATCGTGAAACCGTTTTGATTAAAAAAACGTATTTGCACATATTCCATAATTAAAAACGCAAGGACTTTAATTGCTTCACAGGAAATAGAGACGTAATTTAGTGAACCAATTTGGTCAATGACTCAATGACTTGTTCAAAAGCATCTCTAATGTAGATATGCTCATTATTTGAAAAATGCTTTCCGAATAATGATTCAACTTTTTAAAAGCAATTGAACATTTGAATAATTGCAAGTTTTAAAAAGCCATAACTTCCCGTAAGAGTCTAGTTTGCTGGCGCAAAATCTTTCTGCAGTTTCGACTCTTCCATTCTCAACAAACAGTTACAACTACAACAATCCAAAACTGCATCACGACTGTGTAGCAAGTAACCACATATGTCATAAATCAATTCGTCGTTAGTCGCATCACTTTTCCCCTTCTCAATGTCACCAACAAATCTAATACACAATTAAAAGTTTGCCTTTTAAAGTTAACTTCGCTTGCTTGCGCTCCTCTTTGATTTCTTTGAATCGGTCTGCGAAACATTTCTTAACTTCAATAACTCTGCTTCTGTAAGTGCCTTTAACGTTGTGGTAGAACAAAACATCTCTGTCGGAGTGCTTGAATGTTTTTTGCGACTCTGTTGCTGTTTTCCTGTTCTTTCGAGTACATCAAGTGCAGCATTTAAAATCACCCATTTCATTTCCTTAATAGTTCATTTGTTGTTGTCGTTCCTTAAAAAAATCCTTTGAGCCGAACATCTTCCATTTAACACATCAAAGGTCTTGTTCATTAACATCACAAACTTCTCAGATCCTTCTGAACCTATTATTAAAAATTAAAAAAATTACCTATTGATGTAAGGACTTTTTAGACTGAAAAAAACAAAGAAAGAAATGTGTCAAAAAATATGATTTTGAATTCCATGATAATTGATTACAGTTTTGATTTTGTCATAAATTCATTGGCGGGATTTCTCAACTTCAACTTTCTTGAGTTTCCAAACCTCAATTCTAGTTCTTTAGCTCAATGGAAAGATAAAAATATCGATCAATAATGGCTTTAACATATAACTTCAGCGTACACTCTTTCGTTTTTTGGTTTCCTCACTCTTCCTGTAGAGGCCGAACGACGAAGCTTTATGGCATAAAATATGAGAGGCTTGTATCTAATTAAAGGTTTTTTTTCCGCAACTTGGACAATTAGTTTTGTCTCTTTTTAGCACTTCTTGGTCAATATAGGGGCGATAGGTTTTCCACTTTCTTCCCGCAGTAGTGATTACGGTACGTTAATCGGTCCATTCTTCCAAACCAACCAACAAATTATTATAATACTTAAATAAATTATACTGCTTTGTGTTATGTACCCGTCCATATTCTTTCGATACGTCTTCAAGAGTGCGAGCGTGTATGTTTTTTCAAGAACTTTGACATTTGTGGAAAATATGATACCCTAATAGAAGTGCCTCTTCGTAAAAAAGGTATGGAACGTAGGAAGAAAATAAAGAAGCAGAAAAAGAAGAAGAAGAAGAAGAAATGGAAAAACAGGTGACAAAAAGTACAAAATATACTTCTTCGTCGCCGCTTGCCACGCAATATCCTCCACCAAATTGCCAAGAAGGTAAGAAAAAAGTCAATCTTTCCAATAACTTTATGTTTTAATGATTGATTTTTCAATGGTGCGTGCAGATGCGGACAGTTTGCTGACATTGCCAAATGAGAGAAATAATTTCTCTCATCTTTCCTCCTCTCCTCTTCCACCGTTCAGCACAAGGTCTTCGTCTCCCAATTATCAATACCGTGAAGGTATAATTTATGTCAATCTTCATTTAAATAATTAAGATTGTTTCGTTATTTACTTCTCAACAGTGCATTCAAAAGGGTAAATATTTTGGGTAATTAACTCTCTCTTCGACCCCACACAATAATGAAATACATATATAACTGAACTTAATTTGAAGCTTGAAAAAGAATAATTACCATTAGGAACATTCTGACGTTTGATATAAGACCCATGACGTTTATTCCAATGACTCTTGAAGGAATCTAATTTCCTTTATTATTGGGATCCACAGTTTTAAAACTTGCACGTAATATAAAAGTTAAAGTTTCTACTTAGAGAATGCGAGAACTTAACGTGAGTGAAAAAATTCGTTGGATTATCCATTGAAATATAAATCGAACAGACAGGACACGTAACTGTTAACTCCATTGTTTGTTTTTGAAGGATAGAGGGTTAGGGATGAACAGCAATGCAAACTGGACTCGAGAAAAAATTTCTATAAATTTGGCGACTACCTAACCAGTATATGCATCTTAAATAGATGTTTCAGGATAATTTAAGTAAGAACCAAGGGTTTTCAGTACCTTCCACAAAACTACTTAATATTTAAAAATACTTAATGCATATGGCTGGTGACTTATTTTCCTAAATAATGCTTAATTTCTATATAGCTTGAACAAAGAAAGTAGGATAAGAAAGTTTAAGTATGATTAATGACCACCTTTTCATTTTCAGTAGTCTGCGGAAAGAATTTAAGTATGTTTTTAAGAAAAAAGTACCCATATTTCCCTGCTTAATTTTTTTCAGTACTTTTAGCCTACTGAAACACCTCAGATTAAGTAGTCAGTCGCTGCTGTGTAGAAAGAAAAGAGTATAATTTTTCACAGCTACATTCAAAGCAAAAGTTTTTGTTTTGTAGCCCAAACGGACACAATTTGTGCCGAAACGGCTGGTTTGTTTAATATAGGAGGGCATTTTAAATACAAGGGGGGCCATGCGTTTTTTTTTGGGTGCCGAAAACGCCAAAATAAAAGTGCCAAAAAAGTGCTGAAACAGGTGGACACCGAAAGAACAAATTTAAAAAAAAAACAGCTCGATATTTGTATTTTTTATAAAAAAAAGTAGGCGTAAAATTTTGCCAGTTTTAACAGAAGAAATAAATCTCACGGTTGACTCCCCTGTTTTTTTTACAGTAAGAAGATCTTTAGTTAATTACGGCATGAATGGCCGAGTGGCTTGTAAAAAGCCGCTGCTTCGCAAAGTGAACATTCAGAAATGTTGAAATTTGCAAAAGAACACGTCGATTGGACGACAAAGCAATGGGAATTTTTACTGATGAAACAAAAGTAGAGATTTTCGGGACACACAGGCGGAATCTTTGTTCGACGAGCACCAGGTGAACGTTAATATAATGAATGTCTCATCCCAACTGTCAAATTTGGGGACGTTGGACGGGGACGTTGCGTGTAATGGTCTAGAACGTCAACGTCTTGATAATAAGAAATGGGCAGCATACATAACACAGGATTCTTGGTTGCTTTCAAGAGTATGACGTTAAATATACCGTAATGTGTATATCACATCTTGATAAACTGAAAGCGCCTTCGGAGTCGAAAGGCGTGCTATATCAAATACATTACATAACCGTCAAATTTAGTGGAGGGTCTGTAATGTGTTGGGGTAGAAAATAGACTTTTACCAAATTATTAGTTCGAGGCGTAATCTCTCTTCAAAGTTGAGATAGGCTCCTCCCGCATTAAAACAGACCCTCCGCCAATTTCGGTCGGCGGTCCTCAAAATGTGATCAATTTAGCAGACGGATTTTACCAAAACGTCAAATTGGGGTTGCACTTACTAAAGAATGGCTCACATCAAGTTGTAAGTTGGCTTTGAAAAAGCCACAAGTGAGAATCTACCTGAAGTGAACATAATTTCTCTTGGTATTTTTATAGGGAAAGACTCAAATTTTATCTCCCCAGAAATCTTTTATGTTAAAACCATTCTTTATGGCCGAGAATCAGCTTTAGGCTATGTACAGGTGAAAAAGGAAGGACACATACACACTGTTAAATGCTGTCTTGCACCTGAACACAAAGTTACCTCAAAAGGCTACCAAGTGGAACTAGTAGTCAATATTCTGAAAGGTGAAATAGTATTGTGTAAGTGTTATGATTGTATTACAGCTTTGGGAGGTTGCAAACATCAGCTTGCTCTATTGGGTTGGATGCATAGGCGCAGTGAAGATAAAATTCTAACTGAAAAGAATGCTATTGGAAGAAATCCAAACTATCAAAAGTGGGAACTATTATTAAGTTCATTTTAGCAAAGGAAATTGGATATAAAGAAAGAGACAGAAGAAAGAAATTAAAAGGGTCGAAGAAGACAAAAGAAACTTTGAAGAAAACAGAAAACAAGAGAATACGCAGTAAACCGAATGAAGTTTATAACAGAAAAGACTTTCACACTTCCTTTTTTCAGGAAGTCGTCGATCACATGGACTGTAAATTAAAGAGCCAGAAACTGTTAGTGATCCTAGAACTTGCAACGAAATACCTCCCACTTTATGAATTTGATTGCATTGATTTGCACTGCCTGCCAAGAGACTTTAAGAAAGAACAACCAACATAAAAAAATCGATATTTTTTTAAATTTCTGCACATCTAAGATGAGTGAAAAAATGTGTATTAAAGCTGCCGAGTGCACAACCGAACAAAAAGATTATAGCGCTCTCTGGAACAAGTTAATGTTAGTCAATCTTTCATTTTACAACTATTGTTTTAGTGGACTTGATACAACTATTTTTTATTTGAGCCAATCAGGTATATTCGTATTACAGCATCCATCTTGTATGCTATTGCTTAGTGAAAAACTTTAAATGGATCATAAGTTGACATAATTCATGGCGAAAATCTGAGGGAGACTGCAGCTATGTTAAGAGGAACAGGATTAGAGTCACAAGTGCTGGATGTTATATCACAAAAGCTGAAAATGTCTTTTCTACGTTGCGGTACTTTCATGTCTCATCCTAAATAACCCATCTTCAGTGCGTCTCCGGATGCAATTAATGTTGACTATACAGTGGAAATCAAATGCCCTTCCAACGACAGATCTTATTTCAATTTTATAGATAGATCTGGCCAAATAACTCCACATTGTAAGGCCCAAATTCAATTCTAAATGCATCTGTCATTTTTTTGTGCTGCCAGTTCCCAATTTGAAAACAAACAAAAAAAAAACAAGTAAACATTTTGCCTATCGATTATGAACCAAACTTCATAATAGCAGGAATGGTGAAAGCTCTGAATTTTGAAAAGTTCTATTGGAAGTTTTGTTCTTGAATAAAACGATTAAGATTTGAAAAATAAATCTGTGGTGTACGAGATAGCTAAGCAGGGAATCAAAAAGCACACATAACAGTTAGCAAAAGAAATGGACGTCAATACCATTACCAACATTTAGTTAAGCAAGTTTGAAGGTTGATGAGACACACAACACCACCACACACAAAAAAAATAGCGTCATCAGCACATTGAATCAAGGAATGTTGAATACAAGCATATGGAGAAAGGAATTAAAAATTCTCTAATTCGACGAATGGCTCTCTCGACATGAATGCGTACGCCGGCGATTTTTCTACCATTGATCACTTGCTCTTTTGAAAGCTGCTTACTATTGGACACACTAGGTGGACGAAGAATTTCACAACTTTTAGCCAAAATTATGATTTCTATTTTCTTGAATCCTCTGTCGACCATTATCTGCATACCTTTTTCGAGTTTATTTAAGAAATATGATACCAACAATTTTACATACTTGACTTGTGATTATTACTTGTTTATTTTTAGTTAATTTCAATATTTTAAGGATAACAATGCCATAATTAGAGAATTTCGACATTACAAATGAAATGTTTTACAGCACTTTTAATTTTACATCACTATTACATTGTATTGGCTATTATATTGTCTGTTTTAGGCCCGTGTTGCCGGTACAATCGTATCCTCCTGTTTTCGTTTGTTTTAAAAACCAAGGTTCAAAAAGGAATAACAAGAGAATAAAGGAAAAAGACAACAGAATTTTACAATAACAAATGTGCGAAGTCAAGAACGGCCAGTTACACACAGTAAAACACGCCAAGATCTGCAAACACACACACACAGTCCATGTTGACTGATGCCCCGCCTCTCTCTACACTACTTTGTTTGACTGATGGCTTCCTCTTAACATACGTAATGCTGATTGTATTGGTTAAACACAGGGCGAAGATTATACATGTATTTTTTTTTTTTTTGACACGATGAACGGCATATACAAGTATACCCCTGCCCTCAACAGCAGCAGCTAGCGCGACGAGTACCAGTCACAATAACATTCAAATGATGATCTGACTGACTAGTGTAAAAATCACTCATCTGATACCTGAAATCAATAATAATCATAGATATTATAATCATCATATCAAATATTGTCTGTAACTGGGAATGTTACACTTACAAAATGTTTGGCTTGTGGCTCCGTCCTTTTTCTTCCAAAACTTCTCATGAAACTCAGCAGCATAGTGGTGTGTTGGCACTGAAAATCAATCATCTAATACCTAAGAAGTCAATAATAATCACAGATATCATAACCATCACATCAAATATAGTTTGAAAGTGGGAATGTTACACTTACAAAAGTTTTCACTGCAGCTTTTTGTTCCAAATCTTCTCATGCAAACATAACAGAATGGTGGTATGTTGGCAACTGATTAAAAATCACTTATCAAACATGAAAATTCAAAAATAATCCAACGAACTTGTAAGAAAATGACTGCAAGAATCAAAGAACAAACACGCGTGATTCCGAGAAGATTCAGAAGAACGTCATGAACGTTACAAACAGTCACAAGCAGACGAAGCATATCTTTTTACTTGAAATAAGACCGTAAAGGGGAGTGCCGCTGTTTGTTTTCATATACTCTTCTTTCTATTTGAAAATCCGACCAATAGATGGAATTTTTCTGTTCAGATTTTTTTGCGGGATACTGTACATTTACTTGATTATGTTACCCGACCAGAGTGATCGTGAACTGCAGTTATTTTCGCAACAGTTACATCGTTTACCGCCTGGCTGCACACGGCACTACTCATTGACTCGTAACTATTCTCTGGCCTAACTTTTGCCCAAAATTTTTTCTTTGTTGGTGTTGCTCGTCGGTTGTGTGTAACTTTCGCATCCTTATTTATCGGTGGTATTCATTCTTTAACGATCTTTTCCACTGGTGGTGTACACTTCGCTCGTGTCGGTCCTTTTTCATGATAGCAATTGTGAGTTAGGCGCCACTGAGCTGAAAAGTTTAACTTTTATGGTTCCACCACGTGTTTATAGTGACCAGCAGTTACATCAGCATGGCGAACCCGGTTTTCTTGGACGAATATGAAGATTCCTTTGAAATATTGCACAAGACATGGCAGATTTTCATCAATTGGTCGACCCCCATACAAGCGATTCACACGTTGTAGACCCTTAACGGCGGAATCATCGGATTTACGGTCTTCAATCACGGAATCAGGGATTACATCTATAAGGATATCAAAACTAAATGGAATTTCTCTCCCACAATAATTACAGTGAGTTCGCGTAGTGCACTGTTGGCATCCAGAATTCGTGGGTACGTTCCACGTCGCTGTCCATTTCGATTGATCTAAAGTCTTTATTTATTGCATGCGATCTTTGGTCGCATAAACCGATATGGTTTCCAATTCTAACTGTTTCACGTGCTTTTTAGTAATTTGAATTTCCATTTCAAGAATTATTTGTTGCCCTTCCATTTTGCATGTGAGTACGCAAGTATCAAAACATTTCGTTATTAGTGTTGAAACGTTAATCTGCGTTTGAGTAGGTTTACCAGTATTGTGACTCACGTTATAGGGGTGGACGTAGCCCATGCCTGTGCCTACTCGATTGTTGCGTGGAGCATCCCATGAAATTTGAAGTAATCCTTCTTTTTTATTTTGTTTACTGATGCCACTGATGTCATTTCTTTTTAGTCTTATAGGTAGTACCACTAATAGAAGGTTGTGCAATACACACTGTAAATAAGCACAATTTTTTTTTTAATTGAAACACTTGAATGGTTATGCTTCCTTCTTTCCCCCTTCATGGCTTAAACTCTTTCTATACAAATGCCAATGCAAATTTGTTTGAGGTTGCACCGAACTGGGATAAAACCCTTCCAAGATGGCAACCTCAAACCACTCCATAGAAAAAAATAATGATAAAGGAACATGGAGGGGGGGCGGAGCTTCATCAATCAATTCTTTATAATTGGCAGGAGCCATTGCTTCGTTGCTTCGTTGAATAGGCTCCTCCCATTCCACGCACTTTGCTGTCCGATTTCACCCAAGATAATCATCCAATATTCCCCCAAAACACCCTATTGCGGTTAAAGCGTGATAACTATCAAAGTACATAACCTATTTTTTTTTAACAGCGTGTATAGGACAAAAAGGGTTGGCTTATCGAGCCCCAGGTGGCACTGATGCCCAATAGTAACTAAACGGGAAAGGAAATTCAAAACATACTAATCCCTAAATCGTTACAATGTTTATTTATGAGTATCTGTATGTGTATCTGAGTATGTGTATGAAATGAGTATCTGTATCTTATCATTCACAATTTAATTAATTACCACCATTTTGCATTAAAACTGAAAATCTTAATTCGATTTCGTCTCGTTCGACTTGCTTTATTTTAAAAGTCCAGCTGCGACGAGTAGTTTGTTCTAGAGTTGTGAGTTTCTGATTGTGATCCAGATGGTTGGAAGAAGTTGACGTTTTAATCCATTGTTTCTCCGTTTTTTTTTCAATCACAGTTGCCAAAACCCACTCTACGCTTTCTTCGTTCAGACACTTTTCGCAGCTCCAATTGATGACAATTCAGAGGCTTCTATTGTTGCTGAATCAAAAGGTTTGAACTTGTGAAGGATTTACCTGCGTTTGCAGAATGACGAAATTCCCACCGGTTTAGGAGTTATTTAGCTCTAAAGTTTAGGTTTTTTTAATTTTGTCAGAAAGTGGGGGGGGGGGGGGGGGGGGCTTTGACATCCATTTTCGGAAAAAGCGGGGGAGCTAGGGAAAAAAACTAATTTTTTTAACTCCTAAACGGGTGGGAATTTCGTCATTCTGCAAACGCAGGTAAATCCGGCGTGCGAAGAAAAACATGCCTATATTTTTTTTTATATTTTTAAGGCCTTTTCCGTATTTAGATCTGGAAAGCCGCTCCGGGATTTCGTTCTATTTGAGTCGTGGATCGCTTGTTATAAATTTCCGACAATAGTGCTAGAGCACTACGCGTACCCTACCCGGTTTGTGAATGCACTCCGCATGCTGCCCCCTTGTGGTACCTTTTCTAAGTAGATTTCCCATTGATTTACTGTGAAGAAGTTAAACTGATCTTGTTAAATCAACTTTAAAATCTAAACTTGTGCTGTGTTCATTTGTAGAACCAAACTACGTTACGGAGCTTGAAACGAGGTATCTATTGATATATATTTTATTGGTATTTAGTTGTAGAAAATAGCTCAATTTAAATGTTTAACGGTATTTTCGGTCAATTTCTCGACGAAATCCCCCCAAAGTGGGCGGATTTTTTCGGTTTGAGTTCGGTTTTTCGGTTTGGACCGCCCACAATTTGGGCGGATTTTCCACAGTTTGGTCGACCGGTTGTTTAGCAAAACCGGTTTTTTGTACAAAATAGCCCCACCCTTGGGGCTATTTTGTACAGCTTAAAAAATCATTTATTTCAAGCTTTTTAGTCAGTTTTTTTATATAAAAATGCACCAATCGAATCAAAGTAACATTTTCTATCCAAATTTAACAATTTGTTTCATGATAATGAAAACAAATAAATAGAATTAATTAAATGAGAAAAAATTGAAGAAAAGAAGTGAATTTTTAAGGGAGGGAACTTAAAGGCGGAGCTTATTGTAGCCGACGGGTTTTTTTATCAAGTCATAACGTGACAGTTAGCAGACACTGCTATCTGTGGAATATTTCGCATAACTCATTTAGCTCGAGGAAACATTAAGTCCCGCCCAAAGGAGGGACTTGTGATGCCAAGAAACAGCCGTTTGTCTTGTACAAAATAGCCCCACAAAAGACTATTTAGAATTTTTTAAATTAAACAAAAAAGGAAAAAGTAAAAGGCATTGTTTTTTACATAGTCTTAAAGAAAATTGAACAGGCTTTCGGATGATTCTAAAAAGTGATAACTACATTTTTTAATCCTCGAAACTGAAGGTTAATTTCAAAACACCAAAAAAAAAATCAGAAAATACACAATTTGGGGAATAACTTCTTAAATAATTTATATTTTTTTACCAAACCTTTTTTAACTTATAGATCTCATGAAATACACATTGTGTACAAAAATAATTGAAATTTGTGTTGAGAAACACATTCAAATCTCAACTGTACAGAATAGCCCCCGTTCAAAATAACCCCGCTCTCCCCTACCATTAACAATTTGTATTTTTTTAACGAGTTTTCATATTAAAACCCGACTGTTTCACTTCGCCGCGTGTTCCATTTCGCCCCGGTCTCCCCTAAATATGGCTTGACCAACGTAGTCGCTTCTACAGACACACGAAGAACTCTACAAAGTCTTTAGGCCGAATAAGCCTTGCTTAAACGATGCTGATGAGGACGGTGCATCACCAGAGTCGCCAGATACCGACAGCGATTTGGAAATATTGATTCACACGATTCCGATGATGAAATTCTCTTGGATAACGTTTAAGCTGAAGACCTACACCTTGCCCGAAAGAGGTTAATTTTACGCAAAAGACGCTAAAATTACGCAAAAGACGCTAAAATTACGTAAAAGACGCTAAAAGTACGCAAAAGACGCTAAATTTACGTAAAAGACGCTAAAATTACGCAAAAGACGCTGAAATTACGCAAAGTGTTTAGCGTCTTGTACACCTAAGCCCTCAGTGGTGAACCCCTCGCATGGATCTTTTCTCTCACCCCAGACAGGGATGTTGCATTCTACTTTGTATAACACACCTGTTTGGTTAAATAATCATGGAGGATAAAAATTGTATTCTTACGATCATCCAATTCGAAATTGCGTTTGTTTCTCGATTTGTTTATGAACCTAGTGCCGTTGAAAGTTTCGCTTGTAAAATCCGCACTTTAAGCAAACGTTTAAATTCTATGATTAACTTATTTAACCTATCTGTAATATTAAAGTAAGAAATAAATTAACTACACGATGTTGATGAAAAAATGTGTATCATGGAAAATATTAGGCTAGTTGATATATCATTCTACATGTAGCCTACTACTAAATATAGGCCTAAATACTAATAGCACAGTTACTCATTTAAAAACTAAAATAGTATATGGTTCTCATTTTTACTTTTAATATACTGCAGAATAAATTACATATAGTATGGAACGATTGTATGCTGGGGATACACATACACAGGTCTAACAAAGGTTGATACCCGACGGTAAGCACAACAAGCTGGACCCTATGGTAACAGTCTTTCGGGAACTAGTTACACTGATTGTTGCAGTCGTCAGAGTGGATGTGGTGGTTAATGTGAGAAGTGCATTCAGACCGATGAAACGAGCACCAGCGCGGCGATTACTTCGATCCTCCAGAGAAGAAACAATAGTGACGGAATCTCGAGCGGATCTTGCTGAGTCACTCAGGGAATCCAAAGTGAGTGCCGCTGATGGTTCCACACTAGACAAATATAAAGATATTAAATTAATTGGAATTATGTCATTTAAATAAATTACCTTTGAACTTGGGACGGCGAAAGAGATTCGTAATCGTTGAAAATTTCTTTCATGACAGATAAATCGCGTCTGCGACGACAAGCAGTTGTTGAACCAGCTGAGAAAGACGCAGAGGGAATGCACGAGATGACTGACGTAGAAACAATTGTGGTAGTGGCGATACTGTATTTGGTGCTAGTTGCGACAGTGCCGAAGAGCAAATTGGACAATAGCGCATTGTCAAAAAGCCTTGCCTGGCCTTTAGGTTTGGCTATTCTGGCTTCGATGGACGACTCTTGCTGATTATTTTCCTCATTCACAAGCTCATCTTGATTTTCATTTACCTTTTGTTCCTCTTCCTAATAACAAGAAATATATGTTAAAGAAATTAAAATATGAAACTTGAAATGAACCTACAGGTTGTTGGGAGGATTTGAATAACACCACACTCGGATTCTGCGAAGGGAAATATTTCACATACTGTGGCTGGGAGCGTGAATACGAATAGTAAGGATAAGACCCTGAAAAAATGTTGCTCCATTGTCTCAAACTATGGCTTGCAGGATAATGATACTGAAACGGCACTTGTTGATGATATTGTAACCACGGCGAATTTTGTTGCTGGGAAACAGTGATAAAGCAACTCAAGACAAATAAGGCAATCTTCATCCTATAAATCGAATCAATAAAGGTAATATCTTAAAACTTACAGATTTAGAAGAATCATTTTTATTAGGACAGCCATTTATGATTTGTACTGTACCTGAATGTTGCGACTGGCGTTCTGATAACCTCTGGATGTCCTGCTTAGCCTTTTATATTTGGCAACGTGTCTATGACCACACACGCAGGTACGCGCACGTACGGAAGAGTGCTCAACAAAAAGTGGTATTCAGACTATTGTCGTGACAGACACGGAAACGCTTCAGATTTTTTTTCCCATTTAAAGATATAGTAACATTGCTGAGCTGAGACGGCCCTTGGCATTCTCGATATACGTTCAATTCAATGTAAAGTATACATTTTTTTTTCTATAAACACGGTTGTTGCTTTAGAGGAGATCTCGATTTACTGTTATCACGAACTCTATGATGCGTCCTCGCCCAAAAAAGGTCACGAACGCGGTGGAATTTTCGTGTTATAAAAGAGAGGTCAAACATCTCGTCAATCAAAGTGTCAAAGTGTCTCGCTCGCGGCTCGCTAATGATAATCTCAATAGGAAATCAGATTTCTGGATCAAGAAACCGTTAGTCGATGGCGTTTATGCTGGCGACTTCCTGTAATCACGGAGAAGTCCACGCACAACATTGACACTTTTCAGTGCTCAGGCATTGAAGCATTTTTTTTTACCAGCAAACAAAAAATTTATTTACGAATAAAAATCTCGATTTTTATTTTCATATTCTGCCCAGAAATCGTTTGAACAAGTGTCAATGTTGTCACAAATGTCACAGTCACACTCGTGCGTAAGATAACTTTTTAAAACATTATCAGATTTTGTGAACATTTGACCGAACACGAGTCAGGTTTTTTTTAGATACGTTGAGCATCCAGGATTTTGAATCACGAAATTCTCCCGCATTCACGGCGAGAGTCGAATCGGAATTCTTGTTTGTTGTTTTTTTAGAGAAATCAAAACGATGCACTTGAATGGGTATGACAAGAATGATCGTGAGACTTTATAACATTGGAATTGAGAATTTCCTAGCGTAGGCTATAGGAAAAACCGCAGCCGGATTCTTACATGTCCGAACCCGAAACACAATAGTAACGAAATATCTTTTGTTTAACGTAGACTTTAGAAATTCTTGATAGGGCATAATATTTTTGCCGCGTTACATGCAATATATTAAAGATGAAGATTACACGAGAAAATGTCGTTCTTGAATACTGGGTAAATTTCTTAAAATTTGAAATATCCATTTGCTGATGACCTGTGCAGGGAAATGGACAATCCCTTCTTTTTTAAAATTCAAATTATCATAATAATTATAAACGATTGACATTTTACTCAACGATTGTAAACTGTAAATGTTACTATTGACATCAAATTCAATTCCGGTTGTGTCAATGAACTGTTCAGCGATTTTGTAATAAATTTGTTTTTCTTTGTGCAGAAAAAACTTTCAATACAAAAACAAGATGAAGTTTGCGCAAGTTTGGCTATTTTTTCAATTTCAATCACTTGGCAACGAAATGTTTAGAGAGCACGTCATAACTTTAGAATTCTATTTTTTCCTAATATATCCTAAATAAATAATCCATATGAATCCTCACTTATGAATACATTCTGGCACCGGAGCCTAGATTCTTGCGTTATTCAAATTTGCTTTTTAGTAAAAAAAAATCGCTTCCAGCATCTGGCATTGATTTCTAAATAAGGACAAATTTGATTTCCATTAAGGATCAACTTGAAGCCCGTCAAGTCCAGAGATCGTTGATAGCAAGTTTAACATCTATCATTACTAATACAACTGTAAGTCTGTAATCGCAGATACTGTTGTTACCTGCCGACGCAATGGGGAATGCTGACTCCCATGCCCTATCCGTTGATTGGTGGCGATTTCAACTACGCACCAAATGAAAAGTAAAAAACTTGAATTTTATTACTAATTTTTTATGAATGGACAATTTTTCTGATAATTATGTTTCAATACAGTAGTAAGGCGGAAAGCGCATTTCAACTTCCAAGAGAAGCCTACTGAGATGTTATTAATCCTACCAAAGTAAAATGCATCTTCTCAAATTGAATAGAATGTCTTTGTTTGAAATTGCTCCAAAACATGGCGAGTCATCCGTCAACCGTTACTCCAGACATGACGCTGATGAAACCAGATGATACGGTAACCTTGACCTCAACTAAAACTATATATTCTTTGTATAGGATCACTGAAAGCAGTACTAGAACTGTAACTTTGCTGCTACTTCATTGCTTTGTCCACTGTCCTGTTTACCAACCGGATTTATGCCCTGTTAAGTTTATTTATAGCAGTATTTTGTGCTTGGGGATCTAGAATTGTACATACAATTTATATAATTCAATATAACTGTATTAAATCCCGATTTAACTTGATAAAAGTTCATCGCACATTTTTTTTACCTACATTGTAATTTGTTATTGACAGCAATGACAGAAATTATTTGACATACCGGTATATGTAGTAGTCCTTTTGAGACACAGCTATCCATGTGTGTTGTTCCCAGGTATATTTTTGTGTCTATAGGGGTAACTGACAAGATCTATGGGAAGCTTGTTTTGTGGTTCTGTATACATAGTGCACTCTTGTTCAGAAAAGAGCAAACAAACTCGCCCTAACTATTGATTACTGGCCACACGTGACGAAAAGCGAACAAACAGGGTGTAATTGTTAGTGACCGAGGGTCGTGAGGCTGGGTCTATATAAATCAGGCAGCAGAGTAACTGTCTAAACACATTCTGACGGAAACACGGTAGGCCTAGCAGTACAAATTTACAATAAAGGTAATAATAGCTGTTGCGTGTTTGTAATTTATACAATTTTTATACGATTTGTTTATCTCCTTTTATTCAGATGAAATTATCGCTTATTTTTATTGCGGGCTGCATTAGCGCATCACTTACCTACGGCCAGCCATCTTTCCAATGGCAGCACATACTCCCAAAATCCCAAAATCCCCATTACGTGACTCTAGTTGATTATAGAAACAGCGGCGATGTCATTACGGATAATGACAACTGGGATCTAAACAGCGAAGACGAAGAGAATTTATGGCGCCAACGAGACGCTGTCGCTCCGCCTTTACGTCAGTATCATCACAATGAGAATGTCAATCAATTCTATTACCCTATGTCACCTAATTTCATTCCAACGCCGGTGAGAGATCACGGAAGGATCAGCTCTCGTCAGAAAACTCGGCTTCGTCCTTTCATCCGTCCGTCCGCCCCTGACAATTCTGAAATGAACAATAACGCTCGTTTCTTCGCTTCGTTTCCAAATTTATTTTTTCCGTCCATGTTCTACTCTTATTTGAGCAGTATTAGCACGTCTGCTTACTCCACCACCACATCGTATCTCATTCTGAATTCCACTTTGACGACGACGTTGATTACGTCGTGTATTCCACTTTCATCTTTCAGCGCTGCCTCATTGGCAAATGTAGGCTGCCGAAGAAAGCGGCATCTGATGGACGAAGCTTTCGTGAAGGGTGATGAAGAAGATCTTGCCAACATGCAAGGCCCTGCTGACTACCTTCTATCTGAAGAGGAACAGTAAGTGGACTGTAATTTTTTTGTCATCAATGTCAAACCATCAAAAATCCATTGTTATTTGATTTGACGATTCAGATGGCTGGGAACATCGCTGGTGAACAATCTAGGACAACATGTGAAACCGGAGATTCTGTCGTCCAAGGAGACCGAATTATTCGGCAACCATCTACCAGGATATTTGATACGCCAAGCACGTTCGGCACGCTATACTATTACGTCAACATTCACTAGTTATTCTTTTTTCACCGTCAATTCGACCAAAACTGCTTTTCTGGGTTCTTCTCTCTTTTGTATGCCCGGCGGATTCAGGACTTGCTAATAATTCTTATTTATATTTTTAAACTATTTTATTGCAACAGTTTTGAATTGTACCATTGTTCAGTTATTATGTTTTGAAGTGTGTATGCTGGAACAGTTTCAAATAAAACCGGCAATACAGTAATAAATCTAGCTCGTCTTATCCTTCTAAATATGTGAGTTTGAATGTTTTATGTTTTTTTTTTTTAAACGAGTTTTTAAAAATGATAAAAAAAACTACGTGATGGTGGAAAATGACACCGATCATGATGACGGTTACTGATTCAACCATTTTCTTCTTTCCAGGTCCCGCATTGGCCCACATAAGAATTACGCCACTCACATGTCTAGATTGTGCCTGAGGAAATGACGAGGGGTACTCATAGATTTACAGGGCAAATTTGGAATGTCTAACTTACGGTGCCTTTGCCCATACACATCATTCAATTGCATATAAGCATCTTCACAATCACAGAAGATATCATTCTCCCATACACGGTGCGATCTCTTACAGTTTCTAGATTTCATTGCAATATTGAACATTATTGAAAGTTTTCAGCGATATTGATAATTATGTAACGAGCTTGATTGCGTATCTTAAATTTTTGTAGTTTTCTATTCATAAAATGGCTATTTTTTCTACCTGAAATTTGTTTCATAGTTCCTTTCCGTGGGTAAACTAAAGTTTTGATATTTGTAGTATAACAAAGTACAGTAAAACAATAAAGTGACTTTGCATTCTTTTTTCGACACGTGTAAGAGATGTGTCAATTGCTGTGTACTTACATGTGTGCTTTTCCAGAGAAGCATTAGTAAATAGTGTTGAGCAGTTGAGCCCATTCCGACTTCTGAGAGGGTGTCACCGGTGTCACTAGTTTCCTAGTGGCTCACTATAAGTGGGTACCATAAGTGAAGGCCACCAGTAATGGTATATTTGCTGCACATACACACGCACATACAATGATCGTTAACACGGTAAATCTTTTTACCAATGTAGCAGAAATTGGTGATGGTCCGATGTGCTCCTGCGGGTACCGAAGACAATAATTGAATAATGAAAGATCTAACAAGAAGTGGCTGGAGATCGCCATTAATTTTCATATTCACCCTTAATGACTTAATGTGTATTAAGTTATACCAAGTTGGGCGCCCAATTGGGAATATTTCTTATTCATTTTTACTTACTTTTTTTTACTTACTATATATACATACATAAAGTTAGGCGATGGGTAGGAAAAATTAATTGCGGCCTCCGACAACTGTGATCAACAAACCTGACGTCGTGAACCCGGTCCCTTCTGACGTAACCACTACCGGAAAAAATCGCCTTTAGTTAAACTATCTAGAAAACAAATCCCACTTCCCACTTGGTAGTTTTACACGAATCATGCGTATACATCCTGAAGATCTGCAAACAGATTTGTAATCACATTAATTTGGCTCATGTCTGTCAGCAATTAAGCGCTATCCAATCCTACAGGGGCGTCATTCTGATGTTGCTGCGGTAAGAATTATTATTTTTTTTTTTGCTTAAAAAATTGCTGCCGGCAGAATATATCCATTTTTAATTAAAATCTACCTAGCGATCACTTGTCCTAACAAGTCGCACAGTGCCGAAAGGGATAGGTGACTTCGACGAAAAAAGAAACCCACTAGAAGCTCAGTGATTTGCCGACGAGATCATGTGTCGTTTTGTTGCTGGCCTTGCAGTTGGGTGGTAAACTCTAGTCACCTGTTCGTAGTTGATTAAGTTGGATACATCTGACTCTTCAATTCTAATACAAAATGTGGTAAAACAATCGGAATACATTTTTCTATTGTTTAGTCTAAAGGTGCTCTTTGTGGTTGTTTCGCCAACCCATTAAATGCTGCTTTTAGCACGGTTGATACGCGTTTTAGAACAAAGAATGCTTCAGAGACAACAAGGAAAGTTTTTTTTTCGATTTTTGTTGTTGGCGTACATCAGGGTGTTTGTGTGTGTTCCAAGTCAACAACTGAAAACCCAATCAAATGTAAAGAACAGTAAAAGAAATACAACAATTTTGCCTAATTAAATTTAACTAGTTAGTCTCCGAGACGGAAGAGAGCTCAGGGAAAGAGGAAAATGCAAAAGTGAATCCCGAAAATAGTAACGGGAACATGCTCTTGGCATGGTTCAGTCTCTCTCCAGGAA
Source organism: Daphnia galeata (assembly GCA_030770115.1). Classification (NCBI taxonomy): domain Eukaryota; kingdom Metazoa; phylum Arthropoda; class Branchiopoda; order Diplostraca; family Daphniidae; genus Daphnia; species Daphnia galeata. Next base: position 8,171,740 of record CM061119.1, read on the forward strand.
CTCGGCCGGGAATCGAATCAGTATCGAAGATTGTTAATGACTGCCAAGGTAAATTCGTTGGTAGACGATTGACCACCGATGTCCTTAGTTCGAACCTAAGCAACACAATCAATCAATCAATATTGGGTTCGACGAGAATTGTAATTAGCGTATTTTATCAACGAGGATTTCGATAAATTACCTTTCCGACTTTAAGGACCCGCTCGACGGCACTCTGAATCATATTGCCGTAATATTCTAATCCAACATGGTTTAACATGTTACACGATGACAGCAACATGGCAGTCGGATTGGCGACATTTTTGCCAACAGCTTCAGAGAAAGTGTGGCTTGAACCCTGGATACAGTTGCATAACATCACAAATGCATCATGAATAAAACAACTTCAAGATAGCAAGAATACCATTTCAAAGACAACACAGTTGCTAGAGTAAGACGCTCCAGCAACGACGCCAGCGCCTCCAATTATTCCGGATGCCAAATTGTCAATGATATCACCATACAGATTTGGCATAACCATGACATCAAATTGGGTAGGCTTTGAAACCAATTGCATAGTTGTATTATCGACAATCATTTCCTCAAAATTGATTTTGGGATAAAGTGCGGCAATCTGTTGGAAAACCATAAGATTAGTAAACAATAATTTTTACTACCCAAATCACACGAGTCATTACTTCTCGACAGCAACGGAGGAATAGGCCATCGCCTAGTTTCATTATGTTAGCCTTGTGCACAGCGGTCACCTTCTTTCGGCCAAATTTAGTAGCATAATCAAAGGCAAATTTCGCAATGCGATGCGATTTTTCGGCCGTGATGATTTTCAAGCACTCTACAACACCCTAAAAATACCATTGAGCTAGTAACATACGTGAAAAATGGTAGATTATAAAGAAACTTACGGGAACACTTTCGTGTTCTAGAGCAGAATACTCGCCTTCCGTAGCCTCACGAATGATAATCATATCAACGTTGTTATGACGAGCTCTCACTCCCGGTAACGATTTCACGTGCACCACGTTAGCGTACAGATCCAACTTGCGACGAAGTTTCATACTTAGAGATTGCAAATCTCCTGAATGACTGTAATCAGGAGTAGCAAGGCTACCTATAATGCCAAAGTATTGATCAGACTTCTCCTTGTATAGCTACAATATATATTTCATTACACATAAATATGATTGCATACCTTTGAGACAAATTCCATTATGTGAAATTGATTCAGCTACATCTTCTAAAGAAACGCTCATCAATGGCTGGACTTCACTGAAAAACTTTGGCTCAAAGTCAACAGGAACACCAGCAGCCTGGGTGATAATCCAAAATTAATTTAAAGATGTTGATGAGATGTATTGGATTGAAAAACAGCTGATTTCTGGTAACCTTAAACACTTCTTGGACTGAATACAGCAATTCAGGCCCAACTCCGTCACCAGGGATAAGAGTGCATTTTGTTCGTCCTTCAGGTTTCGAAACTGGAGCTTGCTAAATCAATAATCATTATTATTTGATCATTTATTATTCCTAATTATTAAAAAAATACAATTCGGCAGATGAACACAAACAAAAATTTTACACTTACGATCGCTGAAAAAGCTCGTGACTGGGTAACCCCTTGATTTTTAAGTAGAGCAGTAGCCGGCCGCGAAATCTATTAATAGTTTAATACTTTAATATTACTATATTAAGATTTTTGTAAACATTTACAAAGTTAGACAAACCAGTGTTGCAGTTAACTGAATTCTAGTAAAAATGGAAGCCATATTTGGAAAATTTATAGTGTTTAATTAAATCCAATTCACCAGATTTCACCTGATTTGGTGGCAACCCAAATAAACGAAGCAGACGAAAGAGAAAAAAAACAGAGACATCTGCCAGTGAAAATGCAAAATGGTCAACGACAGATGTCGTGACTCGTGACACGACCGCTCTTTTTATTCAAATTCAAATGAAATATAATCAAACGCCAACGCGCTTACCTGAAATTGTTGTGTTTGCTTTATAAAATCGTCTCGAAGTGTCGGCTGTTGAAATTTGAAATTCTGCCGTCTGCTGAAATGGAGGAAGTAAGCTTAACTGAGCCTGAAATTGAATCTTCTTAGATTATGGAACAATCAGCGGATCACGTTGAAGGAAACATGGAATAAATAAAGCTACACATAATGTTTAATGATTTTTTTTTAAGGGAGGGGGGGTACAAATTTAGACTACCCGCATAGATAGACGCATCCGGCTGGAATCTATTTGGAATTCGCCTGCAAGATGTTCCAGCACCTCGACTTCCTTCCTTCATTTTTCCTCTTCTTGTGTAACAAAGAAATAAAAATTTTGAATCGACTACACGAACATAAAAAAACTTAAAGAAGAACAAGAAACCGGAACTTGGATACTTTTTTAAGGTTCTTATTTCTAAACATCTTTTTATTTTATTAATTTCTGATGCAGCGAATGAGTATTTGCAGCCGAGTAATTATCAAATTTATTTCCAATTGAAATTACGACCGGGAAATGAATAATTTCAAATGGATACAATAACGAAATAGTTTAATGAAAAATGAGAAAATCCTAATCCCCAAGATGTTTTTTATTTCATTTGCAAAGACTTTTATCTGTTTTTCTTCGTCAAATTTCCCAAACTGGATCGACTCGTTTCATTAGCATTGTCGTAAAAAAAGGTTTACCTTTGTTTCATTCTATTTTTTTTATTATTACCTAACTATTTTAGAAATCAATTTAAGCAGCAGGCACAACATAACTCTAGTTGAAATCATCCTTTACTGTGTAGTGTCGTTATACTTTGAAAAGATCATGTATTTCCGTTATCTCTAGTCGATTACTGGCTACACCGAAACCGGTTGATTGTGTAATGATAATATAAATTAAATGGAACAAACAAATAATTAGGAGAAAACAGTTTCATGAAGAACGTGGAGCATGCAGAAATGGTTAATGGTTTTCCTTTTTAAAATTCTTCAGCAAAGAGCAAATCCAGACGGAAGGCATTTGAGTTGGCCGTCCGCTGCTATGGCAGTAGTCGCCTTGATGGTAGCGCCCGAAAAGGAGAAGACGGTTGTCACGGAAGTCACCGACACAGTGGAAGTGAGGCTCAGATTATTCAAGTTAAGCAAACCTCTGTCTTCTTGGTTAGGGGCTCCTTCAACGTGATCAGCTGATTGTTCCATAATTCGAGAAGATTCAATTTCAGGCTCAGTAAAGCTGATTTCCTTTACTTCAACAGACGGCAGAATTTCAACGGCCGACGCTTCGAGACTAAAATGTTTTGAAATGCAAACACAACAGTTTCATGTAAACGCGTTTGATTATATCAGTTGAATAAAAAGAAAATTACGCGATAGGTTGAGCGGGTTCAATCGACGCCTTTGGTAGGTTCGAATCGGCCAACAAGTGCTCAACATCTCGACGACGACGGGCACAAGCGGTAGTGGCCAGCGTTTCAGCCACTGGTGCAGGCTGTGCAGCTGGATTGGCAGCTACAACAGTTGAAAATTGAACTCCAGGAAGGCACTTGATGGTTGTTGGCGTTGAAACTGCAATGACTGAAGTTGATATAATTGTCTGTAAAGTAGTAAAAAATCAAACAGAAAGCATTAATCAAATTGCCTCAAACAACTCCCTGCATACACTGATAACTTACAGTGGTGGTGGTGAAGGGTCTGAAATTCGTCAAAGCGCTAGGTAATGTCAACAGGATTTTTTGTTCTTGGTCGTGTTCAATCGATGGTTCAATTTTCGGATGATTATCGATGTCCTAATTAAAATTAATTTTTAAAATTGGGAATATATATAGCAGTGCAAAGGCAAACACATGCATGGAATACGAAAGATGATTATTAGATAGTCATTTCTTACCTTGATTTCGGGCAGGATTTCAATGTCAGCTGCTGGTTGTCCATCAGAGTAAAACAAAGGCATCAAATGAGCCCTTGGAGCGTATGGCATTGGCCATACGTACCTCTGTTGATATGACAAACTGACGAAACAAGTGAGGAAGATCAACGCCAATTTCATCTAATTAATGACATAAACAATTACAGATATACAAGTTATAAAAAAGAAAAACAAAGCAAATGAATTCGGATAAGTATTTGTTGTTACCTTGCGGAGTTCTTCGATGTTGGATTGTTACTAAACTGCCCTTCATCTACCCCCTTTCTCTTTATATAGGGGGCTATGACGGCTACGGGACCCAAGAATATTCCTTCTTCTTCGAAAAATGTGTTAATGTATGCAGTAACCTTTCCCAGTTTCTCGAGAAATTTCTTATGTTATGGTCCTAGCTTTTAGTTGATAGTATCAGTTAAAACTGGAAGAAGAGCGGAGATTCCCTTCACCCTCTCCTACATTCACCCTCAACCCCCTTCTCTCCAAATAGTTATAGACCGGTTGTTAATGGACTCTTGGACGTCCTTCACCCAGCCTGGAAGTTCAAGTTCCTTTTAGTTCATTCACTTTTACGGGCAAAGTTTTAGAGGCTTTAAATGTAGGATTTTAAAAACTCATGTGGGTTGGTTGCTACTAACAAAAGATAACCGACCAGTTTTTTTTTCGAGCCATAACAACATGTACACGTGGCACAGATCAGCTGCTTCGTGCTATGTTTTAGTTGTGCTCGTTCTTATAATGCGTATTAGAAATTTTTTTAAAATCATAACCTCCTTCGACATTAATCAAACATAATATTCGTGTCAAAGACAGAGTTTTTGTTTGGAAAGAACGTAAATCCTACGAAATCCTATCCCTTTATTGATTCATATTAATATATTTTTTAAAATATTATTTCATAAATTATTATCATTATTGGCATATTTTTCTTTCTGATGCTTTTTATACCAACAGATGTCATTTATGTATACAAGCCTTCGGCAAATATTATTCATTTTTATTACATCATCGACAAGGCAACAAGCCTGGTTTTATTAATCAAAATACCCCACAATCCCACTTCAACCATGAAGTTTTTGCAACGAATTATTATAACTTATTATTCTTGTATTCATCATCACACAATTAAGGGGAAATAAGTGCGATCAAGATTTTGAAAAGAAGCACACAAAATTGAAAAATTCTAATTGGTTGAGCAGTCCGAAGAGAATGTCAATAAAATAAAAGAGAAAAGGTTTGTTCCTGAGTTGAAATGACATTTAAGCACACACAGCGTATCCGGAGGGAAGGCATTTCAAACCGGCAACACCAGCCACGTCTTTTGTGGACGTGATGGTCTGAGCCACAAATTTGTAAGTCGTAGTAGAAACAGTCACCCACTTAGTGGTCGTAACGGCAGTATTTCCTAGACGAATTTCCGCCTTTTCTTCTACTTCCTCTGATTTAGAAGACAAAAGCTCCGGTTGATCTTGCACCACTGGAGTATCAAGGATCACGCTGGTCTCAATCCTGTCGTTTATTAGCACAAATTTAGAGATTGAATAAAATCAAATGAGTTATTTGCGGGTTGTTATGCTTACGGCAAGGGTAAAGCTGGTTGAATATCGACTTCAGTTAGAAGATCAGATACATCACGACGTCGACGGGCACAAGCCTTAGTGGCGAGCGTTGCAGGTACTTCTGGATTTGTACCTGCAGCTGGAACGGCAGCTACAACAGTTGAAAATTGAGCTGCAGGAATGCATGAGGCATACACGGCCGATGTTACGGTCAACTGGACAACTTGAGTGGTCGTGGATGTTATAGTAATTAGATTGGAGAGCGGAGAAAGAATGTTGCCGAACAGACGACCCAATGGCGTGTCGTTGATATTATTTCTTGGTAGAATTTCTTCAGCCTGCGAATTTTCACATAAATTCGTAAGACACAATGTAATGGATTAAATTACAGATGATCGCATACCTTGTTATCTTCGAAAAAGTCGTAGCCAGCTGGAATTCCATTGGAGTAAAACAAAGGAACGTAGCGGGACCGAGCCTGACGGGCGTAGGGTAACGGCGGACTTACACTACTTGCGATGCATACCAAGCAAAGTAGCAAGAATGACAGAAGCAGTTTCATCTGTACACAAAATATACAGGTGTTGTTACAAAATAAAGGATTGAAATTTAAGGCGAATTTACAATAAATGGATACTAGGAAAGAACTTACCTTTGTGTCTGAGGGATGAAGGTGAACTCTATTTTCTTTGTCGAGTTACCGTATTTATACGTAAGCTTTAACCCCAGTCCAAGTTCTATCTCCACCCCTTTAACCCCCTACCCTCCTCCCCTTTCGGCTTTATCTATTATGTTGAAAAAATTTAAAATAAATTTTGAAGAAACAAGAAAAAAGGACAACCACAATTTTTTAAGCGCCCTTAAACTTATATAACATCCGCTTCTCAGCTAATAATTACAACATTTCAAAAATCATTTATAGACTTATAAGCGAGGCACTGGACTGAAACTTCATTTTTACCCCTTGCGAGCAAGTAATATAACATGTAACACTTCTATACGTCCAAGTCATTGCCCTTGACTCGAGAATCTAAGACCTTGATAAAGTCGGCCTTCCAGCAATGTTTTGTAGGGGTGTAACACGTGGGATACACACAAACAAAGGCTTTTACATCACAACAAAGAACCGTCTTTAAACTCGTGAAGACATTTAAAAACATTCGAATGTCGGTGGATGAGCTCGCGCTTGTCACAGACTCACAGCGCTATTTATCAATACACAACCGTATAAGGAATTATTTTAAAATTCTGAATTCAGGCAACGAGCGGCTTTGTCTTAAGGTGCATTCACACCAAGCGTTATCCTGCTTAGCGTAGTGTGACATAGCTTAAGGGGAGAGAGGGAGGAGAGAGTTCCCCCCCTCGTTTTCAGCATCCCCCCTCTCTTTCCTTAGGCTATGTCACACTATGCTAAGCAGAATAACGCTTGGTGTGAATGCACCTTTAGTGTTTTTTAAAGACACTATAGAAACATTGATGTATATGAAATCAAAGTCTTGTGTGTACACTTACAAAGAGAGAGTGTATTTAAGATCAGCTAAGAGTAATGAGGTATAATAGCGGTAAATATTCGTAGAAAAAAAATTTAAATAGTTTAAATTAAGTGCAAATGACGTATCCGGATGGGAGACACAATAAACCAGAGGCTATGCCGAGGGATGTCGTCGAAGTGATGGAAGTTGCCACAAAGGCAAAAGTTGTGGTGTAACTTGTTGCTGATACTGTTGTCGTAAAAGCGGCTCGTTGTTGATAAGTGGAATAATCGGTTATCGACGGTTCCACTTCTTTTTGCGATGAAACAATGTCCGCTACAGGTGCGGGCACATCGTCAGACATAACACTCGTTTCCAGTCTAGAAAAACAATAAATTTTATACGCGATCAAACGCATGTTTTTTTTTCGATGGGAAACTTTATAGCTATACATGTCCTTACGGTTTTGGCAAATCGGGTTTGATTTCTATTTTCTCATCAATGTCGCCAACCAACAGTTTGTTTAGGACTTCTCTTCGCCGTCGTGCGCATGCAGTCGTGGCCGACAATTGAGCAGACGGGATACACTTGACAACAGCGGCGGTCGTAGCCGTTGACGTTACAACCGATGTGAGGGTTGTTGTTGTCGTGAACAGGTAGATGCTATTTGCGTTGAGAAATAAACGCTGAGGAGCATTATTGCGCGGAATCAATCCGGCGCTCTGCTTTTCGTCCTGCGAATAGGATTCAAATTAAATTTTAATTATGAGATGAACAGCAAATAGGACTTTGAAATGTGATTGTACCTGATTGGTTGTGTCGCTTTTCTTTATAACGTCGTAACCAGCTGGTAGTCCATCGCTGTAATGCAGGGGCTTGTAAACGGCATGGTTCGGATCGATGGGAATAGGCCAAATGTAGCGCTCCTGTTTGGAAACGCAGACGAAACAGCCCAAGACGAGGAGTGCCAATTTCATCTTTATTTCAATTGATCAAATATAAATAAAAAAATAAATTAGTGATTATTTTCAGAGAGTTAAAACAGAAAGCTTCTTACCACGATGTTGTCTATGGTCAAGATATCTCTTTCTACGACTTCAAGACTGATTTTATAGGGTTTTGAAGATTCCTACTAAACGAAATAGTCAATTCCTATTGGCCCCTCTCAAATCACCATTTTTCTAACCCCCTTACTCAAATTCAAAATGTGGGGGTACAGCTGCTTTCTCTTTTCTTTTTTTAACCCCGATTCGCTGTTGTTGCCATACGTAAAAAAGGAGTGATAATATGTTAAAAGTGATGATATCCTGTGTAAAAAGAACGGACTCTCACAAAGAAGAGAAAGTTTCACCCCCTCTACATAACATATACAATATCGTAACATCTCTTGTTGCTACCCTCCACATCACGTGCGCAGGGGATGTTTTCTTTTTAAAGGTCAAAAACTCTCTCAAGGTCTGTATACAAACAAAGCGCTCACATTTTAAAAAGCTGGTCATACACGTGGATCTTTTCCATCACCCCAAGACTGTGGGGACAAGGATGTTCCGTTCTACTTGGTAACACACCTCTTGCCTCTTGGTCAAAGAAAATTATCATCAAACTTGAAATTACATTTGTTTATTGTGATTGGCCACCATCTGGAATAACAGACAATAGTATTACTCGACATTTGTCGATAAATAAGTTTTGAACATTGAGATTTATTTTCGAAATGTTGAGACATTTAAACTTGGTAGTGCCATTGTTACAGGAACACAGTAGAACCGGTAGAACAATCGATCTAAATTTATCGGAGTGCATGAAACGGTTGAATTTAAACATATGAGATCAACAACGAAGCAGTGTAACTTGTCTTTCAGTTTTGTCTATCTATTAATAATGGACGTAATGTTAAAGTAATATAGAAGTGCTGGAGCGTAGCGTAATAAGGTTCAGCTTGGAAAAAAAGAAAACAAATGGGACTAAATTGGAGGGGCGATCGAACTACTGTACAATCTTTTTCTATGAATCTATGAATAGGCTACTAAACGATTTTGTGACAGTGAAACAGCGATAAGGATGATGATACTAGACTAGACAATTAGGGTTTGAAATATCTATTTGATACGGGAACGCATTTGGAAAAATTGAAACGTAAATTGATTTCGCTCGTTAAGGCAATTAATTGCAGTACTACTCTAATAATTTAAGTATATTCTGCTATAATTTGAAGTCACGCGACGTACACGTCTCCTAGCAAATGACGGAGCATCTTTTGTTTCTCCTTTAGATAAAATTTAATGAATTTTAAATTTTCGCAAATAACGTGAATATAATTGAACATTATACTTTAAAAGACATTCTTTGACTTTAAAATGTCTCAACTAGTTTAAACTGTAAAACCAGTTTTTAAATCAGCAACTGGGCAAAAAATGAGTATCTTTGAGTACACCAAGTATTGTGCAATAATTTCTATTCCCAGCATTCACATGCCATTTCCTGTGGCCGATCTAGATCAAATTTGATAAATTAAAAATTAACACAATTAACTATGATGTAACTAAACATTATGCTTTAAAAGGTAATCTTTGATTTTAAAAAAGTTTTTGAAAGTTTAACTGTAAAATATTACTTAGAATCAAAGTTGAATATAGGGCAAAAGTTGATAGCTATGTCATCGACCGAGTCTATAAATAGAAGCCTAATGCTAGTCGTAAAATCAAGAAAGTTTTACAAAAGCTTTACCCCTTTCTGAAAACAATCTTACAATGGAATATTTTATTCTATGCGTTTTAATTGCTGTTTGGGCTCTGATTTGGGCTATGATGTGGTCCATTTTATTTACCCATTTCCCAAAAATGTTGATTTCTGCTCCTGCGATCGACAACCTCAAACCGGATGTCAGCTCCGGATACCCACAACCCGAAGCCGAATTGGCAATCCTCCCGGATAGTATCAAGATTCCCGGAAATCGATATGATTCTTCAGTGAATAAACCTGCTGTCAAATTGGATGGATACCTGCAACAACTAGGAAGACTACCAATTATAACCGAAGACGTCGAAGGCGAGGACTACGTCGCCCAGATTGATCAACTGACTTTAGATTTAGCTCAAGCGAACTCTAGCTTGCTAAAGATGCAAACGGCTTCCCTTGGCAAAGGAAATAAAGCAACCCAATCGGAGATCGAGTTAGAGTCAAAGAACAAGGAGCTACAGCAGCAAATATCAGAGCTCTTGGCTGACAAAAAACTTTTAACGGAAAAAATTGCTGAGGACGCAGCTGAATACGATCTCACCATTAAACTTGTGACTTCCATCACGTTTAATCGTTTCCGTAAACTGGAAAAGAAACTAAAGAAGCTCACGACAAGGACCGAAAAAACAAGAACCGAAAGTGTTGCATGCGGAACTGATGTTCAAGTGGTTAACGTCGAGACACAAATTGAAACAAAGACCGTAAAGGACGTGGGTTGTGGATGGGAAGAAATCCTTCCGCCACCTAATACCATACTGCAAACCCCAACCGATTACGGATTTGAACTCGATACCGAAGCCATGATTCAGTTTTCCAATCAGCCGTATCCTTTTTGCATTCCTGCTAATGCCCAACCCGAGTTGGTTGTCGATGCCGTACCGAAAGCGGAAGTTACATTTGTAACCAGTGATATACGTTACCGGAATAAACCAATAAGTGGATACGTAGTCAAAGCGGATGGGACTATGGTGACGTACGGCAACGTCGTAAAAGTAAACCGAAAGCCCGTGGAAATTATACCGGAAACCACCGAACCTGCCAAACCTGTGGCTCTGCCAATCTTGGACCAGCGGAAAGAGACTCGGCCCATTAGCAACCTGGTTAAGAAAGAAGACTTCATGGTTATTTCCGCACCGATTGTGCGAGAACTTGTCGGTAAAAACCAGTTGCTTCTTAAGAACATCCGAGGAGATGATTACGGGCGTATCATTGGCTACGGAGGCGCAAATGTCCGGCGGATAAGAAACGAATTCAACGTTCAAGTCAGTGTGAACGAACCAATAAACGGATTTTGTTCCCTTGTCATATCCGGAAATGCCGAAGAGGACCTTCAACAAGCCGCAAATGATATTGTCCAAGATTTGCAGGCCACGATTGAATGTCCGCTTTTGAAAAACACACATCGGATAAAGTACTGGATGTTAAAAAAAATAAGCCTGGAATTATTTGTGAAAATAAATCAACCAACAGACAGTAAAAGCAGAATTACAATAACCGGTAAACTCAAGAATTGCCAATCCGCTTATGGTGCCCTAATTGCCGAACTTTGCGATTAAAGTCAACTTTTAAATGTATTAAAATTTGTGTACCGGTAATTCCTTCATCTGAGTTTCTTATGTTTCGTAAAATACAAAATGTTTCCATAAAAATGACAAATGTGTCAGTTCTTTTTATTTACAGTTTCGTACAATAAATCGGTCATGCTCATGCAGGAATAAAACAACGAAATAAGCACGGGGAGAACGGGTACAGTACACTCAACACTGCTACACGACAAGATCCGCCCTGTATGGCAGGGTGGCGACACTTATCACCATCGGCATCTTGATTTTAAAAGATACGTAATTCTGTTTAAAAAACGGGTTAAACCTTTTTCTAAGGTCTTGGAGATTTTTTAAGAACATTTTTGAACTTGGAAAAATAAATGAGGAAAAAACCTTTCCGGACACACCCGCTGTGGCGCTACCAAAAGTGCTGGAAAACACTGTTGAGAAAAAAGGCATGGGAACGGCTTCCTTACGGCTTCCCATTTAAGTGGCGCCTACCAGGGTTCTATAGCTCTGATTCTGCCCTATAGATCCCCATTTTTTAAAAAAGTTTATTTATGAGAACTATTGCAAAATAACTATAAAAAAACGCGCTATTTTTGGCTAACCCGTCAGTTTTTTGCATATAAATAAGTAATTATTTCTGGTTTACAACTCACAAATATGTTATAGTTAAGGAATCGCGGTTTATACCACCATTCGATTTTCTATCACATTCTTAACACACAATACAACAAATATAACATAGTCTACATTGCTACTGGTTACGATGGCTTATTGCAATTTCCGTAAAAAATGGGAATCCCCAAAAGCCAAAACCCACACATTTGACCTTATTGAGTGAAACTCGTTAAAAACAAAAATCAGGGAAATCATAAACGTGCAAATTGGTTTATTTGATTATTTTATTTTACACAAAAAAACGAGTGAACTGAAAAATGACGAAGCGTCAGGTTCGGCAGTATTTCGTCAGATTAGCCACAAAACGTCAGAAAAAAATAGTCAATAATCTTAAGAAAGGAAAGGATCTCCCGAAAGAAAATTGCTCATTATAATTCGATTCTAAGAAATAAACTTTAAGACAAAAGTATGGTTCCTGGTTCACTAAAATGTCCTGCGCGACCATGAACGTCCATGGCTCGTACGGCGAAGTGATAGCGATGACCCTCGAGAAACTAAACAACGAAACCAAAATGTTGACTTTTTAGAAGAATTTCAAAACATATTATCATTTCTTTGTAAATTACCTGAGTTAGAGTGCAGGCCATGGGTAAAGGCAGAGCCTTGACGTCTCCAACTCTTTTCCAAACTCTTTTTCGTTGACATTTGGAGGATCTGGACCTTCTTGATAGGCAAACAACTGATAATATCTATATATATTTATATCTGCACGCACGAAAACATGTGAGATGAACAAACGTTTTCGCTCATCTATAATGTAGGGTACGATACAGGGGTATTGCCTAAAGGGAGAGGGGTCGTTACGAATAATAGCAATACTATGGTAGTACAAGCCTAGCTATTTAGGCCTGTATTTATTCTTTTTCCTGTACATAAATATTCACACTTTTGTCTTCCCTTTGCCTTCATTTATTTTCTCTTGCTATATGCCAAACTGTTTTTTGTTTTTACCAAGCAGCGTGGATCTATTTAATTTAGAACAATTTCAAGATAACAATACAACTATTTATTATACCAGTCAAATGGACCTGAACGAACTTCATTTCACGTACTGTAACTGTAACATGTACCCCTCGTCTCCCCAGCACGGAAGAAATCTTTCCGGTAATAGAGCAGCAATTACTTTTGGCTTTCGTCGTTGCCTTTGTATACGCTGGAAGTCAGCACCAAGTCTATACAAACGAAGAAATTTCACTAAATCTTTACAGTAAAAAGATATGAGAATATGCCGTAATATTGTAATGCCTACCAAAAGATGTCTAACAAAGCATTTCATGCACGGTTTGTTTTAAAATTTTTAACTTCTTTTACAGAACATCCTGTAAGCTGAATGTGTTCTACCACAAGGATGGAGATAATAACGTAATTTAAAAGAGGAGTTATCATACGCTGGGGTGTTTTTATAACAACAATCACAGACACGTGCATTCAATCAATCACGAACAATCAGCATGCAGGGTAATACCGGGTAATACGACGTAATAGGTGAACTGAATAATTTTTTCAATAAACAGAATTGAAATGCGCAAGAAGCTCGGCAAGAAGTATCTTTTGCAAAAAGCTAATTTTTAACGTTTAATACTTTCAAGAACAATGCAATTTGTCTGCCACTGAATTTACCTTATTAATAGATGATAAAACAAGTCACAGCTTGGCACGATAAACACTCGAAACCGGTTTGGTATAATCGAATATGGAGCTGGAGCTCTTGCCGGTCTACACACGGTATTTGAAAGACAAAGTCTGATGGGGCATTATACCTAACATTCAAAACTTTTGAATCTGACATTTGATTCAGGATCCAGATCCTCCTGTTGTGGACCGAAGATTATCAAGTGGTCCTAATGGAGCAAAACTTCAAAGCATTCGATCAACTGCGAGGAATGGGAATTTGAATCGGAGAAATGATATGGAATTTCGCTGATTTTGCCACGCCACAGGGTAAGTGATATTTTTAAATTGTTTTGAGTTGAATGATTAAAAAAGTGTCTCTTATACATGCTTATATGACTATGAAATCAAATCGAGATCTGTATTTATTGCTTGGCTTTACCGGCTTTCCCTTGTTTGTTTGTTTTTTAACTATTTAATCAATATTTTGTTTGGGGACTATCGGACAGTCAACCGGAAGGGAATTTTCACCAGTGACAGGCAAGAGGCAACCGAAATCTGCTGCCAAATATTTGGAATTGCGCTACTTAAATATTTAATGTCATTCTTTTGCGCCCTGTTCTATCGTTCTATGTTGGTTTTTCTCATTTCCCTCGACTTAAGATCTTGTCTCATACCCAGTTCAAATTTCGTCCTTTTGGGTTTCGCATTAATAATCAATTAAAATTATTGCCGTGAAAACAAAAGCCCAATTTCTGGTTATTTCTAACCCTGCTAAGATAAAAATTTGTTTTTATTTTTAGGATACTTCCGCCCAACTGGATGCATGAAAGGAGTTTTCACTCGTGACTGACAACCAAAATTCGCTGCCCATTTTCTACGTCGTCGTTAATATGTGCTCTATTGTGCTCTATCTGCTACTTATGTGCTCTACTGAAAAAAATGACTTTAAAAAACACGCAATTTTTTTAAAAATTCAGATAATAACCGAAACCCATAAACATTTCTCCCCTCCCACTATAATACCCTTCGTTTTTTAGTTCTTTATCGCAGAAATATGATATCAAACTTAGGTTTTTAAAACACTTTTTAACTTCAAAAAAGAAACGTTTAGTGCATGGAAAACGCACATAAGTTTTGATTATTGAAATACAACCTTTTCAACCTATTCAACTTTCAACCTATCAACCTATACAACCTTCTGTCTTTTCCTAGTTCTCAAGGGGAAGATTGTCCCCTTCGCTCTGTAGGCTACAGCACAAACATGCTCCCAATAAAGTCACGAAATAAGATCGGCTGCCGGGCTGCGTGGTAAAAGGAGTTAAGGACTAAGAATGTTCGTCCCGCTCCCCCTATAACCCGTTCGAATTTAAAATTCCTATCTATCATAGCTTCCATCATTATTATCACACCATTTATCTTGTGTTTCTCTTTTAGAAAGGTCATCATTGGGGGTAAATCTTTTATCCTACTATTTATTTACCTACTTAAGGTAAAACTCTCAGGGACATGCCGTATATTTTCACTCTCGTTTTCACTCTCGTCGCCGCGATTCGAGTTTACAGCCCCCACGATAGATGTCAGTGGCAGAAGACAATTTTGGTCGTCGTCGTCACGACATCTGTCGTTGCAATAGATTTAACCTTGTTTTCTGTTTTGTGTTGTCATTTCTCATTTGTCATCAGTGAAATTAACTGATTGCAATAAGTGAATAAGTGTGCCAAAATGTCAAAATCCCAGGTAGGTTTTAACTCTCTTAAAAACTTTTTGTCTAAAACAATATTAACAAAGGATGTTTTCAAAAAGGAAAACAACGTCGGAATTTCTTTACGACAAATTTCAGAGGGCCAACTTTTGAAGTATACAAATATGATGAAAGGTTGGCAAAATCGCTGGTTTGTTTTGGATCCACACACGGGAATGCTAGAATATTTTATGGTAATATTACTAAACGATACGTTTTTACTGTTGACTAAATGCTGTGCTTAGTCTGAAAGTGAAAGAAGGCAGCGACCAAGGGCTTCTCTGCACTTGGCAGGAGCAATTGTAGTCCCAAGTGAAGAAGACTCCTATACTTTTTCTGTTAATGCTGCAAATGAAAACTCATTCAAGTTAAGAGCTACCGATGCAAAGGAGAGGCAGTATTGGATAAATAGACTTCGTGTTGTGGCTCAGGCTCACACACAAGTTCTGGCTGAGGTAAGCCCTACCCTTATTGAATATTGAGTGATGCAAGTTTCTGTTTCAATCCAAAATAATTATTTTAGAGCAATCCCCCATTGTTTCGGGATAATTCTCAACTCAGCAGTAGTAATCTTTCTACAACCTCTGTTATATCTGCTAGCCCACACAATCCTGCACCTGGGCCTTCTCAGAAAATGCTGTCATGCAACTTAACAGTCCTGGATGCATTTAGCGGTGTCCGCGACTATTTACGGCGTGTGGAATGCGAACATCAACGATTGGTTCATGATATCGAGAGTTTACCAACTTCAGGACCGACGACAACTTGCACTGACACAGAGATACTTATATTGAAAGCTACTTCTCAAGCAACATTACTGTGTCTAGAGCAATGCTTGGCAATCCTCCACTACCAGCAGCAGCAGCCCATCAAGGTTGAATTGTGTTTTAATTATTAGGCTGAACATTCAACATATTCTGTAATTTTTTTTTCAGCCAAACAAAGCAAACTCGGCTGGTAGCTCACCTCTTCTTGGATACGCTAGTTCAAAAAAATCGAGTGAATTTAAACGAATCTCTGATTTTCCAAGGTAAATTCCTTCGACATCTAAATTCTTCGACATCTTTCTAAGTTTTTGGTTTTGAAATTTTACGTTCTTACAAATCTGCTTTAGAATGAGAAGTGAAAGTGCCGTTTCGGTCCTAAGTGATAAAACTCTATCAGGTATTTTTATTTGAAATTATATTTTAAATAAATTTATTGTTAAATTGTTTACAGAAATAGGCGCCCACAACTGGTCTGACACGAACGAGCAAACATCTTCTATTCCAAGTTTAGATGATGAATCAGAGTATGTCCCTTTTGTCGAGGAATGTCTCTCAGCAAATGCCCAAGAAATGGGAAATGAAGAATACAAAGGGCGTACTCTGAAGCTCCTTTCCCAGTTAAAACTGGGTACAGAACTTACGAAAGTGAATCTTCCTGTCTTTTGCTGTGAACCTCGTTCGTTACTTCAAGTTATTGCTGATGCATTTCGTCAGCCACATTTATTGCTTAAGTAATTTGGATTTAAAAATGCAAATTATTCGATTGTCATTTCTTATTTTATTTAAATCAGGATGACTAGAGAATCTGATGTAGAACATAGGATGGCGCTGGCCGTGCAGTGGTATTTAGGTTGCATTCGTGCTTGTAATTTGGAAATGATGGCTGCCCGCAAACCTTTTAACCCTGTACATGGAGAGATCTTCAAATGCATCTGGAATATGAAAGATGGTGGTTTTCTTTTTAGTTAAACTTCTATTTTCAAATGTTCATATTGTTTTTTTCTTTTTCAAACACAGAGGCTACTGGTGAAATATTACTATTTAGATTTGTGACAGAACAAGTTTCACATAATCCTCCCGTTAGCGCATTTCGCTTTGAGTGTCCACAACAAAATTTTTCTGTTAACGGAAATTTATCAATCAAAGCCAAATTTATGGGGATGTATGTAGGCGTGACACTTGGTGGGGACATGGCTTTGGAGTTGCCGAATCATAATCAATCACAGGATCGAGAAACCGAAAAGTACGAAATGACATTTCCGATGCTTTACTTGCGGTCATTTCTTTCCGAACCCTGGTTGGAGTTTGGAGGCAAGATTAACATAAACTGTCCGGAATCGAAATTATCTGCTGGCATTGTTTTCCAAACCAAACCATTTTATGGCGGCAAACCGCATCAAATTACTGCTGAGATTAAGGGTCAAACTGGCAATACCACTGCCCGTATATCCGGTGATTGGATGAGTGGTGTTATGGAACTGTGCTGGATGAACGGTCAGTCAGAATCTATTGACCTTCAAACTAAAGGCGATTTGTTGGAAAAGAAAATCCGCCGCATTTCCGACCAATCAGATGAAGAATCGTACAAATTGTGGTATCCCGTGAGACGAAATCTAATTTCCGGGGATTTCCAAAGTGCAGCTGAACATAAAAAAATGGTTCGTTATTGCTATTTATTTTGAACAAATTATAAATCAATACATATATTTTTTATTTTGACAAAAATCATAGATTGAAGAGCGTTATCGAGAAAAGGAACGGAAACGTCACAATCATCAAGGTATGTTGTATTGCGCCACCTACTTTGAGCTGAACAACGACCTTTGGATTCGGAAAAAGTGATGACAATTAACATTCTTTTCTTTCCATCTTTGCCTGTGTCAAACTGACGTATACTAAGCTGCACTATAAAATAGAACCTTTATTCAGAATTTAGTTTCAGTCTTATTTGTTTCCTTAACTTTTTTCAGAGGAAATAAGTTAAGCGATTTTATTTGATTAATTAAAATGTTTTTGTAACGGAAAGAACTATGTGTGGTTATTATTTAGTTGAAAGAAATAGGGCGTATTTCGCTCTCAAATGTCAAAGGATACCTTGTAAGCCTCCCTCCCGCCCCTAGGCGACTCAAATGTTGTAATCCAGCTTAGTTTGCCTAGCGTGAAAACAAAACAGCTATATTAGCAATGTTATGCGCAGTCACGATAAAAAATCTCTTGAATGGTAGTAGCTACCAATTTTGTTTAATTAACTTTTACCATTTCTAGTTACCTTTCCTAATAATATTATTCTACACAAAAAATCCTGAGTTCATTTTATAATATGCTTATATTCTAAAGCTTTGAAATTGTTATAGAATTTGTGTTCAACTAATTTATCTTTGCCAGAAATATCGTCACCTTTGATGCCATACAAACAATGCATTTAAAACTTTATAATATTGAATAATAACTAATAAGAATGATCTCAGTGGAATTGAAATTGAAACAACTGGAAATTCCATCTTGAATCCGAACAAAACTAAGATTGTTATTTAATAAACGACACTTTTTCCGATGATTTGATCATATATTCACACACAATCTTGTCTTATTTACCTTGAATCTAATCTGATTTGATTGCATCGTAATTCATCAAGGGCGCGTTTATTGCTATTTAACAAGCCTGTACATAATTGTCCTTAAAATAGTCCTCTTGCACACAGCTCCAGTCACTGTACACCCAAGTTTTGATCTTTCCTGCAGAGTTAACAGTAGAACAAGCACTGCAGCTAGCATACAGACTGGCGCAGGTGAGATAACATAAGGGAAATTTCATATTCAAGACATGTCCCATCTTTGGTCAACAAACGCTAAAGTGTTGTAAAAACAACAACAACGGAAAATGTACGGTATCACGAAGAACAATGACATTTCTGAGAGCAAAACAACAAATACAAGTAGAGTACATCAAGTAATCAGTTGACGGAGAGGGATAAGTGCGTCGTCGCTTGGAATGAAAAGTTGTTAGAATACGAGACAAAACAAGATGGAATACAAATAACTCTAATGATGATCTCGTCGGGCGATAAGGGACGACGGATAGATTTTTTACAACAAAATTATAAGATTTCTCTGAATTGAAGCTATTCTATTTACGGCAATAACTCCACGTAATTTTCTGGAATAAGACCTGTACGTCCATTTAACACTCCCTCCAGCCAACCAGGCTCTCTGGATGGTCGTACTGCAAAATAAGAGAAAATTATGCAAAACAAAATTTTATGAAAAAAAAAAACGTTGTTACCATTGACGATGATCTGATTGGGTTCAAAAGTTAATTCCGTTTCATTTTCTCCTACACAGGCGTACAAAGTTCTAACTCTTCTACTGAAAACAAAATTATACATCGTCAAAAATAAGCTCTTTGAATTTTTAAAACCCAAATATTAACCTTAATTGGTTGGCATTGGTTTTAGTAGTATCTGATGTATCAATACTTGCAACAGATGCCGGTACCAGCTGCAACTGTGTTGAATTTAAACCTTTCGTGTGTAGAACAAATTGAATTTTATGTTATTTTACTGTTCTTATAAATGCATTTTGTTAAAACATACCATATGGTGGTTTAGATGCTGGAGGCTGACCATTAAATGAAACCGTTGAAGAATTAGCTAATAATGATGGAGGTATCGGCCCTATTGAGGGGAAAGAAGAGAGCGGAGGCAAAGGATCTCTGGATGAGGAGCGGGACGAAGATACGGTTGACCCGGGCGCCGAGTCACTTGAACTAAGACTGGTATTGCTGTGAGGCCGCTCTGGTGCTGCAGTAGCGGAACTCAAAGGAGGAATGACTCCTAATGGACGACCAGTAGGTCCACTAGCTCCAGCCGAACCTGGTCGTAAATTTGACCTAACAAGTAACAACGCACAATAATTGTTAGCCAAACATAAAGAAAGCCAACAGAAATGACAAAACTTTACCTTGATGTTGCAGTTCCATGCGTTTGAACTGCAGGGGGCAATTTGTTACCAGACCATAGTTCAGCCGTGGTAGGACTTGATGGATATGCTACACGTTGCTGAGATTGTGACGGATTGCGGACTCCTGTGCTACCCACTGAGGCCATTTGACGAGAAGGACCGTCAACATAAGGAGATGAAGGCGGTGGACTGAGATGAGCTTGAGCAATAGGGGGAATAAGACTGTAGCTGGCAGCAGGTTGACGATGAATCAGGGACGGGGGAGTTGGCCCTCCACCACCACCCGTGTAAACTTGGGGTGGAGGTTGATATGCTGGTGGTGACGGTGGACGCATATTAACAGTTGCTGGATTCTTCATAGGTAACTCTGATGGATCCGGTTTCGTCTTGAAAATCTATTATTATTTTTAAATAAATCAATTGTTGAAATCTATACAAGCTTACATACAATCTGACAAGAATCATACCTTTTCAGAATTTTCGATCATAATCTCAACCACGACGTTGCAAAATTTTATATCCATAATTGCCGCCATAGTCTCCTCTTCTGGACGGAGTAGTGTTGGCCCAAAACACACGCCAAGATTGGAAACCGTCATCAAATTCTTGTCTGATTTTGCGGCGACACTATTACCGAGCAAAGAAACAATATATAAATGTTTAACTCGATATTAGTACATTCAAACATGAAATTTACACACTTTTTGAGATGAGTTATCATGATGTCCAGCATTTTAAAGTGGTTTTCAGGCAGCCGATGAACTAGGGCATGCACATCTGCTGTTCGATGAAGACGTGATTCCTGTTCTGAGAAAATAAAAGATAGGAAAGTTGTATAAACATGTTGGATGAATGAGATGTTAGGATATCAAGCTCTTACTTGCAGCCGCAATAAAGGCAGTATGATAGCGGAATGACATGAGCGGTTCGGGTAACTGGCGCAAGTAAGTTTTAATGGCGCTTGTAATAGTCTTGTTTTCCCATTCTAATCGGTCTTCTAAGTTGAGTTTTTCTACTTTCCGTCGATCAAGACCCATAGATAGCAATTTGCTGACTTTAGATGAAACGCCGACCAGTCGATACAGTCCTTGATCTTCCAAACCTTGAAAACACAAAAAATAGTCAACATTTCTATAAAGATAACAAAACGAATAGCCAAAACTCTTACCTCGATTTTCTATTTCTTTGATGCAAGTGCGAATGAAGAGAAAACCAACTTCATCTAGAGTAGTTTCTTCGTGTTTGGACGATTTTCCAGGTTGAGCGTAAGTCTAAAAAAATGTGTAATCGTCGTTGAATGAATAATACTTCTCATTAAGAATGCAATGCAATAGTGCAATAATTATAATAGTTGTTAATAGATGGAATTGTTATTTACGGTAGGAAACGGGTTTCTGGCTGTGGGTTGGAGTGTTACCGGCTCTTTTCCATCCATTGCATCAAGCCACAACCGACGATCATCCTCTGATAACGCCTGCAGTGTAATCACCATCACTAGACGATCCTTTGGAGTAATGTCGAAGCAGAATCTCTTTTCAATTGATTCTGACATCCGGCGAGTACAAGACTTTATCTCCATCGTATCCGTTGTGGTCTTATTAAAATGAGAAAATCCAAAACGGAATTATTACATGGCCAATGACCGTGTAGAATAGAAAACAAAAACCAACCATCTTTCCAATCGTTTGTGTATACGGTATCATGGTGAAAATGCGGTTTTCCTTGGTGTACTGGCAATAATGTTTCGACCAAGTAGTCCCGAATGCCTCTGCAGATTAAAAAAACAAACCAAACCCCACAATTAAAAATAGTCGCACAAAAAATGTGCTTCTCGATAAAATCTGTTATTTGATGTCCACATTATTCAACTTATAAGCCCGTCTAAAATATTTAAGAAAAAGTGTTTAAATAAAAAGGAATTTGGCTTGGTGACCCACTTACTTTTCTCCATGACGTAGAGATAGCCTTGTCGTGTGTACATTTTGTTCAAACTGCCCGGGTCACACGGCTTCTACAGATGCGGGCGTCAAAATTAGAAAGTCAGTCGCGTCTCAACAAATAGAAAGAACGTCCACACCCTTTTAAACATAAATGCACTCACAAACCCACCACCATTTCCACAGCAGTAACAAAAGCCGCACATTTTACACCGATAAATTCTTTGTCAAACAAATGACGATGGAAAATGACCGAAAGACCTCAAAAACAAATTAATTTTTTTACAGTTCAAACACAGAAAAGGTCACGAAACTTAAAAAAAAAGCGAAAAAAAAAACCAAACAAAAAACGCCACGCCTTGCGCACATCGATGAGAAAACCACGCAGTTGTAAAAAAGCTTCTAACGCTTAATCAATCATGATTCAGAACTGGCCTGGACTACGTGCCTACTTTATGTAAATAATGAGAGAATGTAATGTGAATACTGAATAGCCATTAATCTCTTATTCACGTCTTGCCCAATTTAATAAGTCTTTCATCCTACTTGCTTTTGTTGAAAGAATAAATAAATAAGCAAATTTAAAAACGCAAAAATAAAATAGAGCAAGCTAATTCTGGGAAGATTTCATTCGAAATTTCGAAACGGACGACTTAAAGGATTCAAAAAGAATAAAATTCAATAAAAGAACTGAATCCCTACTACTAAAACTCCAATAACGACACACGCACGAACAATCCATGGTAAATTCTGGGACTGGGTGCACAAAGCAATTTTTAATATTATGCGTAGCCGTTGTTTTCTGGGAGTAGGAAAGGAAATGTGAAACACCCATCTCCGACAGTTGGTTGATCACTTTGTCAAAAGATGGAATTATTATAGGTTCTAGATAGTACTGTTCCATCATCATCATCAAAGGTATTACGCATTTTCCTGACCATTCGTCTCAATCTGAGTTGCCAACTGTCTGCCGACATCCTTGTAGTGAAGCGTTGGGGCTAAAATGAAATTCCATAACGCGAAGGCATGCACACAATGCACAAAAAAGCTGAACAAGAAGCTATTACCGTCTTACGCACCTCCAGCATCTTGCGCATCAAAGATTCGGCCTCTTCCCGTGTTGTGTTGAAGTTTTCTCGGGTCTAAAATACCGAAAAAGGAACGAAAAAACGTTAACACGTTAAACCTGTTTACTCGCTTTGCTTGATTGAATCTAACTCTTACCTTTTGAAGTCGCACTTGCAAGTCAGTCATATAAGGTCGGAATTCCTTTGCCACTTCGTAGCCCTGATGATAGAAAGTCAGCCAGCCATACATGAAGCCTAGCAACTGTTTTAAACAAACGAAACAAGATTCTTTATAAATTATTAATACTATTTTTTTTTATTTATATGAGAAAGCATAATATCAATTTTGAAATAAAAGCGTACCGTTTCGACGAACTCGAACTTTTTTCGTTCGTGAACTTCTTGCAAACGGAAGACGTACTCGAGGCTGGCCTGGCAAAAGTGGCGCTGTTCCATCTCCAAAATCGCATCCGCCTAACCAGATCCGATATCAACACCTCTTAAACTCTCGCCAGGAACACGTAATAATAGATGCAAAGAAGGGAGAAGAAAGAACAAATAAGAGACCTCCTGTAAGACGGAATCCTGTTTCTTAGTCGATAGGTTCAAGTGGCGCTCTTGACTCTGAACGAACTTGGCCGTCTGCTTCTCAAATTTCTTCTTTTCCTCCTGCCGCATTGAACGGAAAAACAAAATATAAATGAAATTCAATTAATCGTCACGTACAGCACACGTCATGTTTTCTCTTCCACCACCTTGGCGCCGCCGATGTGTTCTTTACGAAAGTTCTCCAGTGGTCCAATAAATTGATCCTTAGCTCGTTCCAACTAGCGATGAGGAAAATAAGTATGTTTTATTCGAATACGTAAGCAGAATGCCGGGAGAAAGGCGATGAGCCATTACCATCCGATCCCGTTCATCTTCAATGGCGTTGATGAGTCGACCAAATTCTTTGAGCGATCCAGCAATGACGATCTCATCATCCGTTTGGCTGTTGCCAATACACTCGAACTGGAAGCTCATGAGACTTGTGGCAAGACTGCGCTGCGCCCGAGACAGCGCTGTTATATCGTGCGATTAAGAAGGAAAAATGAAGTTAAAAGCCAGATCATTTATATAACTCTACTGTAAAGACCAATATTTAGATCGCCACATTTATTTTTTTTTCCCGAAAAATCTACACCTGCAATAGCTTCACGTCCGGCCGTGCGTGGCTGACCGCATCAGTTGCGTTAGAAATACCCCCGACTAAGGCGTTTTGTGGTCAAGACTCACCGTTACGGGTCCCGAACGGACAGACGGTAACGAGAATAACGACAGGAAATTTCGGAAATAGCCCGGAGGAATCAAACAACCTGTGGTGTGTCTCATATCAGCCCAATTCTTGAAAAACCCTATCCTGTCTCATGTAGGCACATTATTAGCCATATTTACAAAAGCTTTCACAAAACAAAAAGGAGAAAGTTACATATCGAGTTTCAGTACATGTTCTATAAGAGCCCAATCTCTAGCCAATGTCTTCCAATACCAAAGATGAGACTAGCACACAGCAAATAATTAGTTCTGATAACTTATCCTTGACTAATCTATGTAGTTGGCTGCAAACAGAGTCAAAATTGATAAAACGGCAGAGTTGAGTCAAACAAGGCTATGAGAATTCAGAATTGATTAGACAGGAAGGAGGGGCTTGGTCTTACCTCTGGCAGCATTGACGAGGTCTTTAACTTCCTTAATTAACACTTTAATAGCAAGACTGGTTTTCTCCAATTCTTTTTCATGGCCTTGGAGATTTTCTCTAAAGTATGGGCTGTCTGTTAGGCACTCGGTGAACTCCAAAGGAAGAAGCCCCATTATGAGGCTGATTGGATTTCAAGATTTAAAGCCACAAAAAAAATAAGCACTGGCCAAGTTGATGACAATAACACAAATTTGAAGGGACACCTGTTGCCCCAGTTAGCAACGGATCTCTCTAAACATCGTCAAGAACTCCACGTAAATAATAGAGTTGAATTCACTGGATCACCTTTAAAACAGAACCTTTGGCAAAGCTGTTGATTATGAAACAACGAATTTACTTTAATGCTAAAAATTGTGAGCAAATGAAATGCACATCACTGACTGAAGGGACGAAGATGTGTTTGTCAGATGAAAACACGACTGTCTGTGTGTTTCGGGTGGGGCCTATTCACTAACGAGCATATACGCGGCGCGATCCCAACCTCTTTTCCCTCTCTCTCTCTTAACCACCACCAATTCAATTGTACGATTAGTTTTGTAAGATCCCTAAACACACTAGTCAGTTTTCGTCTGCTTTTTTCGTCAAATTCGTCAACAGTAACTTGGAACCGTATACAACATCCCGTTATTTCCACTGGACTTATAGTTTACAAATCCCATTTATTGTGAATTGTATTAGTCTCATACTTTTAAACAAAATGCCAAAGAAGAAGACGGGCCAAAGAAAGAAGGCTGAAAAGCAGAAATTACGCCAGAAAGAGATCCGTTCTGGCAAAGAAACGAAACCCTTATGTGATTGGGCCTGCAATTCCACGATGGTGAATTTCATTTTTCAACTGAACACAGATTTCCTAATATCTTTTTACGTAAAATAGGAATGCGATAGATGTCAACGGAAACAGAAACTTCGCGCTTTCTGTTATTTCTGTCAGTCACTTCAAAGACTTCCAATGTGTGGTCATTGCGCCAAAGTAAAATGTATGTTGAAAACTGGTGATTGTGTGATCAAGCATGGAAGTGTTTTTACGACTGGATTGGCAATGGTGGTAAGTTCTTTTTACCGTGTTATTTCCAACATTTGACATGTCTAAAATTTTCTTCTTGTACATAATTAAAAGGGTGCCATATGTGATCACTGTGAGGCCTGGATCTGTCATGGAAAGAAATGTTTAAGTGTACATGGCTGTTTGTGTCCCCTACAAGAGGCTGTTTGTGCTGAATGTGACCGAAATGTGTGGGGTCATGGTGGTAGGATCTTTCAATGCTCATTTTGCCACAATCACCTTTGTGAGGACGATCAATTTGAGCACCAAGCTTCTTGCCAAATTCTGGAAGCCGAAACGTACAAGTGTCAGTCGTGTAATCGACACGGACAGTACTCTTGTCTAAAGTGTAAGATATGCTACTGCGAAGATCACGTTAGGCGTAAAGGCTTCAAGTATGAACGCGGCCAGCCGGTTCCCTGTCCCAAATGTGGATTCGAGACCAATGAAACCAAAGATATGAGCATGTCAAGTAATATAATCGTAATAGTATATTCATTCGTCATTTGGTTGATACATTCCACATTTTTCTCGCAGCTCGAACTCACAAGTATGGCCGACAGAAACCTTCTGGGGACTACGGTGACGACGATGAAGAAGCAGATGATTATGGAGATGCAGGTATACATATATTTGAAATTAAAATAGTATAGCTCTCCGTATTCTATTGGATTTGATATTTAGACTATTCTGGCGGTGCTACCGGTGGTGGATCTTATTCGTACACTTACGATGACGATGATGACGACGACGATGACGACGACGATGATGAAGACTCGTCAGATGAAGATGATAGCGACGACTCTGGCGAAGAGGAGGAAGAAGAAATAAAAGAAGCCGATGGCAAAAAGACCTTAGAAGTGAAAACTAAAGAAACTGAATAGATTACAGAACATACCATTCGTTAGGTCAAATAAACCATGGACGATTGATGTTTAATTTTATTCGTCTTTTTAAGTCTCATCGATTTACATGGTATAATTTGTGTGTAGTTAGTTCGTCATCTCTGTTTTTCTTTTTTTTTTTTCTTTCTTTTAGGGTTCGGTTATGGATGGGTTTCTCTATACATTGAACAAGGTATACAAACACAGAGGATAGTTTTGCCATCCTGGGATAGTTCAGACACGACAGACACAGGAAAGCGTAAGATAAAGATCGTGGACTAAGGGCAACAAGGGCGCGGAGGGGATTTTCGCGTGGTAGAATCTACTTCACGACAGAACTTTTCCAACGAGCAATAATAATATTCAAGAAAAAAACAAATAAATCAACAATCCAAATGAAACCGAACCAAATGAAAAAAGAGGCCCAATAAAGAGGTCTATAGAGAGGACTGGTAGCATTTTTGTTTTTTTAGTTATTTTGTTAATAATAATTTGATGTTTTTCTTTTAAAAAAAAAATTTTCCACAATCAAATAGATAAAAGACGAAAATCAAATCTACAGTACCGCGTTGGCAACGAGTCACACACACACACACTAAATAAATTTTGTCATAGTGCATATATATGAGATGATTTGATAAATATACTTTGTCATTATTATGTCTTCTTTTGTCGACAAAATTTAAACGTTTTTTTGTCATATCAGCAAATTTCTTTCTTCTTTTGTCAAATCAGATCATCGGTTTTTCTTTCTTTTTTGTTTTTTAAGTGGGTATTAGTGAATAAGGGATATCTTTTCTCGAACGACAAGCTCTGCTACTTCAATAAAAAAAAAGAGACGACCATACAAAACATGACAATATTGTCAATCTTTTTTCCGTTTTCAGTTTCCGTGAATGAAACCTTTTCAATCAAAAAGCTCAAGTCCAAGTAAACAAAACCGCCCGACCATTTTATCATAAGAACAAAAAATTGTCCAATATCTCCTCGTCTCTTTCAATATTCGTTTTTTCTTTTTCTTTCGGTCATTTCAGTCTTGGATCGTGAACGAAGCCATTTTGATCAACAAAATTACAAAATAGATCGTAAGACTCTTTTGATGAGGTCGTTGAAGTAACAAAAAAAAAAGAAAAGGGGGGAATTAAGAGTGTACAGGGGGAATGATGAGGGTCATGATTTGTGTGTGTTGTTTCTTCCGTTTTTCTTCTTCTTCTTCTTTGTCATTTGGCTCTGGATATAGTTGCGCTTCCATTCCATCACTCTGGTTTCAAACGATGCCATTGGACGACAGCCTGACGTGGCTTGGTGATCATGTCCTGCCAATGTTTGGTCTCCGAGGCTCCCGTGCTATTCTTACCTATAAAGAAAGACGGGAAATGAAGTGACATTCATCCGTGAGCATATGACCTTTGAGTAGTTTAGTTTATAGTGAACATCGCGGTACATCACACATTAGACACACACACAGAGGACAGTACATGGAATCACAAGAGGACAGCAGGAACCAGCCCATGCAAGCTCAGAGTTATTAGCGGATCAATTCGTCCAAGTGCGTGACGAAACGGGAGACGCTTTTGCTATTACTATTTCCTTTGGCTATATCCCTCCGTTGAAATGTCTGCCGACTAGAAACTCGGGCAACTACCAGAACTCCAAAAAGCACGGGGAGTTGCTGGGTTCCATTACCATCCAAGAGTGGACGAGGTCACGAGGGTATAGCAACGAGAGAGAGAGAGGAAGCAGCTGGGCCCCCTCCCGGCCCCTTGATTGATTCTCTAAGCCTTCAGAGATGAAGTTGATTGATTCACGGCCAAGTAAGCACGTACTACGTTCTCTCTCTCCCGTTTTATTTTTCCCCTTTCGATATATACCTATACACAACCAGTCTGGGTCGATATTCCCTTGACGTTTTGATCCTTTTTATAATGTGAAAAGCTCTTCACTTCTATTTTCAAGATCAAAAATAAAAAAAAACCATTCGCGGCGGATTCTCCAGGTGCCTCGTTCCTTGGCGTATATACACGGAAGGGCCATACATGGGCCATGGGAGGATAGGGTGTTGAATTGATCCTGTTCCGTCGCAGGATCGATTTGTCTGATGATGAGGACACAGATGAAAGATGAACAAAAAGAAAAAGATGGGAAAAAACAGATTGAAATAGAAAGCAGCTTTTTTTTATATAAAAAAAGAAAAATCGGGGAAAAAAATAGATAACAGAAAGTAATAAATCTGATTCGAGACTTCCAAACCCAATGTGACGATTCATCAGTCTTGGCTTTTTATTCGTTTTTTTGTTTTGTTTCCACCGATGTATAGGTTATTAGAAATCCGACAAAGAAATCAAAAAATGGGAAATAAGAAATCGACAAAGGGCAGAATAAGATAAAGAAACTTCATTAATTCAAGACATTTGAAACGATGACGTTATAAAACGTAGAATGGACCCAATATGCATAGACAAATATCTCACTTATAATACGGGATATTTATAAAGAAACAATTCTGTAAACCGGACTCTTTCTAAACGCTTGGTCAAAACATCAAAGAATTCCTTAAGACTTGAGAGACGAACATTCCAGTCATCGTGGAATCTTATTTCAATATCAGCTTTGTAAAATGTACTGTGCGACTTTTAACCCATTAGAAAACGTTTGGAAAAAGAAGAACGTCGAAGTAAACGGTAAGAAAGTTTGACATTAAAAAAAAAAGAAACAGTTATTTGTTCGCGATTACACCAAATTTCAAATGAGAGAAATCGTTTTTATTATTTCTTTATCTTCTTTGCCAGTATTTGTTATTGCCTTTTCGATGGACGCGCACAATTGGAAAGTCCGTGTCTATACTTGGACATTCCATTCGGATTTTTTTATCTTGTTTATTTTTTTTTAAGTTTCGAAAACTTGTTTGATAGTATATATAACAGTTACAATCTTGGTTGACATTCCACAGCTGCATCACAATCAATAAATATCAAAAAGTCGTTGGGAGTGAAAGTTTTGTTATTCAGGTTTATTACTTTCACTGCGAAGAAAAACGTTTTTAAGAATTCAAATTCTTGAATTTCAATTTCAATTCAAAAGACGACGTAAAAGTTCTATAATTCATTTTCTTTTTTAAAATTACACCTATGAAATTGTTAAATTATAACGACGACTTACAATTTAACGAAGTGTCTACTGACTGACGACGCCCTTATTATGTAAGTCAACGTAACTCTTTTTATTAATCGAAAAGAGGGTCACACAAAGTTAAGTCGACGACGAGGAAGTGAAAGTGCAGCCATTCAATTATAAACTGCCAAGTCGTTTGAAAATGAACTTTTTGAAGTTGAATTGGGGAAAAAAAAAGAAGAAAAGAGAGACTCTCTCTTCCCATCGTCGTCGTCCTTTGATGTCGAGTAATAATATTATTTCAACGTTAGCCTCGTAACCCTCAGCAGCAGCAGCAATATGTGCACATCTGTACATTATAATCAAGTCTGCAACCAAGGCACGTTCTGCCTATCTGGCGTCCATTAGACCCTCCGCTTGATTGGATGATGGATAACGATTGGTAACTTTTATAAATCCAAAAACGACTGAAACGATCGAACTCGACGTACAAACGGGTTCGTTGACATAATAAGACATTGAATCAAAGAAGGACCGAGCTCTAAAATCCTAGTGATGTTCAGTCTCAAAAGTCGAGTGCACCAGCGCCAATTTATAGTCGACTCTTCTATAGAATGTAAACGGTCAAGAGTGAAAAAAGAAGAAAAACTTGAAATTTCAAAGAATAATGGCCATACTGCCAAAAAGGAAAAGAGAACGAAAAAAGTTAAAATATAAAAAAAAAGAAGCTGCAAAGAGACGACTTGCTGAATTTCAATAAAGTCAAAACGAACGGCGTTATATCATCGTAATGGCGATAAATTGGCCCCCACACAACTGGCAAACGGTCAGATATATTACGTAACCCGGCCGGGCTCTACGGCGTTTTATAATGTTCAGAGTGCATCAGACCATCACCCGTTCAATCAAGTGGAACCTTTGGGTATATACAAGACAGAGCACCTCCGTGTTATTGGCTGTTGCTTCCCTTATGTAGACACACAACATCACGGAATGTCATTTCTCATTACTGACTATGTACCACGTCGTTACTGTTCACAGGTCTCTTATCTCTGACGCAAATGAAGTTAACTCGTTCGAGTCGAATGGTGAAGAAAAACTCAACGTAATCAAGTTCGACCGTCTCGTTCTACTCCCAATCAAGAAGAAGAAGATGGTCGTCACGGGTTCTGGTATATTATATACATCTAAGTTAACGAAGCGTGAGTCGAAATGGTAAGAACTGTCGAGCCACCACGCGGCTGCTGATGAGATTATGTGGGCTGACTTGGTCTGATTTAAAAATCTTTGCCTCTCTATTCGCCTACCCACCCAACTTTTGGGGTTGGCGAGACATGGCCCTTGGACCAAGACGGCGAGTTTTTATCACCCGATTCTATCCGTCATTGTCTTGCCGCACGGAAGCGGACGCAAACGGATGGAACACGCACAAGCTTGGAAAACTGTCCTTTCAATGAGAAAGAGATCGATCGAAATATTATCCCTCGTCTAAAAGCTTTTTATACCAACAACGAGCATGAAAAGAATCACAAAACAAAAATCTCGTTCAACATGCGAAATCTCCTGAATGACAATCTTTTTAATGTGTACTACATTTCTCTAATACAAGTTTCGTATAGAATATAGAATTGCTATTTTATGCCCGCCGGACTTGACTGGCTGGCGGAAATATGTCGAATAGAACGCGGATGAACGATTTTTCAACAAAAAAAAAGTACGTAGAACAAATCGAAGGATTGTCGAATAATAAAAGAGGAAAAATAATCCTCTTCTCTCTTTTTCTCGTCTCAATAGATATACTGGGCCTAGTACAACAATTGTATATCATCAGCTGCTGTGCTGCTGTTCCATCATCGTCGACGTCACATTTCCAAAGAGCTAAGGAGCCGCTAGTCACTTGCCTATTGACAAAACTCAGTCAAGACTTTTGCCTTTATGATGTGCCATCCTATCTCTCTCCTGTCCCTTCGTCGTTTTTTTTTTTTACTTTCCCTCCTTCTATGATCAAATGTAAATATACAGATCACATTTGCATAAGGAGATATATCCCAATTCTTCTCATCTCCTATGGACCCTTCTTTATGTGTAGTGACATTTCCTTATTCACTGTGATCGAACTCTCCCAAGTCGCTATGCAAAATGGTGGTAAAATTCCCTGAAGTTGGAGGCGCCAAAAGTTTCGCCATGTCCCACTCCACGACGACAATCAGGACTAATATAACAGGAGCTGCTTTCCATCTGCGGGGGCTATTCGGCACGTGTGTGTAATACAAATAAATTTCCATCGACGTATATAAGAAAAGGCCAAAAGTTATGATCAAATGTGGTGATGGTGCAGGGCTTCTATTTTCATTTTAATTTCATTTGTTAGGTATTGCGTATTGGTTGGTGGCGAGTCCACATTCATTCAATGTATAGGAAATTCCGCAAGGGGGCAACAGTTTCTTTCCGTTTTTTTTCCCCATATCAACAGGAAGTAACCAATGAACGTACGACTCAATATGGCGGAGAATGTTGTACTGTACGCACTGCGCGTCCATCTACTTTGTCGTCTAATATATTCGGTATGTACTATACAACTAGACGTTGTATATTATTTCGTCAATTCATTCCGAGTTCCAACAAAAGAAAAAAGAAAAAAGGAAAATAATGAAGGACCAGCTGTGCGGACCAATGACCTGAAGGGCGTGTCTTTCTAACGACGATATTGACATGCTGCTGCTGCACTTTTTTCACCGGAGAAAGAAACAAAAAAACAAGGAAAAAGTATGAAGAAAACAAAAAAAAATTGATATGTGGGTGGTGATGTTTGCGGTTGTTGTTTATAGGACAGTCACGACATGTTTTTTTTATTGTTATTGTTATTTCTTTTCTTTTTTTTTTGTTTCTTCCGCCCGCGCTGCAGTTCACAGCCACACGGACAACATCTCGAAATGTGATTTCATTTGATATTTTTTTATTTTTTTGGTGGGGTTTTTTCATCTTTTCCATTATCTTGAGAGTAGAGTACACAACACGACGACGTTCTCTTCCGTATTTCAACATATATAGAAAAGAGAATGATGATAATACGGTCGGCTGTGATTTATCATCTGCCGGCGAAAGACGTGAAAAAAAAGCGGCAGAAACCAAAAAAAAAAAATTGGATTTCTTCCAACAGGAAAAGAGGACACACATGATGTCATCAGAGATTCTATGGTATATACAATAACCCCGCATATTTCTCTATACGTGTCAAGTAAAATGTTGGTTTTTTTTTTTTCTTCTGGGCCTTGTATTTTTTAATATGACGCTAATATTTGGCGGGCCGTATGTCGCCAGACCGAAATATCTATTCCGCTGTGTCAACCTGTCTAGACAAATATACGCACACTCATTATAGACCTAGGCGGGGAAATAGTTAATTGAGAATTTGGCCGTCAGCGGGCGGGTCATAGGGGACGACGTCAACTTATTACCGCGCAAGTCGTTGATAAATACATAATTTCACATTTACTATTTTTCTGATATTTTCTTATTTGCACGCTCTGATATGAGTACTGGCCATTCGTTTATATATTCTGGTAGTAGGATATTATGTGCTGTGTGTGTTGGCTTTGTCTCCAGGGAGAGAATAGCTCTTTCACACGTAGGTTCAGTACACACACACACACAGTCACACACGTTTGAGATATATACGTAAAGGAAAAGGAGCATGTTGGGAATGATGAAGAACGCGTTGGCGAATGCTGCTGCGCCCAGGCGCGCATACGTTATTACACAATGCAATAATCTAGATGTATATATCTTGCACGCGGTTGTTGTAAATATATTCCTGTATACGGCTGGCTCCAAGTCAATCTATCTGTCTACTCTATATAGACACTATAGATATAAGAGCTTCTGCACAGGAATAAAGAGCTCGTGGCGTGATAACATTAATAGCATATGTGAGCCAGCGATGAGAGTACGAAGTTGCTACCAAATAAAAATAAGAAAAAACAAAAAAAAAATCCAAGCGTTTGATTCCATCACGTCGCAATCGTGAATCACCGTATACAGAACTTCTTTTTTTCTATATGTGTGACATCCAATGGCGGCAGCGGCCATTGAGAACGGCTGCCGTAGAGATACGTGTAATATTGGGCGATTTATTCATTTCGACTTGCGTTTATCAACAGTCCCCTGGTGGTGATACTCGCCAGTATATCTTCTTATATCGAGAAACGTTTGTGTATATTATTGTGTCGCCATTCGGAATGTGAATCTCAGCAGTCCGTCCAGTTATCATCTGAATTTTGATTCTTTTTTTGCTACAATTTTTATATTTTCTAGCCCCCCCCCCCCCACCGTCCCATCATTCTATTAGATTTAGTCGGCACGTCCTACGGCCGTCCGTCTTCGTTCGCCATCTAATGGGACGGGCCAAGAAAGCTTGAGACGACAGACGGGAAAGTAGGGAATGATAAAAGTCAATAAAAACAAGAGAAAAGGGGAGAAATAGAAGGAACAAGTCAATCGATCCGTGTTCCGAGTTCTTTTAGCGTCGATCATCGAGTCCTCGGTCGCTAAGGAAATGGGGGGGAAGGCTACACGTTGAAATCTGGCCGTCCAGAATGCACAAGCTTTGAAGAAAACTTTTGGATTTATGTAAACAACTGCTGACGTTCATTATTCTAGTGGGCCCATCACGCTCTAACCTCTATAGATGAAGTTTGTTTTTGTTATCAATTGCTCCTTAAATTCAACTTGGCAATGATCGAGAGGATAACATCAACTTGATGATTCTCCGTGCAACGACTAGCTTTCATCAGCATCAACTGAGGAAATAGAATAAAACTACTAACCGGTGAGGGAAATACGACCGATGAGTTCGTTACGCCCGATGTTGTCAAAGTCCATGACGCGGACGTCTAACGAACATTCGCGGATCTTTTCCCACGGCACGTTGAAGGTGAACGTCTCGTTAAACACCGGCTCCAGTGTGCACTTGTAGACGGGCGTTTTGCGTTTCTCCACTCGTTTGTCACCAAAATAGAGCCACACCTTGACGTAAGGATCTGGTGAATAAAATTAAAATACCAATAAAAACAAACACAAAAACAATCAATCCAACTTTTCTATATAGATTCAATTTGAAATGTGTCGATTTATTTATTACCCGATTTGCCGTTAATGTCTTTTGCTTTGAGATTTCGGGCTTTGAGGGCGATCAATGTCAACGTGGAATTGGTTGGATGGTAGCAAAGAGAGACGAGTAATTCACCGCATTTGTCTTTGAGTGGCGGTTTGAGAGCTTTCCAGAAAACGGGTTTCTCCGAGAAATCCACCTGGATGGAAATGACACACAATTTGGGATTGATTTCATCCGTTGGAAAACTGAATATGAAATCAGTAATTCATTGTTGTAATTAATATATTACCTGACAAAGGGGTAGAAAGACTTCACCAATTGAATCATCGCGTGAGAATCGATCGTAATCGAAGACGTGCAGGTGCAACACTCGGCTCTGCAATTTCTGGATAGGAAATCCTGCAACGTACGTATAAGATCATTCAATAATAACAACTCATAAGTCATTCAACGGCTGCTGCTGCACTGTATTATATTTCGATGATTTATTATGTGAAAAGGGACTTTTGGGTCGCATAAGTCGTCGACGGACCTGTTGACCGTGTCTCTAAAAGTACATCATAGCTCTGGACTTTATTCCCTTGTGAGACTATCATCGACAGCAGACACCACACACATAACCCCCGTCCGTATCGCCGTCCCTCCAAACAAAAAAATAAAATAAAAGGAGAAAAACGAACAAAACAAAACGTTAGGGAGATGACGCAAACATGGTGGGGACGATCTGGTCCGTCCCGAGTCTAATTTCTCTTTATTTTTCTATTCGTTTTGATGGCACGCTGGGGAAATCATCGCAGAAAAACAGCGGAAACTTCCGGGGGGAGCCAAAAGAATCTAAATAGACATTCATAAAATGAGGCGTGTTCACTGGACCACCACCACGTCCAACAAGATTGATCCTAGCTCCTAAAAGGATGGATATTGCATCAGAGTCTTGAGGAGGAGCCAATCGTCGAATTGATCATAACGAACAGCTGGGACGCGAATACTAATCAAGTGACCGAGTCAAAGTCAATGAAAATGAATCAACTCGGAATGCCATCAGCCCGTCAAATGCTGTTCCTGTCATCGCTCCTGTCAAAGGATTCGGATACGCACATCATTTAGCATTGACATTCCAGCTGATGGCTGCTCATGGCTATTTTTCTAAAGGGTGTGCACGACTCTAGACTGTTTTTGTCTGTGTATATCTACGCGTCTACCTCGAGCCGATTGTTTGATCTTGGATGGGATGGAGGAGAATGGCACAAAGATCAAAGGCTTAGAGTAGAGAGCATCAACCGCTGGCTGTGCCTGAAAACTCCACTTTGAACATCAATTTGTCGTCATCGACGTACAGAACAACGCACGGCGCGAGGAGAGAAGAAACTATAAACTGAGTTGATCACGTATGTGTACACTGATGCTCCTGAT
Organism: Daphnia galeata; assembly: GCA_030770115.1. Lineage (NCBI taxonomy): Eukaryota > Metazoa > Arthropoda > Branchiopoda > Diplostraca > Daphniidae > Daphnia > Daphnia galeata. Next base: position 8,208,028 of record CM061119.1, read on the forward strand.
TCTCCGAGGACTGTCATTATGTTAAGATATGGCAGCAGTAGCAGCATTTCGACACTTTCGATTCGAGCTGACGTCAACAACTTGAAAGACATTTTAAGGTTTTTTTCTTTCTTCCTTTTTATCGCCTTTTGTTTTTCGTCATCGACTGTTGATTGTCAGCAACAAGAGTTCACTGGTAGACTTGATTCATTTGATTTTCAGTTGACACTTTAATAACAAGTCAAACGCAAGTTTCTGGGGGAATTTCGCGGGCGCACCAACTAATAGGGTATGTAGAAGTTTACTGGTGAACAGTTGAAATGAATTATGGACTGCTGTGCACTGTCGATAATATTATGAAATATTTGCATTGAAATGTGCGAACTGCTGCTGGTGGAGAGGAAACGGGATCAATTGAATGTAGGAAAAAACAAACATATCTATCGTGAAATATTGCCGGCCCCGACTGGGTCGTTTATCTTCAACGTCGACGGTCGTAATACATTCCCAACTAGTTTATAAACTCACATTATCTTGACTAATAGATTTGTTATATTTTGATTGTTGTTGGGTACATTCTAATCATTGAGCTCTTCTTTTTACACAGACATTTTCCACCTTTCACATCCGCATTGTACATCCAAGAAGAAAAAGATTGAGAATAAAAAATGGGAATAATATATGGTCCATCGTTTTTCCTTCGTCGTCGTCATCATCATCAGTTCACGATGATCCCGTGCAAAGCCCCGACGGGAATGTTTCGGATGAGAATACAACCAGCGGCGGATATATGTACATATACATGCCTAAAAAAGGCGGCCGCGGAGCCTAAAGATTCATCATTTTCCTTCCTTTTCTTGTCTCTCTTGTATATTTCTTTCCTCTCTGGCCAGTTCTATTCTTATGATCATATACTAAAGTCCTGAGACTAGAGTGTACATGTATTCTTTCTTTATCCATCATCCGTCATGGTTGGATAACAGCCCAGATCGTTAATGATGACGACTACGGGTACTAATCGATTCCGTTGGCCCGCCGTCCCTATAGATTATAGAGCTGCTGCTGGCCGATATATGAAGCGTCACAAGAGCACCCGACACGAGGCAATTGTCCTAGTACACTAGTCTTTATAGTAGAGGCAATTTCGTAGTAAACCAAACGACAACCAGGAAGAGCGGACGGGCAGAAAAACGGAAACAACGGGGTCTCTTTTTTCCGCCGCCATCCCGAAAAAAATGCCGGAAATTAAAGAAATCAATAACATCGAGAAAGAAAAAAAGAAAAAAGAAAAAGACGGAAACGAATCATTTCACACGAGTGCCTTGTGTGTTGCCGTTCGTTAGCCCAAAAGAGAAGAGGATTTTGAATGTCGAGTGGAAAATGAGTCAACAAAAACAGGCCGTGATTTATTGGATGTTAATGAAGTTGGGTGTGTGGGTGGGTAGAATTAAAAGGGGGAAAAATAAAATACGAACGAGAGTTGTTTGTTTTTCTTCGGCACTAACCGACCGAATGTCAACTGGATCGATAACATTATAGACCTGAACCGGATGAAGAACCTGCTGCTCGTCTTCTCCCATTTCTACACATCCAAAATGTTTTTTTGTGTAGTGCAACTCTACTAACGTGTTGTGTGGTGGCAAATATCACAGGCGAGAAAGAACGACTGCCAGCGACATAATCGTTCAAGGGGGGAGTAGATACAACACCCAAAATAAGAAGGAAGTCGAGCCAAACCCGAAAGGCAAACAACAAGATAATAAAAATGGGAAAAAAACAACTTGGTAATTGAATGATTTGTCTTGCAGACGTGTCTGACTTCAATGGAACTGACGGTTATCGTCTGTCTACTGTCTTACTGCGGCGCCCACCCCCAAAAACGAATAAATTTATCAAGAAAAGAAAAAAAAAAAAAAATGAAGAAGAACAAGAAAACCATTAACGAAATCCAATATACACAACACCCTGCTGGACACAGTCGGCAGCAATGAAGGGACCAATGTGGGCGTTTTGGGAGGGCCTAGCTGGCACGGTCTTTTTTCTCCCACTCTGTGTGTTGGCCACGCCCCTCATTTGGAGTAGCAGTCGTGGAGTGGGCAACCTCTGCACGAGCCGAGAAACTGACTGTTCTTGTTTTATCCTCTTGCATTTCTCTCTATTGGAAATTGCGTTAAAAACAGAATGGATTTCAAGAAACAATCAGAAATGGAGGGGGTATACGTATAGACAGTGGTAACCCCACGTTAATTGGCTCTAATTAAAACGATAACGAGAATGACGACGAATGTCTTCAAAAGCTCCTCGCAGAAATTGGCGGATCGTGAAATCCTCCTCATTGCCAGCAGTTAGCAGAGAGAGACACAGCGAGAAATTCCGTCGTATGGGAATCTAACAGCATCCCCCCCGATGACGACGATGGTCTCTACTTCTATATATGCAAAGACTGGCGTGGAAATTATCGATTTTGAAAGCTCCTTTCATTTACATGTATTCACGTTAGCAGAGTCTCACACAGTTTCATTTTCAAATGTTATTATGTTATTATTACAGAATGGAGAACTGTCTCCTTTGGGTCGTCAAACTCCTGGTGAGTCGCTGATAGCAACAGAAGAGACAGACAGACAGACAGACAGACAGACAGACAGACAGACAGAGAGAAGAGAAGACGATTGTTGAGTTTTTGTTGCTACTACGTCTTGACGTAATTGCCACAATCCTGAGCCAACCAACAGCCAAAAAGGCCGTACGAGGATTGACGACCGACGGGAAGAGCAGTCGCGAAAAACAGACAGGAAACCGACACTTAAAAAAAGTTGGACGGGATGACAACGAGTCATCCGGAAAACATTTGCTCTTATCATCATTTTTCAAATTTGAAGACTTAAAGACTCTAGCAAAATAAATAAAGGAGGAATTTTCTCTTTTTTTTTCATTTCATATTGAAAACGATTGTCCACATCTTTTGATGACCGATGAGTCACTCAACTTATCGAAATAAAAAGAACTCAAAAGAAATAAAAGAAATAAAAGACCAAACGAAAAGGATTTCATCTCGAATGGAACTAAAGGACGTCGTTGGCTGTATCGACCGAAATAGAAAAAAAGAAAAATAACGAATAGCTTTTTTCAACTAAATAAAATAAAGAATATTACAGTCAACAATTTTGTTCCCTCCTTTTTCTTGTTAAAATTAATACAAAAACTAATTCCCAGTTTGTGCGTGGCATTTGAGGGACACAGTCACTAGATGTTGAATTCGAGATGCCTACAGCGTTGCGTGAAATTGAGGAGCTCCTATATATAAAGAGTAACACTTTTTAATGGATCTTCTTTACGTGCGCTCGGATAGTCGTCGCCGGCTAAACAGCTGAGCGTCGTCGCTATTAAAAACGCTATTAAAAACAAGAGTTCCTTATATAACTATCGTACATATAGAGTCTCGCTCTCTCTTGTCGCCTACACAAGACGATCCTCTAGAGGATGATCGTCTTTGATTACACGGAACATTTCTTATTTTTAAGTGTGTTACTTATACACCGATGAGGACGAGAGAATAAGGTATAATGAAACTTCGATAATAATGAAGACTCTACTATTTTAAAAAAAGAAGAAGACGAAGAAATAAGGAGAATTTACCTTCAAAGTAGAATGTCTCGTTCCAGCGTGGGTTGAGCGTCCTTCTCTTGATCTTGGTCTCTAGTCGGTGCTTCTTGTCCGGCAACAGGGTGACGCGTACGTAAGGGTCTGACGTGCCGCCCATGTCCATCGGTGGCAGATCTTTGCCCTGTGTTGGCCCAACAAATTGCATAGAACAGAATCGGGACGGCTGTTCGTTAGTCTCGACAGATAATAACACGTACACAGAAAAAGGCGTGGGTCACGAGCCAAACATTTGCCATCCCCAAAAAGTGATTAGATTAATTCCTATAGATTTAGGGTTACGCCTATAGAAAGCTCAATTTCAAAATGAAAATGTCAGCACACAGAGAGAGAGAGAGAGCATCACTATCCACGGATCGTATAGCGCACATACACACGTGAAAATTGTCTATTGGATTTTTTCCTTTTTTGTGTGTCTATGAAAAGCTCGTGGTCTCTGCTGGTTTCGTTTGGAATGATTTCAACGAGTCGCCATGGCAACGGGATGCTTTGTCAACTCAACACAAAACCTACAGACATTTACCAAAGTCTAGGGAAGTTGTGTATATACAAAACAAGAGCACAAAGAAGAAGCTTCCATCAAAAGTTGTCGACGTCTCTCATCAATTGGATCGCATCCCTCGTCCACTGACTGTCTTCCAACCGAATATTCCATTCAGCTCGTCAAGTCTGCTGGTTTTTTCTTTCTTTTCTTTTTTTGTATTTATTTATTTATTCGGACCTGTCTGTCCCGTCTGTGATGGCCAGTTGAAGGTCAGCAAATCAACGTGGTCTTTGCTGGTGGTTACTGCCATGCGTGTTCCGGCGGATGGCACAGCAGAGAAGAAGCGCAGTATTATTATATAGAGAAGGGAAATAGATTCAGCCATTACTGTTGAATGTTTAATAATGTTGACGTTGCTCTTTCTCTCTATCTCTGTGTGTGTACGTACGAGAGAGATGGAGATGGAGAGACCGGAATAATGCATCAAGTCGCTGGTCCCGTCAGTTGGGGGGGACGACAGAGTTGGGATCATTCAACATTGCCAGTTGCCGATCGATCGATGGATGGCCGATAATACAAGTTAGACTGTACAACTGACTCTCTCTCTCTCTCTCTCTCTGTATGTGTGTGTGTGGCTTTCCATGATGATTCCAAGTCTGTGGTTGTACCACCAAATTGACAATGATAATTTGACGACAAAAAAAAAACAACCAAGAAAATCGATTCGATTTCATCAGGGTGGAGACTCGGTGTGTAGTCACGTAGATTGGATGCGTTTGAATCAATGTCAACAGCAACAGCACGAAGCCGATGGAATATTTCATCGTGCAACAACAGTCAATCACCCTGATTAAAAGTGTCCCCCCTGATCATCACGACATCCTTTCGCCTTTTGTTCAAATTAAAAAAAGAAAACAAAAAACTAACGACGATCGATTGGGGAAAATGCGTGCTGCCACTCTCTTCTACACGCAGAGTTATGTGTTGTGTAATATGAAAAGTGGTAAAAAAAGAAAAAATGGAAATAAATAAAATAAATATTCAATGAAATGAATAAACAGCTGGTGCGTCTTGGCCGCTAGACGTACAGTTTTTCTGTGACTCTTTCATCGGGTTAACAAAATGTTCGCGCCGCCGACGAAGAAAATTTGAAATTCTAATGTTGTTGAGCAACTCTCCGGCACTATACTGCGCTCTCCTTGCGAAAGAAAAATAGAAAAATCCGCATTGTTATTCGTCGGCTGTCGCCATGGAGTCAGAAGAGAGTCTAACTCCATCATCATCATCATCTCGCTCCAAGTCAGCTGATATAGTTTTTCAGGGATTTTCAAATTGATTTCCTGATATGATATCCTGTTTTATTATTTTGCTTCTTTTTTCTCTGCTGGCAGGAGCATGTTATTCCGTCGGGGGAAGGGGGGGGACGCAGAGAGGTGGGACCCCCACTTATCCGTGAGATTTTATTTATTTTGCAATGCTTTATGCAAAGTTTATGATGCGATAGTAGTTATGAACGCTGTTCCGTGACCACGGCCGCTTTTATTATCGATTGACTATGTATATATAGGAGAGTAGGGAACCCAAGGCAGTCGACCGCAGTTCAGACAACAAAGTTTCCGTTTTCCAAGATTAATGATGGTAGAATGTGCATGTGTGTGTCCTCCTCCTTGTCTAGTATGTTGCACAGAGCAGCTCCCGCGTGAATCTCCGTGCCAGAAACCAAGATGGAATATAAAGACATGTAATACTTTCAGTATAACTGTTACACATCCACTTTTCCTTTTGTTTTTCTTATTTAAAATTTAAAAAATAAAAATTCTTTTTCTTCTTGCGTTTTCCGTCATTTTCATAAAGGAAAAACAAGACAAAACTATTAAAATTTATTTTTCAAAAAAAAGAAAAAGCTTTGCGCGCCTTCACCAAAGACGGTGGAAGAAGAACAGGGTGTGGGGGTTCTACAATCAATATGATGAAATCCCAACGAACACACAGAGAGAGAGATGGAGAGAGAGAGAGAGCAGGGTGTGTGTGTATCTTCTTCTTCTGCACGTATACCGGGGATCGATCCGTTCCCCAACTGACGCCAGCCGTTCTCTCTGTGGCAGAATTTGTTTCCTTCTTCTCCATCAATCCACCCACCCACCCAAAATAAGAAAGTGAAGAAATCTATGCGCATCAAAGTGGGTTTATTTTTTCCCTTTTATTTTTTCTTCTAGACACAGAAAAACGCGAGACGCATTTCCCTTTTTCGCTTCGATTCGCAGTTGAATGCCGCGGCGCCATGATGGCAGTACAGCATTTGCAATGATGAATCAACGACTGAAAGACATGATGATGTCGTTCAATTAAGAGCTACACGATCCCTTCATGATGGATGATCATCCCCACAGAGAGAAAAAGAAGCAAAAATGAATTTTCTCGTCTCTCTCCGTCCGTTGCCTTTTGGGATAGCCGCGAATTTTGCGACATTTATCGCGACATGCAGTCCCATATACAAGAGAGAATAATCGCAACGTTGGAAAATACATAATCAAGTAGCTATTGTATTATACGTAGAAGACTGGATCGACTGGATGACTCGTTCCTCTTTCGCATATATGTATGATGTTGGAGAACATTGAAAAGCAGCAGCCAGACGCACAGAAAATCAGATCTCAATCGTCAAGAGGCATCAACATGTAAACTTGTGTGTTGTTCTGCGCTTTCTCTCTTAAACATCTTCATCATCTGTGTGCGTTGGACATGCAGCAGTAGCGCAAAAAGAGTTCAGCCGAGCGTGTGGGTAGAAGAAGAAGGAACGACGACAATCGTTGCGATGGCTTATTATTAGAATAAACAAGTGAATGTGTAAATAGAGAGAGACGAAAAATAAGACGGAAAACACTACTGCTGTTGAGCAAAACTTACGTATTTGATTTCTGTCTTTTCCTTCTTCTTCTTCTTTTTTGATGTTTTTGCTTCTTCACGGCTGTGGCGTGATGGACGAGACAGATTCTGTCAAGCGATTCGGTGGCCGAGAGGATTGTGAATCACAAACGGCCAAACAAAAAAGGATGGATATACCCAATGTGGATAGACGAAACCACCACATCCCACTCACACAGGAAAATAAATAAGTACGCAGCTGGTTCTTTTTTCGTTTTTTTTTTTTCTACTTTGGTCGGAAAGCAAGTCCCTCTCCATCATCATCATGGTCGCTGTCACCAAATCCTCTTCTCCTAAATAACAAAAAGAATCTACAGCTCTTCTTTTTGTGGTGTGTTCTTATAATGAGCGATCATGGGGACGAACGTCTTCGGTCGTCCAACCATTAACGTTCTCCAATGTTATCCAATCGGGTCGTATAATTATGTCGGGCCATCATCGCGCACACAGCTCAACGATAGAGATGAGAAACCACCCGGGGTATTTTGTCTTCTTTTTCTTGTTGTTGTTGTTGTTATTGTTGTTCGAGTCTGTTCCATTTGCATCGTCAGTTGTTTTTATTGGCCCACTCCAGCAAATTGGCTTCTTCCGGATATTCTTTTGACGTGTATCTTATTATATAAGGACTAAGAGAGATACCGCGCCATGATTCCCGCCCACCCCTTAAAAAAAGCCTTGTATAGTAATAGTATATATAGGAAATAGATGAATAGATATGGATGGTATAATGATTCATCTAAATTGCCGACGTGTTATTATATTGAACCGGGTGTATACGAAAGAGATCGAGACCCAGCAGCAGCAGCCACGTTATTATCGATCGATATTCAGCTGACTCTGCACAAACATCCATTTTTATTTTGTTGTTGTTGTTATGCCAATATGGTGTGTTTTGGGTCCAACAGCACGCGCTATAGTGGCGGAAGAATAACAACAACAACATTTTCAAGTGTGGAAAAGAGAGAGAGACGTTGTTGGGAGTCGGTGGTGGTCTCGGTGGTGGTGTTGGGATCGATGGGCTGGTGAACATTATAGCCCGTTCCATCTTTCATCATCATATCCTTTTTCAAGAAAAACTTTTCGCGCGCAGCAAGTGATCTTTTTAGCTGCATATTTTAAAAATAAAAAGAGAAAAGAAAAGAGGAAATGCGAGGAGATGATAGAAGAGTCAAAGACTTCTCGTTATAACACATGACAAGAGAGAGAAAGATGGAAAACTCGATGCTAATTCGAAATCCAAAATAAGTTCTTCTTCTTGGCTTCTTTCTTCATCTTCCTCCTGGCTGTGACGTTATACAGAAGGAAAGAGAAAAAAAAAGGAAAAAATCCACTCGAAAGATGTGAAGAAGAACAAAACAATCTGCCCGTCGCAAAAGGGACTTGGGGGACAAGAGGGGCATCGCTTGAATCCATCATCAATTATCGCACATTCTTTTTCCTTTTTTTTTAAATCGAATGGCGCGCGAAACAAATTGGCATTTCAAATAGAGAGTCAAAGTAATAAAAAAAAAATAGAATGACTGTGAAAATAAAATGAAAACGTGTAGTACTAACCTGCATGATTTTGAGAATGAGAGTCGTGTTCTGGAAATCGTATTCGAGGCTGAAGTGGATTTGTCCGACGTTTTCTGTCGGCTCAGAATTGTCGATGTACATGTCCACCAGGGATATGGAACGATTCTGCCAAAAGGCCATCTACACGTATCCAGTTTGCAAGCCGATCCGGACGCCAGTCACAATGTTGAGACACAGAAAACAAAAGTAAAATAAAATAAAGACATTTTTTTTTGTTTTAAAAATAAAGAAAAAGAAGATAAGGAGAGACAATATGATTACAGTCGAAACCGTCGGGATCACTTCATGTCATACAGCCAAGCCAAGACTCTACTCTTCTAGTTCTATATATCCCTGGAGCATATAATATATATATAGAAGGCGGGAAAAGGAAAAAAAAAAGAGGGAGGCTCCTTCAAACTCTCTCAAAAGTCAAGGAGCTTTTTATGTGCGCCTGTAGTTTGTGTTGTTGTTCCTTTCTTATTTTCCCCCACGTTTTGTTTTTATATTGTGTTTTTTCTTTCAAACTAAATCTAACATGCACTCTATCTATATACCAGTATGGAATATGTACGTGTTTGTATTGTTGAGCACAGAAATAAGACGAAACAAGGTTGTACAACAACCTCTCTAATATCGCTCTGCTGGCAGTTTGTTTTTTTGAAATTTCATTTCATTTGATTTTTATTACGTTATTACTTTAATATTATTATTTCTTCAGCTGCTACTACTTTAGCTGCCATCTTGTTCTTCTTCTTAGTAGCTAAAAATCCCAAAGCCGTTTCCGTCCGGACCCGGAAATGGGATTGGCACACGTGCACTGTGTGTGAAATTGACTAGACTATATAGACGACGGCGGCGGCGGAACAGTGGCACGGCCAATCCAGGATTTCTGCACTGAAAATGTCATAGTCGCTCGTATATACAGAGGCTCTCAGCCGAGACGGCCAACGTTCAAAAGGAAATGGCAATGCTGGAAAAATGAGTGATGAAGAACAAAAGGAAAAACTAAAAAAAAAAAAGTGATTGACTTGAGAGAGAAAAGGAATTGAACACTATCGAATGTCAACCGACGCCTGGTGGTATAGTCAAAAGACGTTGAAATGATGGTCGAGAACGACGCCACGAGTCACACACAACTTTTTTAATACCCAATTGAAAAAAAAAGAAGAAGAAGAAGAAGAAGAAGAAGAAAAAGTTTTGAGTTCACTTGAACGCTCTCTTTGGCTATCATGGGACGGCCACTTCACCAGAGATGGGCTTCTTCTGGGCCGCCTCCTCTTTCAAATGTGAGGGGCAAAAAAAAAAAAGAAAACAAGAAAATAGATGAGAGTATAGCTGGAACTGAAATAACCGTTGGTGTTGGCCGGATGTTCCACTCGACTGGCATTTGTGTGACACGCAGAGATAAAAAGAAGAAAATGCAATATAACAATCAAAAGGCGGAACTCATACCGATGGATGCTCCTGTTTTTGGCCGGCCATGCTTTTATTCAGTCCGGATGAGGAGGAGGGCGCTGGAGATGAGGTGGGCGACAACGAAGATGCGGGTCCACCCACAGCACCGAGGACTGATCCTCCAGGCGAGTGACTGTTGGCCGCTCCATTTCCGACGGCGCTGCCATTGCCCGACGCTCCTCCATTTGTTGAACTGTTGGACGCCGACACTGTCCTCGAACCGATGTTCAAATTACCCGCTGTCCTGTTTTTGCCGAGCGAGCGCCAAACATTCAAATCATCAACGAGATAATCAAATGGAATTTGGAGGAACCACAAAACAAATAAACAAAAAACCCAATTAGCTTTTATGATAATATACATGTCCCGCTTATTCCGGCTGTGCATGATCTCTCATACTAGGCGGGTGACGCGGGATTAGACGAATATTTGGCATGAAAATCCGTTGATGATTAATGAGAACATTGCTCCTGTTTTTACCAAAGATGAATTGCGCAGAAAAGAAACTTTTAGTTTGGCCGTCTTCCCATTATCCTTGTTTCCCGTCCACAAACAAAACAAAACATCTAATCTTTTCTTTGGCTCGTCCAAGATTCAGACTCTATGAGCTACTTGAATTCAATTTCCATCTACTTATTTCTCAAGTTGATTTTTTGTTTTCTTTCTTCAGCTTAACCCCCCGCATTTGATGGTAAACAGGGTAGGAAAGAAAAGCAGGATTTTCAAGCCAAGTTTTTCCGTCCAATCCCCCACCACTCGTATATGGAAGATCATCTACTCATCATCAGCATCATCACTCGCCTTGTTTTCGGGTTTAGGTCAACATCCATCCAATGGAAATGGATGGACGCCTTCATTTTTATTTTTTTTTTTTAAACACGAAACAAAAACAATGGAGAAGAACAAAACAAAAAGTAAACAAACAAAGTGCTCAATCTCAATTGAAAAGTCATGTTGTTTGTTTGATGTTTGTTTGTTCTTCGTCAGCCTGGGGATTTGCCTAACTAAGGCGACTAATCATCATAATAGGATCCTAAGTGAGACAGAGAATATTATCTTTTCTTTGCGTTGTGAAAGGGCCAAGGAAATATACTAACACAACAATGTACATCAAATGGGATTTAAATGCTCAATGACTTGCTCAAACTAATATGACAAAAAAAAAACTCGCAACCAAGCATGCCACTGTCCAATCGGGGTTAGCGATTATCTACCAAATCGAATCATGTAATAGATCTACTTTTTGGTATATGTAACATCAGCACACAACTATCGTGTATTATAGAGAAGAGAGAGAGATGAAAAGGGTCATAGTAAAATAGTCGTGAGTGAAATTGATGGGGGGGTGTGTGTAACTATCGAAGTGATATTTAAAATTCAATCAATCATGCAACAAGGAAATGTTTTTTTTTTTCTCGTTCATACTAACTTCACGGACGCCAATTGTTTCGTGTGGCCATTTCGGAGAAGAAAAAGTTGACCTCACAATTATTTGTAAAAAAAAGAACTAAACGAATTTCTTTAACTTGAAGGGTGCGCTCATTTCAATGTCATTTTCAATTTGAATTGCGTAGTATATACGAAATTGATGTGAATATAATATAGACCGTGTTTTATTCGTGTGCGTGTGTGTGTGAAGTGATGTTGATTACCTGAGACGATCGGAGCCTCGCCGGCCGTTAACTGGCGTCGATGTGGTCGAGGCGGAGGTCGTCGCGGTGGCCGCAGCCGGCCGCGACGTCAACAGCGGCAGAGTCGCACTGACTCCCGCACTTTATTAATTTTTTTTTTATTTAAAATGTTCATTGTACATTTTTTTTAAAAGTTAATTTTCCATTTTTTTGTTTGTTTTTGACCATATGAACGCGTGTGTTTTTGTTGTTGTTGTTGGAGAGAAAATGGTCAAATATCGACACGATTACGTAAACATCGAGAAGGTTGAGGGATTAAATGACGAGCAGATCGTGGTAGCAGTAGCAGTAGAAGTAGTAGAATGGTAGCGGTGGTGATAGCAGAAGAAGAAGAAGAAGAAGATCAACCAACATATAGAATGAGGGTTTAGATGAATATCAACACAATCAACATTACGGTAACACAAAACAAATAACTCGACGATAGTAATAAAAATATCCATTAAATTTAATTGAACATTCAAATAGAATTTCTATTCATGTCGATTATTATTCATTTATTAAAATACGATCGATTTAATGGTAATATGGAAAAAAATGTAATTTTCCGTCCGACTATTGAAATGATTCAAGTCTAAAATAAAACAAATGAAAAAGAGATGAACAAGTTTAACTACTACCGAATGAAATACGTGATTGTGATGGCAAAAATGTAAATACCCAACTCTACGAAATAAATAAGAAATGTAGTCGATTTCCGGATTGCTCTCCTAAGTCACAAAATAAGTCCTAATAAAAACTTGACATTCAAAATACTGTTAATATTTAGAGCGAGATCAAAAGATAGAAATGAAAATCGCATTCAAAACCGATTATTTTGTTTTTTGTTTTTGTTTTTGCTCTCTCTTAGTACGTATACGTAGTTACGTGGTGTTATAATATTCCAGCGACCAAATACAATCAAAATGGAGTGGGAAATACAAAAGACAAGTATAGATGGAAACGACAACGACGACGTCTAATATATGTATATATATATATATATAAAAGAAGAAGAAAAGTAGATAAGATGATATATGAAGTAAAAGACAAGAATGGCAATATAATACTCGGCTTTTGTTTGATCATGCTATAGGCGACGACAAGTCTTTTTTTTTCTTTTTTTTTGTTTCTTTTTTTTTAACGAGAAGACTCACTCTCTCTCTTTTTCTCTCACATCAAATATTATGGACAAACGTCTTTCCTTCCTTCCTTCTTTTCTTTCTTGTTTTGTTTTCTTATAATTCGTGTGTCACAAAATAAGAGACACTGCGATAAATAAACATCGACTAGGAAGGCAATTGTGAACGCCGATAGAGAGAGAAAAGAGAGTTAGTGAGTCACCGACAAAATAAAACTAGTAAATATACGAGTACTGTTTTGAAAACCAAAAACAAATAAATCTGGGGAGGAAAAAAAACGAGAAAAGAAACGCTAAAAGTAGAGGGAAGAAACGAAACAACAACAACAAAAAAACTGAAATGATGTACTTACTCGAGTTGGGCTCTGTTCGGTCGCCAAATAAATCAAAGCGGTCGAGTGAGGCGATCGACGTGTGCGCGTTGTACGACCGTCAGTCGATGCACAAAAGTCCCATAAATCGATAGAAATGAAACAAACGAATCAATAGTATTGATATCGACAAAGACGAATCGGATGCCGAGGCAAACGGCAAAGAAGAAAACAAAATGACAACAAATAAACCCATAACATCACACAAGAAGAAGAATTTAAAGTATTCCCTTTTCAACGATGTTTCTTTCCTTGCAATTAGTATCAACTTTGTGTAATGTATAAATATAGAACGGTAGAGCGGTTGACGATAAGGATCGCGCCCAATATATTTAACCCTATCGCAGCATAGCAAGTCACACGACGTTGATAAATGAAAGCTGTTTGGTGGACAAACGCTAATATCAGGGTCACCATTTAATACTGTTCCACATCACTCCGTCGTCTAGTTTTCCTTTCAAGTTTTCCTCGTGTGCCAGTGAGATCAATATCCGCCTCTTATATGTCGTTTTCTTCTTATCCGCCCGCCGACTTTTAGTTTTCCGCCTATCGCCCGTATTTGCATGTGTCAACCGAGCCACGTAGTAAATCACACTTGATTTTCAAATTGGGAAACGAGAGGAAAAGAAAAAAAGGGGGGGTGACAGGATGCGGATAAAAACCATCCAGCGTTAACACGATTATTATGACGCTGCGTCAACGGCAAAAGTCTATATCTAATCTACCGCTATATACTCATTCCTTCTCTGTGTATGTGTGTGTGCATAATAAAGTGCTGACCTCCCCCACAACGATGGCGATAAACAGTTGAGAGCATCAGCTATGTGCTTGGTTGCGCAGCAGCAGGGCACAGATAGTTTGCGTAGACTGTACTACTATCTACTCTATCTGGCACTCTTAAACTCCTCCTGTGAAATATATAGACGACGACAGCATCTCTTTACTACATCAAAGTCATGGCGTCTTCATCGAAGCAAAAAGAAAGTTGCTCTGGTAATAAACTCAGAGAACCCGATAAGAGCGCCAACAGAGAGAGAGAAAGAGAGAGAGTCGTTGGATGGAAAAAAAAAAAGAAAACAGCATAATCTATTCACCGTTAATAGGCTACACTTCCCTAAAGGTTGCTGGCACAGACTCTAAACTCAATACACATACATATAAGCTTCCCATTTTCTACATTTACTCTCTCGTATACATGTATAATATACATAGATTCCCATTTTTTTTTTCTTTAGGCCCTCTCAATTTCCTTGGATTGAAAAACAAGATTTTCAATCAATTTCAAATTCTTGAGAATTTCTTCAAGTAATCAACCGAGCGTTTTTTTTTTTACCGTAACTCGATTGAATATATTTCTCCTTTTTCATCTCAGTCGATAATGAAATTTGTCTAAAGTAATAGTACTACACACAACTATTAGACGTGTGATTGATAGACGAGGGGTGGATTGAGGAAATAAAGACCGGATGACGGACCGGCCGCAGTGATCAAAACCAACAGGTTGACCTCAAGGCGCAGTATATGCGGTAAGCTTTTGAGTGTTGCAATACAAAAATACATCGACTTCTTCAGTAGCTATATACTCTCTCTCTCTCTGTGTGTGTAAATAAGAAGCTTAGATGTTCGGCAATATCTTTTTTTTCTCACAATCTCACTCGGCGACTATTCTCGTCCTACTTCAATATGATAACCCTCCCTATACAGAGAGCAGAGCAATGCCTCTAGATATACATAAACAAATACACTACTAGTACTATATATTTCTCTTGTTTTTATTGTCCATACATATACAACATATACGTAGTAAGTAGTAGGAGTGGTGATATGGTGAGACTCGCACGCGTTACTCGGGGTGGAGTTTCCTGTTTTTTATTTATTTGTGTGTGACTGTGTAAGGGCGGTCGGGAGGACGCTACGGGCGCCAAAACAGAATACACATAGACGTATAAAAACGAGAGAGAGAGAGAGCCAAAAGCGGATACAAGTCGTGAAGGTGCTTGAAGCAATGAACGCAAAGAAAAAAAGAACCAAGCCACAAGGCATATCACCAGCAGGGATGGTGGCTGCTATATAGAAAGAAAGAGAATGGGGGGGACCCCCCCCCCCCCCCAAAGTCGTAAAATATTCAGATGTGGGTGTCAATCCAATCAGACGTCAGGCCAAAAGTCCAAGCTATTCCCAGCAGCTACGAGTCTATAATATAGTCGGTCCTTTACTAGTGGGTCATTCTGCTGGGTCTCGATTGGATTGCTTCAATTGAGTAGTCCAGTAGGGTAGTCCTATACTATTTCTAGACGGAGTTGTGAGCCACAAGGTTCACCAGGATTTGGACAATTCAAATAAAAAGGGAATCGCCTTATCGACTAGAAGAAGAAGAAGAAAGAAATGTTTTTTTCTTCTATTCTTTTTATTTTCTAATTTTTTTTTCTAGGTTTTTTTTACTTGCAGGGCGTTTTTGACCCACCAGTGCGGTCGATCGCGACGAGGCCAAACATCTTATTGTTTTTCATCCGTTTCTTCTTCTTCCTTTTATTTATTTCTTCTCTCTTTCCAGAGATTCGGGGCGTTTGTACACAATTCAATCTGCTATGATTGCTTCTCCAAGAAAATCCGGATCGGCTTTCCTCGCCGTTCACGATTTTGTCTGTGTATTTTTGCAAGTTAATCGCTTGGGTAATGCAAGTGGAAAAAACTATCAAGTTGACCGTGTACGGTGGAAGAAGCCTAGCGGGATCGAACCAGGTTACAGAGAGTGCACACATATTACACAACTAATAAATGACGTATATCTAAAAGACGATCTTAGAAATAAATGGCAGGCACAATTTGCCGCTCGGCAACAGCAAAACAAATCAAACTATCCCCGTACAAATGTTCTATTTTTAATAAATCTGATGAAATGCGATTCATGTCTAGTCGTAATCGAACACGCCAATTGTAATGGGCCAAACCAAAAGTGACAAACGTCTTTATTATTAGGTTAACAAGTGTCGTGCGAGCCTTTTGTTCTTCCACGAATCGTCGGGTAGAAAGAAACAAAAGTGTTTCGCCTTTCTATTCTCTACAACCGACAGCCAGTCGACATAATAGAAACGAACGTTTTATAAAACAAGAAGAAAAGCGTCTCGTTTCAAGAGACAATAAAAAAGGCGACTCAATAAAGGAGAGAGGCAAATAATAAAAGGGGGGCAAACGGATTGATCATTGAGAGTCTGAGACAAAAGTCGTCGGAATTGTAAAGATTTCTGCGCGTCATTTTGCAAAACAAACAAATCTCCATTCCGATTGGGCGACGGTTAAAAAGGTGACGAACTTTGTGTTAGCGATTGATTTTCTTGTGCCCAACTTCACAAACACACACAACTACTGTATACGTATACATGTACATATATTATAAGATAGACAACAGGATGGGAGCTTGTGCATGCATATATATTGCCTGCCTAGCAGTGCATTCAAAAACTCAATGACCTCAAAGCCTGGCCAATGTTAGATTGGGAACTAGCGCACGCGAGATGGTACTCAAACACGGAGAACCTCTCGAATTTGTCGTGTTTTTCATTCCAACGGTGGGAGGAGGAACAGAGGGATTTTTTGTTTGTAAAAGCCACCAGTTTTCTCTACATTCCCTCAAAAAAAAAAAGTATAGAATAAAACAAAAGTTTATAAGAGAGTTTCGACCTATAACTTTTGTGTTTTTTCACTTGCTGCACGGTCGCCCGAAAAAAAGAAAAATACACGTCCAAGAGAAAAACAAGATTTTAATTCAAAAAAATAAAAAATTGATGGAACATCCGGATGACGAGAAACGACAAGGACGTGGACCTCTACGAGCGCGAGAACCATACGGGACAGAGAAAATATTATTCCCGTGGAGAAATCGATAAATCCCTATTCCACTGGTGAGTAGAGCTCGGGAATGGAGTGTGTTGCTATAGAAAAAGAAAAAAAAATGACGAAAAAGAGAGAGAGGGAAGAATCGATCACATTTTCAGGAGCTATGCTATTTCGCCATACCAAGTAGGCCAGAGGAAGTCTATATCCCCAGAATCATGAAATGTTTTCCAGTTTGACGTAAAACGTCCTGTGTCTCGCCTTCTGTCCGTCTCTCTGAGTACAACACAAGAAAAAAGAAGAAAATGCGAATAACACAAGAGGGAAATGAGATGGAATAGCGTTGAGGCTAAGGAGAGAGCTGTGAACAACATTTTGGGGATGCCTTCACTTCCTTTATTCGCAATGTACAGACGAGAGGAGCCTCTCGTTCACGACGTACGTATAAGCCACTACTTTTCACGTTGGGAAATGATTCGTTCCTCCATCACGCAAATCGATTCCTCGCTATAGGCTCCTTTAAAATCTGCTGAAAAGCTCTTCTTTTTCTGCGCAGCCAACCACCACCATCCACCTCCTGGCTCTGCTCCTTAACGACATTTTCTTCGCCACTTATTCCAGACAAGTCTTACCCAACAGTTTTTATTTTATTTTTTTGCTTTTGGCAATTGACGTCGTCGTACACGCATCAACTGTCGTTGTTGTTGTTGTTGTTCGCTCCACTTTGAAAATCAACGGAAAACGTCAACATCTCGTTCTCGTCCTCGTCGTCGCACGTTAATATCAAACGAGTCCGTCATCCTTCAACACACAGCACGTCAGCAGTTTCTACCCGCAGGCAAGTCACACACACTCACACAAACACACAAGAAGAAATCTGCTGGGCTACCGTTTAAAACTGTCTTTGTTCGACGACAATGACAATAAGAAAAGAAGAGCCAAAGAGGAGCAGCCGGGGATATGTTTCGACGCGTATGTGTAAATAAAAAATTTACAACGAAACAACGAACGGGAAAAACGGCAGTCGACTCCTGCTGGTATATAGCGCGAGCAGCTACTCTGTTTTCTATCCCGTGTTTGGCAATCTGTTTCCGCTTCGGGAATTGTCTTTTCTCTCTCTTATTCTCTACTTTTTTTCTCTTCGTCTTTTTTTGTTTTACCTCGACATCTCTCTCCGGATAAAAGGAAAATGGAGGACAAGAAGAAGAAGAAAAAAAGGGAAAATGAATCGAAAAAAAAAAGAAAAGGTGAAAAATAAAAGTTGCCATAGTAACGACGGTCGAGTGTATACAGACAATAAGAGCACGCGCTATAGCCTAAACGCACCTATATAGCAGCAGGCCGAAACTATCAAAACAAACATTCTTTTTGATAATAATAAGACTTTGTCTGCTGCGCATATCGCTCCCGATATTGATGTTACGTAACACATATCGTTCAGAGAAAGAAAAAAGAAAAGATCAATGAATACGAATTTCTGGACGAGGGAAAATGGGCGCGAAAAATTCAAACAGGCAAGCGCATATCCTTACTAAATAAAAGGAAATAGGAAATGTTGGTTTCTTTATTCTATTCTTCAACCGGAATAATAATCAAATGGGAGTACAGAAAAAGAACAAAATTTGAATAAGTTTCTCGAAAGTTCATCGGGCCATATTCTTAAGTATGGAGCAACATTGGCCACATTAGGTTGAACACAAATCAATTCAATCGTTGTCAAAAAAGAGTTGGCGTCTGAAAGAAAAGACAAAGTATGTTACAGGACATTTCTAAAGTCGACCGAAAGTGATTCTGACTTATAGACGAGGCCAATCTCAAAAAAAGAAGAAGAAAGACAAACTCCCAACTAACGTCAGTCAGCAGCAGCAGCAGCAATAGTAAATGGGAAGAAAAAAGGATGGAAGGAAGAAGCGACGATGACCCGGGCGAGTATAACATCATGTACTTTACTTACTTACTGCTTCTGAAATCGGCCTACACATAAAGATGCTTTTTTTTCTTTTGGAGAAAAGAGAGAAAGTCTCCTTAAACATCCGAGTCATGGAGACTGTGCTACTACCACGAAATACGAGTAATAGAGGAAGTAGTAGTGGTAGTACTAGGGAGGAGGTATATATTATATCTCTTCTGGTATATACAATATAGTCTATAATAAAGAGGCTAGAGGACAAACACAAATACGACAAAAAATAAGAGAAGATGAAGTTTGTGTGTGTGTGTCAAGACCTTTTGTGCGTGTATGTGCGCCTTTGCAACAGTCGTTGAAAATAGGAACGAAAAAAGATGAAGAGGGTGAGCACAGAAAATAAAATACATAGTCGTTGGGAAGCAGCAGCAGCAGTAGAAATTGATCTCTACTGCTGCCTCCTACGTCTCTCGACTGGGTTTTGAAACATATTATTATAGCCTACCATTTCCCCTGGAAATATTACGGCTGTACACACACACACCTCGTCACATTTCGCCCTTTTCTTCTTCTTTGTGTTGTGTCTATGCGTTTCTTCTTCTTCTTTGGGTGGATTCTTTCATTGATCCAGGCGTCACACACGGATGGGAATATAAAGAGGAAACGACACAGACGAGACATGCACACAACTTTCGACAATCCAACCCCAGTTTTTCTCTTATGTTTTTATTTCCCCCTTTCTCTTTTGCGAGACCCCAAACTCCCTGTAACTTCTTCCTTACTCAGCTTTCTGACGGTCAAGTGTGGACCCATCCACACTAAACTTCTTGGCTGTTGACCTTTCACATACTCATCTAACTAGACAGCAGCTATTGCCAGAACGAGAAAGTTTCTATCCGACACAACAAGCAAAACAAGACAACACCATTGGCCAACTCCATTAAAAGAGTCCCCTTTTTTTCCCTTCTCCTGTGTATATTGACCTAAACAATTGCCTATGAAGCAATTGAAATAGAAAACAACAACTCCGAATAAAAATTCTGCTACGTCCAAACAAAACAAAAAAAAAAATGGGCCCATCAAAACAAGAGAAGAAATGAAAAGAAACAGGATCGAGATTACTTTTCTTCTAGTCTCTGTGAGTCACGAGACAATTCCACGACGTCTCATCTGATAAATATAAGAAGGTAAACGGTGTAAACTGCCAATGAGGACGCGGCCTGTACACTTGTACATGATAATATTATACTCGCTGCTGCCTGTTTACTTGTACGCTCTACATCAAGATCAGCCAAGAGGAACGGGACGAGATTCAGGGCACCCAACAGACGAGACCACGCATTGGCCACCGTTCAAATAAGACGAGAAAGGAGGAGATGACGAGAGTTATTCAACCATTAACGGAGAAGGAATTATACATGAGATAAATGCGAAGAGAGAGAGAAAGAGAGAAGTGGGAGGCGATGCAGAGGAATCACGACGTAAACGGGGGATGGGTTGTACCTAGTACTTTTAGTTTTGACACGCACACACAGTGTGTGTACACCGGGAGCCAAAGTAAAACTGTTATATGATAAGATATAGAATAAGAGAGGAGACACACTTACATGCTCTGCGAAATGAATTTGCTTAGAGCGACTTTGGTTATCCCGTTGCTCTTGAAACTTTCAAACATGTTGAAAATGAAATATGATAAAAGAAAGAAACAGGTCGACTCTTTCTAGGTACTGGGACAAAAACAAATTATGGAGAAGCGAATGAAATTGATCGTCTTTTCTATGACGTGATCAATTGTCCAAAGTTCGTTTCGAGTGGATGCTAAAATGCTGCGAGCCGAATGCCACACAGAAAGAGAATAGTAGAATAGTTGTGTAGCAGTAGTAGTATCAATTCCACCACTACTACGTCGTCCGATCGGAACTCGGTCAAGTCTCGGAGTGTGGGAGTATCAATTGAATTCACGCCGGTTATTTAGTTTCTACGTCCGTTCCTTGGTTGTTTCCAACCACAATTTCAGTCCAGTCCAACACTGGACGGTTGTTGTTGTTGTTGTTCTTCTCCTCCTGTCAATGCGTGTTGTTGTTCATGGAAACAGAATCAAAAGGAGGAAGCGAAAAGAGGGGGAAAAATCACGCCACGCACTCTTGTGTGTGCTCTCAATCAGTTCTTTTCACCATTCCGGCCATGTCCGAGAACGTGTGTTTGCGACACACACACACACACACTGACACAGCAGATATACACAGTTAAAAAAAAAAGACGCAAGCACTCACCGATATAATATCACCGAGCGTGCGATCGGTTTGTTCGACGCGTCAAAATTTCAACATAAAAACAAAAAACAAACAAACAAGAAGAGAGAGAGAGAGAGAGAGAACCCAAATTATTTATTTTAAAAATCAAAAGAAATGTGTCGGTGGGTGTTGGAAAAATGTCGATGGAATTTTTTTTGTTCTTCCGTCTGTAGAGAAATTGTTACCAACTAGTTCCGCGTTGTTCAAGAACCAGGTCGCTACTGAGTCGCATGGCCAATGCCATCTTTGTTAGCTACGCGGGTTAAAGGCAGAGGTTTTCGGCTGCTGTCAACGGGTCGAAAAAGACTTGCGCGCGCAACTTTGAACGATGTCGAGCGTTTTTTTTGGCGAAAAAAAAAGAGAAAATCAAAACAAAAAAGGAGTAAGTGCGAAATCTTAGAGGCTCCTAGTTGTTGGAGCTGAGAGAGAGGAAAGCAAAACAAAAAAAAAAATTGTCCCTTTCGGGGAGGAAAGGGGATCACATAAAAGACGACTCAAACTCCCCGTTTCGATTACTATGACCTACTCTCTTCCGGTTGGCTTTGCAGCCAGCCTTCCGGCAGCCATTGTATTAGAGTCGTCCTCTATTATCCTATACTGCTCCTAGTTCCTTCTCTTTCTCTTTTACCCTAATCTTTTGTCAAAACAAATAAAGCAGACACCCTACGTCTATAGAGAGCATCTAAGCCCGTGGAATGCTTTTGTTGTCTCCATTTCTGGCGACGAGGGGATATAGCAATCCCAATCAGCTGGCCCTGTTCTTCTTCTTCTTCTTCTTAGTCTTATTCCTATTCCTTTTGTTCCACCATTTTCATAACCATTTGTATTTGTTAGACAAAGACAGAGTAAGAGGCAGAGGCAGAAAAGCGGAGAGAGAATAGCAGGGTAAACTGGAATCACGTGACGGACGGAATGCTGCCACACTACCCTATATACTACCGCTGAACGCATACACCAATTATCGATCGACGTCAATTACATTTTCCCGCGTGCCAAAAGGTGCGTAGTCGGGAGAATTTAGAAGAGAGTAGACGTGGAATCAACTACATGAAAAGAGAACGAAAGAATAGAGAACCTCCACGACAAGAGCCCGTAGGGGGGCCTCGTCATGGCAAGAAAAGTAAAAGGATAAAGTCAAGCCTTAAAGCTAGTAACGATTGATCAATAATAATAAGTTTTTCATCGTGTAAAAAAAGAAAGAAAAAAGACCCTGTAAATCTCGATAGAGAGGCGAAGAGAAAAGCGGAGCCTTCTTTTACTTTTCTTGACGATATTCATCGCTGATTTGCATTCAAGACTTTTAACAACAACAACAAAGGAGAGAAATACACACAAAAGCCAAAGAAAGCTCTTTGCCAGAAAATTATTCATTTAAATCAAGACCGACCCATAAAGTTGTTTAGTCTTTTTTTTTTTAAAAAAAGCTTGACAAAGACGTCAAGTAGCGAAAGAAATCTCACTCTCTAAAGACAACAATAGGACCAAACGTTTTAGAGCCAGGGAGAAAGAGAACAAGACACATGGAAACGAAGATGAAAATCTTTCTTTTTTTCTTTCTCTCTCTCTCTCAAGTTTATAGACCGAGGCCGTTTAATGGAGCAGCGATAACGAGCGGCAAATTCGAAAATCTCGCCAAGTTTTTAGACTATACAGAAGGAGAGAGAGAGAGAGAGAGAGAGAGAGAGAGATCTTTCACCATTTTCTGCTACGTTAATAGCCACTATATTATTCGATCAAAGCGTCGTTACGCCATCAGCCTAGAGACTATTTAAAACAGCCCTTTGAGAGGGGGTGGGAGAATCAAAAACAATTTAAAGAAAAATAATAAGTATTCGCTCGATATGGTGGGCGGGTAGAAATGGAAATAAATGATGTGCTTCTTTAAATTCTACAAGAGACTTTTCTTCCCCCCTTATAGCTTCTTTTTCTCATCTGTGCGCATTAGGAGCCGGGTTATATTTCTGCTTTAACAATCCTCCTCATCAGCCTCACGCAGAGAAAATAGGAGCTCCAGTAGACGAGAGTATAGCCATTCTTGCGAATCATTACGAGAGGCCTACATTTTCGTTCCACTCTTTTTAACTTCGCGTACTCGTTTTCTTTTTTCCTTTTCGTAATTTTTCCTTTTGCTTTGGGAGTTGCCTAGGCTCGATGGGCCGATTCATATAAACAACAACGAAACAACGAAGCAAAATAGAGAAAAAAAAAAACGAAGAAAAATTCACTACTAGAGAAATAAATACAATTTCCGGTCCGTCTCTGGGCAAAATGCACTCTCTTAACTGCTAACACAGCGAAATGAAAGGCCAACAACAGTGAGATCAGTTGATTGCCTCGTCTATTCTATGAACACGCACAGCAAAATGAAAAAAAAAAAAAAACAAAGTAAAAGAAGGCGATAAGAAGAATTAAAAGACTAATAACGCATCATAAAGTGCACTGGGCGATCAATTGAAATAGGGTTATACAAGTCATAAGCGACAGGAGCCAGTAGCTTCTAACGGGTTTCATAAAAAGAAATAGGCGGAACAATTCCAAAATACGGTGATGGAACAGCCGTTAACTCGTTACCAACGCCCTTAAAAACATGAATCATGGACTCGAAATACAGACGGCCCAACAAAAAAACACATTTCTTTTCAAACTCGAGCAGACATATAGCAAGAAGTTGTTTGACGTCGGCAATAAATAGATCCGCCGTAGTAGTTAAGTTATTACCTTCAACAGAAAGCTGTTGGGGCGGATATAAAACACTATGTTAAGACGTGATGACGGCTGCATGCCGTCTATACAGACACTTTTGCCATGACTGGTCGAAATGTTCAGTCACTGTGGACATCATCAACGATGATGCAGTGAGAAACGAACAAAACAAAACAAAAAAAGAAAAGGGAGAAAAAAAGCGGATCAGACGGAATCGAACGCCAAGTTATCACACCACCGAGCGACGTGAGAGTCTATGGAGATATCTAGCATTGTTATCTAAATGTGTCGCTTTCCCCACACCGTTGGCAAGTGCCGTTGATCCTGCAATTCAATTGACGTCATAGAGTCTGTCTCTTCTGTGTTAACGTCAGGGAAGAGTGTTGGATGGGTTTGATGATAACGGAAAGGGTTGCGAGCCTGCCTGGTCTACTTTCACTGGCGACGTAATTTTGATTTAACTTAAATACTTAACTTTCTATGTTTACAATTGTACGTGTAGAGAGAGACTTGGATCAAGTCAAGATATTATCATATAGAGTTGAACATCTTTCCTTCATTTAGATGAGTGCTTGGAACCCTCTACTTCCCAACTACGCTACATTTCTAGAAGAGTTCCAGATCTCCTGAGACACTCAACGACGTATTTTCAACCATGATGATAGAAAACGCTTGAAATAGAGAGCGAAATATCACGAAGAAGAGATATCGCCTTTGCTGGGACTGGGCACATCTGACGATTGCCGATCAATAACAAACCCACTCACGAAACATGAATTTTAATCATTGGCTATAATGTCTATTGTTATAGCGGAATTTCACTAGTGGGTTTATAGAATGTGATGATGACGGGTCTTATCACAAACCAACAAACAAACGCCGTCTAGCATCAAAAGTTTCCAACAAAACGCACAACTTTTCTAAATGTGCCTCGTTTGATCGATAGATGGCGCCACAAGTTAACAGCGAAAGATTTCCGACTGATGTATAGTCGCTCGGAGACGTCTCGGTAAAACTATATAAACTATAGGAAGAGATAGCAGCAAAGTGAAGTGGGTTGGAAGTGCGAGAGAGGGTCAACGATCGGTCGATTAACTTACCCGACGGAACGGGTACGGATGAGAGGCGAGCGGAATCCAATCCCGCCGAGACTTCTGAGTTTACGGGTGATTCCGGAAGATGACGACGCATGGCTGGTCATGGCATAATATTGTTGCTGATGGTTTTTGGGCAGAGGCAAAATGATCTCCTCTTCTTCCAGATTGGCACGATGAGAGCGGAGACGCTTACGACGCAGATGGAGGCAATAACAGCCAACGGCCATTAGGCCCACCCAAAATAGGGTACCCAAGCCGATCAACAGGATCGTTAGCATAACATCCGAACTCTCCATGACTTGGTCGTCGGTCTAGATAAAGCAAGAAAAAAAAAAGTCTTTGATAAACATCAAAAGAATCAAATCAAAACAGGGGAAAGAAAAAAAAGCCAATAAGAATTCCGCCATTCCAATGCTGAGTGACTACTGCACTTCAAGAAAAAAATCAATCGAGCGAAACTTCAAACAAGTCAAGACGAATGAAAATTCGATCCGATCTTTCAGCCACAACAAGAACAAACAACGTATTTTGTGTGTGTGTGCATCATACAGAAGAAGCGCATGTCTTATACAAGAGAATCCTCCGGATGTACGCACTTAATTCAAGAGAAAACGGCCAACGAATTTCGCCCGGCAACGATCAGCAACTTGTATATTTTCTTTCCTATAGGAGGTAAGGTGGGTTCTATTGAACAACGAAAACCAAAGCGAAGACGAAGTGAGCTACTCTTTTAATGTTACCCGTACAACGTCCACTTCCGGAAAGTTTACTCCACGTGAAAGGCCTCCTTTATTCACTAGAATGAAGCAGTGGGCGCGCATCGAGTCTCAATACGATGAAAGGGGCAAAAGACGGGGAGTCCGGAGAAATCAAATAAAAGGACAACACGAATGTGAGTTGGAATTTGTCCATTTCCGAACGAAGCAAACGCCCCTCAAATATGTCGGTCGTTTTCAAAAGGGCCGGTCAACCATTGACGTGATAACAAATGGCGTGCCATACAGAGTCAACGACAATGAGATGAACGTGATATGAAGAATGTACGTCTACACAATGAACATATTTATTTATTTATTTTTATTCTTTAGATGGAAAAAGTTGGAAATAGATGACTTTCAAGCGAAGGTGGTAGTTACCATGGTTACCAAAGTCCTGCAGCCTTTTCCGTGATATCTGTCTATTATCCTACTTTGTCTTTTTGGTGTTTAAACAAATGTAGTTACAAATGAAAAGATTTAAACTTAATTCTTTTCTTCATTCGCCGATCGAGCAATGGCCGCCTAATGACCACCAGCCCAGCAGTCTTGACAGAATAATCGTAATCGGATAGAGATAAACGTCCCGTGACGTCACTAGGATATTAACGAGCTCGAGGGAGGTTTTCAACGTTGGAGAGTAAACCACAATCCAACTTAATGATCTCTTCTTCATCTGGAACTGGTTGACGAATGAAAATCAAAAGTTGCCTACTGCCAAAACCTTTAGTTAAGAAAGAGAAGTTTAATTTTGAATATGGACATTTCATTAGCACCGCCGTGTCACACGAAAGCAAAGTTGGTGAAATTGAAAATGAGGCAGGCCAGCTATTGTCGCTGGAAACAAACTTTGTCACGCGGGTTTTGGGTGAGAGACACGGCCGCCCGACCTCTGTGATGAAAGCGAGTCCCATCTGTTTAAATCTTTGAAGAATAACAGGGAAATATTTTAAAAACTGTATATGTATAATACATCTTTTTCGATTCGGCTGGTAAGAGACACGTTAGGGAGCAAACCAAAATGGCTGACTAGGGGTATAGGGAGTAGAGACCGCACCTAGGATGAGATGTCAAATTTAGGGTCTAATAGATTTAGAGACCCAATTTAAGGCCACAAAATCTCGCACATGAGAAATGTTTGTTTAATGCCCATTAATAGCGACGCAGAAGCGCTCGTTTCCCAGACACCCTACCCCAAAGGGAAATGAAACCAAGGCCTGAGCATTTAGGAAATAAAAATCCCTGTTTCAGGCAGTCAAAATTAAATGGTAATTGCTTGTTCCGCAGTAACTGCTAATAAATTACAAAGTCCTTGCATTATAACAAGGCAACAATAAATAATCCACCGCTAATTGGAAACATAACGTAATACCAACTGAAAACGTCTACAGACTAACGTCACCAAATGCCACTGAGCTTTTTGTGTGTAAAGGAAAATAGGAATTCTGATGAAATTTCATCACACTAAGTCGATAGGAGAACGGACTCGGGCCGGATTAGATTCACGACCAATGAATACGTATGTACTCCCTTGGTAAAAGTGAAATGAAACACGAGCGAGAGCAAAAGGAAAGTCTAGCTTCTCTTTCACATCAGCGCCATTTAGACTTGTTCATCATCCACTAGCTCTTTATAATGGCCAAGTTCTTCGTATCGTCAGTTTGAAAAGGCTTTTGAATTTGTCAAAAAAAAAAAAAAAAAAAAAACATTGTTAAAAAGGATATTTCAGACAAAAGAAGGAAAGAAATCAATCGACATTGGGAATTGCGAAATACTTTGCTTTAGTTATTTTTAAAGACTGGAATGGAGTTTGGGTACAACTACGACGGGTAGTCATCAACTCGAACATATATACACTCGTCAAGCGAATGTATACTGAGGAATATAAGAAATCAATCATCTGATCCAATCACTTCCGACACACCCCTCGACAGCTATAATGGATGTTACCTTTGAGAGGCGGAATCGGTCGATGTGGAAAACAATTTCTCCTTTATCCCACGGGATTTACCTTCTATTTAATCCTAGTAGTCTAGTACTTACATTTTCTCTTCATTATTGTCTGCGATTATTTACAATACTCTAAAATATAAATTATAAGCGGCACTAGCCCACACAAATGGTGGACTTGAAAAAACGAAAAAAACTTTTAAGGCCATCAAACTTTTAAAAGGTCCTGCTGCAAATGGCTTAGTTTAAAAATGTTTTTCTTTGTTCAATTTTTCACGAATAAAAGCAAAAACAGGAATTGCGAGATTGGAAAGAAGATACTACTTCCGTTAACTTTTCTCGTGCTTATTTAGCTCTCGTTTTCCTCTGCACAGTCAAGTAGTTTCATTACATTAATTGGATACGTTTGGATACGTCTCATACTCAGCGTGTTCTTTCTAGTGATGCGCTGTCTGTCACAATCGCTGCAGGTAAGAGCTCCCTCTTGTCGAGCTGACTGTTACCTGTAACACTAGTTTACTCGGAACACGTTTTCTACTTCTGAAGCCTTAGTCGACTCTAGACCATCTTCATCATACACAACTGAAATGTTACATAATAACAGCCCGATGGTATACAAAAGAAAACGTAGCGCCACGGGATACTATTGATTGCCAGCCAACTGGTAGTCACAAAAATGTAGCAAAAATAGAAAGAAAGAGGAAATTCTTTTTTTTAGGCTGTTATACATTTAAGCTTGCGGGCAGACGGCAAACCAGAGACACAGTGGAAGGCAGTTTGCTGCAGCAGCGGCGAAAAAGAGATCGATGATTGTTGAAACTCGAAACATCTCTCGTTGGGCACGCTTCCACTCGACACAGAACGAAACACAGTTGGGTCGCCCTTCTCCATCTTTCATCTTGTCATTAGCTGACGGAAAGGGGAAAAAGAAATTTCATTCCGTTAACTACATAGTAATAATGAAAATAATTTTAAAAAATGTGTCTGCTCGATTTATGGCATGTTACGACGCCATCGCGACGAATCAACAGCAGAGCGAAGGAGCAATGGTAAACAAATAAAGTATCGCTCTGTAGGCGGATTTCATTTCCTCGATGGCAGCCAGGGCAAACAAATGGGATCACGCGACACATAAACCGATGGTAATATAGCTATTAAAAGAATAAACACGCAAATCGTTTAATGTGTGTCAACACAGCGATTTGGTGAAACAAAAAATAAAAGAAGTTTTTTGAGACATCGGAATCAATGTAATGATTATAATGTCAATCGAATCTATCAGTAAAAAGCTCGCCTCTAATACGAAACGGAAACCTAAGCGTAGTGTTGATCATTACATCGAGTCATGTAAACCGAGAATCAAACCACATATATCACAGATTCACAGCAACAAGGAGCAGTAATTAGGAGCAATAATCCAAGTCCGAAACCCAACTCCAAAACCTATCTATGTCATCTCAAGTTGACATTAATTTGACTGATGGATTTGCGTTGGGGTGTGACGATAAGATGAAGCGCCGCTTCTTTATTTATTCATCAAAGGTTTCGGATTTTCTTATTTCTAATTAACCTGCATTGTTTATTAATGACGCAGTTGTCCTATTGTTTAAGCTGGAAAAGGTTGGCCTATCGCACAACAAAGATCAGATCCGACGACTTTGAAATGAATGTGCGTCATGAAAAATGACAGCCAAATAGGTTCAGTGGTGCGTGTGACGGTAAATTGAAACCGACTCGATGATATCAACTCAAAAGTCAAAATGGATGATTGCCGACAAAACAAGTTACTAAACAGAAATTGGATGAGACATCACAACTTGGTAGTTTCCTCATACAATAAGAAAACCAATAATGTTACAGCTAGCGCAAAAGAGGAAAAAATATCCCTTTTCTTAGAATTACTTTTCAGCTGAGCTAAGTCGAATATCTTTTTTCTTGTTTAACGGTCGAATGATTTTCCGGTATTTTACACAGGGTGGCGAGAGAGAGAAAAAAGCACAATCAACAAGACAATAGAAAATTACGCCTAATATCCGTCCTTTCCATTCTCGTTTAGTTTTTTTTTCTCCGGGGCAAAAGGTGAAATAATAGCGCACGGGTGGGGGAGAAAAGAAGGAGGGATTGACGTCAAACTATGGAAAGGAAAGGGGAAAAAAAAGAGCGAACATCAACGATAAGAAAAGCCAGGCGCTTACAATATGCAACACGAATAACAACTTGGCGCTTTCATCTTCCTCTGAACCTTTCTACCTTAAGCTATTGTCGGCATGGAAGAAAAATCAATTATTTCTTTGCAATCTGTTCCCAACTCTACTAGAGCTCCGTGTCACCTCTCAGAGGTGATAATACCCTTGTCGGAAGCACAAAAATGGGAAAAGTTTATACTACTATTGATCTTGCTCTATTTCTCCACACTATTCCTTGTGTGAGTTACCAGAAATGGCGTGTTCCAGTTACCCGTCAATATCATTACTGATAGAACATGTTGATAACTGGTTGTTTGGTGCTAGATGACAAGAAGAAGGGTATTCCTACACCCAAAGCCCTATTGCCTTTCCTTTATCCCATGATAAAGGATCATCGATACGACACACCTCCCAAGATGCGCTCCTGTATGCTAGACGTAAACATATACTAATAATAAAAAAAGAAGAAGATATGTGGTCAACCAGCAGTCACAATGGTGAACGTGCGTCGAATGTCAAAGAGATTAAGGACAAGAATTCGGATGTATGTGTGCTCTAAAGACATAAGGAGAATAAGATGGTCAGAGATGAAAAGATTCAAGTAAAAAAAGTTAGGACAGTTTCCTGTTTTTTCTCTCAAAGGTCCTATGTCAGTCACTCACTAGGAGTAGGACTGCCTCAGTTGTTTGACTACGTTCAACTCTCTAAAGACTCAATCAATTAGCAGAGAAATGCTTAGTTCGGAGTCGACTATTTGAATATTTCATAAAGGTTGGCGCACACACAGCGTACGAAGGTATCGTAATGGGCGGGCTAAATTTTCAAGGGCTTAATGCAATCAAACTCGCGAAGCCAGGCTTTACACATGGAAAGCAGCCCAAAGCTTTTGGGGCTAACAACTGACATTCGATCGACAGTTAAAAAAAGATTCCCCAAGACATCACCGCGTAGAACGTTGCAAAAAAAAAGGAGTAAAACATTCAAAAAGCCTACGGTAACATTTGATGCTAAGGAATATTCTATCATGTTAAGTAGAGAGTCAGAAGTCCCCCCAGGCCCTTTCCCTTTGTGTTGTGCAGTAGCAACAGAGCGCGCCATGGCCAGAGCTATCCATCCGTCGGGACTTGGAATAACAAACACGTAGACTCACGCCATACACAGAAGTGTACTGCTCTCCTCCTTTTTCCCATCTTTTTACGCCAGGGCACCAAATAGGCGGATCGATAAACTAGCGGCCCGCACAGTGCCGCATGTATACATTCAAACATACGCGCTGGGCGTGAACATGCCAACAGCATAATCAAAACTGGACCAAAGTTATTATATATCGAAATAGGTCAACTAGGCGACGCGATTGATTCAATGCACGAAAGAGCGTGTGCTGCTGTTTATACCGGTCACAAGAACACGACCGTACCCTCCAGAGGGTAACAAAAACAAAAGTCGGCTCTTCACGCAGATAAAACACCGAGAGAGGCCACCAAGTTTGGAATTTTGTGGCTCGATAAAGGGATAAGAAAAAGAAGCGTGTGATAACGCCGCTACAACTTGTAGATTGATTGCGTGGTTCATACATAGATAGCAAAGTTTCACGGACCGAATTTCTGTCTGTCAACCCGACTCAATCGATAACGAACTGAAAATCGTGGCACCAGAAAATTCGTTTATTAGCACCCGCACGAACGCCTCGTTCTCTTTCTTCCCCCCCACATTTTTAATGACAGAAATGCCTGACTGGTTACCACCGGATGGGTTAAAGTAAAGTCACAGATCCTGAGCGTTGAAAATGTCGACAAGAGATCCAGCCGTAAAAGGCTAGGTAGCATCCATACCATTGCATATAAGATGCTAATATAAAAGTTTCGGCTGGCTTCCTCCCCTGTTTTACTCTTTTTTTTATTTTACACTTGGCGGCTATCAAAGCGAGTTACAGCCAATAGAGACACAGCTCCTCCGTGTTTGCAAAGAAGTTTTCCGCCTCATACAACTTAATCCAGTAGTATCAAAGGCCTCAAGGGGCGATGAATCCCAATCAAAAGAACTCACAAGTTTTCTTTTCCTTCATTTCATTCGAATTAATCCCCCCCCCCCCCAGCTGTTGGATAACCTGACTAAAAGAGTCCCGGACATGACATAGGATTCTGTCAGTAAAAAACCCATGACACAACATGAGTAAAAGAAAGAAAATCATTTAATTTAATTCTACCCATAAACTGCGTGTTATGAATTCATCTAACAATACTTGTATGTCCCTTTAGAAAGTCGACGTCGTCGATCTCTTGTCAGGCAGCAAACACTTGTGATCGTTGATCGTTGTTTACACATCAGTTGAGAGTCGAAACTGAGTAGGGAAAGATGAGGTAAGGTTGTGGGTGGATGACGGATCCCATGGTTGGGGGAAATGTCGATACGGTAATCCACCAACTCGCGTCTCCTCACTCTCCGAAACCTAATCAAGGACGATGCACTCCCTATAGCGATCAAACAAGACTCAAACCTGCTTTCCTCTCCAGCCATTCTTCTTCCTGGAAAACCAAGTTTTTTCTTTTATGTAATACTGCTACTCCTTGCTCATTTTCTTGCGTCAATCCTTTCGATTTGGCATTGAGATTAATATTATCGTGTACTACCAGTAAGGGGGGGGGGCCCAACTTACAAACGGTCGTATCTTTTCTTCCTCGTGCAACATTTCCTGCTGCAATTTTCTTTTGCAGAGAAGAATTCATAGCGAAACCCTTTACGTGTGTTACAACAAGACATACAACATAGAAGTTAATTCCTACCTATTTATGCAAGGTTAACCTAACCTAATCCTGTCGCTGATTATTTATTCAGCAGAGGGTCGTACCGCAAATACATGGCCATGAGTTGGCAACATGACTGAATCATGCAAGAGGCTTTAGATTGATGACGAGGTACTAACAAACTATCAAAACGACCTGTAGATGATAATCAGTATACAGTGTCGATCAGCGATAGACTTCACATCATTAGGATAGTGTCGACGGAATCGACTGACTCATTGATTTCCAGTATCACCAGCAGCATCAGACGTCTCGATCGATGGAAAAGAACCATGGCACGGGTCGGTCGATGAACGGGTTTAAACATATTCACCTGATGATGATTCTCTAAAGCTGGATACACTAAAAGTCTAGAGACATTTGACAATAGCCTATATAATAATATGCAGTATTCTGGTAGGAAATCAAATGATATAAAATACATCAGGGTAGGCTATTCGTTGAAACTAATTGGAATTGGAAATGGTATCGATTTTCCACCGAAAAAGAAAGACAGAAAAACGACGTTTATTTTCTCAATGTTTCACTTTTATCAAATAAACAAATAAAAAAGAGGGTAAAGAGAATAAGTTAGGCTTTAGATAGGGATCGGAGCTCAAAGAAGGGATAACACGATAGAAGAAGCGCGTGGTGACTACAATTTTTGAAAGTGAATTTTCCATCTTCAACGAAAAAAAAGAACAATTTCTTCAAAAAGGGAATTATCATAAACGTCATAGGAAATCCCACAAAAGAATGCAGAAATCCTCAGTCCAAAAGATACTGTAAGCGCGTCTATCGACCAATAATTCCGAAGGATCTCATCCCAAGAAGTAAGGACCAGCGACAACCAATGGCGTCTCATGTATTTATGATATGAAGAGGAAATACGACGTTGGTGTGTCAGTAAGAATCGACAACGACAACAACAAGAAAATTCGGAGCGTATGCATGTTGACAGGTGCAACTTATTCAGTCTTTAAACACTCTGTGGGACGACAGGACGGAAGAGAGGGTCTGATAAACTTTTCTCACCCGTCGAACCAATCGAGCCTGTGAATGACTAACCACAACAGACACGTGTAGAGTCGAAAAGGGACGGGAAAGAAAAGAAGGGGAAGCATCTCTCTTTCCTGTCCACTGGGATGTGACAAACAACGTGTTTGTTATTATTTTTTTTTCTTCTTCTTTGATAAAAGAAAAGTAATAAGAATGTCGACGAGAATTACACGAAGAATAAAACAGATGGAAGGGGGACCACCAAAGTGCCAATTCGTGCTGGTGTGACCTAGATGATTGATTTTCATCACCTTCCTATTACATTACTATAACCACACTCTATTTTTTACATCTCTTCCGCTCTAACTCTATACCATAGTGATATAACTTAGTAAAAGCTTGCCACTAGCAGTAGGAGGCGGCAAACTGAGGACTAGTGCTGCTCGATGTGCACAAGATCGATCGGACTCGGAGCCAAAGTGCTTTGAGCTGCTGCAATTTATGCCAATGGGAGTTGTATTAGTCTGAATCAACACGAAGCCCCTGGAATCCTTGACTAAGTAGAAACGCAATGGAACGGAAATAAAAAAAA
Source organism: Daphnia galeata (assembly GCA_030770115.1). Lineage (NCBI taxonomy): Eukaryota > Metazoa > Arthropoda > Branchiopoda > Diplostraca > Daphniidae > Daphnia > Daphnia galeata. Next base: position 8,242,369 of record CM061119.1, read on the forward strand.
CAAAAAGCAAGGAATAGATAATGATCCCGTCGTACGACTAGTAACGGAAACGAATGGAAACTGAACAAAGGAACAGGAAACACTTACCGAAACTTTGTGGAGAAGGGGAACGGAGCGGAAAGTGTTGATTTGTTGGTACTGGTCGACTAACAAGCTGCGAAAAGCGGGCGTGGTTCCACAAGGTAGGACAATACCCGATTGCTTCAAGGGCCGCAAGCCCAATTCAAACTTAATAATCCTGCTTCGCGATCCTGACCGCTTTGTTGATGAGACACTGTGTACGAGTGCACTTTATGTAGAACAAACATTCACAATCCCAAGATCATAAACCGTTTAAAAGTCCTGCACACACAACAAAACAAAAAAATGATTATAAACATTGTCAGACAAGTATGACACGTAAACAATGATACATTTTATTCCCCGCAATTTGACTCACCCGCATCCAATTGTCCATTAGCAGCAGGTGCTCTTCAGGACCACCAGTCCAAAAACGAACGGAGTAACTCATTTGATTAAAAGGAACTGGTCTCACATGCCCAAATGTTCAAATAAATAAAAGAAAAGTTGCACCCCTTCACGGTGAACCTCTGACAACGGAAGGGATATCAGATCTGACCACACGAGGTAAGGAAGTGTTTTTTTTTTCACACTGTCAGGAGCGAGCTTCCGTTCTGTTCTCCGCCTTCAATACACCTGACGAACTCGAGCTGCGTGCGGGAACAGGAGCAGAGAGCATAGATACACTCACTGGCTCCGCCTGCCATTGGTCTGCGCTTACGCAATGCACCACCAGGTCGGCCAGCCTCTTTTCCCGCTTTACCCAAAAGGATCAGAGCAATCACTAGTCATCAGTAAAAGGAACCGGATGAGAAGGTCTGTCGCTTTCATTTACTCCCACAACGCGATGTACATGCAATTTAACATAAAAGACATGTTTGATCAACTTCAAATAAAGACAGATGTCTGCTGTGAGCGTTAGTACTTTAATATAAATGTAAAAATATAAATACTTGTAGCTCGGCTTACTCACTTTCAAGCCTTGTAGAAGGACCATTAATTAACTTCTCGAGCATGTGCTTCGCAGCTGGCAGGTCTCCAAACAACATCGCTGGATGGATTTTTCCAGATGTGGACGTCTAAATTATCACTTGTCATTTATTGCAATGTTTTAGTCGTCTGCCATTGGACAAGAGGATATCGACACAAATCTACGATAGAGCAGATAGGATTGTCGCGTGTAGTGGAGTGATTCAGCAAGCCGTGCTATAATTTGCAGGCAATCACCGACAAAGTGCATCTAGTCGAAGTGGGTAGACGGCCGTGGACCACGCAGTCTTAAATCCCGGGCGATTACTGGTTCCTATTCTCTACTATGTTCTTTCGACAATCTAAACCATTAGAGACATCTAAGAATAGAAAAATAAATAAATTTCAAATGTTTGTTGCACAAATAAACAAAGACATAAAAGCACGGGGATTTTAAGCATTTGATACCTTCTTTTTTTTACCGGTGATGTATCTCGAGGTCTAAACCGTTGCATTAGTACAAGGACTGCAATAAGCACGGCATGTTCGTCGGTAATTTTTTTCAGTAGAACTATACAGCATACAAGAGAAAATAATCCCATGTCACGGGCCCTTGAAGATCAATTACGGAATATTTCGAGGATACCAAATATTTTAGTTCTGACAATCAAATCCTGAATGAAATGAGCTTGACGTGCAAAAACTTGAAAACACACCAATAAAACCATCCCTGAACGGAATAACAAATATGAAACAATATTCTGCATCAAATTTTAAACTCGTCGATGTATTGCGAACATCTGTGTGCGAAACCATGTAAAACCCCAAACAAAAGAGAAAAGACCATTTTGGAATGGTACCCCGAAACCAACATATCCCAAATATAAACACTAGAAAAAAAACTATACAAGTTCCCCACAACACCACCAAAAAAAAAAAAATGAAATAAAGAAAACGCCCCATAAAAGAAAACCCCAAAACATAAGGTAATTTTTGACAATAAACGAACATGGAATTTTTGTTCCTCCAAGGAAATTTCCGAATTTTTTTTCGGGTTTCCGCTTCACTTGGATGCGCGTTTCTGGACGAGCAATAGATCTCTCTGGGTTAGAAACGAAGAGAACAAAAGGGAGTAGAAATCTCGGGGAATCGAGGGCAGTCAATTTTTTTGAACAATTAGCTATACAAAAATAAATATAATAATAATAAAAATCCATCATCATAAATAAATTAGACATAACTCACACAACAGAGGGGTTTGGCATGGAGCGACGGCGACTTTGAAGAAGGCGTTTTGAGGTGCTCCGTTTGGCACATTCGAGTTCACGTTGAATTAAGAATATGTGGCGAAGGAATGCGGCATTGTGCTTGCGCTGGGATCGGCGGAAGGCATCAAAACGGGTTTGGAGTTCAAGCAATTGTTGTCCTTGAGTAAGTTTGCGGTACTTAGTGGTGGCTGATTTGTCTTCACCAATAGCATTTTTGAAACACTTTGCTCTTGGATTTGATTCTTTTGGGAAAAGGATTAGGTTCTTCAAATCCATCCAGGGGTAAAACAAACACCGCTGCATCAAATTGATTAATTTGTTGTTGTGGATCGTTTTCTTTAGTAGCTCTCCCCCTTGACGAAGCACGACGAGTAACAGTAACAGAAAAACATCTGATAAGATCTGCTCTTTCAGCTAACATAGGATTAATTGCTTTGCCGAAAAGTCGAGAGACCACACCTGGGTTTTCCCAATCCAGTTGAATGTCGAAAAGAAGGCTGAGCAATTTGGCGAAGATTTTTTCTCGGCCTTTTGTAAATTTGAAGAAAACGAGAATGCATTTCGAAAACGATGCCGTTCTTAAGTTCCTCAGCACTTAGCTTCTTTCGGTTCTCTGGGAGGTCAATCAAGTTAAAAACATTTGCGAAAATACCGGCAGCAGTGCAAAAAGGACCAATCTCAGCATCACTCGTTACTGGTTGCAAAGCGGATTCGGGATTCGATGGTGAAAGACTAACGACATCACAAGAAAATTCTTCTGTAGACTGGGTGGGTCTTGGAGGAATTGGAACAAGTTCCGATTTGAACAGAAAAAGAACGAGCTTTTCTTTTGAACGAGCTGGATTAGGAAATTCTTCCTTAACTTTCTTAGTATCTTGCACCATTTCAACTGCATCAGGGGAGCAAATCTCTTCGATCATCTTTTCCACTGCTATCTTCACAAGGGCGGCATCTGAGATAATGACCTTACCAGGTTGACAACTAGATTGAACATAATTTTTTCCAGCGTTGGGATCCACTTGAGTCTTGGTTTCTGGTTGAAATTCTTTAGGGTCGATGTTCAATGGAAGGGTTATTTCGGGAGGTAAGGTTAGTAACTCAAATAGCGTTTTGCTGGAATTATTCTCCTTTTGAGGAGGAAATAACTGATGTTGCTTGTTCATTTGCTCGACCTTCTGCTTCGACTCCTTTGTTTCGTTGTTTACGGCAAAACATTTGTTGCTACCTAAATTATCAATAAACTGGACATATTGCCAATCTTGTGACTCTGGTGCAGCAGAAAGACCGTCAACGTCCATTGGTTCAACTTGGCTGGGAGCAGGTTTGATTTCAGCTTCCTTCATCAGCAAGATCGCCTCGTCGACTTGTTTTATTCCTGAACGAATTGGGTCATCAGTTAAGATGTTCTGAACAGCCTCCATGTCCATTTGGTTAGGAGGTGTTATTGTTCCTATGTCAATTTCTCCATTTGACTCATTTCCCAAATAATAACGAACATAATCAGCACTCAAATCTAAAGTAGGGTCAACAGGATGGGCACCAGCAATGTCTGTTGTATGTACGAGAGCTAGGTAGCTGCTATTGAGTGGATCATACATGTGTGGAGTAAAAAAAGAAGGTTCTTGCTGGTCATAGCTCCATTTGAAATCCATTTTTTTATTTCTAGATGTAAAAAAGGTCACTATTAGATTGTTCTACTAGAACATAACAAAACTCAATGATATTGAATCTTGTAAACATGATGTAAACCATTTCACATAAATTGGTAAATTTGCTTACATCTAAAATTTTTAGAGCTTTCAAATCATGCTAAATCAAAGATATACATTCCTAAGACAGAGCATTTGTACATTTCAATGAATATCACATGAGCAAGATTAACAGGAATTAGATTAGTTGAAAAATCAATGAACTGCTTCAACTTACAGCCATTCTCAAAATATATTGTCTTTCAACTGAATTGATTTCAACCTTCCCAACAGTTTTTGAAACTGACTACGATCATTAATGGCTGTGATATTCAGAAAAATGACTTGAAAGCACGTGGCAAAACGGGAGAGCGAAACCTATCCTTAAAAGCTGGGTAACAACTATATTTTTACCTGTGAATTTCGTTGTGCCAGAGACCAAGTTCGAATACACTTCTTTTCTTGATAAAATTAATTACGTGAAGTTTTTTACACCCAAGATCCTACCTCATTACTTCAGTCAGTCCAGGCATTAACCTTACTCTCAAAGTCAAAGGAGGAAGACGAACTTGTTTCATTACTTTGCCAGAAGGGTTTTAAAAATATGGTTCCGAAATTGATCAACTGTGGCGCTGATTTCAGATTGCGGGAAATTTGAACTTTTAAAGAGAAAAAAAAAATTTCCCTCGGCATCTGTATATTGTTCATTGATTCGTGATGAATGAATTAAATAAATTAATTACGTGAAGTTTTTCACACCTAAGATCCTGATTTAACCTTACTCTCAAAGTCAAAGGAGAGGATTCCATTACTTTGCCAGAACCCAGAAGGTTTTTAAAAATATGGTTCCAAAATTGACCAACTGTGGCGCTGATTTCGGATTGCGGAAAATTTGAATTTGTAGATAGAAAAAAAAAAAGATTTCACCGTGGCATCTGTATATTGTTCATTGATTGCTATTTTACATTAACAGTAGAATAACTGTTGATTACAATGAAAATAGCTAGCTCAACTAATGGAAGAGAACAAATTTAAGGGATAGGCAAATAGGATAACTTTACTTGCGGAAAATAGAGGGGGAAACGACAGCTTTAATGAGACATCAAAATATGTTTTCAGTTATTTCCTTCAATCACTTCATAAAAAAGGGCAACCGTCAAGGCAACTGTCGTGCATCATTTACTCGTTTTTTTTTTTCCTTTTTCTATTGAGAAAACCCAACAAGTTTACTCTAATTGCATCTTTGGTTTAAAACTGCATACTTCTTCAAGAGCCCCTCTTTCTATTTCAATAGCTGCCACCTAAGCTTCTATACCACCTCAAGAACAATTTTAGGTACAACTTGGATCAGCATTCATGCATCTACGATAATCCTGCACACTACTGGGGTACACAAGCTTGTACAAGAAAGTATCAGATACGGTACAAGCAAGGGTATAACTTGTGCAACATCAATGCCTTTATGACAATCGGCCTCAAAAAAGGAGAAAATACGTTGCATGAATGTCTCGCTTTCTTTCATGAAGCGCATTCGTTGCAGACTTCAAGACATCTTCGTTCTAGTAGTAGTAGGGGGTGTCCATCATACGAACACGTTTATTTCTTTTTCATTTTACGAGTGGCAATCTTCGTCGAGGAGATCCACATTTCCACATAAATTTCAACGGCATCTCCAGCGCTGTAGTCTGAAAACCAAAAGAGAGAGAAAAGAAAGGATTATGTAAACACAAACAAGTGTGTGTGTACATATCTATGCCCCAAGAAAAATATTTAACATTGTGGAAGGGAGAAAATAAAAACAAACGAACAAAAAACATCAACTTACGATGGAGGCGGTTGGGTTGAACTGGCAACTGAAGAAGGGTATAGGGGGGAATAACGCTAGTAAAAAAACCAATCCAAACGAGGCTGGCAGAAGTAGGTGCTGAGTGGTGTGAGGGTTGAAGTAGACCCAGGATTATAGACGTGAAGTTAGGTACAAGTTTAAAACTTAAAATCAAGACTAGAGTAGTGCAAAGAAAGAAGAGATATCAACGAGTTGAAAAATATCGCCAATTTGCTGTGAGATAAAAATTAAAATGTCCCGACGAGAATCTTGAGAATAATAAATGACTCAAATTAGAGTTAGATGCCTAGAATTACTTCGAGGGGGGTCAGATTTGGTGTTGATTCTAAGGTAAAAAGATAATCGAAGGGATATCAAAGGAGTAGTTCAACCCAACTCAGAGCACTTGCAACGAATGGAGACAAGGTGTCGATTCGGCCTAAAAAATGAAATGGGCTGTTATTTACCAGTTTGCATTAACCAGCATGAACCAAATTGAAAATATAAAGTAATAACAAAATGTGTAGGGGACAAAACTAAACACGAATAAAACGAGAATTGAGAAAGACACCATACAACTAAAGACCTACAGTGATTAGTGACTTGGGTGATTTTTTAGCAGTAACTTGTGCAGCTGACAATTCAGTCGCTGAATGACTCGTGTCAAAATGAAGTCCTAAGCGGCTACACTGTTGAGTGTCAGGCCAATCTTCGTCCTCCTGTGAATAGTATTATTAAAAAGTGACTAAAGGAGTTGAAGATATACAAGTTCTTTGAGGTCATACCGTTAGCCACGGATGTTGGAGAACTTCCAACGCAGAAAATCTCAGCTCTGGATCAGTTTGGAGCATAAGCGTAATAATGTCTTTAGCCATCTGGCTAGCATCATCCCAATATGGCGATGCAAATTCAAAATTTCCAGCCAAAATAGTTTCAAAGAGCTCCTCTTGATCATTAGTTGGGCTGACAAAAGGAGGATAGCCGCACAATAGAATAAAAACAATAACTCCCATAGCCCATACATCCACTTTCAGCCAATATCCCGACTCAAGGAGGATCTCCGGAGCGACATACGTGGGCGTACCACACACCGTGTACAGCAGTTGATGCGTTTCTTCAGCTAAACCAAAATCGCCTAGTTTCAAGGAGCGCATTCCATCTGGTAAATTCACCACCTAAGGATAGCATTCAAAATGTTTAGAAATATTTTTATAAATTCCAAAAATCCAACTGCGCAAATAGTACAAAAAGGTTCTCCGGTTTCACGTCACGATGGACAATATTGAGCGAATGGAGATAGGATAGGGCTGAAGCCAAATCCGAAGTCATTCTTTTGGCTTCCGGTTCACTGAACTTTCCAGCAGCTGCAATGGCATCAAACAAGTCGCCTCCCTGTTTAACAAGTATATAAAACATGAACTTTATCATGCGATTTTCTAGTGCTTCTTCCTACCTCAACAAGTTCCAAAACAAGACAAAGAATGCTGTTTGCATCAATGACATCATATAGCTTAACCACGTTTGGATGCCTTAAACGACCCAGAACTTGAACTTCACTTTCAAGTACCACTTCTTTACCCTAATAATAAGTAGAGAATAGTAACTTTTAAAAGAATAAATACAATAAATTTTTTACTTGGCAACGCTTCTTGTCAATTAACTTCAAAGCAAAACGATCTCGTGTCCGCCTATACAAAAAAAAAAAAAAATAAGCCGTTATTTTGCAACAACTAAAAAGCAAAGTTGATTTTTTAACCTATCGATTCCCTCACGAACAACTGCAAAATTCCCGTCGCCTATAATACGTCCGATCTCATAACGAATCTCAACGACTATTGGCACATCCACGATCATCTATAAATATTTCCACTTTTAGAAAATTGAATACTTTTGTTAAAATGGCTTTAAGCAAAACCTGATTGGACGAAGCAAGTTCATCCGGATCTTCATAAACGCGTGGAAGGGAAGAGTCACGAGGTCGATGATCCACATCGACTCCTGCAACACCTCCCACGGCGCTCCTTGCCATACTAGCCCGCCCATTTGATGTTGAGCGATGATTCTGAGAAGTTCCTCCACTGTAGCCTATAAATATATTCGTCTAAAATTAGATGAGAGGAATCCCGAAATTTTTGTAAAGAGGTGTCACCAGTTCTGGAGCTGCCACTCTTCCCTCGTCGTGTGTTCATCGGACTGCGAGCGATAAATGGCGGAAGATATTTAATCTCTAAAAATAAATTAATGAGAAGAATGGTAAGTATGTGAAAAGTTCTATCGAAAGGAAACTTTACTTTCACACAAGCCAACAGTTTTGTTTTAACAGTAAGTTAAGTGTATAAATACCGTTGGAAGTGAGGTCAAAATCATCGTGAGAAAACTTCTCATTGCCATAGGCGATGAAGATGAAATCCGGGCCGAAGAAATCAGCCAAGCATCCCACCTTTAATATATACATGCAAGCCATAGAAAGTAAGACTCAAGACTTAACACGTTCACATGATCGTGGAACCACAACTTGGACCATATTTTCCCGAGAACAGAGTGTGTTATTATGTGAACTTTGAGACCGTGAAGGCAAAAACTTTCCCCAAATTTATTTTTGTACTAAAATACGTTCAAACATCCGAGAATTCTACAATAAGTAATTTCCGCTTATAAGAAAACAAGGGATGGGCTTTTAGCAATTGCAAGTTTTTAAAGTATATTTTACCTGTCTCCCATCTGCTGTGTACAGTTTCCGAAACGGTTCCTGAATCTGGTCGGATTGCCTCCGTTATATCGCTCAATACCTATGAAAAAAATTAACAAGTTCGAATTACGATACTGAAGTAGTTGACTCAACAGATGCGATTCCGTTAAACAAAAAGTGTTACCAACCTGTTCATAGGTAAAGGCTGTTTTCCTTGTTGAGTAGGAGGCGAACAGCTTTGCGAGGCCGACTTCCATTTCGAATGATCGTAATGAGGCGCGGCTTCATGTATTCGGCCCAGCGTGGACTACTATCTCCTCCATTCGCCACAGCAGCACCGTACCCACTGCTGCTAAGACCATTGCTGTTATTATTTACGTGATTTTTACTCCTACGCTCTTTCCAGTGATCCAAGCCGGAGATCATTGATGCTTCACGGCAGATGGCCCCTTGCCCATAAGTGATCCGCGACCTACGCATAGCTGTAGTTCCAACACACTTGTTGTATTCGAGTTTCTTAAATTGGTCGCTTGATGCACAAACATAGCTTTCACCATCCTAATAAAAAAAAGTGAATAAACGTAAAGAAAAATCCTATAAAAGAAAAAGGTTATCTCACCTGTAACTCTTCGATCGTATTAATTTTACTACCATCTGTGGTAAATATTATTCTGACTCCTTGGTGGAGATTGACTCTATCTCCAACAAGACGATTCAACTCTGACAGAAGAGAATCGAAGGTGCGGTATTTTTCAGTAGAGACGGCTAATGTAACGCCTTTAAAGAAACGATCGCCGTTGCGGTAAAATTTGACCTTGCGTGCTTTTTTCTCGGCTGACTTGAGCGCCAAAGGCTTTCGGTTCTTTACAAGCTTGTCGTTGTTGTTGCTTGCGCCAGTAGTTGTTATGAGCGAATGCGTCATCAGCTCACTGATCTCTTCCCTACTTTTTTCTGAACAGCTTTCTTCACTTGCCGAATAGCTTGGAGCATAGAGACTCAACCGGTCTCTACCGTTTGACAGGCTGCTACTACGGATGTGGCCGTTTGTACCCTTTGAATTCCTTCTTTTTACTTCCAATGACTCATTAGAAAACTGTAAAAGTATATCATAAGTCATTCAAGCATAAAGAAACTGTTTATTTTCAATAACAATCACCTGGTCCTCCTTTAATGGAGGATTTCCAACTGAAGAGCTTCGAATTTCTTTAAGTGAGACAGGTTTCCCCAGTGAAAGCCTGTGCTTACTACTAGCAGGTCTTTGTTGAGCTGAAGATGACGGTCTAGGAGGTAGCTGAATTTTGGGAATCATGGACTTTGGACGATTTCGTGGGAGGTGTGCTGGACTATTTCCTGGACTGGTCTTTGTAGAACAATCTGATGATGGTACAGAACCTGAAAGTTATAAATAAAAAAACCAACATGAGTAAGAATGTAATCTTCCAAATCAGCACTAGACATTGTGTGAAAATCAACCAAAAGAATCATGTCGTCAGACAGGAATGGCCTAAAAAAGGTAACCACACAAAGATTTAAGTTTTCCAACAATTGGCCAACTTTTTCTCCTAGCATGTGCCAGTAGCCCACTCCACCACAACTATCAAACCTAAAGAAGCTGAACAATTTATTACCTTCAGCAGAGCAAGAACCTGAGGAAGAAAATGAGCTCTCAACTGAAGGTGGGGGTAGCAATGACTTCACTTTTGTTGCAGACATAGTTCACTAGGCACAGATAGGTTTCCCACACTAATGAGTCAAATTTCCCACACATTCAGTGTCGAATATGCATTGGCGACATATTATTTTACACGGGAACGAATCACACAATAAACAAAAACAATAGTTTATTAACATTTATGTAAACGGATTCCAGTAAAGTTCAGTTTAATCACTATTTCATCGTCGACTTATTACGATGAAGTTTTGTAACACAGTTACGTCAAATGTACGGCGGCAACTACCAACAGTTGAAATTGAAGAGCACAATAGGAGGAAGTCCTTCAGGCAAAACGGACTTTTTCAACACGGTAGAACGGAAGGCAGTCAGCACCCTTCATGCTTCTCTGCCATCTTAAGACTAAATAAAAGTGCAGTGCTCAACTGCTCAGTTGCCAAACAATCAAAGGAGAGTCCCAAGGGAAAGGGAAATTTCTTTTTTCCGTATTGGCTGGCTGGCCTCGCACACTTGCCCAAAGGAGTTTTTGGGTTTAGATATAATTGAGGTTTAAAATTCCTGTGACAGCAATTTGTATTCCGTCTTCTGTGCAATTGAATTAAATTAAAACTAAATAGCTGTTACTTTTAGATTATGCTTTGAAAAATGGCTTCACGAATGAAAAAGCTTGACACTCCTAATAGGATTGGGCTCACGTTCCCGTTTTCAAGTCACAAGGGATTTAATAAGATTCTAAATAGAAGCCTTTCTGTTCATAAAAGTTGGATTAACTATCAACGCAGAAATTTTGAAATATAGATGAAGCAAAAATTTTTGTTTACTAAGCAATTGTTCAGTGTATCAGCTGTAGTAGATTAGGACCAGTACAGAAGGACGAAGCAAAAGAGTGGGCTCAAGCAAACAGAGCGGACCACTTGGGGGGAAAAAAAACTGGATGCGAGTTCAGGTTAGGACGTAAGCTGTGCATCGACAGTAAAACTTTAACAATGACTTCTGTCTTGTTCACGACGGCGAGGTGCTGCCTTGATGATATCATCAACGCGAACAATCATTTCGGCCGCTTCAGCTGCTGATACTAGCACTTGGCGCTTGACAACAAACGATTCAGTCACACCCAACTGCTGCATACAGTCAATCTTGCCGAGATCCATATCTATTCACAATCAATGAAATATAATTACGTGTGCAACATGAACAATTTTTTTACCATGACTTACTTAAACCAAAAGTGGATTTCCCTTCTGAATGGGCTGCTCTGAGTTCGGATACAAGTTGAGCTGAATCATAGCCCGCATTGTCAGCAATGACTACGGGTAGCTGGAGAAGAGCGCGGGCGAAAGCCTCCATGGCCATTGATTCTTTACCCGGAGTCTTAGCGGCCAAAGCATATACTGCCATAGCCATGAGCACCTCGCTGCAACCTTGGGATATTGAAATAAAATGGTAAAATCCCGGATGCACGTATAGCTCGGAAGACTAAAACAGTACCTCCACCATAGACGGTGCGAGTTTCTTTTACAGTTGAAGCAAGAACACACAAAGCATCGTGAATTGAACGTTCAGCTTCATCAAGGATTTGTTGGGTTGCACCACGCAACACAAGAGTGCAAGCTTCACCCAATGGAACGCCAGAGAATCGCAACAATTTGTCTTCACCAATCATGACCTAAAGCACAAATACCGATGAATTATTATTCTTTGTTCTTTCAGAAAGTCCAGAGTTTTTCTTTAACCTCTTCGATAAGATCGCAGCGTCCAAGTTTAACAAGTTCGGGATGGCCGAATGTGGAGACGATTTCTCCTCCAGTAACCAACGCGAGACGCTCGATGCCATCAAAATCGGCGTGTTCCACAGCCATAACACCAGCATCAGCAAACAACTGTTCTGGATAGTTGTAAATCAACTGTCTGTGAAAAATAGACGACGAGTAAAAAATTGTTAATTTAAAATTTGATACCAATCTAGAACGTTTTTAGAGATAAATGCTAAAATAAGCGGATAATAAACAAAGTTTCGGCTAACATAAAAAAAGTAAAATTAAAGAAACATAGTTTAAGAGAAGAAAGAGATTACAAACAAAAAATGGATAACAAAAATTTCAAGAACAAACCTGTTGATAAAGACGGTGCAGTTGTGCTTTAGAATGAGCTCAATCTTCTCCTTCATTTTTTCCTTTTCGGCTAACTCTAATTCAGCAACTTTGGCAACGGAATCAACGCGGATGCGTGAGCCGAAAACCTAAGTATGTTGAATTTGTTAAATTTCTTTGGCAAAATTCACAAAGCTTGAATTACCTTGATTTTATCGGTGTCCATGGGTGTGTTGGCAATAAGGATCCGAGCATTTTCAACCCTCTTTGGTTGGTTGACTCCTGGTTTCTTGTCAAGCAGAAAACCAGTGTCTAGAAAAGAATCTGTGAGGGTGCCTCCTTGCTTTTTGATGATTTGAATAGCTTGAAGGTTCCCTGATCCTTTCAAACGTAAAACGGCATCGACAGAGATCTTAGCAAAGAATTCTTTGTGCTGAGAAAGAATTTTGGAGCTCAAAGTCGTTCGAGCAATGTTCATTAAATCCTCGCGAAATTTTGTTTCATCTTTCCTGTAATGAAACAGAATAATAAAATCAATACATTGATAAAACATGTTGCTCTAATATTTTGTGCTGAGATTAACTAAAAATGAATATGTATGTTACCCATTATCAATAGCTGCATTAGTAAGAGCTTCTTTAGCAGCCTGAGAAGCCTTACGCCATCCTGCAATAATGGTTTGTGGATGGAACTTCATTTCAACAAGCTTATCAGCTTCACGCAAAAGTTCTGAGGCCAGGACAGTAACTGAAGTTGTACCATCCCCAACCTCAGCATCCTGGGTCTTTGACATGTCTACTAGAACTTTAGCAGCGGGATTATCCACTCCAACTGCTTTCAAAATGGTGGCACCATCATTTGTTACTTCAACCTAACAAACGAATTGTGTGTAAGTAAATCTAGCATAAGGCAAATCTTTTAAAACCTACTTGTCCTTCATTGCGGCCAACACCAACAAGGATTTTGTCCATACCCTTGGGACCAAGTGTGCTCTTCACCAGCTCACCAATGGCAATGGCACCAACAAAACAGGACAAGCGAGCAATTTCAGCCTTCTCTTCTTCACCCTCATGTTTCAAGATTCTTGTTGGGTTGAGTGAGACCTTAAAGTACATAAATGATTTATTAAGTTACATAATGGTTTTTTAACTTGCCAATCATCTGAAACAAAGAATAAAGTTTGGAGCAAATTTACATATCAACCATGTGACTTTCTGTCAAATGACAGTTCGCCATTAAAACATCAAATAGAGAAATAAACCGACTTTAAACAATAATAATGTTGGAAAATAAACTACAACTTCAATACTAACGATTAAATAAACGAGAACTGGCAAATATCGTACCATTTTAGATAGCCGGCTGAAGTGATTCGGTTCTGACTTGCAAAATTACGTTCAACCACAAGCACGAGGACTTTTCTCTGTAGAAGAACAAGAAAGAAGGTGTAGCTGGTAACTGTTTAGACAAACCTTGGCCTTCGGCTTCGGGTGACGCGGAACAGTAAAACGCAAAACACAATTGCAGAAGGACAGATCTTTCTATTCTATCGACTATCGTTTATCGAGTATCGACAAATAACGACAAAATTTATAAAATATTTAAAAAATTTTAAATGTAATCATTAAAAATTATACTAGATTATTAAGGCATTCTAAAAACTTGGAGCTTCTTTGACTTTTGGCTTAAATTTTAACAGTTAATTGAGAGTTAACTCTTAGTCTTACTACGGCCTAGTCTAGTAGCTACTCTAGTTATTACGGAATCTATGAAAGTATTTTTATTTAAACCTTTGAAAAATGTAATTACATTTAACTTGAATCCCTTTTTTGAAGTCGGATTTTTCGTGTGTTGCAAATTTTCAAGTCAGCAAACTATCGCTCTTCAGTTTCAATTGGAATATTGGATGTTTTAGATTTTGATTTTCCTTACTTTTCGTGTTTCGTTTTCGCGCTGTAGAACATTCGTCGCTTTTCGTTTGTCAGCTGTTTTTTTTCTGTCAAAAACTATCGCTATTTTCGAAGATGGCACCACTGCATATATAGAGGCTATTGTAAAACTCGGAAAAAATAATTATTTCAGGTGAAGTTCCCACTCAGTCGATGTGTCAAATATCATTTTAAATTAACCTAGTGGTGTTAATATCGAATTAATTGTAGGGTTCTTTTATCAATTTATTGTTTTGAAGGCTTGAGTGATGTGCGGCTGGATATGCTAGTTTATACGAATTTGATTCTTGTGTAATCTAGTGTAATCACTGGGTTTCTGAAACTTCACTATCCATAGCCATGCCAACTTCAACTGGTATAAATCGTAATTAGATATATTTAATTCATCAAATAAATTTTCTATAGCAATTGTTTTACATCTTTAATTTTACCAGGAAATATGCATCCTAGTAATGAAGAGTGTGGGATTCGGGAAGTCTGGGCTCACAATTTGGAAGACGAATTTCGACACATCCGCCAGATTGTACAAGCATATAATTATGTAGCCATGGATACTGAGTTCCCAGGAGTAGTTGCCCGCCCCATCGGTGAATTTCGTAGCCCTGCTGATTACCAATACCAGCTTTTAAAGTGTAATGTAGATCTTCTGAAAATCATACAACTGGGCTTGAGTTTCTTGAACAAAGATGGCAAAACACCTTCTGGGTACACTACCTGGCAATTCAATTTCAAGTTTAATCTTGGGTAAGATTTAAAATAAATTGTTTTTGATCTGATGACTTCATTTTTTTAAAATCAAATAGGGAAGATATGTATGCACAGGACAGTATAGAACTGCTCCAGAACTCTGGTCTCCAATTCAAAAAACATGAAGAAGAAGGCATAGACCCATTGGATTTTGCTGAGCTGATGATGACTTCTGGGATTGTTTTGATGGATAACATCAAGTGGTTGTCATTCCATAGTGGATATGACTTTGGCTATATGCTAAAAATGTTGACTAACCACCACCTACCTCAGGAGGAAAGTGAGTTCTTTGAGCTCCTGAGGATTTACTTTCCTACCATCTATGATGTCAAGTATCTTATGAAGAGTTGCAAAAACCTAAAAGGTGGCTTGCAGGAAGTAGCTGACCAACTAGAGCTTGAGAGAATCGGTCCCCAACATCAGGCTGGTTCAGATTCCTTACTAACAGGAATGGCATTCTTCAAAATGAGAGAGGTAAATAGTCATTAGGATTTTCCATTTTTCCCCCTAACTATTATGGTAAATCAACTTTGTTTTTCCGCTTCATTCTAGTTGTTCTTTGAGGATAACATTGATGATGCCAAATACTGTGGTCACCTTTACGGATTAGGCAATTCTTTTGTGGTCAACGGTAACAGCTTCCACGACAATGGCGATGCCACGAATTCGTCTTGAGCGATATCTCACAAACACACTTCATTAGTTTTTTTAATTTTTAAACCGAGAAACCATTCTTTGCGCAGAATGATTCTACCAATCAGAGCAGAATTATTCAAACACACAAAATTGTAATGAAGATATCTCTGTATTTCAGACGTTGCAAAAAAGGTTCCACCAATACAGACCTGTGTATTTCTATTACCAAAATTGTTTATTATTTACCGGCGTCCTCGAAAAGTTTATTTTTGCCTGAAGACAAATCATAGATAAATTCTTGAATTTTCTCCAGTTTAATAAGTTTCTTCTTAGTCTCTTGACACGATTTCTCCGATTCGATAAGTCGAGTCTCCAAATCTTCTCGTAACATTTCGGATTTTTTCATCGCCTAGAAAGATAGGAATAATAAATTCGAAATTCCAATTCATTCTTTAAGCACCTTACTTGATTCAAAGAAATATTTTCTCTATCTTTTTCTTCTATCTCCTTCTCCTTTTCACGAACCATCTTTCCAAGGTTATCACTATTGATCCTAATCTCCTGGAATTCATGTGATAATTTATCTAATTCTTTCGATTTTTTCTCGCAAGTCAGCTTCAGAGCTAAAAACAAATTAGTTGTCGTAATTTCTATACAAAAAAATACTATGTATATCTAAGTTTTTACCATCACAGGATTTCTGAGATTTTTTTAAGCTCTTCTTCAATATCTTCACTTTTCTGAGAAAGGTTTCTAATTTGCTTCATGGCCGCGTCGAGCTGAGATTGAATCTTATTCGTTACTTCGGTCTGTGCCACTTCAAATTTATTCTTTTCCCTTTGCAATCTATCACGCTCCTAAAATGAATGAATTTGAAAGGTTTGTTTATTTTTTTTTACAAATCTCATGTGAGAAATTACCCTTTTCCACTCTAACTGATTGTCTCGTTGCGTTTCGGTCATTTTTTCAACACGCCTTGATAAACCTCGGTTTTCCGACTCTTTGCTTTCAATAAGTTGAGCTTTGCTGAGGAGCATAGCCATAATTCGGTCATTCTAAATTGTAACTAAAAATTAAAAAAAAAACTAGAAAATTAAACTGGTATTCAAATCCTGATTTACCTCGGCTCCAATTTGCAATATATTTATCTTTAATGAATCGACTTCTTGTTTGTATGAATCCAAATCGTGCAGCAAGCGAAGTTCTTCCCGCTCTCGTCTCGCAATTTGTAACTCGAGCATTTCAACAACATCGCACTTATTCATTTTCTGAAATCATAATTTGTTTTTAAGATTCTAAACTTATGGTTATGCAAACTGATGTATTGAAACAAATGTCATTACCTCCCAAAATTTATCATGTTTCATGTTTTGAGTGATTTTGTCTAATTTCTTTATTTGTTCAGGAGACATGGTCACATTCAAAATTGAACGGTTTACTAATTGCTCCTTATCATTAGTAGCGCTGCCACGTCGAGAGTACAGTTGATCCATGGCATATGACAGACCAGCTAAGCTGTTAAAATATCAGACAGCGTTTAAAAAGTTTGGGAGCATTTAAAAAACGTGTTCAAATTTGAATTTTACCTTTCACGATTAAATCCTACTGTGCCAATCAGAGCTAAAGCGTCTTGTTTGATTTGACAGTCACTCAATACGATTGCGGATGCAAGGCACTGTTGTACATTAGGCTTTGCCAACAAGTCACTGTAAATAGGTAACTGTTCTCTTTCACGGAAAGCAATATCTCCGAAAATCGTAAGACATTGGACAACAATTATTCTAGATTCAGGAGAATGAAGTGAAACGGCAGGGTTGGCGATAAGACTCAAATCGGCGTTCTTCTGATCTACTTCTTCGCCAAAATCCGTAAAAATGGAGACGATTTTTGAAAAGGTTTCCGGTTCGAGCATCAGTGCAATCCGATTGTTGGAAGGCTGCATTTTGTAAAGCTGTGCAAATTTAATCAACAAGTTAAGGATATCTATAAATCATGTACTGCAATTATTAAAATAATATCTGTATATAATTTTTTAAAAGGATATTTTTTAGGATCTGCAAAACATGTCCGAGAATTTTGCAAGATTTCTTGCAGGCAGGGTCCTTAAAATCGTTCAACTGATTCACAATAAGACGTTCAAAGCTTTGTTCGTTTAAGCTAAGATTCGGTGTGATGTTTATTAAATCTGCCAAAAGTTCCAGTAAATTTTCGTTGAAGGCAGCATTATTAAGAAGTGGAATAAGAGCTGGGATGAAAGCTTCAGTGAACTCTTTGTCGACAATAAGCTGAGTCCGGAGTAATTTTGTTGTGAAGAAAAACATGTAGTTGACTGCATCGGTATGTTGGGATGATGTAAGCAATGCAACCAAGTCTTCCAAAGAACTTCGTAGTAGCTTTTGAAAAGGACTTGCTTTCAACAGGTCAAGGATAAGGTGATCACGTGTCATCCACAATAAAATACAGCAACATCTCTTGATCAGTTGGATGTTGTTATTTTTTAAACTTTTTGGGAGCATGTCTAATACAGTTTTTAAGTAGTCAGTCAACATTCTTTCATTGACTGAGCCCATTGCCATACAGCTAAAGACAACCTAAATTAATATGAGCAGTCATCAATATTTTTAAGCCATACAGAAACAATAACTGAAAGTTTACCTGAGATGAATATATTAGAACCAAATCGTTATTTGTTTGAATCTGGACAAGGAATTGAAGTAATTCTTCAGAACGATTTGCCATTTGCAGTTCATTGACTACAACATAGTTTTCAAAGCACAAATTGGATAAAATAGCAAGCAAATGGGGCAGTGTGTAGTCTGATTTTTCCAAGATTGCATTAGCTAGATACTTTAAAGTATTGCTTAGCCAGTAGCCTGATCTTTCTATAATTATCCCATCAGTTAACATCTCTAATACAGAGAGTAATAAGACAGCTTTCTCAGATTCCAGCTGCACTTGAAGATACTGAGAGAGAACTGGTACAAATTGAAGTTGGCAAAGAAGTTCACAAATAGAGGAATTCGAACTCAAATGTTTAACCAGATATATTCCCTTCCATCCCAAGTTAGATTTGTTGTCGCATGTTCTTAAAGCTCTCTAACATTGATAAAAAATTCTGTTATAATTCCTTGGCTGGTATCAAAAA
Source organism: Daphnia galeata (assembly GCA_030770115.1). Taxonomy (NCBI): domain Eukaryota; kingdom Metazoa; phylum Arthropoda; class Branchiopoda; order Diplostraca; family Daphniidae; genus Daphnia; species Daphnia galeata. The sequence goes on from CM061119.1 coordinate 8,261,107, forward strand.
GTGAAAGGTTTTTCCATACAACAAATCACCTAGATAGTATAAAATAAACCAATTTTCAATACTTCTTCAATGTAAAATCAAACAAAAATCACCTGAAAGACCCTTTGAATTTCGGATTCATGTCGTTCACACTTTGATCGGATATAATCAGGAACTAAGGTGATAAAACTTTGAATCAAACGGTTTTTCGTAGACATTTTCCAAAGATAACTCGAAAATAGTCCCTCCAAGCCTTTTCATAAATCAAACATCAAAACTTTTAGGCAAATGTTTAAATGACAGCGACACAAAGTTTGAGTGGTTCAAATGGTGCACGTTGACAGATTGAAATAAATTGATCCATCGCTCCAGCGTCGCATGACTAGCGTCGATCGCGTGCCCTGGCCCTGCCCCCTGCGCATGCCCCTGCGTAAGAACTTAGGATTTGTGTTTACTTGGGATTTGGGAATACTGATTGGGAAATGCGAAAAATAAAAAAATATTCTAAATAAAACAACAAAAAATGACGAAACCGATTTCATGACTGATAAATTTTGATAAACAAAAAACGAAGTAGAATTTCCAAGTTGATTCAACACTTTCGACAAGAAGGACAGGTGGTATAAAACTAAAAAGGAATTTTACCTCCTAAATTTTCTTTGACAACTCGTATATCGAAATAATTTGCATGTTAGCAGTTAATTCCAAAAGGTAGAGTCTATTCGTCCGTCGGACGGAAATATAGCACTGGGACTATTCTTCCGTCCGACGGACAAATAGCATAATTCCTGTACAGGGCTATTCGTAATTATATCTAACTGACTAATTTTGTCATTTTACTGACTATTGAAATGAAAATTGTACGATCCTATTGATACATACATTTGAATTTTCGATGTTAACATGAATGAAGCTGGATAAGGACGATGAAACTGGTAAATAGAAAATCTAAATGGCAAGAAAACGATTTGAGAAATGTATTTGTCTTCAATAATGCAAGCTTTAATCCGATTAAACAAGAATATTTGTGGCAGATGAGGTTGAAGCTTCTTCTAAATCTGTTTTCTTGGAGATTTTGCTTCGTTTGGAATTAGAACTCTTGTCCCCTTTCCGCCTTTTCCACTCAAGATCAGCTTCGATTTCGCGATCGGCTTCTTCGGGACTCATACCTTTTTCTATAAGTTTCTTTCGCTTATTGATTCTTTTTTTTTCGCCGAAATCTTGCTCGTCCAAGTTGATTTCCTGTTCCCTTTTCGTTACAGCGACTTGTGTTAGGATTTTGATGACTTCTTTTTCTGTGAAATGTAAATTCTGTTAAGATATTGTTACATTCACTAAAAATTTTCGACAAAAATAGATGCCTTTGATTTTGAATTCTTTTAGCTCTTTACAAATACGTCCTTCAATAGCGTGAAGTAGTTTTATATCATTGGGGGTGATTAACGTCAGTGAAAAACCGCCTCTACCAGCTCGAGCAGTACGGCCAACACGATGAACATATTCTTTAGGGTTTGAAGGAACATTGTGATTGACGATAAGCTGAACCGTAGGGATATCGAGTCCTATGAAACAAACAAAAAGGTTTACATGCTCACGGTAAGAGATCAGGGAAACTAGTTACCTCGACTGGCTACGTCCGTAGCCACAAGAATTTTTACGGTATTCGAACGGAATTTCGTCAATGTAGCTATCCGTTCACGTTGGCTCATCATGGAATGCAGACATAAACTCTGAAAGCCGAGTTCTAATAAAGTCATGCTCAAAATTTGGCAACTCCTTTATAAAACATGATAAAAACATTTTTTGTTTGATATTAGATTTCGTTTTCGGATTGTTTCATCAAATATTAAGTTACCTGCATGTGTCTGTAAAAACTATAATGGAGCCTTTAGGTTTCTCTTCTCGAAAGTTTTGGACAACGTGAACCAGGTAGCCATCCTTGAAATCTGCTGGTACGAGTATATACCTTTGATCCAACTCCTCTACCGTGGCAGTTTCTACTGGTGCCGACCACATAAATGGCTGTAAGTACGTAATGCATGTGTTGGTAAGCCAAAAATAAGTATTTAACAAGTACTTAAGATATTTACTTACTTTATTTAATGCGACTTCACGAAGTTTGTTCAGTGTATCCGTAATGGTTGCACTAAAAAGTAATGTCTGTCTTTTTTCTGGTAAGGCTTCGAAGATGGTCTGTAACTGTATTTAAAATTTATGAATCACTATTTGCTGGTACCAGAAAAAAGCGAATAAAAAACAATCAGGACCTGCTCATCAAAGTTCCCTTCCAGTAACCTGTCAGCTTCATCCATTACTAAATATTTAATGGTTTTAAAAGAAAATGTGTTGCAGCTTTCTAAATGATCAGCTAGCCTTCATCAAAGAAAATGCAACATCAACCCAAAATGAATTTTTGTAAAATAAATGGTAATTACCTGCCAGGTGTAGCAATGACTATATGGGGATGATTTGAAAGTTCTATCCCTTGATCCATCATTCCCATGCCACCCACAATTACTGTCATTCGCAAATTGATAGGTTTCCCAATGATCTGAAATTGATCTGCAATCTACAGAATAATCAGCATCAACAGTGTAAAAATAATGGAACTAATGACAAAATATACTTGATATGCCAACTCCCTTGTTGGAGTTAAGACTAAAGCGTAAATGCCATAAGGGTCTTTGCTCAATGTTTGAACTATGGGTAAGGCAAAAGCGAAAGTTTTACCACTTCCAGTCCGATCACATCCAATACAATCGCGCCCTTCGAGTATGGCAGGTATGCAATTGGTTTGAACTGGAGTAGGTTTGTCAACACCTATCACAGAAAAAAAAATTAAACTTTGAAAAACGCTTGATTTGTAAAATGTTGCTTTAATGTATAAGATTATGGATACCCAAATTTTTGATTTGCTTAATCAACCATTCGTCAATTTTTAAGGAACTGAAGGTAGAAAATGCTTGTGTCGTTTCCATATTTTATTTTGCAACTTCACCACGTGAATGTTGTTGTTCGTCTGGTCTGTACTGAGGACTTAATTTGTGCTTAGTTGACGTTGTCAAATTGTTCAATCTGTTGCCATGCCAGGGGTGTAGAAGAGAGTCTCTTCTACCATGCGCATGCGCCAAGCGGCCCATGCCATGAATAGGGTTGTGGCACAGATAAAGACCACTGGTTCGACATGTCATTAGGGCTGTGGCCCGGGTCAAAAAAGGCGGGTCAAGGGCAACCCGGGTCATCAAAAACGGGCCATTTTCATGGCCCGGTTGTGACCCGGGTCAGGAATTTTGAACCCGGGCTGACCCGGGTTGGCCCGAATTTGACCCGAAAATGACCCGAATTTGACCCGAATTTTTTTATAAAATATTAAAAAGTATTCCTAAATCAGAACTACAATCAAATTGTATGGTTTTTCTTAGTTAATACAGCAACTGAACATTCAACTGTTTAGTTTTGCAAATTCCGATGGACAAAAATTAGTTGTAAAACGAATAAACGATCAAAATTTCAAGCTTCTTCTTCATCTTTTTCCTCTTCCTGCAGGGATTCTTCAATATCTTCTGATAAGAATTCTTCGACTTCCTTCTGTCCCACCAATAAAATTATTCTGTCCCACCGTAAATCTGTCATCATGGTAGAGGAAGATGGTAGGCGTAGATGAGAGAGCGAAAATGGGACGAAAATAGGGTTGTGGCATGAAATTCAGAATCGGCTGAAAAATACATGGTTCGACGTAGTTTTTCACGCCGATTCTGACGGTATTTTTTTTTTTAAATTTTAAAATCAATTTATCGGTACGTAATCAGGGTTTAAAGTTTGAATAGGCCCCTCCCATTCTAAAACGGACCCCCCGCCATATTTAGTGGGAGGTCCTTAAAATGTGATCAATTTAGCAGACGACTCGCCTACTTTTCAACAAAAATGTGATCACTTTCGTCTTGTGTTTATTATCGATTATCGATATGTTTATGATCGACGAAAGTGATCACATATTTTTGTTGAAAAGTAGGCGAGTCGTCTGCTAAATTGATCACATTTTAAGGACCTCCCACTAAATATGGCGGGGGGTCCGTTTTAGAATGGGAGGGGCCTATTTAAACTTTAAACCCTGATTACGTACCGATAAATTGATTTTAAAATTAAAAAAAAAATACCGTCAGAATCGGCGTGAAAAACTACGTCGAACCATGTATTTTTCAGCCGATTCTGAATTTCATGCCACAACCCTATTGAAATGGGTTGCTACTGGCAACTCTGGCAGGTGTGTAGCTAGTGGGCTGACTTTAACATGGGGTCTTATGGGACTACCCCTTTTGAAGCTTTAAATTAAGGTGTAAAAAATTTTTTTTTAATTTTTAAAAATTGGATTCATGCGTAGAATTAATTAATTTTCAAAGTTCATTATCTTAATTTTTTATTTAAAATGCTTGTATAACATAAAACAAATAAAAACGGTCCACGGATTTCTGAAATTCCGCTTCAGCTAGACTGTGCCACGTTCTATAACGTTCTATAATGTAAATAGTGTCTATAAATCTAGGGTCTATAAATGTAGATAGTGGAAAAGGGGCATTTTGCTCCAACTCCATGTCTACTGAAATTTTTTTTTCTAACATGTAGAGAATTTTGTGGAGAAGCTACAGTTAATACCTTCTCAAAAATTTTCACCGGAAAATAAAATAATATAAAAAATAATTTTCCGAGTTCCGTGTTTAACACGGCGCTTACGGGGAAAGCACATTTATTGAATCACGTATACATACCAAACTATTATCCCCTTCCCTCTCCGATTGGTGCCCTCCGCCACAAAAACACGTATACAAATATTGATTTTTTAAAAGAATATCACACAGTTTTTTGCTAAAAGATTATTTAGACAGCCGCCAGATAACACCATAGAAAACTGGCTCAGTTACCCGAAGGGTTACTGGTCAAAGTTGCAGTTGTAGTACGGTGGAAATGGTATTTTTAGTTTTACATTGGCACCCTCAGTTCTCGTAACACTACACATATGGCTTTTTGCAGTTCTCGTAACACTACATAGATGGATACACTAGTCTTTTGCAATTATTGATTGTAATCAACATTTTTATTGCATTTCAATAACTCTACTACGTAGCTGAGGATATTTAACATCTTTTCTGAAAATTTGGCTGGAATCTATTCAGGCGTTTGATCAGACGGAGAAATTGCTACTTTTTGACAGAATTTCAGTAGCTGTTATAGCAGACGATAACAGATAGTTATTATAGCAGACGATAACACAGATAGCAGGGATAATTAGTATTAAAAGTAAACGTTACTTGAAATAGGATAGGATTAATGAGAAATCTAATCATTTATTAAGTTACTGCCTATAGTTTTATCTCTAGGCTGATAACTAGGCCTAGTTATGGGCACAATTCCATCAGACCTAATTTCTACCGTCACTGCAAAGTAAAAATTTATTACGACCTAGGGTGACGGGGCTTATATAATTCAACAGTTTGCGGATTGCCTCGCCACAAGGCGTATTTCAAGATCACATTCAATATTAAATCAGGATTCTAATATCTCATTCAATATTGATTCAGGATTTCAATATCTGAATGGATATTTGGAGAATATGTGTAAAGATTCAGTGAGCAACTTTCTATTTATCTAGGGCAAAGTTGAAGCCGTACTTTCTCTTTTACTGCCATTTGATCTTCTTTCTTTTCCCTTTCTCTTGACCTAGTTTGACCTAGTTTTTGCCCGAGTTTTTGGTATAAAACCTGACGCAGAATCCCATTCTGCAGCTCAGTCTTTCTGGGTTCATTCTGTAGTACAGTTGTCTCTGGTTCTGTAGGCGAGATGAGGCCCCAGGCAGTACGCTGGGTTTGCCATTCCCCGTCTATATAGCTAGTGGAAACTGTCTATGCTCTATATCTTATCTTCTTTCATTTGTATTGCATATTATTTGTATGTCGGCTTGAAGAGCCAAAGTACCATGTTTCCTATCATATTCATGAAGAACAATACAGGTTTTTATCATCAAACAAAGATCTTTCTGTTGACTATTGAGTGGTAAAGCTTCACGGCCTATCCGCTCAATACGTTACATTGGTGGCAGCGATTATCCGAACACAACGCTACGAGGAGACTGAAGAAGAACCAAGGCCTACCGCGCACCTACCGAAATCATCAAGCAACAAGACTCATCCCTGGTGGACCGGCCAGCGAGGATCAACCCATAACTGACGACGATTCATTCTCGAAAAGACTGCAAAGAATTGCAGTTGTATTGATTTTAGAGTAGACTGTATGGATTTGCAGTTGAATTAAGAAGTTAAAAGAAATGTTAAAAGAAACGAAAGTCTCATAATGTGTCAATGTGTAAGCAAGTGTCCGTTATGTGTTGTCCTCTGCCTTTTGGTAAGTTGCGGGACGCAACTTTTCGGGAGGGGGGAGTGATGTAAAGATTCAGTGAGCAACTTTCTATTTATCTAGGGCAAAGTTGAAGCCGTACTTTCTCTTTTACTGCCATTTGATCTTCTTTCTTTTCCCTTTCTCTTGACCTAGTTTGACCTAGTTTTTGCCCGAGTTTTTGGTATAAAACCTGACGCAGAATCCCATTCTGCAGCTCAGTCTTTCTGGGTTCATTCTGTAGTACAGTTGTCTCTGGTTCTGTAGGCGAGATGAGGCCCCAGGCAGTACGCTGGGTTTGCCATTCCCCGTCTATATAGCTAGTGGAAACTGTCTATGCTCTATATCTTATCTTCTTTCATTTGTATTGCATATTATTTGTATGTCGGCTTGAAGAGCCAAAGTACCATGTTTCCTATCATATTCATGAAGAACAATACAGGTTTTTATCATCAAACAAAGATCTTTCTGTTGACTATTGAGTGGTAAAGCTTCACGGCCTATCCGCTCAATACGTTACATATGAGCTTTAGATAAAGAAAAGACCCGTCCCCGTGTGGCGTTGGGCTCCAGCCCCGCAGCACCAAAGTCGCACGGGTGTTTGTATTATTAGCTACATATCTATTACTAAAAACTTTGAGACATTAATTAATCGCACGTAGTTAGTATAAGCTGCATATATATTTACTTAAAACTTTGAGATATTAATTAATGTTTTTTATATTCCAACGGGAACCTTGCAACCCCAATAACGGATGCCTGCATATTTGTCGTAACTTTATATTTTTTGGTAAAATTAAAGTTAATTTAAATTCCAACCCCTTCGGGTACCTTGCGGCGTACGTACGCTGCCTACAGTATTAATGGCGCCGGACAGCGTCAGTAGACACGCCTCGACGGTTGACAAGATGGGGATTGTTACACAGTTATCATAACACTACATAGATTGATGCACTAGTTTTTTGCAATTATTGATTGTAATCAACATTTTTATTACATTTCAATAACTCTACTACGTAGCTGAGGATATTTAACATCTTTTCTAAAATTTGGCTGAAATTACCCGAAGGGTTATTGGTCAAAGTTTCGTTTGCCGTATGGTTTACATTGGTATGGTTTTTGGTTTTTACATGGGCACCCTTAGTTCTCGTAACACTACACAGATGGCTTTTTGCAGTTCTCGTAACACTACACCGATGGCTTTTTGCAGTTCTCGTAACACTACACAGATGGCTTTTTGCAGTTATCGTAACACTACACAGATGGATGCACTAGTTTTTTGCAATTATTGATTGTAATCAACATTTTTATTACATTTCGATAACTCTACTACGTAGCTGAGGATATTCCCTGGTAGCACACTCCCATCCATCGTCTATCCCTTGGATGTCCCGATGTCCGTATGAGTCCTCCCATGGACTACCACTTAACGACGGCCTTAAGCCGTCTTGGACGTATGTCCCACGGTTGTCCGTATTTGGTCTTTTTGGACGTCCGTTTTCGACATGAAGTAGGACGTCCATAGACTGTACTGTGAATGGAGGCGGACAACGTGGACTTAGGAAATTTTTGGCATTTAATTTTTTTGAAATATTTTCAGTTTATAATTGCTCGCATGCCGAGTAGGGGAGACCGGGGCAATGTGGGACACTTTTTGTTTTTCCGCTGCCAAATTCGTTTAAAGATAAATTAAGAAAAAATAAAAGCATAGGAGTGATTCCCTGTTGTTTGCTTATGTTTGGTAATTTTTTTTAAATTTTTTCTTAAATTTAAGTGTAAGTTATTCAATAAAATGTAAAGAGGAAAAAAACAAAAAACAAAAAAAAACATGGTTAAATGGGACAGAGGCAGGGGCCAGCATTTTTTCTCTGCAACGGCTGAATTATGTTTATTAAAACAACCACTGGTAGAAAGGAAATTCCTTTCTCTTTCAGAAGTGCTATCTCTTAATTTGTTATATGAAGTATAAGTGGAGATAATATAAAAAAAGTAAAGATGTCAATAAAAATATTTTTCAAAATCCCATTTTTTTGAATTTTCCATAAAACTCGAAAAATAAACAGTATTTCAATTAAAAAAGTTTAGAGGACAAACTAAACATCATTTAGCATACACTGCATTTACTTCATAATTTTTAAACAAGTTTAACATATTTTAATTGCTCTGTCCAACATTGCCCCGTGTCCCACATAGCCCCGGTCTCCCCTACACAAAAATGAAGTAAAGTAAATGAAGATATATAATAATATAATTGCGTTATTGAACCATCAAAATAGTATTATTATTATTAATTCTTAAGATTATTTCTTTTAGACCCATAATTTTCCATTCTGATTGATTCTATTTAATATCAATTTATTATCATAACTTTTTAAAATGAATATGGTTTATAATTATTAACTACGCTACAATAGATCAGGTAGTGATAGGGAATTAAGCATCGCAACAGCTGTCACTGACGTTGAACTTTTGATGGGTGACCTTGTAGTGAATGCCGCCTACCCTGTTTTTTTAAACCGCTGATGGTTGTCCGATGGCTGTCCTATTGGAGACGTCCATGGTCCGTCCGCGATCGGACGTCGTACGGCGCGACATTAGGCTGTCCAGCGCCCATCCTATAGCCGTCGGCTCGGACGTCCGAGTCGGACGATTCGGACGGGTGTCGTCCATCCTATGAATAGCAGTGTGCTACCAGGGTTTTACATGTTTTCTGAAAATTTGGCTGAAATCTATTCAGGCGTTTGATCAGACGGAGAAATTGCTACTTTTTGACAAAATTTCAGTAGCTGTTATAGCAGACGATAACACAGATAGTTATTATAGCAGACGATAACACAGATAGCAGGGATAATTAGTATTAAAAGTAAACGTTACTTGAAATAGGATAGGATTAAACGAGAAATCCAATCATTTATTAAGTTACTGCCTATAGTTTTATCTCTAGGCTGATAACTAGGCCTAGTTATGGGCACAATTCCACCAAACCTAATTTCTACCGTCACTGCAAAGTAAACATTTATTACGACATAGGGTGACGGGGTTTATATAATTCAACAGTTTGCGGATGGCCCCGCCACGAGGCGTATTTTAATATCGCATTCAATATCAAATCAGGATTCTAATATCTTATTCAATATTGATTCAGGATTTCAATATCTGAATGGATATTTAGAGAATATGAGCTTTAGATAAAGACCCGTGTGGCGTTGGGCGGCGGGGCTCCAGCCCCGCAGCACAACCTCTCCCTATATTTTAAGATATAGGGAGAGGTGGAGCTTAACATTAAACCGATTTTTAATAATCGATTTGAGAGCAAATAAGCGATAATTTCCGTGTTCCCTCATTTGCGCGCCTTTACTTGGCTCTCCACTCTCCACGCCCGCCCGTGTACTCAACGAATCAGTATCTACTTTTACACTATGAGTCTTACAAATATTACGATCATCAATATGGAAGTTTTGCCGACTAACAAGAAGATAAACAAGGTCTCCAATTGCCGAGCGTGTAAGTTAATGTTTTGTAAATATGATTCGTCGGTTGTCCAACTAGTATCCGTTTGGGAAATATACTCTTCCCGTCTGTAATTATAAGGGTTGTGAGTATCGCTAGCGCTCCCGATAGCGATAGTAGCGGCGATAAACTCACAGGTAGCGCGAAAATATCACTGCTTTTTTTCAAATTTGATTATCGCGACCACTAGCACTCGGTATCGCCGCTAGTTTTAGCGGTAGCGATATAAGCAGACGAAGGCATATCATTACATAGTGAAAAACTGTCAAAAATGTCAACGGTTTACATCTGTTCAACTTTTTTTAAGTACTTCGTTCCGCTGAAACCCAAGGAAATTCCCTATACCAGTGTTTAAAGTTTCCAATAGTAGTAGATTCTAATGGAAAGCTGACTGTGTTGTATTCATGTTGTGATAAATGACAAAACAACTTGAAAGCTCATATGAAAGTAAGACATACTGCCTTTTCAATATTTCTTTGGATATTTAAAAATGTATATTTAGATGACTAGAGCAAACATAGTAATTCACAAATATATTTCAATACTTTCAAAGTTTGAAAAGCCATGTAAACTCAGAAAGAATTTGATCATTATATTTGTAACTACATTGTCGACAGTATTTTGCCTATTTGTCACGTTGAAACTGAATCTTTTAAGGAATTTATGGAACAGTTAGCCCCAGGTAATTATGAAAACATTTCCCAATAAATCAAAAGATTGTTAACTTGATCTATGCTATACTTAGGCTTCATTGTTCCTTCTCGCTACAATTTGACAACGCATCTAGCCAGAAGTTATGAGCAGGGAAAATTGGATTTTATTGATATCTTAAGCAAAGTTGACCATGTCTGTACCACTGCCGATCTTTGGACTGCCAGTGGATGGAAGTCTTTCATGGGTGTTACTTGCCATTGGTGGTCAAAAGACTTGGATAGAAGCTCTGTCTGTTTAGCTGTAAGACGAGTAGCTGGCAGATACACTTATGAAGTTTTAGCCCAAACACTCGATTCAATTAATATGGAATTTCAGCTGGAGGGAAAATAGTAGTGATGATAACAGGCAGTGGCTAAAACTTTTTGAAAGCATTTAGGGTCTTATTTGGTTCTGAATCAGAATCTGAGCAAGATGAAGAAGCATTAATAGAAATAAGAACAATTAAAAAAAAAGCTGAAGAAGACAAAGATACGGTATAGACTCCTACATTTATTATGCATATAATGTTTCAAATTGGTTTACTTGGCATGGAGACTCCTGCTACCTTCGACACTGGCTACCTGCATGGGGGGTCGACACTGGCTACCCGGACACTGGCTACCCCAACTCTGGCTACCTCCCATTTGCTACCCATTCCAAATAGAATAAATTCAATAGCTGACATACTCAATGTAAAAATTCGCGTTTTCTTGCGTTTACATTAATCTTTAGTGGATTTTTTCTTAAAGAAGAATTTACTGAAGGGACCACCCTTGTTAAAAAAATTATTGCGTGATGGAGAATGGTTTTTCTTATTAAAAAACAATTTTTGCAATCAAGCATTCGGAAATTGTTTAAACTAGTGGGAGTGGGGAATTTCTTTCATAGTGGACATTTCTATACCTAAAACTGTGTTTCCTATCTTTGAGCATGTTGAAGTAACTTTAACCTATTTTAGTGCGTTTTGACGGAAATTCTAGAGGCGTGCCACTAAGTTCTACGCTGGTAAAAATTCCTTTCAAAGAAGCCATCACCATCAAATTTCAGAACCAGATGACACTACTTGTACCCGATTCAATGTGTATGGAAACGCAAATTTCACCAGACGACCCAAAACATTTTTTTATTTTTCATTGAAAAAAATCCTCTATCAACTGTGGCAGATCCAATCAAAATTGAATTATCAAGGTTCTTTGAAGAACTTGCTAGTGTTAAATGCCTACCCAATAATCAAGAAGCTTTTTTTTAAATACAACACGCCCTTCCAAGCGCTGCCGTCAAAATAATATTTTCTTTGGGAGGCAGAAAAACTACTGCATCACTTGTTGGCGCTAATTTCATATTTTAATTCCATCAAGCAATATTCATTATTTGCTCTTATTTCTGTTTAAGACCTGACAAGAGAACGTTAAAGACGAAACAATGCTGCCGTTCCTGCAGGATGTTTTACTCTAGAGCAGCACAGATAAAAAAGCCGGAAAAAATTAAAACGAATTCCAGATAAATCAATATATCCTTCAGGCAAATATAAGGGAAACATATTTTTACACTTTTCATTACATTGCATGGATTGTTTCTCTTTTTAAGAATGACAATATTGAAGTGCTTTTAAAGTAAATATAGCCAAAGTATTTTCAATATTTTTTTAAACAGAAAAGAGACACGTCGTAACTGTGCCAGTAAGGCCTATCAGGGCGCAGAATGAACATCATGCCAAGCACGTTGAAGCTGATTTTTATTCTACTTCTACAAGATGACAAGGCCCGTGTTCTAATTGGCATGGCAGCAGCCAACAAGCATGCCCCCTTCTCATGCTCGTCGAGTACAAAATAAGCCTTTCAGATCATGAATGGGTGGTGGCCGCTCGTCATAAGTTGATCCCATCGGTCTACGCCGCAGTCGTCATTCAACCGGATGGATAAGGAAGAGCCGAAGCTGTTGGTTATTCAGGCCCCACACACATCGCAAAACATTCAACGTCAACTGCCTATGCTCTGGATTTTGAGCAACTTTTCAAGATAAAATAATTCCGGGAAATGATGAAGTTTGGAGTGGATAACGCGGTTAAGCCTATTTTAATTGTCACAGTCGATGGAGGCCCAGATGAAAATCCACAGCATCAGAAAGTGATCGAGACATCTATAATATATTTCTTACCAGATAACCTTTTTTACGCTTTATCCACGAGGATTATAATTTTAAGTATACCGAAGGCAATAAAGTTTCTGATCGTGATCTACGTATAGACTTAGTAATCGATATCAATTGGAGAGTTTGGCTCCAATGTGTTTACTGTAAGTGTGTGAGCTAGACGGAGCATCACGTTGAAATACAAAACTCAATTGTTACAAAGTGAAGTATTATAATTTGCAACAATGTAATCAACCAGATATTATAACCATTATATCAATAGATCGTATTAATGATGTGTGTTGACGTTGAATATGATATCATTAGTAAATTTTAAATAACCTATGAATCCGTCAAAAGCATTTTTATCGTCAATTTTTCGAAACACTCAGAATACCTTGGGTATAATGGTAACCGTTCTAGCTTTCAAACATAAAGGTCAGTGGATCGAGTCTGCAATATATCTCTAGTACCGTCTTTCAGGGAATACTTCGTTCTGGTGGTTTTCTTCTTTTTTTAACCTGTTCTTTTGAGGAAAAAGTTGGTTCCACCCACGCACGTCAAAATAATTAGATTTGGTTTTCAGTCACCGTTCTTCACTGAGATACCAGCGAGTTCATTTCACCCTGAACGTCCAAATGGCTGGACATTTAGGCCCTAATATATTCTTGCTTGTACAGCGCCACCACCACAGTGCATCAATTGTCTTACCGTCGCTATTTATTAATAATATATACTTGAGATAAGCCTAAGTTTTCTGTTAATTTATTACTTTTTGAGTCAAGTTTTTTTAACTTACTATTTTTTACACTAACTATCGGGTGTATTTATTTTTTTTCCATCAGTTTATTTATTCCGAGTAAAAACCTACTGGCAATTCAGTTTAGGTGTCGAAAATATTTTCAATTTCCCTCTCAATATATTTGTTTTCTTTCAGCGTCACAACGTTGCCTTCTTATCCTCTTGAATTTCTCAAAACCGCCCTTCCTTTATTCTCGGCTGAGCTGTCCCTTGCGGAATTTCTCTCGAACGGTCGCAAAATTCTTTTGCTCTCCATCTTCCATTTTCTAACAAAACGCAACTGACTTGATAATACAATACAATTGAATTAAGATCAATTTCATTATTCGTTATTTTATGTTTTTCTTACTCGGGGGTAGTTTATATTTAGTTTAGGATAACACCTTCACTCACACATTTTTACATACAAGCAATCAGGCAATTATTTTTACATTACAAACATTATGGTCATTGTTAAACTTTAATATATTCTGATTCCTCTCCTTCTTCGATTTTATCCCAATTTTTTTTCGTACTTCCGGCTTAAGAATAATGGCATTTTTAAATAAAAGAATATATAATATAGCTTTACGTTCAGACCCGTAAAAAGGGCATGAAGGGTACTGAATGTCACGTGGTGGCAGTCGGTGGCAGGTCACCTGCCCTCGTTTTCTATTATAAGTAAACTTCTTAACAGTGAATTCATTAACATGGGAGCGTTTCTCAATGAAAGTAAAAATTCAGAGAAACCTTCGATTTTAATTATGTGTCTTGTAGGGCCTTTACACCGACAAATTAACGGTTACTAAAGGACCAGACTCATTTTTCTGCAAATAACATCCAATTCCTGACATTTATGATGTGCTATCTCTTCACCAAGAGCACAATTTCTGTATATTAAGGACATGATTTGTGGAAAAAACCTTTTCACAATTATACACAACAAATCCTTTGAGTGTTTTGCATCATAGTGTTTTTTTTTAAGTTGGACTCCTTTTCGGTGGAAAAACCACAATCTTTATCTACATAACACCAGAACAAAAAAAAGTCAATTAAAAGCAAACACTTTATAAAACAATTGCAATTAGAATATATTGATAATTAGAATTTTTAAAAACGCTGATTAAAATCACATTAGATGTAATAATAGTTCATTAGATAAATTTCAGGTTTCGGATGGCGAGGCTCATTGTAGTTGTTAGAAGGTTTTCATTGATGATTCTCTTTTTTTGATTCAGTCGGTGTGTTGTTGTTTACATGTTTCTTGACGTTAGACTTGGTGGGAAAAAGATAAGCGCAATTTGCATTTGGGTAACGCCCACACCAACCGTTGAAAACTGTTTTATGATGCCTGTCTAGCTCATATTTGGAGGTGAATGTGATGCATGTATTGCAGTCAGTGCACCGAAATTCCCCTGGTTTGTGTTTTTCATTCCAGTGCCTTCTTTTGTCTTACCCATTATAAAGACATGTTGTACATCCAACGTCTTTTGAAGTTCTGTCTTGAATTTTTTCTCATCTTCGTTGTAGCATTCTTTGGCTTAGGTGTAGCAATAACATCAGTGTATGCGTCCAGACTCCTGAAACGGGAATGGAGGGTTAGGGCCAGAATGTTATGCAAAGAAAGTTTATGCATCACAATATTAAAACTTACTAAGCAATTCTCTTTGATCTTAATTTCCTCTACTAAATCATCTTCTAGCTTAATAATTTTATCAATTAGTTTGTCCTTTTTTAGGTTATTCAATTCATCGTGTCTTTTTTTTTAGTTGCCAAGTTTTTGGACAAACATGTGCCTGACTTAGATGGACTCTTTGACTGATTTTCCTCGGTTTCTGCTGCTTTTTCTGTTAATCCAAGAAGGGTAGCAAGTCTTCTCTCGCTTGCATTTCTTCTTCTTGTAGTTGCCAGAGTCGCATTTAAGTCTTCTTCCATTTTGTTCTGGAGTTCGTGTTCTCTGTCGAACTCCTCCTGGGTGGCGTTGGCTGATTCTAAATCTTTCGAAACGTTACTTGAGAGTTTAGCGAATTTGTTATAGTTACTTCTCAAATTTTGTTCCGCTCCTAAGATGATGTTTCTAATTGTCAGATTTACTGTGACGTTCTCGTAGTCTTTAATTACATTCATCCATTTAGTAACATGGCTCTTAATGCCTGACCTGGAAGCGGCGTTTGTCGGACGTCCTGTCATTTTTGTTATTGATTGGACTAAAATACAAGAAAGGAGAAAGATTAAATGGTATTTGATTTTGTTTACTAGTTGTTTTGCTGGAGTTGCTTTGCAGCGCTCCTAGTGGTTGTTTGAAGATTGGAAATGTTTTTCTTATCTTCAGTTGTTGATGTTTGCTTGAGTTGCTTAGCAGCGCCTCTAGCGGTTGTTTGAAGATCGGAAATGTTTTTCTTATCTTCAGTTGTTGTTGTTTCGCCGGAGTTGCTGTGCAGCGCTCCTAGCGGTTGTTTTTGAAGACCGGAAGCTGTGTTTCTTATCTTCAATTGTTGTTGCTCTGTGAAAAATGGCGAGTGATGGAACCTATTGACACAGAAGGTTGATGGAGTTCAGCGTTTTAAAGCCTGGCTCCTTTATGTGAGAAAGTTTTTTTTTGAATTTTTCTTTTTTTAGAAAGATAAGTTTAAGCTTGTATTTAATGACACCAGTCATCATCCCAAGAATACATAACTATTGTGATAAGAAGAGAAAACATTTAAGAAGCAACTAAAATTTAAGTTGCTCCGAAGGCTGGGAAGACTCGGTTTCGATCCACAGGAGTTGTATGCCGTCGAACTCGTTCTCTTCTTCTGCTTCTTCTTCTTCTTCTTGCTGTTGTTGTTGTTCGGGGCGGGTTGGATACCTCCCCCTTTTGCTCAGGTTAATGTGATAATCTGTGTGGGGTCTCTGACTGAATGTCTTCTTCCAGCTCTGCTTGGCTTAAAACTTTGCGAGCGATTGGGAGGAAACCGAGCAGGGGATTGTTCGGTGTTGATCCTATCTCCAGCACGCGACGTCTTTGGCGTTCTTGAAATGCTTCGTCAGAACGCGCATAGATGACTGGCCTTGTTCCGGTTGCGCCGGCTCAACGAAAGGGCAGCGTAAGAACGCCTCTCTCTTCCCCTCTCTAGTTCTTGTTGTATAGTGGTGGACGAATTGCTCCTCTCCACTCAGGTAGAAGCCCCTTTTTGCGGACCTCAGCCCGTCTCTTCTTCTGCTCGGGAGTCGTTCTGTAAATGAAAAGGAGCTTTCAAGTTGGAGCTCCACTAGTTGTGGATTAGAATAGATAAAACAGGTGTTAAATGATAGACACCGAACATACAATCAAAGTGTGGAAACTCACTCACATATGAGTGTCTGTATTTAATTTATCTCGATAGACTGACAGTATGTACTTCTACTTACACGTTATAATTGCAGGTTAGTAGTAAGCACAAGATCAAAAGTGATATTCAACTCGACTCCCAAGTCAGTACCAGATTTCTTTATGGCTGCCTTCACTTCCACACCAATGAGGCTAAACAGTAATCCTCGCTCTCAATCCCTCAAGCCTCTAACACACGACGCTAGATGGCAGAATGAGTTTTGCTTAACACTCCTCCTCATTCGACACTAGCTTTGATTTCAAATACTTAACTTAAACATGAAGGATTACAAAAATTAAACATTTGAGAAATATGATCCAACTTCTTAATCAAATTTTCTTTTGAATGATCTATCGTATGAACTTAGACATCCTCTTCGGGTACTTCCACAATTCCAAGTTCTGCCATGATTTTTGATTGGCTGATCCCATCAATCGCTTTGGTAAAAGCATCAGCAAGTTGTTCTCTCGTGTTCACGTAAGAAATCTCGATTGTCTTCTTGAAGATCTGCTCCCTGATGAAATGGTACCCCACATCAATGTGCTTCGACCTTTTGTGTGATTCAGGATTTCTTGTTAGTGAGATGGCACTTTCATTGTCGCACAGCAGCCGAGTTGGATTCGTTTGCTCTTCTCCCAACTCAAAAAGTAAACGTCGTAGCCATATCACTTCTCTAGACGCGTCGCTCGCTGCTATATATTCCGACTCCATCGTGGACAGGGCAACTATTGGTTGTTGACGGCTCGACCAGGTTACCGCAGCTCCGTTGAGGACGAATACAAATCCGGAAGTGGATCGCCTGGTGTCTGAATCACCGGCATAGTCAGCGTCTGAATAACCGGTTAGGAGATTATTGTCAATGTGTCGACCGTTGAAGCATAGTCCATGGTTACGCGTTCCGGCAAGGTACTTTAGTACCCTTTTTGCTGCTTTCCAATGGGTAGGTCCAGGGTTTTCACAGAATTTCGCCAGTTATCCCGCGATGAAAGCTATGTCTGGTCGTACCGTGATAGCTGCGTACATTATGCTCCCCACGGCTTCGCGGTAGGGCACATTGGACATTATTTCTCTTTTTTCTTGCCCTTGAGGAGACATTTCTTTTGACAGGGCTGTGGCTCCTTTTTGAAAATGTTCTGTTTAAGGTATACACGGAGTAGTTAACTGCTTCTGCCCACAGAGTAAGCGATAGTTTCTTTGCATGGATAATGCTACGTGCCGCTTCAACAGTCGTTCGATGATCTCTTTCCGCTTTTCCATTTTGCTCAGGAGTATGAGCGGCACTTGTCTGCATCATAATCCCTTGTTCAGATAGCCATTGTTTGAATTCGTTCCCTGTGAACTCACCACCGTTGTCAGATCTTAACATTCTAACTCTTTTTCCTGTTTCACATTCCGTCTTCTTGGTGAATAATTTGGTGCAATCAATGGCTTCTGATTTAAATTTCATGAAGTATACTGTTTTGTTGCGGCTAAAATCATCCTTGAAGAGAATATAGTAACGTGCTCCATTTGGGGATGAGACTTGCATAGGTCCCACCACGTCAGAATGTATTAGTTCCCCCACTTGAGTGGTGATGCTTTTGCTGGTTTCAAACGGGAGTTTATGCATCTTCCCAAGGTTGCAGCCATGGCATGGATTCAGTATTTTCTTTCCATCTTTGATTACTTCCATTCCACTCACTCCTTCTCCGTTCGCCATCCGAATGATGATCTCTTCATTAACATGTGCAAACCTTTCATGCCATACGTTCATCGTAGCTTTATTCGAACTCGCAACCATGCTAAAGACCGCTCGTGGTTGAGCGGAAAGGTCAAGTCGATAGAGCGTCTTTCCGACACGCGAGCCAGATAGAATATTCTGTCCATTCTTGGAAATGTGCGCCATGTTGTCGACAAACAGCACTTGATAGCCATTGTCTGTGATACAGGCCACCGATATTAGATTCACATTCAAGTTGGGGACATATAGAGCGTCCTTAATGGTTCCAGTTTGTTTCTCACCATTGCTCATCATTTCCACTTCTTTGTCTCCTATTCCATGAGCAAACAATTTCTTCCCACCGATTCCGCCAACGGACCACGTTCCAGTTTCAATATGATGTAGTCTGGAGAAGTAATGCTTTTGGTCAGACATGTGTTGAGTGCACCCTGAGTCCAAATAGAAGACGTTCGGTTCACATGCGCTCAGACATGATGTTGAGACGAAGACGAAGTCATCTATTCTTTCTGGTGTAGCAGTTGGATTGTCATTTGCTATATTTGCTCTCTTCGCACCATTAGCTTGCCTTTCACCTTCATCAGCGATTCTTTTTCTACATTCGAATGCATAGTGCCTGCTCTTCTTGCAGTATGTGCAGTACGCACTGTCACGGGCAATCTGTTCTTTAGTTCTTATTTGGTTCTGAAATACAAATAGGATATTGTGGTGAACATAATTAAATTTGTGTTGGTGTATGTAGCTTACGGTTGTTTGGTACGTGTTTGGTCGACGACCACGTCCAAATCCACCACCATTTCTGTGTGTGCGAGCGCTCGGGCCTGGCCCTGCTTCCCCATAGAGGGCATTATTTTCATTTGACGTTGATGCTTGACTTGTCCCAGCACTGGGCTGTTGTCCTTGTGCAATTCGTTGATTAATTTTCCTTTCTTCTGTGACAAGTCGGTATTTTGGTCATCACGTCATGTTCACTAACATTCACACCAAGATCATTGAGTTGTGATGCCATAGACTCCAGTGCCGTCACATGGATCATGATGTCTTCTCCGTTTACATAGCTGCATGAATCCAAAGTGGCTGTTAGGACTTTTGTATATTCAGATTTCAAGTAACTATAGCTTAATATACCTGAGGTTGATGAATTCTCTGTGAAGTAGGTGCTTATTATCAGCAGCTCTTTGTAGGTATTGAGTATTCAGTCTACTCCACATTTCGTGTGATGATCTACAGTTGAACAAAGCCTTCTGTCTTGTTTCATCATTAGCATTGAATATCAGCATCCTTGCATAACAGTCTCTTTTTTGCCATGAATGTATCGCTTCCTCATTCACACACACAGCATTATCACCTTCACCCTCAAATTCCTCTTCAGGAATGGGTTCAACACCCTGCATCAATGAAAATTGTGAGAAATAATCCACAAGGGAAAAGACAATTTTTGTTCGATAGTATAGTTAGATTAAGCTTTACAAAACTTACATCTACTAAATCTTTCAGTTCCTTGAATTCAAACATCAACTCCATTGAGTGCTTCCAATTTTGAAATAGGGTCCCATCAAATCTTCTCGTATGCTTTATAGCATCGAGTGTTAGAGTTTGTTCCATACTTGATTCGTTATATGCAGCCTCGTGGTGCTGGGCCCATAACCTGTTAAATGATAGACACCGAACATACAATCAAAGTGTGGAAACTCACTCACATATGAGTGTCTGTATTTAATTTATCTCGATATACTGAGAGTATGTACTTTTACTTACACGTTATAATTGTAGGTTAGTAGTAAGCACAAGATCAAAAGTGATATTCAACTCGACTCCCAAGTCAGTACCAGATTTCTTTATGGCTGCCTTCACTTCCACACCAATGAGGCTAAACAGTAATCCTCGCTCTCAATCCCTCAAGCCTCTAACACACGACGCTAGATGGCAGAATGAGTTTTGCTTAACAACAGGCTAGATTCGATGGGGAGCAGACGAGAGAGAAAAGAAAAAAAAGGGCTCAGTTTACAACAAAGGAAACCAATAATTTCTTAATTTAGAGAAGAAAATGAGATGTTGAACAAAAACGCAATTAAAGAGATAGTTGTTAAGTTACTATAAGTGAAGTGAAAAAGAAAATCGAGAACTAAAGTCGATTTGAGAGGCGTAGAAAAGTTGACGCCTCAGGCTACCACGCGGTTTCCCGAAAAAAATGGCGATGACTTTTGTACGACTTTCTAAAGAAATTTACACAACACTTAAATAAATTTCATTGTTACAACTAGTTATGAGAAGGAGCAATGAGATTGAGGATAAATTTCGGGATTTTGCAGCGCAAAAACCTCTTGCACACAAGATTTCGTTCTGCCTCAATGGCGTTTCAAATTGAGATTTTTCAACGAGGCACACAAAAATAACTGGCTCAAAAAATTTGCTCGAAGGACCATGTAATTTATGCAAGAGATTTGGGAACGCTCTGGTTGGCTGAGCAACAGCGTAAAAAGTAATTTTGGGTGGTTTCCGTATACACGTTGAGCACGTAAATCCATTGTCTCACTGATGTTCTTATGGCAAAATAATTTGCTGAGAGCTGAATTTCTCCATCCAATGCCCTTTTACCCATAAGTGGAAAGAAAGAGGTCAACGGCCCTTGTGCTGGTTGGGTATTTTTATTTGCGACAGAATCATTTTCGTCGATAGAATCAATCACTCAGTGTCTGGGCCATTTCTTGTGGGTGAGCCATTTGATAGGCATTGGAAAAATGCGGCTGAATTTCTTGCTTACCAAGCTCTGGTTGGCTGAGCAACAGCTTAAAATGTAATTTTGGGTTGTTTCCGTATACACGTTGAGCTTCAATACGTTATTGAGTGGTCGAAGGAAGATTTGCTCCTTGAGAAGCAATAGCTCGTGATTGTTTTGTTTGACAATTGAAAGGACGTGACTGTTCTGGAGAAACAGGTCTCTGGACAATTCCTCGTTGCCGAGCGGCTTGAACAGCATTAGATCATGCCTGCATCACAGAAGTTGATATGCAATCTTCTAAACTCCGTTAAGGTATGGCCACTATGTTTTCTGGTGTAATTGACTGGCTTGTGGCATGCACACGAAGAAGCAAACGTGGCTGGACAAATCACAACTGTCTAAAAAATTCTTGTCTTTCCACCTCCTTTTGCGAAGAACCTATTAGAAACGGCTGTCCATTTGGCAAACCCGCTTTACCCCCTTCCCCTCCCTTGAGCAAGTGACGACGCCAGGCTTTTCCTTAAGTCTGGCAACGTGGGTGGAAGTCATCTTAGAAAAGGGGGGGATCCCTTTTTCCTTCTTCTTGTCGGTGATCTCGTGAAGTGTGGTAACACTGTACGTGCTCTGTGTTTCATATGTGTGTCTCAAATGTTGCTTTGTGTATCCTAGTGTAATCTACAATATACACTTAGTGCATTATATCTTATTTATTTTATTAGGTTATGGGCCCAGAACACGCCAATTAATTGACAAGAATGAATCACGAAGCCTCGAGAGAAGTTAACAGAATAACGAAGTTAAGCGGTCCGGAAAAATGGACCTCGTTTAGATACGGGTGCACACTGCTGCTGCAACGAGCACGTGTTCTCAACATCGTCACGAGACTCGAACCTCGACCCGAACCGGTAATTATTGTCTTTCTATGTAGACGTCTTGCGAGACAAAGAACAGAGCTTGAATTTCGAGAATTTTTTCCTTTACAAAAGAAAATGAGAGAGACGAAAATTGTAATGGTGGCAAAAGACTAAGCTATTTCATGGACATAGAAGAAGGAGGTTTGACGAGTAGTTGTAAGTGATGTTTCTATCCAACGGTTGCTCAGAATGAAGTCAATGACCAGTTTTTTTTTAAATTGTGAAACATATTACAGTAATTGTTGGGCCAGACTTGCTTCTTTGCAGCCATGTGTTGGTATAGAAATATGACACTACCTGAAGATGGAAAAACATTAAATACTTGGCTTATTGTTCAAGTTTGCAGTCGTTAATAGTGTTTCTATCAGTTAGGCAATTCACATGATACCTGTAAGCTTGACTTTGTTTTCAGCCGGCTAAAGCAGTCCGATTTAATCCTCTCACTATATAGCCTCTGTCTGAAATAGAAACACTATACTGCCATTCTAGCATGAATTGTGAAGAAATTTTACGTCGTTGTAAGTCGGGTAAACGCATTTGCTTAGGACAAATTATCGTTCACGTCACTCTGGCCTTACACACGCCACACTCGCATCTAACGAGTGGTGAAAGTCACGATCGTTTGATTAAAACAAAATATAAATATATATTTATATATAAATATATGTATGTATACATATTTTACGCGCGTACCACGACACGACAGAGTACTACTGTTTGTTCTATTGAGAACTCACGCACAACTATGCTGTTCATTGAAAGCTCATCTCCGCAGACGCGGCATATTATGCACGCCAGTTAATTAACGTTGTGTTCAATTATTGACAGAACCTCAATGAGAATCAGGAGGTCGCGAACCAAAATCTGATAGACGCCTGGGACATGAAGGACGCAGAGGCGAGAATTATAATATTCTGCAACGTTGAGGGGCCACAGCAAACTCTCATCGAAGGATGCACGTCCTCCGCGGAAATGTGGGAGCGTCTGATACTGCAATACGCCAACGCTGCTCCTAACAACGGCAATCTACTGCTAGAGAAATTTTTCAACTACAAATACAATCCTGAGCACAGAGTGCTGGATCATGTGGCAGTATACACGAACTTGGCAGAAGAGCTGAGAAACTTGGAATCACCTGTCACTGAACAACAACTCGTTGTGAAAATTATACAAACACTGCCCCCCAGTTTTCGCTCATTCCGTTCGGCTTGGGACAATCTACCAAGAAACGAACAAACAATAGCAAACCTAACACCAAGACTGGTAAACGAAGAAGCCATCAGCAGAGCGGCCAACAACGGCACGATGGATCCGACTGATGCGGCCTTCTTTGCGTTCCACACGCCTAAGGCAGCTGCTTTCGCCGGGGAGAGCGCTGCAAAGACATCCCCAGGGCAAAGTTTTGACAACGCAGCACACGCGCAAGGGGGATTCCGCGGCCGTGGACGAGGATCCTACTTTACGGGTGAATGGCGAGGACGCGGTAGAGGCAGAGGAGGAAGAGGAGGTAGAGGTGGTGGCAGCTCCAATTCGAACAACCACTCATACGCACGCAAAGATGGACAACAACAAAACGATCAGCAGCAAAGCAGCCAACATGCCGGCTCAGTCGTCTGCTTCAATTGCAATGGAAACGGACACAAAGCTTATCAGTGTCCAACAAAAAGAGAAGAAGAACGTGGTCAGGCGAGACAAGAAAATTTCAACAAGAAAAGAGGTTTTGGTTGTATCTCTTCGTCATTGTGTCTGGTCGCACGGGAACACAAGGTCTGGAACGCTGTTTCGGGGGCAACCAATCACATGACTGATCAACGGTCCTTCTTCACCACTTTCAAAATAATTCCACCCGGAACATGGAAAATCAATGGAATTGGTGGTGTTGAACTACTAGCCCTTGGTATAGGAAACATCGACGTCATTACAGAAGTAGATGGTGTGAAGCTTGAAGGAACATTCCACAACGTGCTATACGTTCCCGGTCTTGGAATTAACCTTTTTTCAATTGGAGCAGCCACCGACTGTAACGTCAATGTTGAGTTCACTGATACACAGGTCTTTTTCGCTAATAAGGAAACTAACGAAAAATTCATGACGGGCTCTCGTGTCGAAAACTCACTCTACAGATTATGCGCTACGACCAAAAACCCAACGGAACCGAACGAAGAATCTTCAACAGCGCTCTACGGTGTTGGTAATGGGAGTACCAAGGCGTCCCTCGAACTTTGGCATAGAAGATTCGGCCATCTCAACTGTCAAGACATTTTAAAGATCAACAAATTTAAAGCAGTACACGGCCTGCACCTCAACGACGTCAAAAAACCACTCATATGCGAAGGTTGCATCTTTGGAAAACTCCACCGTAGCAAGTTCCAAACCGGATGCGGCCGCGCGGAAAATATCGGCGACTTGATCCACTCCGATGTCGGGGGTCCATTACACGTGCCAACTCCTGAAGGCCATCGCTTCTTCGTCATCTTCAAAGACGACAACAGCAGTTATACAGTGGTCAAACTCATGAAGACGAAAAATGAAGCTGGCACGCATTTCATGGAATTTGCAGAAATGATGAAAACCCAAACCGGAAGGCCAATAAAAATACTCAGGACGGACCAAGGAACCGACATCCTCGGTGGAAACTTTAGCGAATACAAAAAACGTACTGGTCTTATTCATCAAACTACTGCTAGGTACACTCCACAACAAAACTCTCGCTCCGAGAGAACGATGCGTACAGTTGTAGAGGCCGTGAGAAGTGGCTTGTACACTAACGACAACAGCAACCAACTCCCGTGCAACATCAGAAATGAAGTCAGAGAACTCTGGGGCGAATTTCTTCTGTCTATCGTTTACATATTCAACCGGACTCTCACTAGCCACACAGAAGTCACTCCGTTCGAGAAATTATTCGGCAAGAAACCATCGGTTGCCCACCTAAGGGTTCTCGGCTGCCGCGCTTACGCCCACGTTCCTGACCAGCTACGTAAGAAACTAGATCCTAAAGGCGAAGCATGTTGGATGGTCGGCTACGGTGAAAATCAAAAGGCCTGGCGACTTTGGAACCCTGTCGAGAGGAAAATAATCGTTTCCCGTGACGTGACCTTCGATGAAACAATCCTGATTGGAGATCACCCACTCACAGCTGAAAAGGGCAATAGCCAAATGGAACCAATGCAACTATTAGTAGAAGTACTTAATCAGGTATCTTGCTTATACTAGTAGCCACACATAAATAAACCAAATATTTTTTTTGTGTATATTATGTATGTGTATGTATATATTCATATATGTATATATATATCTTATATATATATCCGATTTTTTTTTGCACCACTCACTAATCTCACTAACTCACCGACTCAACTAATCGAAAGTGTAGATGAAAGCCAAGACACTCCCGATAATCAAGATGCATCAGTCGAAGAAGTTCCCCAAGTCGAGGCCTTAGAGGAGGAGATTGAACGGGCTCCTGGCGGCAGAAATGAAGAGGGTACGGTTGTCCTCGACGTTGCGAATGCGGAACCTGTTCACGTTGCGACTCCTGATCACGCCAACAAGATTCAAGAAGTGGATGAAGTCCCCAACATTGACGCCCCACCAATATCGATTCACGATTCACACAATTATCGAAGACCAACAAGATCAGGCCGCGTGCCAAGATACACGGATCGATACGTGGAATATATGGAGTCATCCGGAAATATAGCATCCACTGATCCAGCCCCTAAGCGCTCTTCATTTTTCGAACTAGAAGTTGATGAACCACAAACCTACAAACAAGCGGTGGAATCAAGATATGCGGAACAGTGGTTACCAGCTTTCAAGGCAGAGTATGACTCTCAAATCAAGAACAAATCGTGGGTGCTCATCCCAAAATCCCATGTACCAACCGAGTGCGCTGTACTGCCGCACAAATGGGTTGGGAAATATAAGCCGGGCTATGGAGACCCACTACAGCCAGATTTCGTGGCCCCACGCTTTAAAGGAAGATTAACAGTTGTTGGATGTCACCAGCAGTACGGCGTCGACTACGAAGAAACGTACGCACCTGTGCCACGCCTCGACTTAATTCGATCGGTTCTATCACTCACCGCATCACTCGGATACAAATCATTTCAGTTCGACGTGGCCACAGCGTTTCTGAACGCGGATGTTGACAAACCAATTTTCATGACCCAACCCGAAGGATTCGTGGTGTCTGGAAAAGAGGATCACGTGTGTAAACTTTTGAAAGCCGTCTACGGCATAAAGCAGGCTCCCCGTCTTTGGTGCAAGACCTTCATCGCCGCCCTACTCAGATATGGTTTTAAGGCACTGGACGCAGATATGTGCGTGTTCATCCTGGTTAACAATAGCATCGTGTCATATCTCTTCATCTGGGTGGATGACGGATGGTTTTCCAGCAGTTCTGATGTGGAGTGTCAACGCTTCGCTACTTGTATCGGTAACGAATTTGAAGTAAGATGTCTCCCCCCGACCAGATTCGTTGGTATGAACATCGAGTACGACAGGGAAAATAGCCAAGTATTTCTCTCGCAGCAGCACTCGATACTCAAGGCACTGGAACAGTTCGGCATGACGGATAGCCATCCCAAGCTGACCCCAGCCGAATCCAGCGTTCACCTTTCTAGTTCGATGGTGCCACGCAACGAGGGTAAAGTGGACATGTCTTTAATCCCCTACCGTGCGGCAGTTGGATTCCTACTCTATCTCTCTTCCACCACTAGACCGGACATTGCCTACGGTGTTGGATAAGTGTCAAAATTTTGTGAAAACCCACAGCCGGCGCACTGGAACGCAGTCAAACGTATATTCGCTTATCTGAAAGGTACACTCGACTTCGGTATATGGCTGGGTGGACGAAAGGATGAAGGGGCCGTGGTCTATACCGACGCAGACTACGCCAGTGATGTAGACGACCGGAAATCCATCTCAGGATGCATCGCTTTCTACAAGGGAGGGCCAGTCGCATGGTCGTGCAGGAGACAAGATTGCGTTTCTATCTCAACTACCGAGTCGGAATATGTGGCCTTATCGGATGGAGCGAAGACAGCACTGTGGCTCAACGCGCTGGCTAACGGCCTAAACTCGTCTCCGGTCCCAATGGAAAAGTCTTCAGGCGACGAGGTACCACCAAATCCCGTTAAGATGTATTGCGACAATCAAAGTGCTATTTGTCTGGTCAAAAATCCGGTCCATCCGCGGCGATCAAAACACATCGACGTGAGATATCACTTTGTAAGACTGCTGCAAGAAGACAACAAGATCGCCGTTGAATTCGTTAGCTCCAAAGACCAACTGGCCGACATCTTCACGAAGGCTTTGCCAGCGCCAAGGTTCCAAGAGTTACGTGAACGCATCGGGGTAGGACCATACGAGAAGAATTGAGGAAGTACGGGTTTGAGAGAGGGTATTAGAAACGGCTGTCCATTTGGCAAACCCGCTTTACCCCCTTCCCCTCCCTTGAGCAAGTGACGACGCCAGGCTTTTCTTTAAGTCTGGCAACGTGGGTGGAAGTCATCTTAGAAAAGGGGGGATCCCTTTTTCCTTCTTCTTGTCGGTGATCTCGTGAAGTGTGGTAACACTGTGCGTGCTCTGTGTTTCATATGTGTGTCTCAAATGTTGCTTTGTGTATCCTAGTGTAATCTACAATATACACTTAGTGCATTATATCTTATTTATTTTATTAGAACCAACAACATCTGTTTCTTGGACCCCGTTCCTGAATAGCTAGCTGACTTTGTCCAGGTTGATATTGCTGGACTCCTTGAGGCTGTTGCATACCTTTTAGAATTAACTAGCGCATCCAAACCCAAAAACAAATATCCCTATGATCGGAAACCCTTCTACTCTTTTTATTGCCTGGTAAACAACTAGCTTTTAGAGTCTTCCTTTCGTATAGTCCCTTATCTTGTAGTCCTCCATCTTTGGGTACTCGGCGTTTTTTTTTGTTCTCTCTCCACGTTAATATTTTTCAAGTAGCAATCTTCCTTGTATGGGACACTTAACTCCTGGATTCGGGGTAGTTTTCCCAAACTTACACACAAAAAAAATTTCCTCTGTATGTTGTGTGTCCTTACAAACTTTGCAAGCGTTGAATTTGTTTGGATTTTGACATTCCCTTACTAAATGCCTAATTTCTCCACACTTAAAAAACTTAAAATTTACGATCCTTTCTTATTCCTTTCTTGATTATGATCTGGCTGGGGCTTTTCCCGCGAACGCTGTTAGCTGTTCGTCATCGCCCATACTCTCCCTTGTATTTATTGTAGCGGGTTCCAACCTTGCTATTGTGTCTTCTAAATATTTGGGTACTTTTTAGTTCCCTCCCCAATCTTCATTTCCCCCTTGTCACCTGCTCATCCTCAAATTGATATTTTCTACCTTGCCATCTCAAACGCTTCTTTGAAATCTCTAGGCTTTTTACAGCACACTCATCTTTGAATATCCAAATTTAATGATCCTAAAAATTTTCTCAAGAAAGTCATTTGCACCGGTTTTGCTTGGATATAGTCCTCATATAACCTTGTGGCTTAAATTTGAAACCTTTGCACATAATCAATCTACTACTAATTTCCCTGGTTCTTGCTGACACTGATGGAAATCTATTTCGAAGGGATCTTTGGCAGCATCCCTAGTAGAAGATATCTCCTAGAACGAGATATCTTTTAGATATCTATAAGACAAAGAGTCATCTACCAGAAACATATCTTATTGATATCTATCTAGTAAACTATTGTCATCTCTTAAAGATATCTTTCTTGAATATCTAATATATATCTTTCTTAGATATCTTAAATATATCTATTAAACATCTTTGATAGATATTTTAAATAAATTTTTGGAAATGGTTATAAATATACTACGTAGCTTCTGTTTCATTTTCTCGTAATATTTATTCGAAAAACTATTTTTTGTCGCCTGTGGGGATCGAACCTCTGACTATTAGTATGGTAGCCTCACTCGCTTACCACTATACCAACATGACATACTAAAATAAATAAGAAATATATTTTTTTACAATGGGATTTATGTTTTAACTAAAGATAATAGATATTATCTGCAACATGTAGGATTCTAGGTAGACGATTTGCGGTTCCCTTGAAATCTTCAGCTGTTTTGCGTATAGAAATCGTATTATTAGCAAGCTATAAAATCTTGTTGGATTTTGCAAGAGTGCATGCAACCACTTTATTGCAACTAGCCAGTCGTACTATCGAGTTCATATCTTATCCGCCCATCCAAACAGTTAAATTATCCAAGCGTGATTAAACTACATTTTAAAAACAACAATGGTCCAATGTTCCTCCTTCGTTGGCTGCCGTTTTCAAATGTTTGCTAGAAACTCAGAACCTCAGTTCCTAGTAGGAGATTTGCAACTTTACCTTAATCTCCAATATTTTGAAAAAAGTGGTGGAAAGTATATTTTGAAGGATTTTTTTTTATTTGACATTGTATGATTTCAATGATTAGATTCTAAATAACTTGATACTCGAATTGTTCATTCATTCTGTCTCAATACCCAGACAACACGCTTGGTTTTAATTTGGGAAAAAAGACGTCTTTGTGTGATCGTCTGAATAGGCTGGATAACATAAAAGTCGGCTTTTGGCGGTCTAATTTAGACGCACATATTTTTATTTGGGATAAAAAAGACGTCGTCTATACCGTCCGAATAGGCTTGATAAAAGACGGCTATTGGTGGTCTAATTAATGGGTTTCAAACTGGGTTTTGTAACGGTCCAAAAATAATTTTTTTCTGGCCGCAAAGATTATTTAATTGGTCTAAAAAGAGTTTAAATTTGTCTCTATCAGGATTTACTAAAGATTTGTCATTGTAACTTAAGGGAAAAAGTTAAAGTCCGTTTAATACAGTCTGTATATATAATTTCTAAGTTTACTAAAGAATGAGATAGTGTAGCGGTTAGCGAGGTGGATAGTGAACATAAAGGATCAGGATTCGAATCCATGTTGGTTCTTTTATTTTTATTTTAGATATCTTACGTAAAATGTTTTTATAAAGATATTTTCCAAATGTTTTATAGATATGATAAACGGGTGATGTTTTTGTATATATTTAAAAGATATCTGTAAGATGCCAGCAAAAAAAAAGACACCAGGGGCCGTATTCTAGCCTTGACTTAAAATCTGGTCTTAAACTTACTAAAATTTCTTAAAAAATTTCCTCACGTAAGTAAGAAAAAAATGTAAGTTGGACATTTTAATAAAACCGTATTCCAGCTTAAATTTTCTTACTTTTATTTCTGAACTTAGTGTAAGTTCAAATTGTAAGATCATATTTTTCAAGCATAGAATTTTTTATTTTCTTAGATGGCGGACCTTATCGCGACCAATAAGAATATTCGTTTCATGAGATTTTGTATAGTAATAGTTGCTGTTTAGTTTAATGTTAGGAAATTTACGAGTAGGAGTCTGCTAGAGCTAGAATTATGTTTGAAAGTTACAAGACTTTTTGATTTAACGTTAGAAACTTGACTGTGTTTTTACTTTTTAGTGCTAGTGAACAAATTACGAGAGTAAAATGGAGCAATAAAAGAAAAAGCGTGGTCGTCATTGCAAATAGAAACTTTAGTTGATGAGTACATCGTAAGAAAGGTATCTACAATTGTGTTTCTTATTAGTTTAATGTAAACTTGATTGTTGATTGTAATTGGTCTAGGGTGTTATTCTTGGCGCATTGAGGTCGGGCATTACTAAAGAACACAAAAAACATGCTTGGACAGAAATTGTTGAAGCCTTAGAACAAGCCTGCCCCGATGAACCAATTCATGATGTTAAGGATACGAAGAAGAAGTTTGGTAACATCAAAGCAATAGCAAATGCTAAGATTTCTGAATACAAGCGTAGTTTGAATGAGACAGGTATTATAGCAGAGTTTATGTAATTGATTATGACATTGAATAATTTTTTTGGTAGGAGGTGGGCCATAAATAATTCTCAAACCGTTGCATCTGAAAATGCTGAACGAACTCTATGGAAAAACCAATGCTGCCCTTGCAGGGAACTCTATTACAGTAAATAAGACCCCGTGAGAGACGATGAAATCCCCAAAGATCTTTACGATATCATGTATGTAAAGAATAAAGATTTAATCTAATACACATTAACACGTCTAATACGTAAATTGATTAAGTGTTATTCTTTGTCACCACTAGATGTTGTCACTTGATAATCAAAACAATGACACGGGAAATACTAAAACTAAGACAACAGTAGCTTTTAGCATTAACCTTAGCACGGAATTTTAAGAAAATAACCGCTGTAAGCCAACTAATAGTTGGCTTACAAAAATTTGCTAACTTAAGCATAAAAAGACAAGTTCAAAAAATTTCTTAAGAAAAAAAGGTGAGTTGAGAAAAGCTAGAATACGGTTTTAGGTAAATCCAGGCATAAATTGGATTTTTAAGCAAAAAACAGTAAGTTAAGAAAAAATTCCGTGCTTAAGTCAAGGCTAGAATACGGCCCCAGAAAGATATGTAGATATCTAAAAGATATCTAAAAGATATCTCGTTCTACTAGGGCACCTGACTTGACAGCCGGAGTGACAATAAAATATGTGTTGATTTCGTGTGGATATGGTTTTAGTTTAAGATCATTTATTGACAGAGAATGTTGAATATTGACATTGGCCATCTGTAAAATAAGATATATTTTAAATTATTGCTTGAAGAATCATTAAAAATCAAATAATCATTGAATCTGGGCATGAACATTGAATTCCAGTTCATCCAGTAAGTAGGGCTAAAACTAAATATGGAGTTGAGGGCGAGCATTATGGTAGTTGTTGGATTTCTTACATTGAAGGTTTTCTTTATTTTCTTCACTTGATGTGTTGTCTCTTAAATGCGCTTTGAGGTTAGAGTTGGTGGAATACTGTTCCCCACAATTCGGGCACGGTTAACCAAGCCTCGCAAACAGTTTTGTGATGCGTGTTGATCTTATATTGGGAAGTGAATATGCTGCATGTAGTGCAGTCAGTGATCCGAAATTCCCCTGTTTTGTGTTTTTCATTCCAGTGTCTTGCTTTGTCTTTCCCATTATAAAGACAATTTTTAAAAAGAATTTCACTTGCCATAGAGCGTTGTCGGCGAATGGTCCCGCCGCTTTACTTAAAATTAAAATTAGAAATTTCAAAATTTAATTTTTAAGAATAAAAATTTTAAAAAATGTATTTACCGTTGAGGGTCAACAGAACATGGCAGCGTGTCCGGTCTTTCAGCAGATCATAGGGTGCATAATACACTATTTAAAAAAGTCACAACGTATTAAATATAAATACTAATAAAACAGTGAACGCATGAGTTACTTACAAGCTGCATCTGTTGGCCTAGGTGGGATCGTGCTAAAATGCACTGTTCCCAACAATTTGGGCACGGCCCATACCAAGGTGCTTTGCAATTTGGTGCTTCTACTATTTGGTGCTTTTTGGCTCATTCCCTAAGCACAAGTTTAGTAGTTTTGATACCTTTAAGATGGCTAATGTCACTCCACTTTTGAAAAAGCCCTCTTTGTGCCCAGAACAACTTTCCAACTACAGAACTGTCTCTTATCTGTCTTACTTATCTAAGCTTACGTAGCGCGTGGTAGCGGATCAGTTTGTATCTCACCTAAACAGAAATGATTTGTATGTCCCTGTTCAATCTGCCTATAGGGCGTTTCATTCTTGTGAAACCTCTCTTATACGTGTTTTAAACGACTTACTTATCTCTGTTGATGAGGGTATGGGTTCTGTTCTTCTCTGCTGGATTTCAGTGCTGCCTTCAACACTGTAGACCATACAACTCTCATTAAGAGGCTCTGCGATCGTAATGTTGTCTCGGGTAGGGCTCTGAATTGGTTCGAGTCGTATTTGAGTGGTTGAAGTCAATCGGTGAATGTTGGTGATGTTGCGTTTGATTCTAGTGCCGTCGTAATGGGTGTGTTACAATGCTCAGTTCTTGTTTTGTCCGACTCTTTTTTCTACCTATTCTGGCCCAATATATCATATCTCGGGGGCGTCACGGGATCAACTCGCAGCTCTACGCGGATGACACTGACTTTTATGCAAAGTTCGAGCTACCCCCTGAGCATTTGAACCAGAAAGAAACATACGGGCGACTGGTGGGCTGTGTGGACCAGACGAGAGCTTGGATGAAGAGGATCAAGCTTAAGTTTAACGACGAAAGTCTGAGCTCCTGCTGGTCTACTAATCGAGAAAGCACTGTCAACCTTCTCCGATGACTCTTCAAGTTGGCGAGAGCAGCTTGACCCCTCGTGCCTCAGTCAAGAACTTGGGCGTCATCATTGATGGGCATCTCTCAATGGTGGAGGAAGTACAGAGCCTATGCAAGAGAGCTAATTTCCACATTTGGAGCATCGAACAAATTCGCAGATTCCTGGACGACGCTACCACTGAGAAGCTTATGCATGCTTTTGTTTTCTCCACCATCGACAGCTGCAACTCTCTTTTCTATGGGCTCCCCGACAAGCTCCTGGACAGACTTCAACTTGTCCAAAGCAAGGCGGCGAGAATGGTGAGAAGAGTGAAGAAGCATGATCACATTATTCCGCATCTGAAAGCCCTGCACTGGCTCCCGATTAAGAGCCGTATAGTTCAAGATCCTCGTTTTAATGTTATAATGCCTTCATGGATCTGCTCCAGCTTACTTATCTGAACTCATCAAACCCTATCGTCCAGCATCGAAGTCCCGATCAGCAACGTCTCCTAACCTTCTATGTATCCCTAGGATTCGTCTTGAGACGTACGGTGCTCGCTCTTTCAGTCAAGCCGCTCCGACGCTCTGGAACAAACTACCGGAGGATATTAGAGCGATCAATTCTATGTCGTTGTTTAGATCTCGTCTCAAGACGCATCTCTAAGATAGCATACATGTAGTTACCCAAGTTTGTCTCTGCCCAATGTAAGCGCTTTGACCATTTTATGAAATAGCGCTATATTAATCCTGGAATAATAATAATAATAATAATAGTATATATAAAGTACAGGAAGCTTAGCTTTCAATGTATGGCAGACCCAGCAAAAAAGCCGTTGGCATCCAACAAAAGTTGCCTATGATCCAGATAGTGGCCTGTTGTTCAAAGAGAAAGAGAAAATAAAAAAGTTAATGGATGCAGAAAAAGATGTATAGATAGATGAATAGAAGGATGCGATTCAAAGCTGAAGCGACGCAATTCACGGAAACACTTCCGCGTCCCAGTCTTAAAAACATTAAAAAGGCAACTTTTCATTTCCATAAAAAATAACAATAGAGCAAGCAATATATTTTCAGGCGAGCAGCAAGAACAGACTATGAAAAACACACAAAAATAATACAGGCTGTTCATTAAAGAGAACAGCCTATAATGCACAATTGTTAAAACATGTGTTATGGACAACCACAAAATCCATTAAATAATGGAATCCACATTTCTTTGTTAAAGTTCCACCCGAAGCGTTTTCTGCCTGGTGAAAACAAGTTTTTCAGACAAGAGTAAAAAAAGAAAGAAGGCCGACTCGGTCTGTTTCAGTCAAGGGGAAAAGGGGGGGGGGACGGTAAAGTGAAAGATGATTTTAATGGATTTAGGGGATTATAATTTTTTAATGGAGATTTTTCAGGGGAAAATCAGGGGTAATCGGAGAAATTTTCCCCGATTTTTTCAATGTAATCTTTTTTGTCCAATGTGTTTTGTTCATCAAAAAGATAAAGAACTCTTCTTTATCTTTCTGATATTTTTTCAAATATTATTCACGGGTTTAAGGAGATAATTGATAGACATAAATATTGGCTCACTCTTTTCCCCGCTTTTCCCGTCGCAAGTGACTGTCCCTACCCGTGGCATAGCCTAAGGGTTTTTATCCTTTGTTGACTTTGGCAAGGGATAAAGAAAGGCACTTGCGACAGGAAAAGGCATAATATTAGAAATGAGAATGAGAATGATATTATAGAAACATTTATTATTTATTATATAGAAACATTCAAAATTTTCTTGTGGAAAAATACGGGCTGTATTACCAGATTCACGTCATTGAAGAGTGCGGTATCAATGGAGCTATTTTGGCTTCAGTCCAAGATTGTTATCACCGCGTCATAGGATCTGGAAGTGATCTAAATCTGCCCGAAAACAACATGAAAAATGTTTTTCTGTTTCATTTCTCAAAAATAACTTTGATTGGCTACATGAACAATTCATCGGGTGAATTCAACGGAAAATTTTTCAACCACGTAAGTAATCATATCAATAAATCATATACACTTTAAGCATGTTTTTTCAATTTTCTTTTCTATACACACACACACAGCGCAAAACGGTTTTTTTCTCTAAATTTAATTTTTCCTCTCATTAAATTTGTTGGACTTTTTTTCTTGTTTCATTTCTGAATGCGTAGGCAGTTTTTTCCCTTAGTTATTTTATGGAATACTTCAAAATATTTACCCAGAAAGAGAGACGGAAAGTAAGTAACTCATGGATTGTTTACTTAAAATCTAGATGTCGTTTTCGGCTAAAGACTTTTCTAGCGAAGCTTAAAATAAAAATACAGAAAGGTGAAAAGAATCAAGAGCTAAAGAGGAAGAGAGAAATCCTAGTTGCTGGAACTCTTGGTGGCGTTACCACAGCTTTTCTACAGTGGTTCCCCCAATTAGTGGCCTAGTTCTTTAGGAGCATATTGCAGTGGGTAGTTCCTCTTTTTACTTTTTGTATTATCTTTGGGATTAAATCTGTCATCTTCACTGATTCCTTCCATCTTCTTCTTGCCTCTTGTATGTACAGTATTCTGCCAAAAAAATCCGAACGCAATTTCCTTTTTAAAAACATCTAGTGAGGGAAATGTGAAACATGAAAGATGTTTCATTGCTGAAAATATTTATTTTGTTCAATCCAAGTTCCAGGGCAGGCATTGCATTGTACAGGTCAGTTCAGGTAGATTACAGCCAGGACATGTCGATTATAGTTAGGTCAAATCATATAGAGAAAGATCGGAAGCATTCACATGGAGCTGCTGGTTAGCCGAACAACAGCTGCCGCATAGCCAACATCAACCTCTACTCGGACACATTATAGACAAGTTTACAGGAGAATGAGCTCTTTACCACTGAGCGGATGTCTGCAAGTTCACATCAGGTTTTATACCAGAGTAGAAGGCCAAATATGGTCACATGGGGAGGGATTCAAGGTTAGCGTGGGTACTCAGCACCTACAAGTAAATGAACGTAGGAGGGGTCGGCGGATTCTCACAGAAAAATTACCAGATAAGTTTATATGTAATTTTTTTCCAAGGTGATATTGGCGCGATAGACTAAAGGCAGGGAAACTACGGCAAATTGACTGCTTGGTTGTACTTTTCTGTTGTCCTTCTATTCCCCAACGAAAATTAATAGAATTCATTGCCAAATAAGGAGATTGCCAAAAAAAATTAGAAATAGCAATTTTCACAATTTGTGCTCTCTATGCAGCGGGATATATGGTTCCGCGCGAAAATATGTTTCTGATAGTATCGTGAAAATTTCATCAGGCCCAATCGACTGAATCGGCCAACTAGAGAGGGGTGAACTGGAACGTTGCCACTAACCTTTTGCTTATTGTTGTTTTTCTTTCTTTTTTTCTTCCAAAAAGATCTTTAAAAATCAGAAGAATGGCAAAGAGCTCGAGGGTCCCCCAGTATTAATATAGATGGAATAAGGCCATATGTATATCTATAATATTTATAATATACAAGGTGTACAGCGCTTACCCATTACAATGTTCCCATCTCAAAGTCCCTGCAAAGTTTGTATGTCAAGTATAGTGGAGTGTGTATCTCTTTCGTGGTACAACAAGTTTATAGTCAGCCGGAAGGATCAAAAGGATTTGAAAACTGGCTATTTCTGCTTGGTTGAATTATTTGTTTTATTAACGCGAATGTCATGGGACATAAGGTCGTCACCATATCAGCTGGAAAACATTGCCATTTGGCTTTTCTTTTCCTTCTCTGGATGAGAGACTTTGTTTCAGTTTTATGTCAAGAGTTGATGGGTGTGAAAATGGCGAGATAAGATAAAGATGTGAGTGGTCGTCGTCAGGGATTTTGGTTGCATGTAGAGTCTATTGGAAAAGTCGATGATCCGCGATGGAAGTACACAGTCTCAACTTGTTGGACAAATTAAAATAAAATAAAATAAAAATAAAGGAAATTTTTCTTCCGTGGGAATCCTCATTTGTGTTGTTTCATATTATATACCACAATCAGACGGAACACGAGGGTAGGAATGAAATATAAATATAAATGAGTATAATATAAATTTAAATGAGTATATTATATTTATATTTTATTCTTACCCTCGTATTCTGTCTGGTTGTGTTCTCGTCGCTCCCATTGTGTGTCAAAAGCCTTAGGGCAGAAATTACAGTAGAAGACTTTGTCGAGAGTGAATAGACGTAATTCGGTGAATTCAGAGGAGTGCGGTTGATTTGAAGATGTAGGCATCGTTTTTTCCAACTCATTTCGCAAACGAAAGGATCTCTTCATCTATCTCTTCCAGTTGTTCCACGAATTTCGGTTTGCGAGCAATAATTGCCTTATAAAAGATAAACGTTTTTTTTATTAAACACGGAAAGACACGCGGCAGTTGTGGGGGGTATTTTAGGCGTAAGTTTTCCTTTCGGCGTTTCTCAGCATTTTACACAATTGACACCACGAATCTTTTGGTGCAAGATCGGTAACATATTTCCGTCTCCAGCGAAAGTAACTCAAGTAGAGCTCGTCGTTTTGGTTCGATTTTAAAGCGTCAAATTAATGGGAAGTGATCCGTGGGATCGTCAACATTTGGAATGTTTGACGTGGGTTTCGAGATAAACAACGTCAGAATCACGCCGATAAGTCGTGATCATCGTTCTGTTAAAATAACTTTTCAATAAAGGCCATAGCAATGCCGGCAGGTATGTGTGAACAGGAGATTCGACTTCAAAGAAGATGAAATGTTGATTAGGACGCCTCCATGCGGGTGGAGGCATGTCACTCACATGGAGGGTGCGAAAGTGGAAGATGATGACTATGCTCCTGAATGAAGGGAAATTGCGCTGTGTGTCTACCATTACGATCGAGATGGTCATATGGGAATTAAAGTAGCAGTTTTGCGCAAAGGAAAAAGCCCGTCAGTCGGTTGTTCCTTCGTAAGGGACGACGACGGAAAGGGAAAACTGTCGGGTCGTGTGAATCGTGAAAAATCTCCATTACCGGTTTTTTAATTCGATTGTTATTTTCCGATTTTCTTGTTTCTTTCTTCCTAACCAATTTTTCATTGACTGTATTTCCTGCCTTTCTCGTCGTCGACGGAAGTACTTTCTACTTATTGAGTTTACGTGAAAAGAGAGTGAGCTGTTCTCTTCTCTCTACACGTCTATTTTACCTTGAATCTTTCTCTTATACCGCCTCGACAACGAGCCATGTTTTTCA
Organism: Daphnia galeata; assembly: GCA_030770115.1. Taxonomy (NCBI): domain Eukaryota; kingdom Metazoa; phylum Arthropoda; class Branchiopoda; order Diplostraca; family Daphniidae; genus Daphnia; species Daphnia galeata. The sequence continues at coordinate 8,299,718 of CM061119.1, forward strand.
ATAAGGAAACTATATATGTAGTGGCGAAACTATAAAAAACAAAACCAAAGAAAATATTAAAATGAAATTAATAAGAGAATGGCAATAGTACAAAACTCTGGAATTAACCAGTGTAACAAATTAAAAAATCTACTACAATAAATTAGTTTTAAATTCCCATGTGAAACCTCTCCTATCACGCAAAATAGTAGATGTAACACCGGCGTGTAAGAAGTAAATTAAATAATTTCCTATTAGTATTTAGATCGGAGATTCATATTATTGATAGTAATAAAGTTTTGAAAAAAAATTCATCAAGCTATTTGTTTGACAACCCATCATAGTTAACCATCATTTCCCTTACATTTGGCATGCCTTCCAGTCAACTTGTCATGGAATATAAATTATGTGGATAAATTAATTTGGTATCCTAGCGATTAACCAAAAATCCCCGAAGGACATTACCGGAGGAATCTTGTTAGTTTATTTCTTACGTTAATAGAATTAAGCGCTTCACACACGTTCCGAACCTATATTACACTTGTGAACTACGCTGCCATTTTAGTTACTTCCACTAGTTCTACAATACTTCCAACATGATGGTTCTTTAGTTTTCAAATGTAATTATTCGATTAGTAACAAAGTATATAATATTAAAATAGACCTTTTTACAATTGCTTGGTATCGGCATTAGGGAAATGTCGTGCGGGTAGTCGACTAGTGCGAACCATGGCGGGGGATAGCTAAAACTTGCTGCAGACTTGGCTTGATTGAAGCCATCTGGATAAAATCTGGATGGCTTCAGTCAACTTTGGAAGTCCGTTTGCGAAAACATCAGCCGCAAACGTTCTCATCGTTATGTTAGTCATTCGCGTTGCCTAGCTTAGTGCCTTTTGGCTAAATTCTTAACAGCCAATTGCAGGGCTGGTCGCAATTCTCGAGTCCATTAAATTATAGCATTTCGATTAGTGAAGGGTCTAATGATTAGAGTGACAGCTAAGGGAGCGGAAAGACCTAGGTTCGATTTCTGGGCCATTCACTTTTTGACAGAAAAATTAAAAAGGGGAGGGCCTTATAGCTCATGGATGACCCAATTGTCCACCAGGCAGCGCCGATCAGTTGTGACCTGGCTTCAGCCATAGCATGTACCAAGCAAAGTTACTCCAGCAAACTTATACACCATATGCAGGATGTAATTTTTATTGGGATGTGTTTAGGGATAGAGCTGTTGAGTCCTAGTAGAGCTGGTACGTTTGGTGGTGTGTTGAGGGTCGGAAGATGCTGTTCCAGATTTGTTCTTGCTTCCTCAATCTTCATAGTGCTGGCAGTTGAGAGGCACATGAGCGGCGTCTTCAACTCACAAAATATACTTATATAAGTTAAAATCATGCAACAAATTATTTAAAGACCAACGCACGATTCCACAATCACAATACAAAAGGAAGGCAGAGGAACCAAATTTAAATTCATTCGGCCACTCAGCCACCGCTGTCATAGTTTATTAAAATAAATTAATGAATAATAAAAAGAAAATGAGAATTTTTAAAGTAATTTGCATAAAACTGAACTAGTATACTGCCATAGTTTTAAAAAACTTTAGTAATCAAATAATGAATTTAGATTTTTGAGCTAGTTGCAAATTTAGTTATTTCTGCCAAGCCGTTGTAGCAGCTATGGATTTCACGGAGAGTCGTACGAATCCATAAAAAAAGCATTTGCAAAGGCTTATCCTAATAAAAGTTAAAATAATATAATTAAAAAACAAATTATTGTCCTAGTGGGGGGGGGGGGATAATAAAAATAAACATTAGTGTAAAAGAAAAAAATTCTTCTTCTAAATCTTCTTCGTCGACAAAATTCCGAGAGGTGGCAACACAAAATTACGGTGTACGAGATTCAGAAATTACGATAATAATTTACAATAATTTGATTAAGTGGAAACAAGTATAAGACACCTACTCGTTATAGTACCGACGGCCACGGCAAGCGGCGAGATGCGAGTAGAATATTGGGGCGCAAAAGGAGACGCCTGCAGGGTGCTCAGTAAAGATATGACATAAGCGATAAGTTAACATCTGCAAGTCTTTGTAGTGCCACTTGTTTTCGTCTCTCACAACCCGATAAAAAGTTGGAACTGCAGTTCCCTAAAAGACAAATTTTTTAAATAAAAATAAACATTGGTGTAAAAGAAAGAAAATTACCTTAACTGGTTGTCCCAACACCAAAAAACATTCGATTGACCCTGTTTGAACGATCAAATTACCGACAATTGTCCCAGGTGGCACGTTTTGCCAGGGCAACACTGTCACGAGAAAAACAATTAATTTGATAAAACACTTTTTTTTTGAAGTTCAATTCACCTCATCTCTTTGATGTTCTGGAAAGATACGGTTACTTGAATTCTCATTCTTTCAACTCCCAATCTATAATCTAGAAAAATTAAAAAATACGAAAAAGTATTAACAATTGAAACCAAAAAATTGTTTACTTCTTTTAAATCGTCTTCGTCGACAAAATTCCGGTAAATAATGATACCCGGCGGCTTCCCGGTTGATGCTGCTCCACGTTGATGATTGTATTTACGTAATAAATTACACACCATATCTTTAAGGCCTTCAATGAACTCTCCTTTCGACTTTTGAAGTAGAAAAACATTAAAATTTTGAAAAAAAAATACAAGAAGGAACAGTTTTTTTACCTGGCTGCTCTTTTTTTCTATGACGTTTACCCATTTGTATGAAACCTAAATAAAAAAACCAAATAATAGAACGTTAAAACCAAAAATAATTCATTACTTCAATATATGAATAAAATAAGAACTTAAAATAAAGACACTTACGAGAAATTCGAAATTAGTGAACACAAGACTCAAGTAACGGTCTTTCTCTTGGTGAGGGTTAGGCAAAAAGGGTAACCATTTTTTCATCCCCGGGGGTTCGTTAAGTGACACAGCCAGAAATGGAAACTGCTGATTGGTCATATGTCACGTGCAGCAGCCTTTCAGCCAATGAGATGAGGTTTAGAATCCGCCTGAGTCAGCTAACTTTTTTGACGGAAACAAAAGTGAAAAAAGCGTAACGTCAGATTTTCTTACATTTGACAACATGTATACGAGTAGGGCTATTACCCGGGTCATAAAAACCCGGGCAATGGCCCGGTAAAAAAAATGACCCCCAAAACGATGGTTTGTGTGCACACAACTTTTTTGTTTCGAGTCAACGCTTGCGGCAGAGGTTTTCAAAAACGGACTTTGATAATTTTGCGTCCATTTTTTAGACCTAGTTAATGTAGATAATTTCATTTTACAATGACGTAATCAGAAAAAGAATCATAGATTCCTATATGCTAGGATGTTAATGATTTTTTGCGATTAATAGCAAAAAATTTGGGCTTATTAATTTTAAGCAGACTTGCCACCCGATAATTTGTTTGCCGATAATGTCCGCTAGGGATGACCGGCCCAAAAGTAATCGAAAATAAAATCTTTTGAAAAAGATCTGATTTTCGATTAATTTTAAATCATTTTTTTCCGATTACGGTTTGCGCCATCTACGGCTCAACATTGAAATTTATCATCACATTTTGCCCATTTTAGTTTTCAAAATACTTTTGAATGTGTTGACCAAACACTAAGAAATGTATAAGTATAAAACCCGTTTAAGTTACAAAAAGCCAAAAACTATGGAAGTCAGATTCCTAATCCTTTATAAATTGTTTAACATCAATTAACCGTCACGCTTAAAATGAAAAAGAGAAATAATATGTGACTTGAGAATGACAATACAGTACAATAAACCATGTTTTGAAACGATTTTATTAAGACGACCACACGGTAAATGCTGGGTCATTAACTTTCAAAAATAAAAGCATCTCAAAATGTCGGTCAGTTAGATTTGTCCCAATTTGGAAGTACCTGTAAAGAACGAACTTGGAAAACCTGTAAGTCATTACGGTTTTAGTCAGCAGATGGCACACACCAATAATCGAAAACAAAAATTTCTTTAATATCATCTAATCGCGATTCAGATTACAAAAAGTGATTTGATTTTCGATCAAAATTGTAATCGCGATTTTTTTTCTATCGCGATTGTGGCAAGTCTGATTTTAAGTTTTCCTAAGTAAACGGAGGGACCAGTGTACATAAGAGCCCTTGTAATTAATTTAGGGTTTCATTGTAAAATTTTTCGAAAAATACCCTTCTCTAAATTCAATAACTCAAATACGAACTGACGAAAACATTCGTATTTGATGATATAAATAAGTAGGTCTATTGGCCTATAGACCAGTTTCGGATGCTGCGTTGCAAAATTTACAAAAATCCAGGGGGGTTTCGATTGCCGGGGGAGATAGGAAAAAAGGGGGTTTTTGATTGATTTACCCTAGTAATACTTTTCCAATTCAGGAAATGTTCTGGAATCCTACACTTTAAGACATTATGCGTCTTCTCCAATCTTTTTAAATAATTAATCTGCCTTAAAATTCCGCCAAACTAAGCTTTGGCGTAGTCACTTAACGAACCACAGAGCTCTCCAATTTCCAGCGTTGCATTTTTAAAAAAATCTCGTTATAAGCAAGAACAGTTTACATTTGCATTGCCCCTTATGGAGATTTCCGGAGTCGTATCACCGAAATAATTTTTTCGAGTTCTTCTCTTGTGTTTTAAGACAAGTTCTTTACCTCGTTAGACTTTTAAGTTATCGGGTGATTACAAGTTTGAATTCCAGCTCTTAATTCCTTATAGTTTATTTGTTTTTAATAAAAACAAGAAACTTCTTGCTTATATTGGAAAGTCATCCCCAACGCCCCTTGCGGATTCTATGCTGAAGCTAAACGGCCTTCTACGACACAAACTTCGGCAAATTTATATTGTTATTATTAAAGCTATTGACATGGTGAACCGACATGGAAATAAATTTGATGTTTTTCAAAAGCTTCAAAATTCAAATGTACAGTGGCCACCAAACGATAGGTACACCCAACTATTTTCAGCGTATTCTGATGACGCTACGTGTCTTTGTAAAAAGTCAATATCTGTCGGAAAATCTATCATTTTCTCAGTTTGTGTTTATCCTTCAATTGCCCTTCATTCGCGTCTACGGTCTACGGCTATTTGTTCTACTGTCTTTCGTTTTCAGATTCCTTTCTAACCACTCTCTTGTTCTACCCTCTAATTTCGATTCGCACCCTATTCTCAGGTACGAGCCGTCGCACATTTCTGGAGCTCTCTCTTTCAGATTCTGCAAATTTATCGAACTAATCTAAACTAATACACAACGTAGGAACCTATCTTATTGGGGGTTTTCATCTCGTGTTTCGTTAACACTCACTTCTACTTAACACTAGAGACTTTTACGACATTTGGAGCCGTATCCAGGATTTCTTGGCCAAGCGTGGTCGGCAATCACTCATCTCTCGTTCCTTTATTCCGAGTAGGTCTCGTGGCTATTCAGGTTGTTAAGTCTTTTTAAAGGGTCATGCGTCCAAGAAAACCTGAAATCAATCTCGTGCATCACATCTTTTCTTGTCATCAGATGATTCTTAGCCTCAGAGTTTTACCCTGTTTCGCACCATAGCAGTGTTCATTGGCAATCCACGTGGCTGCGCACGGCACTACTCTCTCAGTACGCCACTGCCTTTCAGCATGCTATTCCTCTCGTGTCTATATAACTTACGAACGACACCTTTTCTCTTTTCTGCCAACAACGTTCATCTATTTTCATCATCGATTCTTGCTCTTGTCCCTATGCCAAGAAAGAGAAGCAGCAAGGTCAGACGGGCAACACGTGCTGCCGAACACGAGCAAAATCGAATTCTTCGGCGAGAAGCCAACGCACAGCGTCGAGCCGTCATTCAGCCTCAAGCTATTCCAACTCAACTCGCTCATCCTCAAGTCACTCAACTTCAAGTTGCTCAACCTCAATTGAATCAACCTCAAGCGGTTCAACAGCAACCACTGGAGGAACGTATACGATAGGCGTTGGGAATTTTGACGCTCTTCAAGATCTTCGTCGCAGAATACCTCTTCAACTATTGCCACCAATTAGCATCTTGGCTCGACAGGCAGCGTGAATTTTTCAAATTCCGATCGTTATTCAGCCCGTACCAATTCAGCCGGTACCACCAAGGAAAAACGAAGACGTTCTTCAATTGGCGCATGAAGGAGACGAAGCTTACATTCATTCGCAATTGGGGTTTTTAATTTGCCTGGTTGATAACTCGAAAGAGTCATTCAGCCAGCGATTTAGGGACCCTCTTTATTTTAAGCCAATCGTCAATACAGTCGCCATGTTGCTACCCACTATCCAATCATCTCAATAGTTGTCTCTTCTCATTCATCATAGTGAATCTCCAAAGCCTACAGTTAATTTGGATTAACTCTCCTTTCAAAACAACTGCTCGCTCATCACTGCAGCTCATCTGAATCTCTCGAGCTTCTCTCTTGCAACTGTTTATCCAACTCTATCTCGAGCCTCTAAAACGTTATTCACTTCATACGAAAGAACAGATGGCCTCACTACGTTCTCTCATTCAAAAGTGAGGTGGAAACCGCACAGCCACCACCAAGCTAATACAGGCGATCAACAACAACATTGCTGACGCTACAATTCCCCGTGATCTAAAGATCCATCTATTGAAGAAGAAGCTAGAAGATCTCCACAGGAAGGTAAAAGATTTGGAGACATCGGATGCGGCAAGTGTGGAAAATTTGGCCGAAGCTGATATCGCAGCAGACATTAACGACGCCATACTGTCAACTTTAACAACAATGAAGCCCGTGACGAAGCAGAATACGTTCTACAATAAGTAATGGACGGAAGAGATGCCGAGATTGCAAAAACAGCACTTCCGTAGCACTTACTACCCAAACGCCAAGAAACACAAACCTTTTGTTTTTTTTTTTGGAAACTGCTATCACTACTGCTCAATCTCAATTTCAAAACGCTCCAGTAACATTCTGGTAAACGAGGGAGCACAGCGAACTTTCATCGATTTCGATCTCGTTAAACAACTAAAGCTCCAACCAATACGGAGAGAAAGTCTAGTTCTCATTGGTTTCGCGTCTTGTCGCGGAGTTTCTGATTTTTATGATGTTGTGATTTTAGTTTTTAGTTTTTATTGATGCCTCTCTGATCGATCGCCAAAGATCACCTATTCTCATTCAAGCAATCGTCATTCCGCACATTGTGTACTCTCCTTGTGATCCTTTCGAGCAGATTTATTGTCAATGCCTCATTTCAAGAATCTATCACTGGTTCATCCAGTTTCTAACAAGTCCAATTTCAACGTGGACTTTCTAATCGGCGCATATTACAATTGGGATATCGTCGGTGATCAAGTCATCCGTGGACTAGGTCCAACAGCTGTTCAATCAAAAATTGGTTATCTCATATTTGGGTGGCTGGATAATTCTAATGACACCATGAAGCAATAAGTCCTAAATCTGCATATTTCAGTTGAAGAAAAATTGCCCGTTTCTGGCAGCTTGAAACACTCGGAATCCAGCCATATATGGAATCAAAACAAACTACTCAAGCATATAATTAGAAAGCTGTGTATTTTCGAGATGGAAAATACATAGCGAGACTACCGTGGAGTAAGTCACCCTCACCTTTCGTCCAACTTTCAAACGGAAAAGGATACGAAAAAGATATGAGGAACTATCAAGAGCCTAGCTTAAAAGGGATCAAATGGAATCAAACTCTATTCACGAATCATTCAGGATCAGCTGGACAGGAAATTCATCGAGAAGGTTCCGTCTGCTGAAGTCAACAATCAGAGTCATTACATTCCCCATTTTGGCGTTTTCAAAGACCCCATTTGAAATGGCGTATCACTCATTTATAAAAGAGTTTTATTACTAATTTTATAAAAGAGCTTCTTTCAAAACAAAATTATGTTCGAAAACCTTTTAGTTGTGGAAGAAGATGAAATTTCTGTTGCGGCGCTAACATAGCTGCAAAGTACGTCAAGGAAATTGACCACAACACTCATGTCTTTTACCCAATAAGAAGGCAAAAAAGAAAAAATTGCGCCCATCAGTGTCTTCATCAACTACGGAGAGAACACAGAAGTGATCCAGCAGTAAGAGGCAGCATCACACCACACCGCTCAGCTCCAATACAAACCTCCAGGAAAAAATAATTAATAAAGTATATCTTAATTTTTGGTTGACTATACGCGGCTGATAACTAATTACACAACCGAAGACTATAACTTCATAGTATGAAGTTGACGAATCTAAGCCAAGTAAAATGTAAGCATAGCTCATCTATCACAATGCAAAAATACATTCGCTTGGGCAAGTTAAAGACCAATTTTTTACAATTAGGCATGTAAAAATTTTTTAATTTTTATCCCGGTTTTTTAACTGCTCAACGTAACCCTAGTACTTCTGAAACCAATGCTGACCAAAATTAATATTAGTTTAGGTCAATTTGTTTGTTATTTATTGATTTGATTTAATCAACAAACATATACCTTACAATAAATTTATCCTGTACAGAATCTCATCTACGAGAACTGATTAAGTTTCTGAATCGTTTGTTTCCCATCGGCTAATTTGATCGAACTAAACAATAGGAAACCTAATTACCACAAAAATAACAAAATGTATGTATTTGCGGTGCTCTACTAAACCTAATGGGTACTGGTTTGACGATCCTAAGTAGTCAAATTGCAATTTGTACTTGCGTGCGAGTGGAAGGAAATATTACGATTTTCTTCATGAAAATTCCAAAGGTGGCATGTCTTCATCTCTTACAGTGAATCGGTGCATCGAAGAATTCTACCCTAGTAGAACGAGATATCTTTCAGATATCTTAAAGACAAAGAGTTATCTACCAGAAACATATCTTATTGATAACCATCTAGTAACCTATTGTCATCTCTTAAAGATATCTTTCTTGAATATCCACATATTATAAAAAAAATTAGTGGGCGGAGTTTGTTTGTGTATCTGTTTGTCTGTTTGTCTGTCCGTGTCTGCGCACGCTCTGATTGGCTGTCTGGAATTTGGTCTTTTCCTTTATGTATAGGGTGCGAGGGAGGGGGGACAACGGTTTGCCGCCACTGTCAAACAGCCGCGGACAGTTTAAACTACCACTAGGCGACTCATAACAGTCCTTGGACTGGCCGCCAGGTTACTAGTCTAATATATATCTTTCTTAGATATCTTAAATATATCTATTATACATCTTAGATAGATATTTCAAATAAATCTTTGAAAAATGCTTTTAAATATTCTACACCACATCTGTTTCACTTTCTCGTATAATTTATTACTAATTTCGAGAACTCGTTTATTGTCGACTGTGGGGATCGGACCTCTGACTATTAGTATGGTAGCCTCACTCGCTAACCACTATACCAACATGACATACTAGAATAGAATAAATAAGAAATATATTTTTTTACCGATGGGATTTATGTTTTAACTAAAGATAATAGATATTATCTGCACCATGTAGGATTCTAGGTAGACGATTTGCGGTTCCCTTGAAATCTTCAGCTGTTTTGCGTATAGAAATCGTATTATTAGCAAGCTATAAAATCTTGTTGGATTTTGCAAGAGTGCATGCAACCACTTTATTGCAACTAGCCAGTCGTACTATCGAGTTCATATCTAATCCGCCCATCCAAAAAGTTAAATTATCCAAGCGTGATTAAACTACATTTTAAAAACAACAATGGTCCAATGTTCCTCCTTCGTTGGCTGCCGTTTTCAAATGTTTGCTAGAAACTCAGGACCTCAGTTCCTAGTAGGAGATTTGCAACTTTACCTTAATCTCCAATTTGTTGAAAAAAGTGGTGGAAAAAATATTTTGAAGGATTTTTTTTTAAATTTGACATTGTACGATTTCAATGATTTGATTATAAATAACTTGATACTCGAATTGTTCATTCATTCTGTCTCAATACCCAGACAACACGCTTGGTTTAAATTTGGGAAAAAAGACGTCTTTGTGTGATCGTCTGAATAGGCTGGATAAAAGTCGGCTTTTGGCGGTCTAATTTAGACGCACATATTTTTATTTGGGATAAAAAAGACGTCGTCTATACCGTCCGAATAGGCTTGATAAAAGACGGCTATTGGTGGTCTAATTAATGGGTTTCAAACTGGGTTTTTTAACGGTCCAAAAATAATTTTTTTTCTGGCCGCAAAGTGGGTTTTCCGTAGTTTTTCCGGCTTTTGGTGGTCTAATTAATGGGTTTCAAACTGGGTTTTTTAACGGTCCAAAAATAATTTTTTTTCTGGCCTCGAAGATTATTTAATTGGTCTAAAAAGAGTTTGAATTTGTCTCTATCAGGATTTACTAAAGATTTGTCATTGTAACTTTAGGGAAAAAGTTAAAGTCCGCTTAATACAGTCTAAATATATAATTTCTATGTGTACTAAAGAATGTGCTAGTGTAGTGGTTAGCGAGGTGGATAGTGAACATAAAGGATCAGGATTCGAATCCATTTTGGTTCTTTTATTTTTATTTTAGATATCTTACGTAAAATGTTTTTATAAAGATATTTTCTAAATGTTTTATAGATATGATAAACGGGTGATGTTTTTGTATATATTTCAAAGATATCTGTAAGATGCCAACAAAGAAAAATACACCAGAAAGATATATAGATATCTTAAAGATATCTAAAAGATATCTCGTTCTACTAGGGTATCCTGTTTTTCGCGAGGCAGAAATGAATTTTGAAAATTTCATCATCTGCTATCTAGAGAAAAACAATCTTGAAATAATCATTTGTTTGTCTGGAGAGCAGACCAGCATAGTCATCAACGTTGAATAATCAAACTAGTCTAATTCATTAGTAGGTTACAGCTACTTATTAAAGGAAAATGGACTTCTTAAAAAAGGAGATGGGTAGTAGCGTAGCTCGAAAAAAGTTGGACAGAGGACCCATATAAAAGTTCTTCTGAAGTTCCTCAACCATCCCTTTATAACTCTGCATATAGCGTCCCAGCGTACTGCCTGGGCCTCGTCCCGCCTATATAACCAGAGACAACTGTACTACAGAATACTAAAGTATGAACACAAAAACACTGAGCTGCAGAATGAGATTTTGCGTCGGGCTTTATACAAAAAATAAGGTAAAACTAGTTAAAAAGAAAGGGATAGGAAACAAGATCAAAGGACAACAAAAGAGAAAACAGGGCCTCGACGAGACCGTCAGAAAATAGATGATCGCTCACTCTGATTCTTTACACTATCTTTCCCGGACGTGAATTTCATTCGATTCCCCGTGAAATTTTCTACTTTTGCGATAAGTTTTGTCTCAAAATTAGTTTTAGTGTATTTTAAATTAATATTCGTATGTATAAAAGGGGCAGTCCTTTTCGGATGTATGTCTAAGTAAAATGCGGGAGATGCCAGGATTTTGGAAGAGTGTAAAAAAGTTCGAAAATAAGTTGGAGAATATCCGCCCTTATTTAATTCTTTAAAAAACCATCATTTAGGAAGGTCAAAACCAAATTTTTCAATTCAATAATAACCTAGTTTATTTCAATATTAAATTTTTTTTTAATTTTTCCGGGGGCATGTTATTTCAAGAGTCATCTCCGTTGCCAACCGCTCAGTATTAGTGTTCCACACACCTGCTTGGTGTACTGCTCTATAGTCGCTTCTTGCGTTTATTCATAGCCTACCAAATGTACTACTTAAAGCCTGAACCATTGAGCTCGAAAAGTGACCGACGCCTCAGGCTAGGGGAGGAGCTTATTCCAGAATGGACACTAGCGACACCACCAAACAGTACAGAACTTCATTGGGTCTTTCCTACCCTTCCTTTTATTGTGTCCCGGGTTATAAAGCCTCGGGTTTAACCGGCAAACCCGGGTAATCGGGTAAAAATTTTATTTAAATTAAAATCAAGATGGAGTTTTGAACTCTGGACTGCATTAGACCTTTTTCAAAGTTTTACCGCTCTACTAGAATAGCTACCTAATAATAATAAATGAGTAGATTTTTCTTCAATGCTATTTCAACCATTACAACAAGTAATAATACAACCAAAACTATTCGTAATAATGAATGAAGTTACATAAACCTTTTTCTAACGAAGTTTAAAAGGCTTTGTTTCATCTGTTGAATCGATTATTGCATTAAAAAGCGCTTTAAGTAATAAATTAATGAAGCCCTTCGGAGAACGCAAGCAAATATCGCTGGTTTCTTTCTTCATAAATAAAAGAAAAAATTATTTGTATGTATTTTTGTTTATAATTTTGAAATCTATAATAAATAAATGAGCAAGCTTTTTGGGAGGAACCTAATGTCCGTTTGTGGTCATGCTCTCATTGGTCCACGTCGCCACGTGACTGCTGATCTGAAAAAGGGTCTCTTCCCCGCGCTTCCCTTGGGGCACGTTCCTCAACATTTCCACCCTCTACCATTTTAGTGTATTAAAAAAAGAGGGGAGATTGTTGAATGGAATGTGTTGTTGAATGGAACTAAGCGATCAAAGCAAGTAATATTTGGCGGAAATTTTAAATATGGAAACATGTGTATATTTTTCAAAAAGTTGTTCTTCGTCACCAGTAGACTGCGCCACAGTCCATTCGACCTAGAGGAAAGGAGGACATCGGTCAAAACCAATGCACGGGCGAGATAGCCATGGTCCAGGCTTTGACTAGTCACATTTAGGGGGCAATGTTTCAACCTGGTCTCAGGCAACGCGACAAAACATATTGTCGGCGACAATATTAACGTGACAAAACATTACGTCGGAAGCATGGTCCGTTTTGATACACTGTTTTGTCGCGATATCGAAAATTTTTGGTCTTTTAAGGCTCCAATATTGTTTATTATGGGATCATTACTATTTCTTTTTCAATATTTTCGATAATACGTTTTGTCGCGTTGCTTATTTTTTATTTCTTAATTTCTTTTGGTTTTGAAAAACGATTCCGAAAATAATGATAATTATTTATTCATTTATTTCGTTTTTTACCAAAATTTTTCGATTGTTTTCGGCAGAAATTTCGACAAAATGTTTTGTCGCGTTGTTTTCTAAGATTTTTACACTTTTTAAAGAAAATAGGGGAAATTTAAAATTTGAATAAATTGCCTGGTTTAATAGATTTTTTGCTATTTTCTTTAAATTGTTTTTTATTTTACAGTTTTTTTTATTATACGTTTTGTCGCGTTGATTTGATTTAATTTCTTATTTTCTTCTGGTTTTGAAAAAATCAATCGGAAAATAAGTGATAATTATTGATTCATTTAATTTTTTTCCAAAATATTTCGATTCTCTTCGACGAAAACTTCGACAAAATGTTTTGTCGTGTTGTTTTCTTAGATTCGTACACTTTTTAAGAAAAAAACGGGAAATAAAAATTGGAATAAATTGCCTGGTTTAATAGGATTGTATCCGATCCGATATGGTTTTTTTTTAATTTTGCAGCTTTTTTCGATAAGACGTTTTGTCGCGTTATTTTTTTATTCGCTGTGTTTTTACTGCCCAGAAACGTAAATTGGAAATTATTAATTTTATCTGTTTTTTTTTTATTGCTAAAATTGTACAATTTCTTAGATTTTCCTGGAATATTTTCCATGGATTTTTTCCATGCAAATCGACAAAATGTTTAGTCGCGTTATTTTTTTTTCGATTTCAGTATTTATTGACGAAGGAAAGGTATTTTAATTAAGGTAAAGTCATTTTGTCCATCGATGGAAATATGGCTGTAGAGTAAACTACTCGATAATTGCACTGGCCGAATTTAAATTGCACTGAGGGTGAGGCTGTGCCCGGGTAATTAAATTACCCCAAAAATTATGGCCCGGTTCACTAAATTTTGTTCGGGTCGGGTCACCGAGTTTATTTTTACCCGTGGGCTTTGTTTTTGGCTGCCATTTTGGTTTTACTTAAATAGTTAACTTTGTTTTTTTTTTTACACAAATAACTGTGCAATTAGTTTTTGGATTGGGATAAAGGTGTCGGCGTGAGAATTAATTGAAATGGGAATCGGTTTTAGGAGTTTTGTTTCTATCCCGATAGATGGATCTGATGCTGTGATGCAATTATAACAAGGCCGAGGGATGTCATAGCCTTTTATAAAACAGGGGAATCAAACCAAAACTCAACTTGGAATCGGCCAACGCGGTGGATCCTTCAACAGACTTTGGGACCTTTCTGTTGAAGGGTCCACCGCGTTGCCTTTTTTCCCTATTCATTTCCCCGTTATAACTAGAGCCCCCATCGGCCAAAACGGGAAACTTGAATTAAAACAAATAATGGTTTAACAAAAATGGCGACCGGCTCGGATGACAGCGAATTTGCTGAATTCAATTCTTAAAAGTTCGTAAAGAGTTCAAAGAGAGACAAGAAAAATTAAAAAGGAAAGAAATTAGCTCACGTAAATATGGAGAATAATGGTGTTCGATATTGTAGGGGATTTAAAGACAGAAAGACCTGTAGAAATGAGTTAATGAAATTGAGAATGTCACAGAAAATCAAAACTTTTTCCAGATGAATGTCTAAGAAACACAAGGTAACGCTATCAAACTCATTGTTTTGTTTGTTTAATGCTTTAATTATGATTTCTATCCAGGTCTGAACAACCAGCCTATTAAAATTGATTGTGCAATAAGTGATGCAGTTCGTGACCTGAATAATGTTCTCTTACGACAACTTGCAGCCTTTGTGTGTACTTCTGCCAACACAAATTCTGAATACTGACATAAAATTGTATTTATAGGGATTTCCTTAAGTACAGTCAATATTTTACAACTTTTTATTATAATCGACAAATTTTTAAAGATGCAGCTGTTCCTGTGTTTGAACTCATTTTTTGTCATAGCTGCCAAGTCTTCAGAGAAATTCGATTAAATGTGGATGAAGAATGTGAGTGCACTCTTTCCCTCTCCATGATTGCACCCATCCGCATCAACAAAAGTTAAGTTGAGCTGGAGCTGATAGGTAAATTATATGAAATAGTTGAATTTTTCATGTTTTTCAAAGTTTGTAATTAATTTAAAATATAGGCTTCAAACAGGAATGAGAGGTGCCTTTGATAAGCCCCAAGGTAATGCCCCAAGATCATGGTCCTCTTACTGCTTGGTATAAATGGTGAACAATTTTCAGCCAACAATAATTTTGTTGCCTAACCCATCTTTGTTATTCAACTACCATCTTTGAACTCATTCAAATTAGAATAAACAGAGGTGGAAAACAAATAAAGTGTTTATATTATTTATTTGAATGGAATAATATAAGTTTGGTAAGGCACAGTGGAAAGTTTTTCAAATGTTGATGATTCTTCCCAAATACATGTCAATGTTTGTAATTGGTTACCTCATTTTGGTTACGATTGATTGTTATGATCAGCTTTTGTATCTCCAATTGTCGGATTGGAAGAACATGTGTTGGCAGAACCATCGGTAAATCAGCCTTCTTCATCCGAGTCTTTATATCAAGAGGGAGAGGGTAGATCATTAATCACTATTTAAACAACATAACACGCAGACATAACAATCAATTACCTATTTCATTGAACATATAAGGGGATATTGGGAAATAGTCCTTACATAATTTCAGACGGGTTGTTGAAGCACTTTGTTATGGTGTAAATTCCATGAGATGACATGTAATTTGAGATGAGAATTGTAATTTTTTGAATTGTAATTTCCAGCAGACAGTCCGATTGAAAGCAATGTTGCCAGTTTTGGACTATAGCGAAGGCGGAAGAAAGAGTCAAAATCTAATAAAAAATAATTTAAATTTTTATATAGCTCTGATTCAATTGAAATTTATGTCCTATGATAGCTTTTTGTCGAATACTTATTTTTCTGTGAAAATATAATGTGTAATTCAATTTAATAACTTGTAAATTGAAATTTTATTTTATGGTAGTAAATTACTCACTAGTACGGAAGTAACGGAACTGTCAATTTTTTTCAATAATTAATTTACAGATTAAATATACACCAAAATTCCTAAAACATTACATCATTCGATAGTTATTGATGAGATTATCTAACAAAAATGTCAATAATATCAAAATCCCATGAAAACGGATTTTGTTACTTGTACTTTTATAGCGAGTTGGTTCTGTAGGCGACAGTCGCCTACAGAACCAAGTCGCGGGCGACTCTGTTGACAAAACTGAAGAACTTTTGCATGAGAAACTTATATTTTTTTACATTTTTATAAGAAATTTCCTAGATTTAGATAGATCTCCTCAACAACTATTATATTCCGCGATGCTTAACGAATTTTTTTATATATTATAGCTGCAAATTAATCATTTACAAAAATAGACAGTTCCGTACAAGGGAGTAAATTATTGTGATAAAATAAAACACTTCTCTTTCGGCTGACAACTAGTTTATATCGCTTACGCCTGGCCTAGCCATCTTTTGCGCTTTCATATACTTCTTTTTCACTACGAACAATTAGAACAGCAACTAATAAAACGTTCAACGGCTACTGTAGCTGCTTTGACAGAAGAAAAACAGAAACTGGATCATTAATTTGGTTTTGCAGCTTCAAAGTGAAACGGAAACTATCGGTGACTGACAGCTGTTGGAATCTTTGTTTTCAGACTTTACTTGATTCAACATGATTCCTAGGTGAATACGTCAGTCTCTGTATCAAGTGCAGCGCGGATTGCTGAGTAGGAGAGCTGAGCAGTTAACGGCAGAACGTGTTTGAGTAAACACGACACTAAAAGCGGATGTAAAGGGGATGCGCGATGAAGTGAAGAAGATTTCAGCTGCGTCAGAGTAAAAAAAGAAGAGGAAAAAGAAAAGAGGAGCAGATTAGGAGGATAAGAAGGCGATAAGAAGGAGCAGAACTACACAGATGACACCTCGTTATATTCATAGAGAGGACGACGCCCGTCTATATGAAATAATAGGGCACTGCTGCCGAGAAGTTGTCCCAGTGGGAGTGCCTCGTCTCTTATCCCAAAGAAAAGAAGGAAGAATGGAATAGAATGGAATACAAGACGCGCAATTGCAAATGTAAGAAGAAGAAAATAAGAGAGCAGCATTTTAAAACAGCCGAGTTGACGAGTAAGTTGTTCGGCTGCAGAGATGTGCACCATGTATTCGGGAAGAATGATCAACATTTCAAAACATTTCAAATGTGCCTTACCAAACTTGTCATATTATTCCATGCCATTCCAATAAATAATAAAAACACTTTTTCCACCTCTGTTTATTCTAATTTGAACAAGTTCAAAGATGGTATTTGAATAACAAAGATGGGTTAGGCAACAAAATTATTTTTGGATGAAAATCATACGCCATTTATACCAAGCAGTAAGAGGACCATGATCTGGGTGATGCTTGACATTATTTGCGCCATCAGGTTCCAGCTGAGCATTCTCTTTAATTGTTTAGACTCCACGCTCAAACTTGGTGAATCCCCATTTCTTGGAGACGTAAATCTATTTCGAAAAAAGCAATATAAGTAATTACATTCTTAACTTCTTTCACCAACAAAATACCTTTTGGCGACCAGGGAATTTGAACTTGGCTCGGCGAAGGGATTCGATGACAGCAGCATTGTACTTGTCAGAAGAGCGAATGCTCATGATGGGTTGTCCAATATTCGCGCGGGCAACAGAACCTTTGGGGCTTTCTAAAGGCACCTCTCATTCCTGTTTGGAGCCTATATTTTAAATTAATTAACAACTTTGAAAAACATAAAAAATTCAACAATTTCATATAATATACCTATCAGCTCCAGCAAAAATTTACATTTTGTTGATGTGGATGACATGCAAAGGGTGCACTTGCATTCTGATGTGGAATACATCCTTACCACAATGCTTCACCAAGCACTGGAATACAAAAATGACATTAGAACTATCTTAAAACATTTTATTACTAGAGACTTACCTTGTTAGCGCAATTACGGCCATCTTCCAAAGCTTCGTTTATTTGCTTGTTTTATTTGGAATTCGTGGACGTTTCAAAAATGAGTTCAAACACAGGAACAGCTGCATCTTTAAAAATTTGTCGATTATAATAAAAAGTTGTAAAATATTGACTGTACTTAAGGAAAACCTTATAAATACAATTTTATATCAGTATTTAGAATTTTGTGTTGGCAGAAGTACACACAAAGGCTGCAAGTTGTCGTAAGAGAACGTTATTCAGGTCACGAACTGCATCACTTATTGCACAATCAATTTTAATAGGCTGGTTGTTCAGACCTGGATAGAAATCATAATTAAAGCATTAAACAAACAAAACAATGAGTTTGATAGCGTTACCTTGTGTTTCTTAGACATTCATCTGGAAAAAGTTTTGATTTTCTGTGACATTCTCAATTTCAGGGCCACCCTAAATCGTCATCGTCATCGTCATCGTCATCGTCATCGTCATCGTCTGTTTATGTACTAAACTGCGGAATGCAGTGTGGAAATCATGAAATGGCCACCAGTTGTCGTTAGCGGGATATGCCGACACTTCGAACAGTCGATTTACTCGGATTTAGTCACTTTTACGTTCATTTTGTTATTCAAAATATTGCGCAATCATTTAAAAGTTAAAAAAAAATTAGGAAATGCTTATCGAAGGAAAGTCCACTATCGAGTCACTTCTACAATCCAACATATCTTATTTTTATTTAACTATTATATATTGGCTGGGTATCTACCGACGAACGATAGTTATAACTACTCTAACTGCTATATACATTTTTATATATCATTATATATAATTTTATATAATATCTTTATATATTTTTATATATAATTATATAAGGTTTATATGCAGTTATATGAGGTTTTCTATACAAGCATCTACTAGCAAGCGCAGCAGTAGCATACGCAAAGAACGCACAAAGCAGCAGTAGCATGCTACATAAATATTTACATACCATTATATACGATTATATATAATGGTATATATACAGGCATTATAAAATTATATAAGAATATATATAATTATATATAAAGTTTTCTTCTATTTACGTAACATTATATATTTTTATATAATTATAGAAAGCGAGCAAGATTATCGTTAGAATCACGTTGAAATAAATATTTAAAAATATATAAGAAATATAAGAAATACTGCACCATTGCACCAACTTGCCCAGTGTATAAATATCGGTGCGAAAATTACAAAATTTAATTTGATTTATTGATTCGATATTATTTATATTTGAATTAAGCATTCGCATTATTATTTGTTTATTCATTAGCATAATTAATTACGATTTATTACATAGAATCACATTTCTGTTACCTTCTGCACGAAACGACAAAAAAAATGGCATCTAGTGCTGCCTCTGGTGGCTTCCACAGCGCCTCCCACATTTTAGCCCCCTAAGAACAGACGATGACGATGACGATGACGATGACGATTTAGGGTGGCCCTCAATTTCATTGGGTGCCGGACGTTCAGGCCAGGGACGTTCAGGCCAGGAACATTCAGGCCAGTGGCCTGAAAATTTATTTACTGGCCTGAATGACTTAGGACATTCAGGCCTGTCAAATTTTAAGTCTAAATTTAGATTTTAATTCAATGATTAAACAATGTATGCCAATGGCCCATTTATCTCAAGAAATAGAAAATTCACGTGGCATTTTAGGTACTGCTATCACAGACCAAAATGCTAATATATTTAAATTTGTGTGATTGCCTCGACATGTCACTCCCTAAAGGTACGTTCACACTACAGCCCTTTTCTGCGTATTGCGTATTACGTATTACGTTTTTCGTTTACGTTTTCTCTACGTAATTTTCACTTCGTTTCTGACTTACGTTAAAAACTTCGTATTCTGTTCACACTACACTGTGTACTTTTACGTTTTAAAGTAGGAATACGCACAGCGGTTGTAGAATTTCGACGATGAATTATTATTAAGCTGATAATAAACCAATAAGTTTCAACCGAAATTAAAATAAGACAATAATCTCACTTATCTTTCTCTTATTTGAATTTTATATAAAGACCTATTACTAGATAGCAAGATTCAAGTAGACAAGTAGGCCTGCGATTGTGAAAGACAGCCAACTGAAACTTGTCCAAATACAAAATGCAGAATAATTAAGACATTTGCTCCTGGGAATTAATAAACGATGTTTAAAAACTTGTGTTAACATTAAACTCATTGTATTGCTATAATGCACCAATGTGGCACACAATACAAAGTTGTACATCAAGGGTATATCATACAATCAGTAGCATAGGTTACACAAAATCAATAATTCTTCACTGTAGTATTTAGAACCTAAATAGAATTGCTTTGTTATTTCAGAAAATAGTTTAATCTAATCAAAGATATTGTTAATAACTTAACTGCAGGGGGGAAATACCAATATCACCTGCTTGCTTTTTCAACGAAGAACTTTTTTGCTGTCTTTTCACTCTTTTGTTTACTGAATGTAATAGTCACCTTTTGGTAGTTGTAGATGTCATATTTTAAGAATTTACAAGAAATCAATGGAAATATAACTAATTGTCAATTACTGAATTTGAAAAATATTATTAGCAGAAGTCAAAACTGTCAATATTGATAGTACTTAAAAGCTGAAATCAAACAAAAAACAAAAGAATGAAGACAAGCGTATGAGATTTTGTCTACGTAGTGCGTAGAACGTTCCAAAATCTTATGTAAAAATGAGAGCCATCTCATTTTTACATAGTTACGTTTTGACTTCGTTTTCACTCCGTTTTGAGTTTAAGAATTACGTACTACGTAGAGCGTTGTGTGTGAACAGCTTGACGTTTCGACAAACGCAATTCGTAAGGCGAAAACGCTATACGTAGTACGTAAGATTGTACGTAAGACTGTAGTGTGAACGATACTTAAAGTCAATATTCGTCGTATTCTAAGCGAGGGGTTGGCAACTCAAAATTTGGGTGTACGAGGATTCCAAAGATCCTACGGGCTTTTGCGGGTTTCAAAGGGTCTAAAGGGGTTCAAAAAAAATTTGAACGCTGATTCTGAGGATTCTGGGGGGTCTAAGTTAGTTTCTTGGGGTTTGAATTATGATATAAATATTTTAAAGAAAAAAATAATTGGGATTCTACGGGATTCTGGCAAAAAGTGTACGAAGATTCCGGGGAGTTGCCAACCCCCCGATTCTAAGCTCAAATGTGTTTGATCCTATTTGTGATGATCCGCCTTTTTACTTTACTATAAGTTACAGTATGTATATGCAAAATAGGGAAGTTTTTAAACGATTCATCAGCTATTACGACGAGGATACAGATCAAACGAATGTTCAACGTATTCTGAACGAGATGTTGTATCAACCACTGTGGTTTTCAATTCTTCAATGTAATTAAATTTTATTTACTGGCCTGAAGGTCCATTTTACTGGCCTGAAAGACCACGACATTCAGGCCACTGGCCTGAATGTTCCTGGCCTGAACGTCCTATATCCATTTCATTAACTCATTTCTACAGGTCTTTCTGTCTTTAGATCCCCTACAATATCGAACACCATCATTCTCCCATGTTTACGTGAGCTAATTTCTTTCCTTTTTAATTTTTCTTGTCTCTCTTTGAACTCTTTACGAACTTTTAAGAATTGAATTCAGCAAATTCGCTGTGTTTTGTTAAACCATTATTTGTTTTTAATTCAAGTTTCCCGTTTTGGCCGATGGGGGCTCTAGTTATAACGGGGAAATGAATAGGGAAAAAAGGCAACGCGGTGGACCCTTCAACAGAAAGGTCCCAAAGTCTGTTGAAGGATCCACCGCGTTGGCCGATTCCAAGTTGAGTTTTGGTTTGATTCCCCTGTTTTATAAAAGGCTATGACATCCCTCGGCCTTGTTATAATTGCATCACAGCATCAGATCCATCTATCAGGATAGAAACAAAACTCCTAAAACCGATTCCCATTTTAATTAATTCTCACGCCGACACCTTTATCCCAATCCAAAAACTAATTGCACAGTTATTTGTGTAAAAAAAAAACAAAGTTAACTATTTAAATAAAACCAAAATGGCAGCCAAAAATAAAGCCCACGGGTAAAAATAAACTCGGTGACCCGACCCGAACAAAATTTAGTGAACCGGGCCATAATTTTTGGGGTAATTTAATTACCCGGGCACAGCCTCACCCTCAGTGCAATTTAAATTCGGCCAGTGCAATTATCGAGTAGTTTACTCTACAGCCATATTTCCATCGATGGACAAAATGACTTTACCTTAATTAAAATACCTTTCCTTCGTCAATAAATACTGAAATCGAAAAAAAAATAACGCGACTAAACATTTTGTCGATTTGCATGGAAAAAATCCATGGAAAATATTCCAGGAAAATCTAAGAAATTGTACAATTTCAGCAATAAAAAAAAACAGATAAAATTAATAATTTCCAATTTACGTTTCTGGGCAGTAAAAACACAGCGAATAAAAAAATAACGCGACAAAACGTCTTATCGAAAAAAGCTGCAAAATTAAAAAAAACCATATCGGATCGGATACAATCCTATTAAACCAGGCAATTTATTCCAATTTTTATTTCCCGTTTTTTTCTTAAAAAGTGTACGAATCTAAGAAAACAACACGACAAAACATTTTGTCGAAGTTTTCGTCGAAGAGAATCGAAATATTTTGGAAAAAAATTAAATGAATCAATAATTATCACTTATTTTCCGATTGATTTTTTCAAAACCAGAAGAAAATAAGAAATTAAATCAAATCAACGCGACAAAACGTATAATAAAAAAAACTGTAAAATAAAAAACAATTTAAAGAAAATAGCAAAAAATCTATTAAACCAGGCAATTTATTCAAATTTTAAATTTCCCCTATTTTCTTTAAAAAGTGTAAAAATCTTAGAAAACAACGCGACAAAACATTTTGTCGAAATTTCTGCCGAAAACAATCGAAAAATTTTGGTAAAAAACGAAATAAATGAATAAATAATTATCATTATTTTCGGAATCGTTTTTCAAAACCAAAAGAAATTAAGAAATAAAAAATAAGCAACGCGACAAAACGTATTATCGAAAATATTGAAAAAGAAATAGTAATGATCCCATAATAAACAATATTGGAGCCTTAAAAGACCAAAAATTTTCGATATCGCGACAAAACAGTGTATCAAAACGGACCATGCTTCCGACGTAATGTTTTGTCACGTTAATATTGTCGCCGACAATATGTTTTGTCGCGTTGCCTGAGACCAGGTTGCAATGTTTATACCATGACATTTGGATTTTGGATTTTTTGTAGGAGGTCTGATACGAAGTCTGATACTACGGAGATTATTAAGCGCGTAATCAAGGCGGCAGTTCCATCCATTCTGCCAGAATCAAAAGATAAGAATATTGAAAAATTAAGAGAGCCATCTAGGTCACGGGAAATAGCCTTAGTTACAACTGAGTCAAGGTCGATGGTTGCGTCAAGAGCACCGAGAGCATTGCATACATGGGATGCGTAAAAGGTCTGAAATTAATTTCTATATCAAAGGGCCAATAGAGACGATTGCCCTAAGCGTCGGTGACTGGATAAAAGTGGGACGGGAAGGAAGAAAATACCTAACATTTTTTTAGAGAAAAGCAAAAATTTACATGAGATGGTAGTTTAAAGTCTTCATAATGGCAATCTGGCCCTCCGAGGATTAACTCATTGCTTTCTTGAATATTTTATTTTTCTTGGCTTCGAGGTCATTGAGGTGGATTTTTTATAGCGTGTGGGTTCTAGGAGCCAAGCTGTTTTTCACGTTTGCAGAGAGCAATATATCTGAAGCATTCGGGATGGCTGGTTGGGAGGTGGTTGGGAGGGCTCATTTTTTATTTCCCCATTACAAAATTTAAAACCATTGAGGCTCACTTCCATGAGTAATAGTGCCAGAGTTTAAGCGTCCCCTGGTTTGGTTTTATTGCGACATAAATTTTTGTCAAATCTGAAATATTCTCTGACTTTTGTTGACTAAAAATAGAAAAAAGTTATCTATTTGCATCTCAATTCGATCTTTTCTTTATTAACAAACATTAATAATCAATATTGCAAAAAACTGTCTGACTGTGTTTGGCTTACAACAAAACACTAGAATAACACATTTACAATAATTTCATTAACAAATCAAAATTAGATTATATGAGCAAACTGCGTTTCAATGCGTCTACGCTAAAAAAAATAGCCGTTTTCAAAAGTTGAAATGGAATTGTAATTATATTACAGTAGTCACCACGAGTATTAGAATTCTTTCTAATATCCATAGGCGGCCGTGTAAATGTCTCGCTAAATTGCGCGACAATTACGCGCCTAGATTTTTTTTTTATTTTGTCAGAAACCTTGATTAATAGGCTCTGAATTTAAAAAATACTCATCGCTGTAGAAGCCTCCACTAAGGCTGTACACGACTTTCCATGAGTATTAGAAAACTCTTTTTCTCTGTGCTTTTCATATGGCGGGATCAGTTTTTTCGACGGTCATATCTTTTGTTCGAATCAAGATATCGAACTGTTTTTTTTTACGGATTGGCCTTCGGATATATTAGTCCGTGTGAGGGGTCTTATCGTGTTTTATCAATCTTCTTATTTTTTATTCGCTCGGGAAAAATTGCGCATTCCATTCATGGAGCTAGAAGGTGAGTACGCCGACACTCAAGCCTAAGGGGATGAATTTTTCCCCACTAGGGGCGCGCTATTTTTTTTTCTTGGCTCAATATGAGCGCGTCAATTTCATATGCTACGCTACGATTCATTTGTTAATTTTATAACTTACACCATACCATTATTGATCGATTATCGTTCACTTAATAAGCTGATCCAAATCTACGAGACTTACAGGATAAACTCGAGACATAAAAAAAATATGTGTACTTCTTTTTAGAAAAAGAGTCCTCTCGACTCAGCGACGGAAAACTACTAAGTTACAGTTTACCTCCCTTGTTTCCCCAAAAACACACTAGCCCTACTACCGCGGGAATTCAAGGTCATTCCACCAAAATAACCACGACCATTGGGTGATCTCATCACCCAATAAACGAAGGATAAGAAATCAGTGGGTGATTCACCCACCCATTGAACTTGAATAACCCCAATGTGGGAACCCGAGGTCATCCCAACAACTTCTATATCTTCCTCCGTGGGAACCCAAGGTCGCCCGAGTTCATTTCTGGACAAGTACACATGGACAAAAATATCTCCATGGAAAACCGGAAAACTTTGCAAACAACTCATTACCACTCTTGGTATAAATACTCTGAAATGACCATGACACTGTTATTCGCGTATCTACCGCTTAGTGCAACACATCTTGAACGTTTGCCTTCATTCCTCACTGCTTGCTCGCGTGATTCGTCTGTACGACCCTCTTCGTACCAAAATTGCCCGAATCAAGCAACCACCTCTCTCCTAGTTTTTTCTCGATTCTGCTCTAAAATGTTAGTGATAATTTTTTTAAGAAATTTTTTTTTTACCAAACAAAAACAACTTTTACTTCAAGACAAAACAAAAACTATTTTTGCATGATATCATGTAGTTGACACTTCCTTGTTTCACTACCAACACTTAGTCATTTACTTAGATAAAAGTTATCTTTGGTCCTTAGTAAGGATTGATTTCTTCCCCTTCGAGTCAATCCCTGCATGTCAAGAAAAAAATTCCTTTCCCTACTCAGCTCCCCCCCTTCCGATGTTTCCGAATTCTTGTCCTTTAAATAAAAAAATACATCACTTTGTGCAATCTACAATTTTGAAAAAAGGGAGACATTTAGAGTACCAACATATACGCCATTAATTTTTAGCGTAACGCTGTCACCTTTTAAATTTAGCGTGAGTATTTTCTTAACACTTCTGTCATTTAACATAATACCGTAACCTGTTGGCTTAACGATGTTAACATATAGCTTAACGCCGTCCCTTATTTTTACATTATTCAGCTTAACGCTGTTAGCATTTATCATAACATCGCCAACATTTGTCCCAACGCCGTTGGCATTCGGCTTAACATCTCCACCTTTTTGGCATAACGCCGTTGCAGGCTTATCATCGATCACGGTTTTTCGTGATCAATGAGAAGCTTTCTTCGCAAGCTTCATCATGTTGCGAATCGGAGCTCTCTGGTCAAGACTGGTATGGATCCGTTTCCGGTGTCCGATGATTTCACGCTGCTGGTTCGCCAAGCGCCAATTATTCAGCTGCTGATGACAGCGAATTCTTTGGGCATTACATTCTTCAGACGAGCTAAGATATGGGACGCCAAAGTGCTCAAAAATCTCTTGAAAGTCATCGGTCTTGAAGAATCATGAAGTCCTTGACACTTTTCAAAGCATCATAAAATGAGTTCCAACGGGTGTTGTTGGGAATAACAACAATCCACCGAATTTGTCACGAATAAAGTCTGATGCCTTGAAACTTCTGATTTGATGATTCCAAATACTTGTGAGCTGAAAAATGAACAACAATTTGCCAATAAAATTCAGCCGACAAGAAAGTTGAAGTTGCTCACCTTGCTCACACAAGACTTGAGTAGAACGAATTGCCTGTCTTTGATTTTATCAACCGTCGTCCGTAGTTGCTACTAAGTTCAACGAATGACAAGCACAACGCCGATGCGGAGGGAGACTATAAATACTAGAGTCAATCATAATCTCTGTTATCTCAATGAATTCAATATCTTCTCGCTCTTCGGATTGCAAAATATTTTCTTCATGCTCTATATCCTGCTGGCTCTCTCTCTCATCAGTTTCTATGACTAGACAAGGTCAAATATATTTACATAGAGTATTTTTTTTAAATTTAAGGTGAATACCTGCATTCAGTTCACTTTCAGACAAATTGAAATCTGCGCTGTCGTCATTTTCATCATTTAGAGAAATATTCTCACTATCAGTGTCTGGGAAGGGCTTGGCAAATAGTCGGAATGCTTTGACAAAATTACTTTCCAAGTTAGTCACTGTAGCTGTTAATTTGTTCTGAATTTCAAATTCTTTGTTTACATTGGCCATGACGGAGATTTCTTTTCGAAGCCATTTTGCACTCAGAAAAACACCGACAATATTTCAAGAAGAAAGTAAACGAAACTTGAGCTGTAAAAGCTCTTTCAATACTAACACTTTTAGACAATAATAAATGGCGCGTGATCGAAAAATTGACCGAAAAATTTCATAATCGATCTCGATACCGAGCGCAATTTTTCATTTTGATCGAGATCTCAATCAACGATCGTGACCGTGCGATCGGGATCGGGATCGTGCGATCGGGATCGGGATCGTGATCGGAAAATATCGCGATGATGACACTGCGCCGTTGTCATTTAGCTAAACACTGTTACCATTTCATTTAACACCGCTACTTGTTAACATAACATTAATTTAATAATATTAAGAGATTTTCGTAATTTTAAGAAATTTTTTAAACCCTCTTCCTATCCCTCAAAGTTTTCGAACTAAAAAAGTGGGAACTCTGCCTTTCTCCCCAAGGTTAAGCCGTCAGCCGGACCCCTCTTTTTGTGCAAAAAAACTTCGATGGATAGGAATAGACTTTTAAAAAATGGGGCACGGCACGTTTTCCACCCATGTGCTCCTTTCCATTTCTCTTGCGATGAATGTGCTAGCTGGTTAAAATAAGACATTGTTCGCCCTACTAATGCAACGGTGATGAAATCAAAATGCTTCTTATCACCATAAACAAACAAGAAATCATTAACGATGACTGCTTCCCTACAAGTATATCTGAGTTCATCCAGTTTGAATCGTGGACGGAACAATTGAGAACCCACTAGCCCCCCCCACCCCCACTTGGCAACCTATCCAGAATGGAAGGAGTTTTCCGCTCTAGTATAACAAACACAATGAGGCAACTCACTAACAACCTTTTGGCTAAACACGTCAAGAATCCTCTGACGTGTTTATCGACGTGTTTATGATCCCGATAACGTAACCATAGGTCACGTTCTCCTCTTCAACGTGGAATCCAGAACTCCTCAATCGCTTTTAATCAACAGTCCACCCAATACGGTATGATTTATCAACAAGTTCCTTATTTTGCTCCTCAGTTGCAATACCAACAACCTATTGGTCAATCACTCCGGATGGAACGACAAATATTACCCCAACAGCAATTCCTCCCGCAACAGCAGTTGATCCAACCTCAACAATGGAATCAACGCTGAGTTGTTTTCTTTTTACTTTTTTCAATAATTCTTCACACGAAGCCATCATTCAATACAAAATACATAAAAACCTTTTTTCTTTTTCAGTTCCGCATCGCAACTATGCTTTTCCCAGTTCAGATGTGAGATTCAAGTATTTTTCATGCGCTTTCATGAATTTTCATGAAAAATTTTCGACCGCCGCCGCCCCGCCGCTCTGCCAACAGAGTCAGCCTAGCGAACATCCATCAATCCAACATGCAAATGTAAACTCTTTTCACCTAAGCAGCTAACAAATCTCTTACACTCCCACATCCTTATCAACCAATCACCACTTCCACTTACTGGTCTTAATATCGAAGTTTTATGCCTTAGTCTGGGTTTCATTCCTTTCGACCCCGAAAAATTAATACGAAATATTAATACCAGACTCTCCTTATTAAATAGCAATCAAACAAATCTGACAGATTGGCTATCAAAGCACATACAAAGTGAATGGTCTCCTAAGGAGCAAACCTGGCAAACTGATGATGACATCATCCGGATACTTGAACGACTATCTAATCCCTCACGTAACATAACCCCGGTCATTCATGAAGGAATTTTAGGCTTGCTCAAACAACTTCAAAACAGGAAAGACATACATATTCTCAAATCACACAAGGGACGTAACACGGTAATCTGGAAAGTAACCGATTACGAAAAGGAAGAATTACGTCAGTTATTCGACTCCACAACTTACAAAGAACTGAGTAGAATTGAATTCAACAATGAATTAGGACGGCCAAAAAAATGATTGCTGTACCTTTATTACCAGAACAACTTTACGCTCTTGGTCATATAACTGAAGGTGAGGATTCGGTATTTTGTAAATGAGAGCTACAAGGCTCAAACATTTATTTTCTACTTAAGGTTCCTAAGAAATGGAAAAATCCAGTAGAACTTTCCCAGGATGGCCAATAGGGGTGACATTGGCCGCTGTGTAGCAAGCCAATTTGAAATTGGTTTTAAAAATATCAAGATGATCATAACAACAGGATCAAAATAAGAAAGATGGAATTGCAGGATAGTGGAAAGAAAATCTTTTACCCTAGTAGACCTTTTTGGTAAAAAATGCGTTCGGTGTGACAAACCATTTAAAACCCCATCCTTAGGGTACGAAATTACGCCCCTTTTAAATGGACCTTTTATCATTTCTTTGGTTTCTAAAGTATTTCAGTTCACTAGACCTCCCGATTCAATGTTATCTTATTTTAACACTGGTGACATGCACTGTTTGCGATGTTAAAAAAACGTTAAAGTATAAGTTTTAATTTGTGGTTTATTTGTAGATCAGTAGTACATTGGAATCTACATGTAATATTGATTCATTGGACCGTTAGAAATTGATTTATTATTTATTATTTAAAACGTCAATTTATAGCTTTTTAAACCTAGTCATCCCGCAATAAGATTGCTCATTCAATATTGTTTCTTAAATATCCAAAATTCAATTGGCAAAGAAAATAATTTAGAAACGAGTCTTTATATATCGAAAGTCGAAATTAGAATGAGCGTTAAAAAATAGTTAATGACTTATCAAATGTTCCTATATGTAAAGTCGACGTTTAAAAGATATTTGTATTTTATAACCAGGAAAAGACTGGAGAAGGGGAAGTTCGGCGACTTCCCCTTCTCTTCTTCTATTTCCCTCCATCAACAAATCAATTACAAAAATTAACTTTGAAATTCCTTTTGTTGACATGGCTGTCTTACCAATTTGCCATGTGTTAAGTCTAGAAGTGTCATTAAGTTTGTGTGATCCTGAAATCCTGTCTATACGTTCTATTGAAATAGAAATGGCTTACTTCTACTTTTTCGGTGTAGGACAGCTGTATACTTAATTGATATTTGTGCTCCGTTACTTTCGCATCAGTCACTTGCAGACGGTAGATGCGATTTTCACTCAGTTGCTCAAACTGTGCTATGTTATCTCCCCAGGCAGCAAATATCATCTGTAATTTTGGGTGTGAGCAGAAGTTAGTATTGTTTCACTTGTTTTTCGGTTGGGTAATGATTGCAAAATGTTACTTACAGTTTCTCCTGGCATGCACGAGCTGTCATAAATCAAAATGTTCTTCCTGATGGATGATGATGGGTGTAGGGCCTTGGGGGCAAGCCCTACAAAAAAGTCATGTGTGTATATTTTGGAGATCGTTCTTTGTTCTCATCGGGAAAAAAAGAAAAAAAAAACTCTCTATAGCCGTTTAAACGTAATTTCCGTTTTAGTGGGACACGTAGCGCCATAAGAAAGCCCTCAAAAAGAGGGGGGTGTTTTTAATAGCTTGGTGGGTACTGTATGTAGACGAGTTAGATGAAGTGAATGAAATAGAAGAAGTCAACATAAGTGATGATGATGATGATGCCGCCACGGATGATGATGTCCATTATGTGGAAGACGAACCACACACTTATGTAGACAAGTTAGATGAAGTTAATGAAATAGAAGAAGTTTACAGAAACGATTTCAACGGAGACGAAAACAAAACCATTTGTATTGCATTTCAACAAAACGCCGATACTGTGGCAGTAGCAGCTGGGTCAATCCATGCGAAATCGACCAAAGCGTGTGGCGACCAAGTCACCGATTTCGTTGAAAATTTTACCAGTTATAGGTCTATATGTTAAGTTTAATATGTGTAAAGGATTTTTTTTTCATGACATACAAAAAAAGTTATGGAATATTTAATTTTTAATGTTTTTATTTTTCCGCATTTTGCGCGTTTTCTGTTTTTCAATTTATTCTCGTCAATTATCGTTATATATTCTTAAAAACTAGTTGAAAGTGAATTTTTTGGTGTAAGAAACAAAGTTCACTTTTTAAAACTAAAAATTTAATAAAAATTAAGTTTATTTTTAAGAATTAAGTGTAAAATGGGCCCGTAAGTGAAATTCATATAGCTAGAAACCTCCCTAGAATTTAAGAGATCCGATTATGCGGTATGAAAGTTGACATCGTCAACTATATTACTTAAAAGAATCGCCGAGGTTTTTTTTAAATTGTTCATGGTGTGTCCATTCAAAGATTAGCCATTTCTAGGATTGTTTCGTCTTTTCTTGGCCATTTTCCCTCACCCCTTCTATATCTTTCCCCCTTTCTTGCCCTTGGGCGGTATTTGACGACGGCAAAAAAGGGAGAAAGAGAACAAAACAACCTTAAAATTGTGAAAACATCTTAATATTATTAACAAGCAGTTCGCAAGTGAAGTAGACCACATTTACAAACCCCCCGTTTTTTCTAAATCCGCAAAGGGACTTAGAAAAAACTAAAAAAATTAATTTGTTCGTCTTCGTACGCCAAATTTAACTGCGTTCTTGGAATTTAAAATTTTCTTATCGTTTTGGAGTTATTCGAGTTGGAAGTTGAAAAAATTTCAAAATTCTTCGAGTTGGTTAGGTGTTCTTTTGTGTTCAAGTTGTGCAACGGGTTGAGAAGCTAACCATTTGTCCGACTAACTCTTGCCTATTCGAAATAGAACACTGATGAACACGATGTTTTTGCTTCTTATGGTGCAAAAAAAAGAAAAAGTTTCCAAATATTTTCACAATTTTCTGGTGGTGGACCTGATAAATAATTATTATGTTTGGATGTATTTCCCTAAGTATGCTTTTGCTAGCTTTAGCTAAGACAAAATGTTTAGAACAAACTAAATTTTCGCATGATAAATCTAGTCTGTTTAAAAAACCGATAACTGCAAGCCACTTATTTCGTTTTTTCTGTGTTTAGACAGCAACCAAATAATTCGCTTTAGAGCTAACATTATTACATTAACTTTTGGAATAGAATAAAAACCAAACTTGGATTTTTTCCCTTCTTTTACTTGTACAATTTTCAACTCAGCAACACCTAACCATTGTAATAACCAAATGAAAGTCGCAAACACACGACGCTGTTAATTGTGAAAAGGTCGGCAAATGGTGCCAAAAAAGACTCTTTTTGGGCCAACATGCAGACTGCTACACAGTTTTGGTAGCTCGTCGTTTTGTTTTTTATTGCCCGCGTCTTAAGACACCGATTATTGGCCCATTAAAATGGATGATAATTATCATCAATTCTAATATCTCCAATTTAGAAATCAATTTTTAACAGTGGTTCCTGACAAAATTGCATTACAAATGACATTGATGTTGCCCGGGAACATGTGGACTCGGTGATAAGTCCAGTGCGTCCTATCTTTCCGAAAAGGTAAGTATATAAGATAAGATAAGAAAAAATAAGAAATTTTCAATATCTGTATTTCCTGTATCTTCTTTCATACCCTGAAAATCGCAAAAAAGTATCTCTATCTGCAGGCTGGAGCGAAAAAAACCCAAAGATACCAGATAGGATACAAGATAGTTTTTTACTTCCATCTAGTGATGGAAATTTGTCGAAAATTGCTACTTTCGTCATTTTTTAAAATTCAAGTCAAGTAGTAATAGTGGCCTACTCGTAGCGCTGTGTAATTATCCACTCCGCTACCCATGGTAAAGCTGGAAATCAGTCATATGCTCAATTCAGTATTTGAGATTTCTGTAAGTTGTATAGCCCCACTCGAAGTTGCAGTGAAGTGACAGTTGCCATTTGGATTACCACGCTTCTGGTTCATAACATTCAATCATTTCAGTTTCAAGGCATAGAATTTTTGTTTCTTTTACTTGAGCATTAATTTCACAAATTGTATTATTTTGATTCAGTATATTAAAGATGTCAGTAACTCATTACTAATTTTAATTTACTATACGCAGTCAAAAGTAGTTACTTGTAATAAACTCACTTGTGACTAGTGAGTCCTTTTGAATTATTCAGAAGTCAGCTTTGAAGGTATAGACATTTTCCTTTACTCGCGTGTTCATTTCATAATAACTACATTGTTTGGTTTCTGACTTTTCAGCACTCAGTTTTGACCACTCGCTAATCGCTACCTCATTGTCTTCATAGTCTGGTCGAAATTGAAGTTTCTATCACGGATGATGATAATGAAAATATAGGATATGGGCGTTACAAATGCAATGATGGAGGCTGCTGTGCGAGATGTAGAGGAAAACGGGTAATTTTAAGACGAAAAAATTGGAATGGGAGAAAGGATACCCTCTAACGATTCCATACTGTGTGTGATCCTACCACTGACGGCAAGTTCGAAGGGCCGACAGGCTGACTACGTCCTGTATTCAAAACTCCGTTCTGACTATGTAGCTCATAAGCTACAATAAGTAATGAAAGGCCGTTTTAAATCACTCGTGGTAATCTTAAAAGAAATATTAAATTATTGCAACTATGATGTATCAACAATGTCGTTCTTTTTTGTTTTGTCTAAGGCGAAGGGGCTTTATTAGTGATTTCCCATGTCAGCAAACTCTTCAATTACATAAGAAAAAGTTTTATCGATACCGAAATATTCTTCAATGCAGTTTGCTTCCTTCTCTCAGCCAAAAATGCAACCCGTTGGAACAGCACCTACTTCATTTCGTCTAAGTTTCTCCAGAAGATAAAGATCCAACTCTTTGCAATCGTCTCAACGCTGTGAAAAAGCACAGGAACCTTATTTACAGCCTTCCAAATAATTTTATCTTTCTCTTGCGTACTTCCGTGAAAGGATATGCAGAGTATCAATTGTTGAGTCTGTGTGAATTCTCGGTATATTGTTACGGCCACACTCTTGCAATACACAATGAACACGGAAACCGAAATGGGCATGGAATAAGGTAAGACCTTGCTACAACGAGTTGCGAGCCCGAATGCCTCACCGCTTCTTCAACAGCTCACGCGATCACCGCGACCTCTGTCTCCTACGGAACACAACAACTCCTCCCGAGCCGACGGTCGGTATCAAATCCCTTCCGTGTACGGCCGATCTAGATACATGGGTGTCACCTCAAGTAGACATGCGTGTGATTGACAGAATACATAAAACAGGACAAAATATAATGATACATAATAATGATGTGTTGTGGCATAATAGAATACACGTAACTAAATGGAAAATGTCACGCGCGGTTTGCGCGCACGGGTACTTCGGCGTAGAGCTCCTGGAAGAGCACATGTCTGAGGCTGCTCTTTCCCTGGCACCTCCGCGTCTTCCTTCACCTCTGGGACTTCCACTAATGAAGGGATGGATGTTTCGGTGCTCCCACTCTCCGTCGTTGCCGGAACCATCAAACGGAGGAATGGCCTGTTACGCCACAGCACGCTGCCGCTGCCAAATTTAATCCGATAGGACCGGTATTGTCCGACCGCTACAATTACTCCACTTTGGCTCCATAGCTTTGTTTTCGGATCTTGGACGCGTACCGGTGCGCCGACCGGTAGCGATGGCAGCGAGCGTGATCGTAGGTCGTAGCGAAATTTCGTTTGCACTTCTGCTTCCGCTTGACCTTCTTTCCATTGATTGGAGTAAGACGAGCGATGGGCGGGCACCATGGACCGGAGTTGATGACCAAATACTATTTGAGCCGGTCGTGGAATCCAGTTGCGTGCGGAGTGTTTCGAAATTCCAGCAGGCCAGCAAGGAAGTCTTCCGATGATAGATCCCCCGATGGAGCTAACTTCAATACTAGCTCTTTCACCGCTTTCACCGCTGCTTCCGCGTGCCCATTGCTTTGAGGGTAATGAGGAGTGGAATTACCCCACGCTACACTCCATCGTTTTAAGGCCGCTTGGCAAGCGCCAGCTTCGAACTGCGGGCCATTGTCCTGGATCTGCTAGTAATGGTTCTCGAGCGTGGCTGGCCAATCGTTCCTGGCAGATGTCGCACCGTTCCACCAGCATCACGATGTCGTTGGAGAGTCCTGGCCAATACACGGTCTGTTGCGCGCGCCGTTTGGTCCTCACGTGGCGCCACTGATGCACCACCGGCCATCCGGACAATCGATCAGCATAAACCAGCACGTGTAGCGATCCTTGTTGAAATAAATCTGTCGATACGTCCTCGAAAACGTATGACGGCAATGGATCTGCTAGTAATGGTTCTCGAGCGTGGCTGGCCAATCGTTCCTGGCAGATGTCGCACCGTTCCACCAGCATCACGATGTCGTTGGAGAGTCCTGGCCAATACACGGTCTGTTGCGCGCGCCGTTTGGTCCGCACAATTCCTTGATGAGACGCGTGCAATTTTAAAAGAATGCCGCGACGCGAAGCGGATGGAATCACGATGCGTGATCCGTATAACACGATTCCACCATCTGTCGACAACTGCTCTCGAATGGACCAATACTGACGGACATGCATTGGAGTGTGTGATCGGTTAGTCGGGAATCCGGCCTCAATCGCCGCAATCAAGTCAGCATACTGGGGATCTGCTGCCGCTTCTGTCCGCAACGCCTCCATCAACGTGTTCGGTAGGTGGTGTGGTGAAGCTACGTCGTCTGCGGGATCAAGAATGGTTTGGATGTCCTGGATGGCCACGTTGCGTATCGAAAATGCCAGCTCCGTTCCAACACATTCGTCCTCCGCCACCGGATCATTTACCGGAGCTCGTAATAGCGCGTCCGGTATGGCGTGATCCTTCGTCTTTCGCCACACCGTCGTGAAGGAATATGGTGATAATCGCTCCTTGAGGCGTTGAATTTTCGGGTTGTCAATGGCGTCGAGGGTATATTTGTCCAAGATGGCTACCAGCGCCTGATGATCCACCATCAGTGTGAAGTTTGGGAGGCCGGATAAATACAAGCGGCACTTCCGGATGGCCCACTCCACTGCTGCTAGTTCGAGCTCCACTATGGCGTATCTGGACTCAGTGTCTGTGCACCACCGAGAATTAGCATCCACCAGCCTCCAGGAATCGCCGTGGCGCTGCAGTAGTGCATATCCCATGCCATTTTTACGACCTGCGATCGACCTGGATGATAGTTTCTCGTCCTGGGTCGAAATGGACAATCACTGGTGGCGATATAAGGGCCGCTTTTACCGCTTCGAACGCCTGATCATGATCCGCGTTCCATACATATGGGTTACGGGTGCTGAGCAGAGGACGAAGAGGAGCTTTTGCTGCCGCCACCTCCGTGGAAAACCCCGCCAATTGCTCCACTAAACCCATGAATGACCGGAGCTCCGAAATATTAGTTGGGCGTGGAAACTGTGACAGCGCTCGTAATTTATTCTCCTCGATGGTGATACCACCATGCTGGATGTCGTAACCGACCCACGAAATGCGGGTTTTGGCGAACCGGAACTTTTTTCTGCTGAATGTAATGCCGGCTACGCGAGCGGCCTGCAAAATCGCGCATACTCCCGCGACATGGGCAGGAAATGAACGGTCGAATCGCAGTAGATCATCCACTACGCGAACAGTATTTGTCATTGCCGCGAAAGCGGCGTCTGCTCGACGGTTATATTCATCTCCTGAACTGCATAGACCCATCGACGCACGAAGAAATTTGTAGCGCCCCCATGGCGTTATGAATGTTGTCAGGTGTTGGCTGGATGGATGAAGCGGGATTTGATAATATCCATTCACAGCGTCGAAACTGGTGAAGAAGCGACACTCACTATCGATTTCCGCTACAGCATCACGCGGTGTGGGGGTTGGGTGTGTTGGCCGCAGAACGAATTTGTTCAGCCGCGTATGGTCGACACATAACCTGATTTTGCCATTAGCACCGCGGATCACTACTAACGGAGCTGCCCACTCCGATGGTTCACTCACCGGCACAATCACACTTTTCGCCACTAATTTATCCAATAAGTTTTTCACATCGGCGCGGTCACCAAACGGTATCGGTCGCGCTCCGTTGACGTAAAATGGAACAGCGTCCTCTCGTAATTGAATCACCATGTCTGGTCCCACCATTTGACGAAGCTCGTCATCCTGATCGAACACCGTCTCAAACTCAGCTACAATGGCCGATTCGATGAAAGAAATTTGTTCCGCGCTGGGTTCCATCGGTATATAAACTCCGCGTAGCACAGGGCCACCAGGTGGGGCTGTTGTGGCTTCCGGACGTGGAGAAACATCCGCCGCTGCCACCGACGCTACCGACGTTAGCGGTTTCGGGTAATCTTGATGTAAAATGTCCAAACTGATACAGTCTACCCGGTACAGCAACATTCCCTTAACCTCGGGACAAAACACGGCCGTGATGCGGGCGTTTCGATCACCGTATTGCACTGAGAGATCCCATTGTCCAATTGATAAAAGAGGAGATGAGCAGTCGGCCATTACTAAATCAAAGGAAGAGGTTGACAGCTGCTTCTCTGATAGCCCGATGGCGTCCATAATGTCCCGCATACACTCACTTCGGCGCCAGGGTCTGGAATGACGTTGTTTAGCGTCACCGCTCGCTCACCGTTGTCTTTCAGCACCTCCAATGAAATGGTTGGGGATCCACGCCGCTTGTGATTCGCCTGAATATTCCCGATAATGATGTGTGCCATTTTGGATTTAGCTCCAGTGCTCGCGCTACCGCCCTTTCCGCCCTTATCCTTTTCTCGATTAGGGCATTTAGGAGAAAAATGATCTAATTTCCCGCATGTGTGGCATGACTTGCCACTTGCTGGGCAAGATTCCCCCTGGGCATGAGATGTCCGGCCACACGCGCCACACTCCCCTTTGGATGAACGACGGTCCGGTTAAAATTGCCTCGTTGTTATAGCCGCCACTCCCGACTGACCACTGAGGGTGCGTTCATTTGCCCACGCTGATTCTTCGCTGCGACAAATGTTAACTGTGGCTTGCAGCGATGGAAACGGGCTGATAGCCAACAACTTCTTTTTTGTTTCCGAATCCCGGGTTCCAGCAATTATACGTGTCACTAGCCTCGTCTCTGAGCACGTTCCGCACAAATCTGCCGCATCCGCGAGACGAGGTAACCCGATAAAAAACTCGTCAAAGGACTCCGACGGTCCCTGTCGACGCTCCTCAAATGCTACACGGTCAAGCGCGACGTTTCTTTTAGCTCGGATGTAGTCTGCAATACGGTCGAGTACGTAATCGGGTGTTGTTATGGTGGCTGGCGTGATGCCTAATCCAACTTCCACCACCTGCTGCATCGTGGAGTCCAGTGTCATTCGAAATGCGGCCATCTGTTCCGAATTGGGGTAAATGGTCAGCTGGCTTAACTCGGCGAAATCATTCCACCGATTTCTCCATGATTTCAGAAGTGGAATAGTTTTATCACTGTGGAGCTTGTCTACGCCCGAAGGATCCAATCGTCGCCGCTGTGGGGGCATCGGATGTCCGCCTCCACCGGCGCCACCTCCACCAGCGCCTCCAGCAGCACCACCACCACCACCTCCAGCAGCGCCACCACCACCACCTCCAGCCACGCCACCGCCACCACCCGCTTGAATGAGAGCCATAAGTTGAGCTAACTGGGTCGATATGGCTGTTTGACCGGCTTCAATGGCGTCAATTCGCGCGTCGGTTGCTGCAATGGCTGCTGTTGCTGCGTTGGCTGCTGCCAACGCGTCTGCTGCCGACGTCATGTTGTATGGTTGTGGGATACGGGAAGCACTAGATGAACGATGGCGGCGAGGGTGTCTAAGAAAATATGGGGCGTCCATGAACACTAACACCCCTCAATCGTGATCGCCATACACCTCACCGCTTGGAACTGCTCTCTCTCCGATCGCACTCAAAATAAATTCGATAAAATACAAGAGGTTGCGTAATGCCGTAATGTCTGCTGGCTATAGCACAAAATGTTAAGATGAATGCGAGTCAGTTAAATTATAGCCCAACAAAATGGTGACACAACACACAGATGATGAAGCAACCACTTTGAAAACTGAAAGAATGAGGAGTCTTTATACGTGTCCACCGAAAAATGAAATATAACACGACCTACACTTCAATGTCTGATGCGAACACGATAGCTACGACTCCAAGATGGCGGCGGCCGTTGACCACGCGATGACGAAAACACCCGCGGTCTGGTAAAAACACCACCGTCAATTATAGGGAACAAAAGGTAATACCAACTGCGCCATGTTGAGTCTGTGTGAATTCTCGGTATATTGTTACGGCCACACTCTTGCAATACACAATGAACACGGAAACCGAAACGGGCATGGAATAAGGTAAGACCTTGCTACAACAAGTTGCGAGCCCGAATGCCTCACCGCTTCTTCAACAGCTCACGCGATCACCGCGACCTCTGTCTCCTACGGAACACAACATCAATGGTAAATAAACAATTAAAAAGAATGAAAAAATTTAAGTATCTTGTATGTTGTATCTTATCATTTTTTTTTAGATACTGTCTTCCATCTTGGCTTTTTTCGTCAATTTTTGGTTATCTTTTCTATGACACTAAGGCTATCGACACTAAGGCGTTTTCTCGGCTCTTCACAGTCTATTGGGTCATAGTTGTCCCGTTTGCGATTTTCGCTTTAATTTAATTACTAACCGTACAAACCGAGTAAACTTCGGTCACCGCGCTACAAGTGGTCGAATTCACTTCTCAGGCTTTTTCGTCAAAATCGGTAGCACAGGAACAAAGAAAAACCGCGCGCTAAACTCTGTCCCGCAATGAAATCTCTCCATCCCCGCGCGTTCCCGCATTTCTCTTGGACTCTCGGCTGAGTTAATTTTCCCGTCAGACGACAATAGGATATGTCACATCTGCTCTGCTATAGCTACAGGGCCGGTGACACGGACTACTACTCATACTTCTCGTACTTCTCACTAGATGGCAGAATGTGGCTTCAAGTCAACATTCGCAACTTCGCACATAGTAATCTAAAGCCCTTGACGGGTCTGACACGGAGGAAGAGATGAAGGAGGAACATCGACTAGTTATAAGA
Source organism: Daphnia galeata (assembly GCA_030770115.1). Taxonomy (NCBI): domain Eukaryota; kingdom Metazoa; phylum Arthropoda; class Branchiopoda; order Diplostraca; family Daphniidae; genus Daphnia; species Daphnia galeata. Next base: position 8,339,478 of record CM061119.1, read on the forward strand.
GTGACTACCCCAGTGAAGCTTTCTAAAAAGTTTTGTGTCCAAAGTAGAAAAAAGTTAGCTAAGTTAGCTTTTCTAGTGCTAGTTGGTTTTTATCCACCTTTTGTTTAAGAGTTATACCATACCATATTTATACAAAAATAAAAGAATTTGAATTTCAACTTCGATTTTTTTACAGAAATACTTAATATTTTCACGGAGAGTTTTTTATGTAACATCCTAAACACTTAAATAATGAAGCTCATTTTGAAAATGTCATGTTTCATTTTGTTCTAGGTTAAAAATTAATTACCCTCGACTATATTGCCTGTGGTATACTTTTAAAAGTATAACCCTCAGGGCAAATCTCTTTTCCGTAATTTTGAAATAGTACCCTTCCTCAGCCGCTAGTTTCGCTGAAAGCAGTATTTTTAAAAATAAGTTTGTTGCGAGAAACTTTACAACACTGAGTTTCTCTTCTCCCCTTCTCTCTGATTTACTTGATATCTAAATTCAAACTTGAATCAACTTCCATCATATCTTCTTTTGATCGAAATAAAGAAAAAGAGGGCACGTATGATTTGGCGAATTTCACTATCAAGCTATCCGACGACGTTCGTGGGCGCACCCGGCAGTTGGCACTTAGAGCAAAATATTGTTCTGCTCTATTTTCAACTGTAAGTATACTCTTTCAACGGGATTTCCTCCTGTGTCAGATATTCTATTTTGTTACTTTCTTTTATTGATTTATTGATGACCATGCAGCAAGCCTAACATCCTATGCAAGTCTTACTTCATTTAATCTTCGCCCGGACGATAAGTTTTAGCAGCTCATTCGTCAAAACTACTGTGGCTAAAACCTTGCGTTCTAAGTAGATGTAACAAGTAAAACATTTAGTATCTACAACGATACAACACGCACAAGACATGCAATATGTAAGTCGTACTACCGGTAGGCCTACTATATTCAGCCTGGGATTATAATTGTTATATCCTTGCGGTGAGAATTTGGAGACAAATAATATATTGTTTTACAAGTTATATTGAGTTTTACTTAGAAATACTTTTTATAAAATATTTGAGTTTTTATTTAACTATACAAGTTACCCCATTGCGCAATAACAGCTAAAAACCAAAAAACATCACACACAACCAAAAGTATACATGTATGTAAGCCGTTATTTTATACACATATAGCGATGACAACTGGTGTGATTGAATCAACCGTGTTCGCCCTGGCGGTGGTGTCCGCGGACCGCGTTCTATGACCCAGAGTGTCGCCTCGGATTTTTGTTGATGACGCGACATCATGTTAAAGCCATCAACCCAGAGCTTTACAGCGCAGAAGGGGGGAAAAAAAGGATGTGTACAGATTACAGAAGGTATATTACATCTACTTGTGCGGTGTAGTACTATACATATAGGAAAACTCACAGGACAACAGACGACCCCCCCTTCAACAAAGTTAATGCACTTGAGATTATTTCGTTTGGCCCGTAGATGGATCTCTGGGCCCAATTCCCATCTGACTCTTCTTTCCTGCGTTGATGCTTAGATTTTCTATACGTACGTAAGTTCGTTGTATAGTATAGTAATACTTTTCTCCGTCTCGAATCCTCGAGTTGGCAACTTACCCCAAAGATCTATACAACGAACCAAAAGTCCTAAACTCTGTCTCTCTGGTTGTGTATATATACTCTTCATTCCTCAAAAGCAGCTTCCGCTATGGTTCAGTCTTTCTTCTTTTTCTCCTTATATGGTGGAGCACTACCGTTCAAAGACTTATAATCGGATCAAACATACGTCCAGGAAAAAAAAGAGAGAGAGAAGAGAGAAACTGAAAAAGACACAAGGATGAAATAAAGAGCGACATCTTCTTAATACCGACTGAATATCAAAGACTATATATATATCAAAGATAACTCTATACAACTCATTCTGTAGAAGTGATGTCTGACTCTATATATCGATGCCATTCTCCTTTTCGTCTTCTAGTCCGATCAATTCTCTTAACTTTGAATCTTTAATGGATCACGAAAAAAAAAACAATATACAAGAGAAAACCTCTGGTATTCATGAACAGAAACAAACCCGCCAGAAGGAAAAAAAGGGAAACATGTACGTGGCTGCTGGCCATCGCATAGTTTCTGGGAGAAGTAGAGTGGACATTCTGATTTCGTATCACGTGTTCTGTGTATAGCTGTTCCGCTAATAAAGAAACACACACAGACACCAAAAAATAAACAAAAAATAAATAAAATGGAGAAAAGAAGAAAAAAAATGCGGATAGGGGGTCGGGCAAAAAGCATCTGCCACTTGAAAAACGCGCTGAGGAAAACTGTAGAAAGAGCAGCAGCAGTAGTAGAGCGTGTCCATGATACCATTAGCATTTTCACTACTCTCTCTCAGTCTCTCTCTTTCGATCAAGTGTCCAAACAAACTACAAAAGAGAAAGAGAGAAAAGTAACCCTCCACCAATCCACCCCCAGAAAAAAGGAAAACAAAAAAAACGTGAGTGGTATGGAGAGGCGTTACACGCAGATACACTCTCAAACAAAAAAATAGACGTCACACACATCCACACAATAGAAATAAAAGGGACGACAAGAAAGAGACTAAAAAAAAACGATATCGAGAGATATTGACATATTCCCCAGAGATGGCGCATAGCACCTTTTGTTGTAGGGAAGAAATAAAAAACAACTGATCCAGCTGTCAACACCGGATAACAAGCTAGAGGGGTGTGCAGAGTGTGTATATGAACTCTCTTGACTATTATATAGTATATTATGCGTAAGAGATTTATTTCAATTCATGTAATAGGAGAAAGCCTAATCATTTAAGCGCTAAATCGATGATACATATAATCTAAGTTAATAAGTTACACTACGTCGTTCACGGTAGATGTTTTTCTTTTTTTTTATAATAGGCTAAAAAAACTATTGAAACCCACAAAATGTATAAATATCAAAAAAATCAATGTGTGTGCGCTGCACGGAGGTCTAGTTTTTGTCGGGTGGCGAGTTGTTGATTTATGTAACCATGACGACAACGAACAGGACGAGCGTGTGTTCCAGTTGACTCATGCACGGTTTTTGTGTTTTATATCCGTTACGTTACGATGGAGAGAGAAAACGAAAGTAATAAAAAAACATTGCACAGACCTGCTAGACTAGCTGGGCGCATTGTTGAACATCACGTTCCATTGACCAATTTCCATTAAAATCAGCCGAACACATCATCCAATGATAATGTAGCGCTGGTGGTGCTATAAACAGATGAACAAACGTTCACACACAGACCACAATGTTCGTTCGTAAAAGGTAGTTTGATATTTAGGCCTAAACACATAGTCGCCGATAGATTCGCTCTGTTGGATTTCCTATTTCGTTTCAGTCTATTGACTATGATAACCGATATTCGTTAGATATTACCGCGTACCATAAGCGCCAGTCTCTCAATTCATCGATTCTTACTATCGGTTTATCGGGAATACACGATGGAAGGTATGTAACCTCATCGTCTTTATAATAGAATCAGCGCTCATTGAGAGGGAAGAGAGAATTAAAAATTTTTTTAATGCTGAAATTCAAATGTGGCGCCCCTTTTAAACTTTTATTTCTGCACATTAACAATACAGACATAAATCAGGGACACCCAAAATAAAAAAGTGAAAAAAAAAGTAGTTTTTACTGAGTCTGCCGCGAACTGTGCGGCTCCAAAGTCTATATATCTAAATTAGTAAATTGATGAAATTGGAAAATGCCGACTGAGAGCGGAGTCAAGGATGGAAAGTATACCTCGTCCCAAGTGGTTAAATAACTTTGGACGTGCGAAAATAAAAAATAATCCTCCCCCGTAAAAAAAAAGATATAAAGCAGCAGCAGTGACTTAACATCAACAGACGACTTGAAAATGGCCAAGTTTGACACTTAAAACGTAAAAAACAGAAAACAAGTTTCTAAAATATACGGCAGCAAAAAACAAGGGAAAAAGGAAGTTCCCATTTCATTGGAAAGCGGCAGATGAGAGGCGGCTAGAGAAAAAATAAAAGTCCTAGACGGCCTGAGTGCTATCCGCCCATCTCTGACTGTCACTGACGTGGAAGCCTGGGCGGGTTGTCTAAGTAACATCTAGAATGTCCCTATAGGCAACACACTACATACCATTTGCGCACGTGGAAGTTCGAAGAAATTTTAAAAAATCATAAAAACAACAACCGTGTACACATCAGAAGTGCCCAGTAGGTAAAAAAAAACACACACTCACACAGTACAGAAACAACAGAGTTGCTGGGATATGGTGGGCCTGTCTCTGTAGGGGATGCTGCCAATTGTTTTCACCTACACTCTTGACGCTTTGATGGCCAAGTTTTGGGAGCCAGTTCCCAGTAGCTAGCAGCTAGCTACATAGGAGCAGAGATGTATAAGGAGAATGGCAGGAGCCAAAACTTTTTTCCAGCGCATTTGCCATATAAGTAGGTAGAATATGTTGCTCCTGCATCCTGCTGCCTAGATGTGTTCTCCTCTGGGACGGACGCTACGACGGGATTCTAAAGACAAGAGCGACGAAGGCCTCGTCGGATGTTTTGTCATCCCCAAACTTTTTGTCGTCGTCGTCTAAATCAAGAGAGAATGTGTATCTATCGACCAATAGTCGCGTCCTCTATATATATTTTTATATAGAGACGTGTCATGGCCGAGCTCCTTTCTATACACAACTGGATTATAGTCCAATAGGAAATAAGTGGCAGAACAAAAAAATAATCTAATTGAGTAATTTTATTTGACTTTTTAATAAAAGCCAAAAAATGATGAAAACCAGCCATAAAAGTCTACGAAAGTCTATCCCATGTCTACACGTGTGGGGGATATACTACAGCTCGTGTACATAAATGAATAAATGAAGAGATCAACCATCAAAAAGTGCAATGAATTCGTCGCTTTACAGCATTTTATAATTCATCCCGATTGCTGAAGGAGGATGGAACGACCATGAAAAGCTCCGACGACGACACGTGTGCTTTCCTGAAGTCGACCAAACAATCTCCTATTAAAGCGTAGAGGATATCTTTGGCTGATTTCGTTGGCTGGCGCATTATCTATCTATAAGTAACTATCCCTATATCTAAAACATTCTCGTTTGTTTGGCTGGCTTTGAATCCCTGTTTTTCTTGTTTCACAATTCATCCGCATGCAAATCGACAAGTTTCACATCATGCAGTCAGTTGCTCATCTACATGGTATACTATACACACACAAGGATTTTTACGGGTCCTTTACTTATGTATTTAGTAGAGAGCTTCGTATATATAACTCGCAAGTTTCTGTCTGCGATGCTATATACAACGAGAGACGCTTGATCTATACATAATATCGTTTCTCTTCGCTTAATTAATGGGTACAACGTGATACGTATAGACGTGGCTGTTATTTAGTCGTTTCGTTATTCGCGATAGCTTCTCACGCCAATGGATTTAATGGATCGCACGTTGAATAATCCAGTCATTAAGTGCTACTTCCGACTCCTATCCGTATACAATGACACTTGTCCTTTTCTACTTATATAGCTACACACCGTATAGACAATTAACCACCCACCAGGTGAGTCTATTTAAAAAACAAAAAATAATTTTGACAGAAATCAAAAGTAATCAACTCAAAATGATTAGGCGGAATATAAAATAGAGTTGCTGAATGAAATCATTTTTCCATTCAGAGAACGAAAAGAAGTCTGCGGTTATATCTTTAGAGTGCCGCAGAAATGAAACCCGATAAATAAATTCTAAACAATTTAAACGACTTGATGAATGGAAAAGAGTTGCCTTCATTTCTCAGATGATTGTTTATGATAAGCTGATGGAGGGAAAAACAAATGACAAACAAAAAAATCAGAAGAAAAATAACTTGGAGAGACTGACACAGAAAAGCTTCAAATGACGGGAGGGGGGGGCAACAATGCTGCGTTACAGCAGTTGGAAATACACACAGTAATAGTACTGTTTGAGAGAGAGGGGGGGACTATATAGAGGAGAGAGTCACTTTAGACTCATCTAATATTGAAATGAGATTGAGGTGAATGTTCCATTATCTCTGCAGAAGCAGCAACGCAGATATATATGGTTAGAAAGGCTGCTGGCGGAAGCAGAGAGCATCAACACTAAACAGCTTCATCCTATATAGCTGCTGCTCCTGCTGCTAGTTTCCTATAGCTACTATATACTGTTTAGCTCTTCGGGACGGTTTTTGGCGCGGGAGTATATAGAATAGCGTCACAAACAGATCTCTGAGGGATCCCCCATCAAGGAAATAACCGACGAAAAGAGAAAAAGAATAAGAGAAACTCTCTCTCTCGTCTCTATTCTCTACTAGAGTGTCATTCCTCTTTTGGGAGACAACACTGGCACTTTGGTCAGATTCATTATTCATCAAGATCTGCTCTGCTCTGTGCTCCAGCTTTTGATTCAAGCCCAGCTATAGTCAGTTGTTTAGAGAAAGAATAAAGGAGGTGGCGGACTGAATCCGGCCGGATTCTGCAGGATCTTTTCTCTTTTTTCAGCTTTTTGGATTCTTTTCTCTACCCAAGTATATAGCGCAGAGCTATAGCAGCCCAAAACGGTTGTCCATTAGTCAATCTTCATTACGTTAAGAACTTGAGAGATATAGCCGCTTATATGCTGTGTGTCTCTTATACGACGCAGTAATACCGAGTAATACATAATGTTTTTCCTTCTCGTAATTCTTTACGCTGTTGTGTATGTATATATATAGATTTGAGGCATTCTACTCTATATACCTATTATTTGGCCATTTTTCTTCATGAATGTTAGATTCATATTTAGTAGTATTAGCAATCAATGTTTACCTACGTGACATTATATAAATGACGGTGTCAAACATAGTTTTTCATAGAATCTTGAAATAGTTGTATAATAATACAACGTACTATGATGTAGACCCCTCTGGACGAACGATTTCGCTGCTTGATTATTGATTCGCAATACCATCTATTACATGTGTGTGTACTTTGTAGAGTAACCAGTTTGTAATATTACGTCATTATGATGTTTGTAATATTTTATTCGCCAGAAAAATGTCTTCTTTTTCTGTTGTTTTTCAAGTGCCGTAGAAAGTTAAAAGGCAAATTTGTTGTAATAATTTGAATATGCCGTACGACGTATTTTATTACGTATAACCGAATGAAATGTTTTATTCAAAGAAAGAAGAGAGTAGACGAGCTTATATTTAGCGGGGACGGGTAGAGGCGGATTGAGAGAATATTTTATAGATCGAAAAACAACAGCCACTGAGGGATGAGAATATTATTGACGCACCAAAAAAAATTGTCGACGTCATTGTCCACAAAAAGGAAACAAACGAAAACTTGACAAATGAACAGCCAAAAAAAAAGACCAAAAAATATAATACCTGGGAGGGGGGTGAGATAAAAAAAAAATTATCTGAATTTGGTTTTTCTCATTGAAAATCTTCGAGATCATATATCACATGAATATTAGAAATTTTGTTGAATATGATGAAACAACACCACGCTGAATGATTTTTGGTTTTGAATGGTTTTTGAGAAAAAAAAAAGATTCAATATACATTGACATTAGGGGTGGGGAAATGAAAGCATGCAATTGAAATTATAAGAAAAAAAACAACAGATCTTTTTCTTTCTCTTCAAATGATATATAGCGACCGACATTTGATAAATTGAAACACAACAACAAAGTCCCGCGATATTTCAAGACCAGCACGACACTCAAAATGAAAACAAACCAACGAAATTGTTTCTTTTTGTTAAATACAATTTGTTTAAAAAGGAGATCGAGATGATGATAATAAAACCCTGTTGATTGGCGCGACATTTGACATCGAAAGTGGACACACACAGCACATCAGCAGCAGCACATACGGCAAGAATAAATTGATATCCTTTTGAAAACATTTTTTGTTTGTTTTTGGTTTAGTTTTGTTTTTTAAAGAATTACGTGTTTACTATATGTTATACTAGATGTCGATAGATGTTTTTCTTTACCCTATAAATTCAATTAATTTTTTTTTTCGTTTACCAGTATATTATTATTATATGTGTATATTTATATGTATATCGAGATATCGAGACGTTGAGCACGTAATGTTTTTGAAGAATTAAATTAATATGTTTTTTGTTTTCTTATTTTTAATTTTTTTAAATTCAACCGAAACAACGAGAGAAAAAAGATGTGGGAACAATCAAATTTAATCGTATAATAAGCAATACATTACGTTAGAATTAATTTTAAGGGATGTTTTTCCTTCTTTTTGTTTCTTTTTAAAATGACCAGAATTAGTTAATTTTTTTGAATTAATTTTTTTTTTTTCGACTGGTGAACCATCATCATCCCAAAAGCGGTTATAATGTAATATAAATTTTTGTGTTATGTGTTTTATATATAATATATATATATGTATATATGTATATAAATATGTCAATGAAATGAATTGATTTTCTATACGTGTTGACTGTTGGTTTTCTTTGGTTCCGTTTTTTTTTGCTCTTAATTAAATTTAAAAATCATTTGAAATAGTTGTTTTTTTTTTACATCAATTTCAACAGGATTGTTGAGCCGCGAATTTCATGCGTTTTTGTTTTTGGCGCTGATTGCAGAACCAGACGCGGACGACGTTCTTTTTCAAGTCGAGTTTTTCAGCAATGGCGGCAATTTTCTCGCCAGATGGACGTGGCTGGACGGCGAAATAAGCTTCAAGAGATCGTTTCTCTGGCGCTGCAATCGACGTCCTTTTGCGTTTTTTTTCACCAGCCGGAAGAACGGACGGAGCTTCCGGATCTCGACGTTTGTTTCTCGTCTGAGCTTCGGCTTCTTCTAACCAGGCGTGAAGGATCGGTTTCAATGCGATCATGTTGTTGTGAGACAGAGTCAACGATTCAAACCTATTTTGTATTTTTAAATCATAATTTTGAAAATTTATTTCAATTCTCTTCACTTGGGATTCGCCATCAGACGATCAACTCAGCAACCCTACCCCATTTGTTTCCCACCGCGCAACAAAAAGTTATAATCAACAAGACTTAATCAAAGATGCAAATCCTTCAAGATATACTATACTATAGACGAAACATATAACTTAATATAAATAATCTATGCCTTACAGGACCCAAGAGAAGCTCAACAAACTTGGAAACCCTCAGTTCTACGCAGCCAAGGAAATTCAATATTTAAAAATATTGAAAATAGTATGGCATCATCACGATGATATAATCTTTAAAGGTCATATATCTTCAGTGGTCATTTTCAATGTATTACGTTTCCAAAGAAAAAGCGTTTTAAATCAGTTGATTTCCAAAAAAAAAGAAAGTTGTCAGTTACCCGCCGTTACATAACAACAGCGTTTACTATTATATAATAAACAATAACGCGTGTGATAATCTTTAATTGTGTTAATAGTTAATTGGCAACCGTCGTGAATTCAGAGACCATCATTTATATTATTACTATCATTTCGGATATTTATAAATCAGAATTAATTTCAAATATATTTAAACTATTAGGCCTTTTAAAAATGACTTCATCCAATAACTGACCTGCAAATTGTGCTCTGAGACAAGGCGCCGACGCCGGGTAAACGGAGATTGGCCAGAGCTTTGCCGACATCGGCTTGTGTCACGCCTAATTTGATGCGACGCTGTTTAAATCGTTCGGCAAAAGCTTCCAGCTCACGGGGATCCGAGTCCGTGTCGTGGATACCCAAAGGAATTCCTGCCATTCCGGCCATTCCGCTCATTCCGTTGTTGCCTCCACCGTTGCTGTGCTGATGCAGCTGGTGGGCGTGAGCGGCAGCAGCGTGAGCGTGATGAGGTGCCATAGACATGTGATGCGGATGACCGTGTGGGTGTCCGTGCTGGTGGTGATGACCGGAGAGTCCGGCGGCGGCTGCGGCAGCTGCTGCGGCCGCTGCAGCCGCGTGATGGTGATGGTGACTGTGAGAGGCCATCATGGCGTTGCTGGCCATGGCTGCGTGACTGTACATGCCGTGAAGTCCCGGATGATTTGACATGGAAACTCCTCCACCGGAATTGTGATGAGAATGTGAATGATGTCCGCCTCCTCCGGCTCCGTTGCCTCCATTACCGAACGGATTGTGTTGATGTCCCAATCCGCCGTTACCCGACGATGACATTCCGTTTTGATCGGATGACATGGACGTCAACGATCCACCGACAGAAGTACTGACAGACAAGGCTTCCATCATCTCCATCGTATCCAGCGATGGATGGACCATCTGAATTAGTAGATGAATAATTGATTTTCATCAAATTGAAATTTGAAATTTCTTTTTTTTTTAATTTTAGCGCCATTTATTTACCTGATGTTGGCGGCCATTTTGTGCTGATTGGATAGTGGCCGTGACGGAGACAGATGATGGGACGTGTCCGTGAAGGAATCCGCTTCCGTCGTGATGATTCCGCAACGGTTTGAGTGAATCGCCCCCGCTGCCGCCTCCACCGGATGAAGCAGCCGCCACGACGGATAATGCTTCAGATCTAGCGGCTAACAAACCGTCTCCTAAACTGCCAAACAATTCCGGTTGTCCGTAAAGAAATCCTCCTCCATAGTCTCGGCTCTTTATCAAAAAGGAAAACCAAAATGAAATATAAATAACGACGGGGATTCAAGAAGAAGAAAAAGTTCATATCGTCTAAATTCCAAAGACGCAGCACTCTCGAAACTCTCGAAAGTGATGTTTAATAATAATGCGTCGATGGACGACCGTGGACGACGGAATTAAAAAAAGAAAGAATCATTGCTGAATGCTATATTAAAGCTCTTATTTCGTCGTCTTCGTCGTTTCATCAATTAGCCAACAAGTGAATCGAGTGGGACACAGTGAAATTGAAGAACAACAAATTAGGCGCGTTGATATCAATTAGCCTTTTGTGAATAAGAAAAGCGAAATTTACAGCATCAGCAGACAAAAAAAAAACAAAACAAAGGACGGCGGTGTATATATTCCAGCCCATTTTACGGCATGGCTGATAGCACTGCGTTTTTACCAATTAAAGGTTTCAATTAGTCATAGCAATCACGAGCTATATACACAGAGTCAGACGCTACGTGTTGGAGGGGAACAACAGATTGCCATTAGCTCCCGGGAAATTATCTAACTGCTAGACTGCAGCTGTGATGTGCATGTCTAATTGAGTTTGGCTCTTTTAGCGCCAGCAGACAAATGAAGAAACACCAGCAGCATCAGGTGATTTTCTTTAAATCAAAGGTTCACCTTCATTTGTCCATGCTGTGCCCTTTTCTCTCTTTCTTTTTTTGTTTTTTTGAATTCCAAATAGATTGGCGGGCCAATTTCAATGGATGAAAAAAATATGAGGAAACAATCAAGATACATTTCCTTATATAACAAGGGCATTATAAATATATCGACGGCATCTACCGTGAGCTCTATCATGTAGGATAATTGTATATGCCTCTCTCAATGCGAATTACAATCTTGGATCGTGTGGTGTGCACGAGTCACATTCACTTTCATCAATTGAAGAATCAAATGGATGCGATTTGTTTTCTCTTCTAAGACGGCGAGCCCCAATCAACGGTGCGATAACACAGAAATGTGTTGTTATCACAATTGACTAAATTAGAATCATAATCAACTCTCTCTAGATTGCCCATTGTCTTATTCTATCGAAATATACGACGATGCGGGATATGAAACGATCAAGCCACGCCTACCGGCTCAAACCCACCGACCAATCGTCAACGGCCAATATGAGCGGCGACGAGCGGCTATATACCCGCAGGGAAAAAGCTCCACCCAGCATGGAGTCTCTTTTCGTGACACGATCGGCAAAATTATTTGACTTGTTATTATCTATTAAAATTTCTCTAATAATGAATAATAATGAATAATAATAATAATAATATCGTGATCGAAATCGTGATTAACTCACCTGTGAATTAGTCATGCAGCGTCTCATGGATTCGGCGGCCACGGCGGACGTCCGATAGGAAGTTGGCGAGAAACGTCCAGCAGCGGAAGCGTAGCACGACGAGTTGCCGGCGTTGACGACAGCGGCGGCCGCTGCGGCTGCAGCCGCTGCCGCCGCCGCAGCCGCCGATGTGATGATCGGCTTATTATTGCCGTTGTTTGAATTGCTGCTACCTCCGCCGCCATTACCGCCGCCGCTACTTCCACTGCCGGGAGAAGAATGATGATGATGATGATGAATGCTCTCCTTACTGTCCGTCGCGTACATCATGTCGATATTTTCTTATTTTCTTATTTTCTTATTTTGTTTGTTTGTTTTTCGTTCAATATTTCACCAAAAAAAGGAACAACACCACAGGTGTATAGACCACCAGAGAGAAAATTGGAAATTTTGTGGGTTGTTTTGTTTTGTTTGTTTTTTCCCGCGTTGAATAATCGGATCGTGAATCAATCGACCGAGGAAAAAAGGAACCAAAAAAAAAAAGATGGCGGCCGTTGTATATTTCTCTACTGTACTCAAGACGACGACTGCATTAACGTCTCACAGTTGCACAGATTGACGTGATTTTTGGCGCACTGAAAATGGTCCGTTCACGCACCGGGATATCAATCGAATCCAACCCCAACGACGACGATTTAACTTTGGCTTATGAATGAAAAACGAGATGGAATAAACAAGCTTGCAAAGTTTGTTTTTTTTTTTTTTTTTTTTAAATGTGACACTTTAGTCATCAAATGATTATCAACAGTTTTTTGTTTTCGCTCCCGGCCCCTTGGTGACTCGTGTCGTCTATCCTCACAGCCCAATACTGTCCCCTATACTGAATTTATATACCGGCGTGTCAAACTCTACTTTGTCCACTGGACCTTTTGCTCTCTCACTTCTCATCTATATTACTGCTGTTTATCTGGCTCAAGTTGGTCTCTTTTTGGCTCTCTCCACGTTCCGAGTTGTTCTCTCTGCTGCTGGTGACGTTGCGGGGCTGATGGCGGGGCTTAAGAGAAGGAAAAGTCGATTCAAGCTCCGCCTCCACAGCGGGGGGAACCCTATAAGACGTATCGGTAGGAGGAGTTTCAACGTTTCCTATACGCCATCGACGTCAACCAATTAGAGATGGCCCCCCGCGTTTGCGCCAAAGCTGCCGCTCATTTTCAACGTTATTTCATATTAGTTCACTGATGTCTGACTGATGTCTGATCTATATAATAATATCTTCTTTTCTTTCTTTTCATACGTCAATCGACGATGTGTAAAAACAGTTACGATCTCATCAGCCGTTTTGTTTGTTTTTCACCATTTTTCCTGTTATTTTTTGGGGACATTTATCCACCTACGAGTTTTCGTTTCATTCTTGTTTCATTTTTATATTTTTGTCATTTACATTAATTCAACTTTTGCTGGTATAAGAAATAAGCCAGGCTCTCTTTCTCTATATAAAATACGCATCGTTAAGTTCATGATAATGGCATTTCAATCTGCCAAAGGTGCTGCCTACCCATGCACTACTATATAGAAAATACATATATACTTTCATTCATACGTCCGTCCGACACTGACTTTGTTTCATTCTTCCAGCAGCATGCAGCAACTGATGTGTGCCCGATTATATTATATTATATATGCATGGAATTTAAAAAAAAGGAATGTATGATATACTATTTTACATTTTTAATTCACGTTTTAGACACGCCTGAATGAATAGAACAGGCACGACGTTATTTTTTACTAATAGGCCCCTACAAGCCACGAGTTTCGCATTTGGTTTGAATGAATAAATTCATGTATAAATAATTAAAAACGTACCTATAAATTTTTGTTTTGAAATGAGAAACTTGGATGTATGAAATAATACAGAAAGTGGCCCTATCATCACACAATATCATCAGGTGGTCATTCTATAAATGTTCAGGTGTCCAGGTCAAGGTCTCTATAAGTCGATCATAGTATATCACATTTGATTATGAATGCTTTATATAGGAGGAGCAGCAGTAGACCATACACACTAGCCAGTATAGTAGCCACCATGTGTATTCTCTCTATACAAAATGCAGGAGACAACTCAATATATACGGTCTACATATATAGCCTGTGTACGTTGATATTTATATTTACACTGGCTGGCCAGTACGACACTACACTACCATGGCCTATATGGATGTCTCTCTTTATTTTCTTTTTACAATTATTTAAAAAAACACAAAAAAATTGAAATAATCATTTCGAAATTTCGCGGGTAATTTTGATAATTGTATTTATCCAACATAATAGTAATAAGAAGAAAGACCAACTCGAAAAAGAAACCAAATAAAACAGAAATAGAAAAAAGATGGGGAAAAAGGGTGGCGACATTGATGACATTGCATGACCACGTATGTTGGCAGTTTGGCCCTGTATATGTATCACACCCCCCAGTCCCCCCTATATAGCGCCATATGGCCTGCTACTCACGCTCGCGACAAAATCGAGAAAACAAACAAAAAATATACATGCAAGAAAAGGAAGAAGAAGAAAATGTTACAACCAACAACAAAAGACGAACGGTAGCTCCTATATAGTATAGTTACTACTATACGTATAGTAATTCAGCAGATATGTACAAAGAATTAAAAGAGACACAGCTCAAATGCATCAATTGTTGTTGTTGTCTGCTGTTGTATAGGCGTCACTGTCTTTCTCTCTATCAATCTACTTGTTGTACACGAACTTTTGTTTATATTATGGGAAGACATCACCAGGAATGGATAGATTTCCATTCATTCGACTCCCCGATGCCATTTTTTTTTTTTTTTTAGAGGTGTATATTCGCCAAGGCGAATGTTACCAGTATATTGTCAGTTTATAAAATACAAGCAGGAATAGAAACAATAAAACAACGAGAATCAGAGATATGACAGCAATCAGAGAGAGAAGGTGGACGGCAGTTGAGACTTACGAGCGTACTCACGCCATTCGGCAACCAAAGTAGTCCCCGATGCCATGTCGGCCGACTGCGGTCTATATATTCACACAACATGACCGTGAGCATCATCAGTATTGTGTACAATTCAATTTGAAATATTCATTTTCAAATCGGGCGCCTTTTTGTTTTTTAAATGTTGATGCCGGAGAGATCCATCGAGTCCCAATTTCTATATGCCATCAGACGAAATAGATACATATGATGTATTGCTCGGCTGTGTGTGTCGTCAATGTCTTTTTTGTTGTGCGCGTGTCCCTTTTATTTCCATCTGTTCCTCTATGTATAGTATGTGATGTAGATTGAATTACATGGATTTTTGAAATTCCCGCCGGATGTAATATTGCTACTACTACTACCCCCTGTGTGTGTGGGTCTCCCCCCCCCCCCCACCTTGTTGGCACGTCCCACTGTGTGTGTGTGTATGAAAGAGGATTGTTGTGCATAGAGCCTAAATAGAAAGAGCAGAGATTATGACAATCTATGCACACAGTTCATGTAGAGGTTTGGATTGAATAGAAACATGGGGGGGAGAGAGAATGAAATTCAAACCGTAACAGACTGTGCTAGTCCCCACAGTGAATGATCCATCAATGGATAACAATATACAACATAGACAGGAGCCAAAAATCTAATACACAAACACAACAAATCACGAGCTCCATTAACACACAAAAGGCAAAGGTCATTTCAGGTCTCGTACTCATCATCATCCGCATCATCTGTACGTATTATTATCGTCAGGAGAAAATCCCTCAAAGTAGCAAACAAATGTTCATCCGTTTGTTTTCCATTTCATCTCAATGAGATGATTTAATTTCAATTTCATTGGAATCAATCGTAGTAAATTCAATAGCAGCTGCTTGTAGTTACGTCACTCTGCGCTGCATCTTTGCTGCTGCTATATCGTCGTTTTTTTGTTGTGTGTCAATGAACAATCATCGCTGTTGTAATCATAACAAAAAATGGGGAACAAACATGTTTCACGTCACACGTCCATTCTTCTAAATCATTAGAGCAAATCGTACACCTGTATAAGCAGCTCCCTCTTTCATCGCTGGCTCTTTATGTCAATATATTCCACCCCTGTCCGTGTTACGTCATTGTTATGCAAACAGAATGAAGAACAAAACAAAAAAACCTATTCGATATGAATACAATCGCAGCAGATGAATTGAATTTCCAGTTTCTTGATCTAAATTCAAAACTGTTTTTTTTTTGTTTTTTTCTACAATAATAAACTGATGTGAGAAAATAATATATAAAGACGTCAGGCATCTTTTAAAAGAGAGAAACGAAAGAAAACATAAAAAAAGGGGACGTATACAAAAACGTAATTTCTTTTTTTTTTTCTCCCTTGCGCGACGGCGGCCCCTTCTGTCGCCATTTCAAACGATGTGGAGGGGACCCGCGACAACTGCAGGGGTGAGTGCTGCTGAGAGCGAGGCTTGAAATGGACATTCTGTTCTGCTGCTGCTGCTGCTGCTACTTCTTCTTCTTTCTTTTATATACTACACTGCAGTGCGCAATAGATATAGTATAACACACTATACATAGCAAAAAGGGACAGGAGCTGAGAGGGCCGAGCCAGCCCGGCAATATAATGAGGATCACATTGTGTTTTTCCCAACCGGTTGTTGCTGCTATACTACTCTTTATGTAGTATAGCCTACATATAAAGATATAAATTCCCCTCGACGCCCGTTTCAAATGCTCCGCCGTTTTATTATTATTATTATTAGACGCGGTGTAGGCCGACACTCGAAATATGACGAACTCAAAAGCGACGTGCTCTATATATCTAAAGAATATATATATATGTCTATAACTATTGTTATTGTTATTATTATTATGCGTAGTTTTACATCATAGCCTATATAATAATTTATGGACGGATTAAATAGGCATCTACTGTATAAATGACCCACAGGAATATATAAATATAGCTATAAAATAAGCTCTTGAACGTTTATTATACTATAGAGCCATCGATTCACGAACTTTGTCCGTTATATTGCCCAAATTTCTTATTTCCCCCTGTTTTTACTAAGTAGACGTTTAAAAATCATATGTAACCGCCCACCCACTCGACATTCATAGTTTTCTATCGAGTTTTTTAAATCTAATAACGGATATCATATTAGAACCTATTTTAGAAGTTTTCAAACAGGAACCAGAAGGTTCCGGTTTTTATTTATTTTGATGTTTTTTAAATTGAAAAGGAGGAAATTATTCCTGTCCGTCCTTTTCTCTCTAAACCAATAGAGTGTCCTATATACTCAATGTGTATTAGCTATAATTACAACCTTAATTCCAAAATGTGTCACTCAATATATAAACAAGACAGAAATCTGTGGGCGCACACGACATCTCGCATGTCCCGTCAATCCCAGCACATTTGAACCGACCAAACTCAAAATCAAACAAAAGAAAAAATCTTTATATTATGATTATTATCCATTCGAAAAAAGAAAATATACGCGATGATGGTCAAGACCGGATGCACGTGTGCTATCCTCAAGTTACTTCCGGATATATATAAAAAAAAAAGGATCTAAATGTATTACTGAACAAGTAGAGAGAGAAAAAAAGGACATACGGTTCCACCACCACCACTACATAGTCTCTCCTATATAAAGAGGGGGGAGAAAAGTAATAACGATTAACTCAATTTGTATATGTATGTATATACTCCCCCCGCAGCTCCTATCCTTCTGTGTGTATACAGACACGCAGAGAATAACAACACAAACATCCCCCCCCCCCATATACGCACACACCCCTTTAATTCCTTGAACAAATTGATAAAAAAAGATGGGACGACGAGGAAGGAGAACGACAAAGGTGCTGGGATTGCCATTTGCGGCTGCCTATAGTCACGTGACGTCGATTGATGGTCTCTGCTCCTATATGGGATCATTATTACTAGAGACACACTGCGACGGAATACAATCACTCAATAATGATTTGAGTGGATCAGTTTTGATTCCTTTTTCTTGTTTTAGATTTCTTGGTTGGTGGTATGGCGAATTTGAAATGGCCATCATTTGGCGCCATTCTCTTTTTCTTACATGTACACGATGAAAAATGTAATTCAAACTAAATAAGTCGAAGAATAAGTGCCGTGTTTGACTCACGTAATAATATGACCGTCAAGAGACTATAGATACACACACACACAGTCAAGAGTTTCATCGATGATTTCCCTTCTGAATTGCTCAAGTCGATTTGCTACTACACCTCCTTTTATTTATTACCAACGAGTTTCTATTATTATTTTGTCCCCCCCCCCCCTTCCTGTAAAGCAACACGTGAAACATATAGACAGCGGGTGGACCAGTACATCCTCTTTTATATTGTTGTTGTTTTTCTCTTTTAGGCGTCTATAAGATTTATTGCTGTGTTGATTGGATTATAATGAAGCCTGGAGAGTCGGGCAGTATATGTAGCGTTTAGCGCGGACATTATAATATAGTTTCTGTATAGTAATATATTATGATGGATATTGTATAGGCTATATCCTTTATAGTTTCTATATAGAAGCTGAATTAGTTGGTTGCTGATAAAAACCAGGAGCTGCTACAAAACAAACAACGATACATCTCGACCCCATATCGTGTACAGCAGTAGATAGATATATCATTGTTTTGTAACAAATGATGGGTTGCTAGCTCGGCCGGTAACTGTTCTTCTTCTTTTTTGGTGGGTTGGAAATCAATCAAGTCTATATACTATAGACTCAATGGATTAGACGATCTATGATATTATTGCTGCGTAAAAGAAAGAAGAATGATAAGTCTGTTGGCTTTTGCGTCGCTCTATTGTAGCTTACGTAGCTACGTGCAAGATAATGTTTCGTTTGATTTCTCCGACTTGAAAATCCCCAAAGTAAACAGGCACTGGTATAGGTAGTAAAGTACAATCATGTACAAAGCATATTAAAGTGTGACTGATGATCATATAGACGAGTCACACCATACAGGAGGAAACAGAATAATCATCCATCATCAAATATAGTCCTGGGGTTTTACGGCATCTATACTCGATTACATATGTAGTTTGTTTTTATGAAATAAAAGAAGGAAAAGAAATCTTCTTAACATCTTTCGATTGAATTTTCAATTCGCTAATCGAAATGTAGAAAACAAAAAAAAACAAAAACAAACGGGATGAAACAATTCGCTTGGCAGAGTTTTTCAATTTCCATCAACTGTTGAGAATTCAGAACTGTTGAATTTCCAGAACTGTTGAGCGTCATAGAAAGAATCAAAGTATTTTGCCTGAACTATGGCTCGACTACCTCCCGTCAATGCTATTAGGATTGAAAGAAATGACATGCAAACCAGCCGAGCAGAGAATTTTTGAGAATCAAATCGAATGCACAATATGGACGAGATCATGTAAATAGAGTATGCCCGTCGAGGGTTCGGCTCAAAGTCCTCTTTCCAACAGAGGCTCATGTAGAAAAGGTTTCCATGAATATTCAAACGCGATATACAAAGCAAATCTAGCGATCCTTTCAACCGCACGCAGCATATAACCGCCACCAGCACCTATAGTCCTACATGTTTTCTTCTCCTACTCGCGACCTATATATTAGAACCTATCGTTGATGTGTATACAATTAGACATTTCATAAATATCCGCCTCTATATAGGCCATGAAATGTTTAGTTGACAGGGCCAATGAGTGGCAACTCTCTGCTGCTTTAGCTGTCCCTCTAGCGTCATTTTTAAATTGTGATTTTTGTTTTTTTTTAAGGATTTTCATTCGGTGTCGACACAGCCACAGCACAGCATAGACCTGTCAAAACGTAAAATATATCCGGAAGGGATCTCTCCAAATGGGAAGCGATGGACCGACAAAATGTTCGTTCATATGCCTAAAGGTTTCGGCTCTTAAATGTGTCTGATGGGCGACGGCGGCGTCATCAGCGGCTTTTTGTGGGAGCATCAAGGGGTTGAAACTTGTGTCTCTATGAAAGCCACTAGGGGGTTTATATGTATCATACCAGTCTCAAACACGAGAGAGTGGGACGGATGAAAACTGTCAAACCTCCATCCATGACGAGGAGAATATTATTTCAACGCCGAGTTATTCACCTACTGTATATTTTTCCTTTTATATATCTGACAGGTTCTATTGTCTGTGACATTCTCAAGGGGGGGGGGGAAATAGAGATGAGACAAAATAATAAAAAAAAAGAATAAAAAAGTGACTCTTTCCGTCGATTTGAATTATTAAAGACGCGGAATCCGTCAGATATTTTCAAATGTCAAAGTGTCTGTGTTGCATAGGGACTTTTCACCGTCAATATATCCGTTAATACGTAAGTTTATTTCAAATATTGGCGCTTCTATAAGAATTTTTATTTGATATTAGTATAAAATTGCTTAGAATTTGAGTATGTTTGACTTGAATTCATTTTGGCGTTGATTATTTAAAAATAGTAGTAGTATACCTTATAGTTCGCAACTGATCTCATCATTATTCAATCAAATGGAAAGTTAGCTATGCAGCAGACAATCAGGAAGTATACTACAAAATAATAAATGACTTGAATCGGCTTTTCTTGTATATTTATTTGATCAGCACTCCAACTTTGATAATCGCTACAAAAATATGGCCCGTCTTTTTTTTTATTTATATTATCGTCATCGTTTATTGTTTTCTGTTCAATTTTCACTGAAATGAATTCTGCGCTGATTTTTTTTCTATTATTACGATCAAGGTAAAATAGGTTTGAATTCAACCAGGATGATCTTCCTAAAAAAATGAATAATAAATATAAAATCACAGATTCATCTGATCTTTATTTAACATCAGGAAGTGAAAAGACTAGAAGCAAGAAGGTGTGGTTCTGGGGGCGTGGAGTGTGGGTTGTGCAATATCCAAAGTAATAATAATAATAAAGAAAAAACAAAACAAAACAAAACCCACACACGAAATGTAGGAAATCAAGGCAAAACAGCAGATTCATTAATTCAGAACTTCCTACCGACGACGACGACGACAAATATAAAGTACAAATCGCTGTAATATACGACGTGTCACAATCGCTCCAACATAAGTATAATATCATATGGTTGTTTTTTTTTTCATTTTTTTTTTTTAAATATAAATAAATCAGACGTAAAGAGCAGACGTATACGGGGAGGAACCCCATTTTTCTATGGAACTAAAAAATCAGGGAGGAACACACAAAAACAAAAAGAAATAGTAGAAATAAAGAGAAAGAGAACCAAACCCTGATTGAAGATTCATGAGAAATTTCTTTTCTTTTTTTTTTCTGGTCCCCCTGTCGCAGAACGTCGTTATATATCCACACAGGCACACACCCAAAAAACAAAAAAAAAAAAGAGACGAGATAAAAAATCCAAATATATATAAAATAATCCAGCGCACTTGCCAGCGCAGTATGTAGGATTTCTTTTGAGGAAAATACAACATCATCAGAAAGAGGGGAGGAAAAATGTGATGTGGCTGCGTGTTCTATATAGAAATAAAATACAGTAGTATATTGTGTATATATAGACTATAGATATATAGAAGCGATGACTCTAGTGTGTGGACCTCCTCCCTCTTGTTGTGTCCGTCTATCGCCGTGAAATGTCAACTCACCTTGTCTAATATTCATTTATTCTATCGTGCGGATGTTGCGTTGCTCTCTCGTCGTCGTCGTCGTCTATAGCCTTTTGACTGAACTGCTGACTTGGCCAGTCAGGCACTACACAACTTTCCCCTTCGAATATCAGCCGGTGGTTTTTTTGTTTTGTTTTTTTTATCTTCACGACAATAACAACAACAACAACAACAACAGAGAAAACAGAAAGAAAACCCAAAAAATGAAACAAAACAACGGGCATCACACGACACGAGTGGTTTGTGTATACATTCACCTGATATTATCCGTTTCAAACGCATCTCAACAGGAGCAGAAACATCAACAACAGCAGCACGAAAGATATAAAGGAAATCTAAAGCCCCGGGAGTTGAGGACACATAACAACAATTCACTGTATGTATAGTGTAGGATACTGGACTACTACTATATGTCCATCAAGTGTACATTATCGATGAGTTAGACATGCGATGGCCGTCATTGGTCCTGTCCGTTATGCCGTTCTTTTCTTCTCTTGGATAAAGCTCAACAATAACAACAGCAAGAGAAGCTCTAACTGTATATTTACACATTATCAAAACAAAATAAATACACGCAAGAATACACGCAGATGTGATCGAAACTCTGTCAAAATCTTGTAAATAGATGACGCCAATATTATCGTATTCGTTCATGTGCTACAACGTCACGACGAAATAAGAAGAAGACAAACAAAACGGGAGTGATGAATACAAATGGAGAAAAGAAAGAGAAAAAAAGGATAATATTCGTCTGATGACGAATTGGATTGTGCAAATGAGAACAGGTGCGAGAGACCTGCAGTCTGGGGGAAATGTGGGAGGCTAAAAACACGGCACAATAAAAAATAAGGGAGAAAAACAAACCACCACGTATATAGTGTATACTGTATAGTCCCCTGCGCTTCTATTTTGGATTTCATGTTGGCCAGTCAGTGACACATCAACTGGGATAAGTGACAGTCCGCTATTATTAAGTGTAGACGATTATCAGATATTATTCATCAAAATGTTGTGGTCGGTTTTGAGTTTGGAAACGAAAATGATCGCCATGTTCGGATGTGCCATCATCATCGCCTTGAGTATTTTGATCATCATTTGTTTCTTGATACCAGACACCTGGTGGATTTTACCTTGGACACAGGCAGGTGAATAAAATAGAATTTCTCTTTTACTGAAAAATTGAATGGATTAGATAATTAATTCATCGATGCAATTAAAGGCCAAGATTTGGCGTTGAGCGCAGCTAATGACAACAACATTCAACTGAGAGATTTCCACCAGTATCATCATCCAATGGGCGACTCGACAACAGATAAAGAATTGTCTATTAACAGGAGAGAGGAAGTGCATGAGCAGCAGGATCATAAGAAATCCAGCAATGCTACGTTCCTGTTGTTGTCTCGCAATGAATTATGCTACGACTCTTCTGGGTATTCGATGGATAGCGGGAGACCGGGCTCTGTCGGCATCAGCACGGACCTTGGTGGAGGTGAATCGACTAGCAGCAGCCAAGGATCGAGTATCGTCATGGGTGAAAGACTCAGTCCTTCTAGTAGTAGGGTAGGTCGACGTGAGACGCTTTAGCCGTTGATGCGTCGCCTTTATTTTTTGATTATCCATTGATATCGTCTACTTACCGTGTTGTACGTCAGTTGATGCTTCTACTGGACTATACATCACTTGTATGTAATATTTGTATACTTTTGAAACAATAACAATATTACAGAGTGGATCGACGACGACGCTGCCAACGGAAGAGACCAATCGTCCACAGGTGCACCTGACATTGCAGACCAACCTCATCTCGCAATCGGAGGAGGATAACAGTGATCACGTCAAAAATGGAACAGACCTGCAACTGATAGTCACCATAGAGGTAAACTCGTATACAGGCTATACTAGTTGTACATCATTCAAGAGTTGATTCGTCTCATTTTATTCGTCTCATTTTATTCGTCTCATTTTATTCGTCTCATTTTATTCATATCACTTTTGCCATCTTCCAACAAAGTTTGTTCAAAAGGAAATCTTTTGAAAATTTGATAATTATATTATTTAAATGACGTCCACTGATGCACTTGCATGTGGGTGTATATGTCAAATATACGTACGCATCTGCAATATGCGGGCTATACACAAAATCGGGTTGCACCTGTTTGGATGACGTCAGCACACGCAGCGACGTTATCCAAGTTTCCTCGTTTTTTTCCATCCTACCAAAAATTAATAAAAATTCCACTTTTGTTGATTGCGTCGTGTCAAGTGATCAATCAGCCCACAGGGCCATCCAATTTAGTCTAGTAGCTCTAATAGTGTCTGTTTACGGACGTTGTATTTCTCATATTAGTCTCAATCGTTTGATACGACGATGATTATAATAATAACAACGTGTCGTATAAGGTGGCGCGTGTGACACGCGCCGCTACACACAACCTCCACTCCCTCTGCCATTTAAAAGGGTTGTTACGTATGGACAAATATAGCTAAATAGCAAAGGCACAACAACAATAGTCATATCGCCTATAACCTACGACTATAGTGTACATTGAAAGAGCTTCTTATTATTCCTATTTCTATGATGACGCAACATGATCTGCTCAACAGATTTCTCAATGTATTTCACCTTCTCTTTTAAATCTTTGAATGCAAATGATTTGAGCTCTCTATCCTCTTTTTGTATTAGTTAAATACTTTGTCTTTCTGTTTTAGTATTCTGATGCTTCTAGAGAAAAAGTTTGGCGTCTTATTTAGAAGAAACTATTAGTAATAGGATCATGTTGCCATAGGCACAAATAGAAGCAGTAAAGTCTTATCGGATCAACTGTATTTATATGACTAGATGAAAGAGATGGCTATAACTTGTAATGTTTGTATAGTATTGAACGCTGTGCTACGAGCGGCAGCATCAACTATTGAAAATATCATTTTTTCTTGTTTGGGGTTTTTGGGGTTGAAATTTGAATACAGAATGCGACGGATCTGCCATCGAGAAGCTACGTGGACACAGTCGATCCGTCAGTCAGTGTCCGGTTGGAGCGTAGTAGTCGAAATCGACTGGGCAGTTTGATGGACGCGTTGCTGATTGGCAGCAGCGCTGGCGGACGACGGAACAGCAGCCACAACCACGTCCTGACTGAAGATTCCACCTGTCCCGTTGTCTACCACAGTCGACATCCGCGTTTCCACCATCCAGTGACGTTCACCGTCCCGAAATCCACGCAACTCAAGGTATAATAATAATAATCATATGTCTAAGTATTATAGGCTATAATATTCTATATAGCTCTAGATAGTACAACTACAATCAAACTTTATAGGCACATCTCATTGTGTCTGTGTATTCAAGGCCTATATCCATCCCCACCCCCCCTGCTCTTTCCATTGTCGTTCACACACAGTTGATTCATCGTCGTCTCCGTTAATAATTGAATATTCAATTCAGTTCAGTCAACCGCGTTCGAATCGTGATGAGATAGATACACACAAGTCTCTGAACTCACCGCATTTGTGTTGCTGCTGATGATGGCGTCCCCTTATAACACGACAGCACAAAACACACAAGCCATATAGCAAAGGCAGTCTCAAATCCTTTGTTTTCTGATTATTTTTTCTATTTTCCCCCTTAAATATCATCGCGGTGATGCGCTTTTGTTTTGTGTATTGTATACGTTACATACACAAAACATCTGGCTGATCCTGAATTTGAGGCATTCGATGCTGTTCTCTCGATGTACCATACACGCATCTACTACCTACTCTGTACACATCAATGTCTCAAGGTGAAAGCTAATTCCAATCTGATCGTCTATATATCCGCATTACCGATTAGAATAATTGACTTTCATTTCCAAGAGATTTATTTCGAAAGAAAAATGGGATATTTGAATTCATTCCATCTTGTACCTGATTTGGGATTTCATGCTGTCGGAGAATGAAAACAACCAGCCAAAGTCAAAGTTAACTGTGAGCTGATGCATAAATCAATAAAATAATAACTTACATAAAAAAAGTTACCGATAAGCTGATGAGACGACGAGAGGGGAATATTTCACAATAATCCATCTGGCGATCAGCCTAATAACTGTTTTGAATAATTCAAAACTTTGATGTTCTTCTTTTTCTATACTTTTTCAAAATATATTTTCCCAGGATTGCCAATTGGTTGTGAGAGTAGAGGACAAGGATAAGTTGGTTGGAACGACGGTCTTAGGAGAGAGTCGGATCGACTTGCGGGAATTTGATTTCCTCGCCGGATGGCTAGACGGTGGGATCAGCAGCCACGAACGTTCACCGTCTGCAGGAGAGTCGACCGTTCGTCTGAGTCGATTTATTGACATTTTCAAAGCAGAAGAGAAAGGCGCCATTCTCTTGGGTTTGTCTTTTCTGCCGACGTCGCAGCGAATCAGCGTCAACATCACGCAATGCAATCGACTCGTCAAGACGTCCGACTCATCGGCCAAATCCGTCGTCCGACTTTTTCTACTCAACGAATCCGGTCGAGTGTTGAAGAAACGCAAAACGGCGCCGTTCGACCATCCGAACGGCGGCGGCGGTCGAATCGAATTGAACGAACTTTTCCACCTGGACGTTGAAATTGAACGATGGGATCGTTGCGTCATTTTGATCGTTTTATCTCGTCTATTACTGAATTCTTCTAACAGTTCTAGTCAAGAAGACCCACAGCCGATTAGAAGTCCGCCGATCTACCACCACACGGGTCACGTTGCCCTAGGCAAGAAAGTCTTGGGTCACGCAGAACGAATTCATTGGAACAGCGCCTTTCAGAGTCCTAGGCGAGTCATCAGTCAATGGCATTGCCTTCACT
Organism: Daphnia galeata; assembly: GCA_030770115.1. Classification (NCBI taxonomy): domain Eukaryota; kingdom Metazoa; phylum Arthropoda; class Branchiopoda; order Diplostraca; family Daphniidae; genus Daphnia; species Daphnia galeata. The sequence goes on from CM061119.1 coordinate 8,365,880, forward strand.
GATGACCGCAACGAAACAGATTTTCTCTTCTTCTTTTTCTTTAATTTTCAATTTTTGAACATTTTTCGCCTCGTGTTTCATTTGATATATTTTGCACCCAAAGTCTGTCTGTGTGGTTTCGTCATGATTTCCCCAGCAGCGGAAGTCGGCCGGTCAGTGTAAAACAAGCAGCCGCGCAATCCATCATTCAATTAAAAATAAGAAACGCTGTTATGACAGCCCCCCACCACCCGTTCGCCCGTACACATGTATACAACTCGATTTACGTAAATGATATTTTCTATACTCTCATCATTTCCTGTATGCTGCCCGAGTGATGACCAATTATCAAACTAGCCAATAACCTCTGATAAAAACTCATTAATCAAAATTGGCGCAAAAATCAAAAAAATTCAAATCAAAAAAATTAAAAATCGATGGCAGACTAACACCAAGTTTCAAAAAAATTTTGAAAAAAAATGAATTCAGAAATTTAAAAAAAAAATGTAAATTATATGTTTGAAAAATCAGTGATCATGCGACCCAGCAGACAACGTTATTCAAATTGTGTGAATACAAATATTATTGAATAAACTGATTTTTTGTTTTGTTTTTTTCGACACGAGCCTCCACGTGCGACCCAGATTGTTCGGTCCGGCCTTGATTGAGGACTTCGTCGGTCAATTTGACTGTTGTTTTTGTTGATATTATATATTTTCCTCGATGGGTGTGATACTATATTTGACCCGATCGGATTTTGATTCACCATTTCCATCAGTGATGCACACGCTGCGTAAAATGTGATGATGATATTGTATCCGCGGCGGCGGCGGCTGCGGTGATGGCGGCCTTCCTTCAATCCATACATGTTTGGCTGTTTGGCCTGGTCATTTCTCATGAATTTCTTTATCGAACACTGCGCGTGCAATGTGTATATAGAAGACTAATATAATATAAGCCATCGACTATTTTTGGCTGATGTAAGCAAAGTGACATTTGATTCTCTCTCCCTATCATCTTATACAGAAGCTGCTAATGTAATTCAGACTATATGAATTTTTCAAATTCATTGGCTATAGACGAATAAGAACTGTAGGGTCCCGGATGCACCAGCACGTCCCACAAAACTCCCCAGGCTAAAAAAATTGAAAATTGATAAAATACAAATAAATAAATAACAAACGTTGTGGGGGAACGAATCTATCAGAGTCGACGAGTTTTTTTCTTATGAGTTGAGAAAATTAAAATAAAAAAAAAAAGAGACTGAAGAGATATTGGGATCCTATACATAAATGAAAACTACCGTATGTCTGCCCGTTTCTATGTATACGTGAACATCAAAGACGTCCCGACGATCAATCCGCATGAAACTGCAACCCTAATTTATACGCGTTTATTCGGTTGAAATCATAAATTTCTCAGAATGTCACAGTCCTCAAATTCGATCAATTCAACTAACATCAGCTTGATTTTTAAAATAACGATGAATCGACAATATTTAAAATTAGAAGCCAAACTTTTTTTGGAGATTTTTCATCGATTTAGCCAATTTGTATATTTGCCATTTTTGCAATTAATTTTCGCTGATCGTCTCCAAGTCCAGTCTAAATTTAGAAGCGGTGTCGGATATCCGGCGAAAATGGCAAATCAGAAAAAAAACTGTTACCCGAAATAAACGCCAGAGGAAAACAAAAAATCGCTCACGCGTCAAAGAGTTCACGGCCGTGTGTCTCATGCTCCCCCTCTCTTTTCATATGTCCAGCCAACTCCTCTGCTGCTGTGCTGGTTTCGGCTGGTTTTCATTACATATGATATTCATCTGCAATATCAGAAACGGACTAATGATTTCTATTTCTATAAATATACACACATATACTGTCGACTTATTTACATTATTTATATAAAGACGGCTAATGAAAAACGATTACGTTTGTAAATCTAGACGACGAGCGGCTATAGAGTTATGGATTAAATCTTCAAGTCTATGCAACATCACACTGTGCATACTGTACACACCCCGTGACCTTTATACAACTTCCACATCACGACTTGAGAGGCTATTAATAAACACAAATTCTTATATATACAGTTATACACACAGTGCACAACAGTATTATTTTCCTTTTCAAAATGATATAGCAGCTTCTTTGATGGTTTATTCCATGTTTTTGTGGAATGAATGGGGTGGCCGGCTGCATATTATGTGAACTGCTGGCTGGCCTATACGGTCAGTTGATGGATATTCATTACTGATTTTGATCCACGCAGACGACGATTAGAGAGACCACTGATGCTCATCGTATCACTTTAGCCAAGTTCAAGTTATTTCATTATCTCTTTTTGATCGGCCAGACAGTCCAGCGCGATGAGTATAGTAATATGGTACAATCAATTATACCGTTTATTTGTTTAAGAAAAGGGAAAGGCGGACAAGAGCGCAACTTGTGCACAATTGTAAAGAAAAGGACCACAAATGATGTTATTGCCAGTCATAGGTCGAGTTCAAAAATCAGCAATCTAGAAATCGTCAAATCATCGATCCGCGCATTTTATTTTATTTTTTGATTTATCTAATTTTTTTCAATTTTCTTTTTTTTAGAAAAAAAGAAGAAGAAGAAAAAAAAAAAAAAACAGATTTGAAACATGATCAACAGAGCCAGTGCAGACCTTTCATAAGAGGCCGACAGCGTATAAGCACCGAGTCATTCATCTCTGCATCATCAACGCTCACCCAACATGATCTACAAGTCTCGTCATCCTCGTGCAGGAGCAGCAGCCTCAGTGTGGCTGTTGGCCATCGTCTACTTGGTCGGGAGCATTAGCTTTGTTGCGGCAATGCCCAAAATCAGAGACCGTCACGTTATTCTTCCGTCCGGCAATAGTAACGAGCCCGTCGATTCTCAAATGGATCATCGCATCGGCATTCTCTTGCACAAAATCGCCAAACCGAAAACGCCATCGGTCGACAGTTCGACGACTTATTCAGAGTACAATTTTATTGGAATTCAAAAGACGGGCAACAAGATCCCCGTCATGTCCGAACTCAGATCGGATGTCAAAGCGGCCGTTTTCGTCCTAAGAGAAACTCAACTTCAAATCCTGTCCGCATTGTCCGTCCAAATGAAAATTCAAGAGAAATTGGCTCAATGGGCACCGACCAAGGTAATAATTTCAAATAATATTTTTAAAAAGACATCACAGTACTAATAATTTAACATTTTGAAAATAAAATGATTTATTTTCTAATAGACTGAAGATCGTCAGACGGAAAATCAAATGGCCAACGTCTTTCAAAAAGTTTCTTCACCATCGTCCAGCATCGGCCAAGGATGGACGAAAACTGGTCGTCCCAATAACAAAGTCGACGACATAAGTGACAATTCTGAAGCCCTTTACGCTGCCATCAAGGAAATCGTTGTCGTTTTCCAAGAAACTCAACTGAAAATCTCGTCCGTTTTGTCTGTCCAGGCCGACATCCAATCCCGACTCGACTATTGGAAGATTCAACTTGACAGGATTTTCGTTCCCGAAGTTAAGATCGCTCCTTCCAGCATCCCTCCAAGAGAAATTCCTTGTTACGCTGATGATACTGGTAAGAATTCAGTAATTATCTACATCAAAACAACTAATAGAACAGTAAATTGCCACGTATAACAGGCCTAATAACCGATGTACAATTTTCCATATTATAGAATCCAAGTCCAGTTGGCTCCTTAAAGCCTTCGAATGTCATTCGTTGAAACACGCCACTTTTTGGATCAATTCCGGGGCCAATTGGTACTGGCAGTCCAAGTACGGCAATCAATCGGCTCTTCAATTGGCCGTCAGCCAAAATTGGAGTCCACTGGTCAATTTACTGTTCAATCGCGGTGCTGATTGCCGAACCCAATTCTCTCCGCAACAAGAAGAAACAATTTTACATCAAGCGGTGAGAGAAGACGCTCAAGTTTCTCTCTTCCGGCAGCTATTGGTCAGTTGTGAAGTCAACGCCACCGACAGTCTACAAAAGCAAACGGCTCTTCACTTGGCGGCCGAATTGGGAAGAAAAGATTTGGTTGTCTTGCTAGTCAAACAAGGACGAGCCAATATGGAAGCTCAAGATGAAATGGGATTCCGTCCGCTTCATTTCGCCATTAGGAGTCCGCAAATAGTGACATTGTTGATCGCATTGGGCGTCGATATTGGAGCGACAACAGTGACCGGTATGACACCCCTTCATCTGGCCGTCATTGAGAACCAAATGGCTACGGTTAAAATTTTAGTGAAAGCTGGAGCCAAGGTCGGTAACGCCTTCGATATCTACGGTCATACGCCGATGGATTACGCCGCCCTTATGTCCGATCACGAAATGCGGGTCTTATTGGCCCCTTATGCAACTGTCGACGAGTATCTCGTAGGAATGCCCTCCAATTAAGAAAAGAAAAAAAAAATTATTAATTAGTTAAATTTTTGAAATGCTAAATTTTTGAAGGCGCGAAATTTCAAATTGGTGAATCTAATTTAAATCTAAATTTTATGTACTCTGTTGGATGTTATTTTGTTTGAAAAGAAAGTTATCCAAAACGTTGAAGCCATTTTTGTTATCTATTATAAAATAAATACATAAAATCTAAATCCCAGTGAAATATTTAGGAATTCCAAGAATGTTTTATGTAGTAATTTAATTGTACAGCGGTGATTTGAATATTGGGTTGGTTGCCTGTAATTTCATAAAACTAGTGGAATGATTGATAACACGAAATGTGAACGAAAATAAATCGAATCATTGATTTACGTTTCGCACGTCCACAGCAATTGAAAGAAATCCAAATGATTTGCTATTTATAGACGGAACACTGGCCGTAGGACATCGTTATCAAGGTCGGATGGAACATGGTGCATATAGATGACCAAAGCGGCCCGAAAGCTACAACTGCCGTTGGCAGTATATATAATATACATACATGCATATTATATGAAAATAATATGATTGGGCGAGTTGGTTGGGATAAGAGACGATGACTAGAATATTGGACGATAAATTTATTTTTTTTCTTATGGGTAAGATACGAGAAGTAGCTACGTAGTAAAATGAAAAGTCCATCGTTCACAGGACATTCGAAGAAAAACGACTGATTTCATATTACACGCCTACGGGTGCGTCAAGTACGTCAGTGGTCTCGACGTTATCTAACACAAATTTGAGTCAATTCGGTAGAAATAGTAAAAATAGTTGCGTCAAATTATGACCAATCAAAACGTAATAGCGGGTTATCAACGCTCGTATTTCACTGCTAGATGAGTGGATTCAATCATGTAATATCAAAAGGCCTAATTGAGACTCGCGTCTATAGTTTTTTAGGGAACGGACAGCCGACAAAAGGCGGAGTCTATTTCTCTTTAGTTAAGGCTACAGCGCATTAGAGGAGTTGGTGTCTAACTAAACAAAATTGTCCTTCTTGGGAGGGAATCTCAAAGAGTGAAAATCTAGGATCACGCACCATTAAATTGATAACTAGCAACTCGCAGTTGTTGTTTATTATAAACGAGAGAACGCCGTATAGACATCGATGCGATGGCAATTTAATGAAAAATAAAATAACAAATAAATATACAAAAACAAACATTCCAGCTCGCCTTACAGTCCAGTAATTTACGTCGATAACCTTATGAACTGTGACCGCCACCTAACGTCCAATGCGTCCACTAGTTTTCGTATTATTCAAGCGGCAAAAACCGGAAAAAATTAAAAATCTGAACTTAATTTAAATTTAAAAAAAAAACATATTTTGAGAAAACGCGAATTTTTCAATAAATTACTCGACAAGATTCTACGCAAAAAATAATAAAATTGAAGATGGAATATAATATTCATTTTCCTCCTACCTTTACTCAGAAAAATGATATACATTCGCCTTTCAAAGTAACAAACAGTATAGCGTCGAACAACTTTTGGATAGCGGACGAACCGCCGAACCGGATGTATTAAAAATAAGCAAGTCTAATTAGGAATGAATGTTAATTCGTCGTAGAATGGCCTATAGCATGTCAAGTACGACCTCCAAAATAACCTAGTAACAAACACATAGAAAATCCTCCTGCTATAAAGTTCGTATGATCCCTTAAATAACTCATTCAGGGCTGGAACAGTAATAAGCTTCTTAAACAAGGCTCTTAGGTAATAAGATTATAAGAGATCCTTGATGCGGAAGATTAAAGTCAACTTTCCATTGAATTTTGATGATATAATGCATATTGTGTTACAATCACAAAGATCTCTGTACTTACTCTCATGTTTTTCGACGCCGACTCATCAATTGTAAAATTTATAGCGCTCGGCACTGATAACAAACCCCATGATTAAAAAGTTGACCAGGACCAGCAAAGAAGAACACATATAATCGCAACCTACTCTTTACTAAGTATGTGCCCAAATAATAACGAAAAACCGGTCAACTAATAAAACAATAATATTAAGCGACAAATGCTGCAGGAATATCAGATCCCAAACTCGATTTCCAGGAATTTGACTATTTAATTAAAGTCGAAACCTACTGAAACAAAAAATTGACAAAATGACGAAAAAGTTAATTTTAGTATTTAGTTACTAAGTTATGATATCTTAATCCAAATTGAAACTCATCGTGATAAATAATTTATGTCATTGCCAAGGTCTCCAATAAAGTGCAGTCTGGAATTAATGTTTCATCGGCTGAAATGGACACTTTATTTTTTCAATTTTGAATACAAAGAATTTTTTCAATTTTGAATACAAAGAACAAAATCATGAAGGAAAGGAGCCGTGGAGCCATGGATGGAGGAGTAGGAGGGGAGGACCTGGACCTGGAGGACTGGTTCGACTAGTTTAAATTTTAAGAGCCAATTCCAGAGTGGTCAGACAGGGCTTGATTACCTGTTGGTAGTAGTTAATGGCGGCCTCTATGATCGAGCATGACATACACGTCTGTGATTTAAGTTTAAACATTGTGACTGTCTGTTGAAGAAATAAAAATTTTTTCCTAAAAATGGTGCGCAAAGAATTGGATAAGAGGATCCGTACATTAATCGAAACTGGAGTTAAGCAGGGACATCGATCCATGTTTGTAGTTGTTGGTGACAAGGCCCAGGATCAGGTAAATAATATAATTCACCATGTTTTTTGTAAAAAAACAAACGTGTAAAACATTTTTGGTTTCTTTTTAAAGACTGTCATTCTACATAATATTTTATCAAAGACGACAATCAAATCGAGACCAAATGTCTTGTGGTGTTACAAGAAAGATTTGGGATTTAGCAGGTATTCTTAATTTATCTTTTTAGTTTTGCTTATTTATCAAGATACTTGAACATATGTTTATATTCTTACAGCCATCGTCAGAAACGGATGAAACAGATGAAACAAAAGAGAAAACAAGGCAAAGTTGATGTCAATGAGGATGACCCATTTGAGCTCTTCATCCTTTCCACCAACATTCGGTACTGTTACTATGCAGAGACACACAAAATTCTGGGTAACACATTTGGAATGTGTATTCTTCAGGTTAGTCTGAAATATGGTGGCTAATTTTAAGAACTTCTAAAACTATAGATAATTTTCTTAGGATTTTGAGGCATTGACTCCCAATATTCTTGCAAGAACTATTGAAACAGTTGAGGGAGGAGGTCTAGTTGTTCTCTTGTTGAGATCCATCAACTCACTTAAACAGCTTCACACTATGGCCATGGACATCCATGCGCGGTACAGGACAGAAGCACATAACGACGTGGTTGGCCGATTCAACGAAAGGTATAGCTCCCCCAAAAGTTGTTGATGCCTTTTTATTGGAAAGTACATACTAAATTACTAACTAAAATATTATTTTCTAAACATTTAGATTCATTCTTTCTTTGGCCTCCTGCAATCGTTGCCTAGTTGTTGACGATCAACTCAACATTTTGCCCGTATCGTCTCATTCTTTTGAGATCAAAACTATGCCTGCAGTTGAAACGGTTGAAGAACTTAAAGAATTAAAAGCAAGTATGCAAGATACTCAGCCTGTTGGTTCACTTTTGAACTGTTGTTGTACTCTTGACCAGGTAGTTAAACAAAATTATTTGACAGCAACAAATTCTTCTTTAAAGTTGAACCGTATTTCAGGCTAAGGCTGTTCTCAAATTTGTTGAGTGCATTTCGGAAAAAACATTGCGATCAACAGTGGCGTTGACGGCTGCTCGTGGACGTGGAAAATCAGCCGCGTTAGGACTGTCAATGGCAGCTGCAGTTGCCTTTGGTTACTCTAACATATTTGTCACAAGTCCCAGCCCGGAAAATTTGAAAACTCTTTTTGAGTTTATTTTCAAAGGTGAAAATTATTTCCCTGTCGAGTTGTAAGATTATTTTTCTAATTTCCCAACATTTCAGGCTTTGATGCACTTCAATACAGCGAACATGAAGACTACAGCATTACGCAATCAAGCAATCCTGAATTCAACAAAGCCGTAGTGCGAGTAGATATTTTCCATGATCATCGACAGACCATTCAGTACATCCATCCGACAGACGCAGCCAAACTTGGCCAAGCTGAACTGGTCGTAATTGACGAAGCTGCTGCCATCCCTCTACCACTTGTTAAATCTCTGCTTGGTCCTTATCTTGTTTTCATGGCATCTACCGTCAATGGGTACACATATTCAAACCTTGAAATTGTGCACATAACTAACTAATCAATGATAATCTACTTTTAGCTATGAAGGAACAGGGCGATCTTTGTCTCTTAAGTTAATTGAACAGCTGAGAGTGCAGAGCCGGCCTATGGGAGCCTCCACTAAAAATAAGGAAGTCGATTCTAAACTTCTAGGTCGAAGCTTAGCCGAAGTGAGTTCTTTTTTACGGATCTTATTAGAATTTATTAGTAATAACATTTTTTTAAAGATTACATTAGATGAATCTATTCGATACCGGAACGGGGACGCTTGTGAGGCTTGGCTTAATCATCTTTTATGTTTGGACGCAACTTTGGCTCCACCTATGCCAGCTGGTTGCCCATCACCCGAAAATTGCGATCTCTACTATGTTGACAGGTAAACTAAATTTAAATCTGTAGCATATTTAAGTATATTATCTAATCCCAAGCACAATCTAAATCTTAGGGACGCGCTATTTTCCTACGATAAAGCATCAGAAGCTTTCCTTCAGCGTGTAATGTCCTTAATGGTCTCATCACATTACAAGGTAAAATCAGACGTTTTTATTTACTAGTGCGTCTCCTCATTCATGCAATTTCATTGTCTATTTTTAGAACACGCCCAATGATCTTCAAATGCTCTCAGATGCACCTGCGCATCATCTTTTCTGTCTACTCGGACCTCTCGCGTCATCAGGAGGGAAAACGCATGAAGTGTTTTGCGTCATTCAAGTCTGCCTTGAAGGAGACATTTCAAGCGCATCTATCATGCAAGGACTTGCTCGAGGACAAAGATCTTCCGGTGACTTGATCCCTTGGACCGTGGGTACTCAGTTTCTAGATCAAGATTTCCCGAAACTGTCTGGAGCACGAGTCATCCGCATAGCCACTCATACGGATTACCAAGGCATGGGATATGGTAGCCGTGCACTGGATTTGCTGGAAAAATATTACGAACGTAATATGATAAACATGGAAGAAACCGAAGAATCCGAACACAAAGGACTAAAGATTGTTAACGAAGAAACTGTTGGCGAACTTGGAAAAGATCAAGGAAAATCCCGAAAGTTGCGACTTTTGTTGAAACTTAGTGAAAGGAAACCAGAGCGGCTAGACTACCTTGGCGTATCTTTTGGTCTAACTGGGCCTTTATTGAAATTTTGGAAGAAAGCTGGCTTCGTTCCTGTCTATCTCAGGTAGTGATTTTTTTATTAAAATGAGTAAGAAACATTTCTATTATTACAGAATTATTTTTTATTTTAAGGCAAACGGCGAATGATCTTACGGGTGAACACTCTTGTATCATGTTGAAAGTTTTGCGTGGGCAACTTGAAGATGCTTCAGTTCCAGTTGATAACCAGTGGCTCCAAGCCTTCTGGCTGGATTTCCGTCGTCGCTTTATTTCACTCTTAGGATTCCAGTTCAGAAAAATGAGCCCAGCCCTTGCCTTGGCCGTCCTTCACAACAAAGCTGTCAACGAAAGTCATTCTGGTATTTCTTCTTTTTACGTGCGTGTTCTTGGAAAATATAACTCTTATCAAATTTTCATTTTAGATATTTCGCGTCAAGAATTGGAGATGCAATTGAGTCAATACGATCTTAAAAGGCTCGAGTACTATTCACGCAATATGGCTGACTACCATCTTATCATGGACTTGTTGCCGAATGTTAGCAAAATCTATTGTTTGGGCTCGATGGGCGATACGCACTTCTCTGCCGTTCAACTCGTAAGAGAAATTATAACATAGTCTAGAATGAAAAACATTAATTTTCTCGTTTTTTTCTTCTTCAGGCTATTTTGATTGGGTTGGGATTGCAATACAAAACTGCTGATGAACTAGCTATTGAACTAGAGCTACCAACAACTCAATTACTAGGTCTTTTTAATCGAACCATGCGTAAAATGTCGCAGTATCTATCTTCGGTTGTCGAGCAAGATGTAGCTGCTGCGTTGGAATCCTCTTCTGGAAGAAACTTGGTTCCATTTGCTCAACCTATCGGCCAATCTTTATCAGACGAACTTGACGAGGACGCCAAAGTAAGTGTAGTTTGTTGATGTCTAGAATCCAATTTTGCCATAATTTAAAATGACAAATCCAATTCTATTTGTAGAAACTGAAAGAGAAACAGATGGAAGAGTTGAAAAAGCTGCAACTAGACGACCTCTCTCAGTTTACGATTAAAGGCAGTGAGAATGAATGGAGTAACGTGTTATCCAAAAATCCCAAAGGCATCGTCAGTTTGAAAAGGTAATTCATTAGTTTAGTTTGTGCATCCATGTTTAAACCAATGGTTTTCTTTGCTTCTGTAGCGGCGAGAAACGGCGACTGCTCGATACTGCCGATGAAGAAGCAAAAGCGGAAGAGGAAAAGCCTGACAAGAAAAAGAAACACAAGAACCAGAGTCAAAGAGGCAAAAAGAAAGTTAAGAAATAAACTTGTTCATTTCTTTTCAGGCTTTTGTGAAACAAATATATGTATTTGGCACATTGATGCTGGTTTTTTTAATTTTAATAATGTTAGATAGACGGCACGAAGTGTTAAGAGGGTATGAAGATCTGGTACAATCAATGTTATTTATTCAAATGCATGAAAACTGAATTGAAAATAAATTCACATAAGATAAGCAATCAAGACGGTAAGAATTGTTGCAGAAAGGCTTGCGTAAATGGACGTTCCACTTCCCGTGTCGATCGAACCTTTAAAAATGAAAATTCAACACCAACTTGTAGTTTGTTGAAATGTAGAATAGTTATAGGCTATTGATTATTACCGTCTAAGTGAGATTGTGAGATAAAACGTTCCATTGTGACTACGACTTGGTCAAGCATGTTGAGTCGATCTGCAGTTAAAAGTTGAGTGCTATTGCAAACGCTCAATCCGCACATCCTTTGAATTCCTCGCCATTTACCTGTAAAAGTGTAAATTAATAAATCGATGAACGGCTTGAACATTGAAATGTTTTGTTCACATGCACGTACTGGTGTCAGTGAGAAGAACAGCAGAGAGTGGGTTGTTGTCGTGATTCCAAAACGGAACGTGATCTTGTTTTAAAAATTCGAAAAGAGCAGGCGAAGCAGCTGTACGTCGGATTTCCAGTTGAATTAGAGGGAATTGTTTTTGCGTGTCAGTTTTGTTCCACTCTTGCGCGATAACATAATCCAGTTGAAGGCTCCGAAGTTTCTCTTTGGTGACCATTGCTAAATAATTACCCTTGTACAAATTTGCCTGCACTTGACTGAACGCTTCCGGAAATGACTGTTGAGTAAAACATTCGTGTCATAAGAATATACATAAAAGTTTACCGAGCGTTTGACGTACGAGATCCTATTTTTACCTTATCAAATCCGTTTGGAAGCACTTGCGATCCCTCGCTACTGTTATAATTCATAACTGAATCCATGATGATGGCGCCAAGGAAACCAGGCTTCGGTTGCTCGTCTAGTATCGTTGCCAATTTCTCTTTAACGAAAAAACTACTTCCGCCCGTTTGGCCTAAACCCTCACTAAACTCCTGTTGAGAAAAACAAGACGTTTTAAAAATATTTGTATTTCTTATATAGTTATTAAAATATTTTTATAAAAATAAGTTGTACTCACGTTCTGGACGTCGAAGGCAACAAAGATGATCGTGTTAAGAAGGACAGCCTTGCGCTTAACTATGGTATCAGCCAATCCACGAGCTATTTCCAACATAGCCACTACTCCAGAACCGTTGTCATCGATACTAATCAATACGGAGGCATCCGAGTCGTAATGAGCACCGATGACTAAAATTTCGTCTGTTGCCTTTCCTCGATTACGCCCAGCGAACGTAACGATGATATTTTTGCCTTTTATATCAGTCGCAATGTTGGGCACGAAGGATATCGTTGTGCGAAAGTCTTGAATTTCCATAGTAGTGTTCGGGACGTTATAAAGGATTTTTTCAAATTCCGACATGATTCCAGAACGGGCATTGAGCCAATTGGCTTCATTTAGATACGGGTGTCGGGGCGAAGCGAAATAATCGGTAAGCAAACTTTTGTAACGATCCGTTCTTTCAGTTGAAGTTGACCTGCTGGATGTGGTTGATTTAGCTTCTCCATCTGCAACAGGAAGATTTTTAAAGACGAATGAAAAAAAGAGCGCATAACAAAACAAACAACCACATTTTATAGCGTGAGTCTTCCTATCATCCTATTTATTCTGTGCGTGCCTGTGTGACTTGTGTGTGTTGTATATGTTTGCGTGTGTGGGAAAAGACTTTGGACAGGATATCCGCCTAGCACGGCGTGTGTACACACGGTTGAAAGCTTCTTTTGCAGCAGTCGCGTCTGTTTGGTTTACTTTTTTCTCTCTTTACAAAAAAATATAAATCTCAACCAAGAGTTTATAAATTTGAAAATAGCTGTTTAAATGAGCTATTTTTAGGGGTGAAAACGAAACATATCCTGTGATTTTTTTGTATTCATAAGCAAATGATACTTCGAATGTTAATCGGGAGCTTTGTTTTCGTCGCTAATTTGAACTGATCATTTCGTTGTGTGGCTTGTGTCTGTCTAGCTATTGTGCATGGCCATAAAGGAATCTAACAGATTGAGTGAGTTTTTATTGCTCTGCAGATAACGTATCGCATCCGTCACTAAAATGACGACAAATATAATTGGTATGGTTGGCTTAGTTTAGTATATGATGAATGCAGCAAGACTTACTGATGGTTGCGCAAATTGTAATAGCCGCCACGAGTAACAGTCGCCAGTGCACCATTTTGTTTAGCATACTGTTTTTACGACCTCGTAAAGATTGACCAACGGTTGCTGGAAAACGAAACTGAACTGAATGCCGACTCTATCCAACGGCTTACTCTTATACACAAAACTGCTGATAGCTCATCGAAGATTACGAAGCAAGTCCCTCGTAACCCAGTCAAATAAATGCTACGTATTCTATTATTCTCGTCCGTTGGTGAAATATCCTGAGACAGTACTTCCGCTCCACGTCTCATCGCTAAAACAAACAAATTGACACATATTTATGACACAACCGGAAGAGGGAATTAAAATGACGACTTATAATCACTACTTCTTATTCCATGAAATAAAGGAAAAGAAAACGAAGGGCTGTGTTAAAAGTTGATTCTTTCAGTGGGTGAGCAAGTGGCACGCAAACCAGCGATAAGACGAGCGCTCTCTGTCATCCCACCCTGTTTACCCACACACACCAAGTCAGCTCTCACGCGGTTTTAGCTATTATCTTTCGGATTTCCGATTGATTAGGGCGGCTTTCCCAACGATGATAACAGAGATCAATATCGTAATCCATGTATGTCTTTTTGTAGTGCGAGAATGTTGTTCTTTCATCGCCGCAGCGTATCCATTGACCGCAGTAGTTACTGACCAATGACCATGTTGAACAACACAGCTACACATTATTGTGTGCACGGAAATATCAATATTCACGTTTTATTGGTGAGTTGAACAAAACGGTCAACATTTTGTTCATACGCAAAATGTGCGGGAAAGCATAAAAAATTCAAAGAAATATCAGTGTCCCTTCGTTTTATACTTTGTCGATGTGAGATGAGTTGGAAATGTCATAAAGCTGACAAAAGCCTATCGAAACTTTTTTTAGAGCCATCCCAATCAGTTGAAAGAGGGAAAGAAAAGTCAAAAGTTAGGCGGGGATCACAGCCGCGCGCGCGCAACCGAAAAACCCCTGGGTTCCATCAGTCAGATCACGTGATGTTGATGATTGGCCACGCCCCGTTTTACCTGCCTGCTGTGTGTATGTGTGCTCTTAGAGATCGATTCATTTACCTTTTCCCGTTTCTCTCACTCGTCCCTTCTCAGCTTGTGTATGGGGTTCGATGTGATGCGCTTTAAACACACAACCGGATGCCTCTCCACATGCCAGTGACATGGTGTGTCATCCTTGTCGAATAGTGTTGTTTTCATTCCTTTGGTCAAATCGCTTAACCGGCGCCTTATTTGGTGGTATTCAGCAGCGACACGACGAGTGTGCAGAATCGTGGTTTCAGTGGTCGTGGACAATCGGTGGATAAAACCAAAAAATGGGTCCGTCATGAATCCAGTCATTTTTGTATTCCTTCGAGTCGGACTGGTGTCCGTCATTTGGTTGGCCTTGTCCGCCGAAGGTGCTCCCGTTTTGCCATCTTCTTTGGACGTTGGTAAGTTACTCGACATGTATAGAATCAAATAGTGTAGTCGCTTGCACATGATATCGTATCTGCATTCCACAAGAATTGTGTTTCGGAATGTTTTAAAATTGACATCTGCTCTACAAAGACCAACAACAACACAAAAGACGATGGCGCTGCTATGGCAACCACCGAGTTGTTAGTTGTTTGTTCCCTTCCGGCGCGCTCAACCTGGCTTATGCTTTTCCCTATAAATAGTTCATCATTTTTGTTTCTCTTTATTCTTTTTTTCGGTTTCCTGTTGTTGATTTTCCCTCGACGGACACTGCATACTGTGTAGAACTGGTGGATGTCAAAGCAGTCGATGGCGATGATATTGTACAAAGTTCCATGATCACGCCATTTCCTTCTGGCAACGCCGCAGAGGGATTGCAACCGGACGAGCCCAACTTTTTCTGGAGTGGGTCTGGCGATGACCCCGATGCTGGCATGACATACTGGATCACGACAACCGTGTATAAAACTGCTGTCGTGACCATGACTCCATCCACGCCCAAACCCACTATTGCCACTACATCTCCGACCATCACCCCGACCCCGCCTCTAAAGGAATCATCAAGTCCTCCTATCACTTGGCCGATTGAAGCTTTCCAGCCAAGAAATTGGATCCGGACGGTAATCCGTTCGGATTCGAATGAAACTTCCCCTAGATTCCACCAACTCATCCAGTCTCGGCTGGGACGAATGTATTCCGACCTGCTGCAGCAACGTAATGGGAGCACTGTCGTTGGAGGGACTGTTTTGCCACGAGCCTACGTCATCATTCATAACATCACTCGTCGATTGGGAGATATCGACGTCATCTATGCCCTGTCAACTTGGCACCACCAAATGCCGATGGGAGGATCTGTCACCACGCGTCTAGTCGAACCTTATTTGGCGGTCGGAGCGATGCGAAGAGTCGACGTCACGCGTCAATTGTGTCACCGACCAGCCAACGACACACAGGATGTTGTGTTATGCCACTCGGTCGTCATCCAAGCCGAACGTAATACACTCTCCCTTACAACAATGGGAAATAAAGTGTCATTAACATAAATATATTTTTTTTCATTCACGCATTTTTCGGATCGCTGTTGTAGCTTTCATCCGCGCCGAAGAGACGAGTGTTGCCGCTACGGCCAGTGCAAATTACCAATACTGGATCATCGGTGCCGTTCTGGCTGTTATCATCGTTGTGATTCTATTAGTCGTTGTCCTCATATACTTGATTGGTCGTCAGAATAAAAATAAGAGTGAACGCAAGAATAAGAAAGATGTAGCCGTCGGCGATTCTTCTCCTCCATTGCCACAATCCGAATCAACTTCTCGGGCTAGTCGAAGCAAATCCAGCAAGTTTTCGAAACAAATCATGTCAAAACTGGTGAGTTGGTGTGAAATTTCATTTAAATAATCGTGTGCCAGATTATCAATTAATTCCTCGATGTAATCTGGTTAGGAGATGGTTTTTTAATTGTCACGAGCTTATGATATGTCAACAAAATTAAAGAAGAAATTAAATCCTACAAATGAGTCCTGCTTTATAAAATACCGTTATACTTTAAAATCATTACTTTCAATTGCAAGGGGGTACTGGTTAGAAGGGCGTAAAAAAACTGTGATAACAATCCTAGCGTGTCACGTCATCTGTTGTAATGTAATCTATCATCGAATGAAACGGAAGAGAACACGAAAAGTTTGGCTATACGCGTACATGCCTTCCGGTGACGTCTATACTATATAGAGCTTGATACTTGGCATTTTTTTTTTTATTATTTGATGCGCTTGATGGATCGGAGTCACGTAGTTGTTCGTTAACTGTGTGGACTTGGAAGATGAATCTAATCTTAATCTAATCATAGGTACCGAAGGCGTCAACAGAAGTCGAAAAGGATCCGGACCCTTGGATTAGAAAGTCTCGAAGTACGTCAAAGAAACACCGCAAAATTAAACGGCAGCTAAGACCCCAAACAGCTCCAGAAAGAAACGAGCATCGCCAAAGTTCCAGTAGCCTCTCAGCCATTATTATGTCCGGATCTTCCACATCAAGCAGTCTTGACAGAATGGAATATCGTCTATCTCGTGAAGAACCGGTCCAGCCAAGTCGTGGCGCCCGCCGCCTAAAACGGAAAAAAACCTCAAAGACGGGTGTTTTATCACCGGATAGGGTGAACAAAAAGGACGATGATTCAAGGGTCTTGACGGTAGACCCACCTCACTCACCCGTTTTAAAACCACGACGTCAGATGAGCCGCGCTTCCGTCGAAATGGAAACTCAGGAAGTAACCGCCGATTTTAGTGGCCGACCGGATACCCCTGATGAAGACAAACCAACATATCAAGAAGAATTAGTTGTGCCTACAGAAGACTATGGATGGCGACCAGGAAGTCTCATTCCATCCAGGGTGACAATCGGTGTGTTTGGGTAATAAAATAAACAAAATTCTATTGTGCTCCATTCAATCAATAACAATAAAATTTAGCTCTAGGAAAATCTCTTCTGCTCCAGTCGCTCTTGAAGCTACCAGACAGGCCGCTAAACATGGTCGAGGAGCTGTTAAGCCCAGACGGGCATGGTCGACCCCTGATCAAGTGGAATGTATTGGGTCATCGAATAATGTCGAAAACATAATTCCAATTAAATACGAATCATCCGTCAATGAGAGTTCGAACGATTTATCAACCCCAGAACCTCAACGACCGACAAAGAGCCAATTAAAGCATCCAACGCTTCATATCCACTCGATATCTTATCCTACTTGGCCTAGCTTAAGTGATACGGATCCAGCAATCGAACTGATTCGTTCAATTAAAGAAGAGTTGAAAAAATTTGAACCAAAAGTTTCTTAGGTAAAGGGCGTTTAAGAAATATTCCGCCAAGAAAATATGATTGTTTTCGACCAGTTTTTAATACTGATAAAAAAAAATAAAAAAAAAAGAAATTAATTCCGCGCAGTTGAACAAATGATGTTTGTCCCCTAAATGAGTTTTTCGCAACATTTGTAATCAATTACCTATTCATGGACACTAACGAGGCTGAAAATCAAACCAGACCCTAATATAGTGACTGTTTTGGATATAAACATATTGTATGTACATTACATAATGAGAATTTGATTTGTGTTTGAGTCCCATTGTTTCTGTGTAAACGTACGAATGACAAAAATTATTTCTTCTTTGCGCATTTATTCTTCTACCGCCTGCCTCTTGTCAACATCGTTGTCATTAATGGCCCTATTTTGTCTACAGTTGCAATAGGTATATGGCGAAAAAAATGGATACACTAAAATAATAGAGAAAAAATGGCTCATGATGTTTGTTATTTTAAAAATATTTCTTGAGTTAGCGATTTCCAGCACTCCAGGGGTTCGTTAAGTCAACTTAAGTGACACAGCCAGAAATGGAAACTGCTGATTGGTCATACAGTACCCACCACGAATTAAGAACACCCCCCTCGTTTTACGTGTATTCTTATGGCGCTACGTGTCTCATTGCAATTCGCATAACTTTTGAACGGCTAGGGATAGAATTTTTTTTCTTTTTTTGGCGACCAGAAGAAAAGTCGATCTACAAATCATACACACTTGACATTTTTGTAGGACGTACCCCCAAGTCGCTACACCCTCGTTTACCAATTAAGAACACCCTCCTTTCCTGCCATAAGCGCCGTGTTAAAACCGGTTTTTTTAACAATCGATAAAAAATGCTTCGCAACATGATAGCGAAACCTGGTTTGCACACAAAGATAGATTAAGATTTATTTTATAATATTCAGGTATTTTCATAATTTTAAGGAATTTTTTAAAACCCTCTTCCTATCCTTCGAAGTTTTTTGCTCAAAAAGTTTTCAAAAAGAGGGGATTCTGCCTATCTCCCCAAGGTTAAGCCGTCAGCCGGACCCCTCTTTTTGAGCAAAAAATCTTTTTATTTATGTTTTAACACGGCGCTTATGGTAGGAAAAGGGGGTGTTCTTAATTTGTGAACGAGGGTGTAGGGACCTGGGGATAAGTCCTACAAAAATGTCACGTGTGTATGATTTGTAGATCGACTTTTCTTCTGGTCGCCAAAAAAAGAAAAAAAATTCTATCCCTAGCCGTTCAAAAGTTATGCGAGTTGCAATGAGACACGTAGCGCCATAAGAATACACGTAAAACGAGGGGGGTGTTCTTAATTTCGTGGTGGGTACTGTATGTCACGTGCAGCAGCCTTTCAGCCAATTAGAGGAGGTTTAGAATTCACCTTAGTCAGCTTACTTTTACGGAGACAAAAGTGGAAAAAGCGTAACATCAGATTTTTCCCTCTTGGCTTCCAAGAGGGTCCTGTGGGGGTGTTATTAGGACCGGTTTTTCGGACAATTAGCGGGTTTCGTGGGATTTTCCACTTTGATCTTGTCCGTGGTGGGTGGGCTTAATCAAACTTGTTGAGACGAACAATTTGATATGAAAATAATCCCGATCTTTTCAGCGGATCGTGAGCGCTTGCGAATAAACCGCTTTCATCGTTTTTGCGGTTTCGGTTTGGATTTTGGGAAGGGGCGTGAATTTTCTTGGTTTTTTGCGGGTGGTGTGGGGAGGGGGCTGTAAAGGGGGAATTTTTTGTGGATCGGTGCATCGGGCTGGGTGGATTTTTTAGAGGTGGGATTTTGACAGACTGTGCGGAATGTTGTGAGAAAGTGAAAAACTGTCAGAAAAAGCCTTCTGCTTTTGCTTTGTTTATGAGTTTGTTTACTTTGCTATAGACCAGGTTCGGATGCTGCGTTGCCAAATTTAAAAAAAAATCCAGGAGGGTTTCGATTGCAGGGGGAGATAGGAAAAAAGGGGGTTTTTGATTTATTTACCCTAGTAATACTTTTCCAATTAAGGAAATGTTCTAGAATACTACACTTTAAGACATGCTGCGTCTTCTCCAGTTATTTCAAATAATTAATCATCCCTAGTTTATCTATGAAAATTAATTCAAGTCCAAGGAAAGGAATCATAGGATGCTGTTTAGTATTTTTTTCGTTTCTAGTGATAATAATATAGCTGTCAAAACTCAAAAGTCAAGCGAATTATACTTAACAACTGAATTATACTTACAATTTAGTATTTTTTTTCGTTTCTAGTGATAATAATATAGCTGTCAAAACTCAAAAGTCAAGTGAATTATAGTACACGCCATTCCATAGTTTAAAGTGTCATAAAAAGGGAAAACCCCAAAGGCTATGTCTGGAAATTTCCCTGCCTTTAGTCTATCGCGCCAATATTACCTTGGAAAAGGATTAGACATCAACTATTTAACTAGTAGTTTATTTTTCCCTCACTAGATGTTTAAAAAAATATAAATCGCGTTCGGATTTTTTTGCAGGATACTGTACGCTGCCTACAGTTTAAAAACATATATGAAACAATTTGGCAACCTGGAAAATTCCGCCAACGGCGTAGCCACTTTTTAACGAACCCCTGCTTATTTAGAGTTATTTACTCTCCAACTGCCCTTGCTAAAAGATGGAACGGTGCTGTTTGGGGTTTATGTGGGTGTGGGCAGATGGCGCAGGCAAACGAAAGTAGAGGGCTAACGAAACGTTGGGTAAAATAACGGCATTTGAGCTCGGACCAGCCAGACCAAATGTTGGCAAGTGGAATCTTTGAAATCCTGTACAAGGGGTTCCTGACCCTTTTTCAAGTGAAGGCAGAGAAAAAAGTTTTTTTACAATTTTCTATTTTTCCCTTATATTCCTTTTGAGGCCCATTTTCCACTTTTCTACTAAAAATTCCAGTTGAAAATTAAATGCAATTTATAAAAGTAACCACTGGTTTTGTTTTTGTCCGAGACAAAAACAAAAGAGGAGATGCATCATCCACAATATTATTACGCTCCTTTCGCTTGGCACTCTTTATTTTCGCACACACTCACGTGAACACAGATACAGATCATACACAAGATAAGACCAGACAACTACGGAAATAAGAGGCACACAAATAACCCGAACAAAGAAACAAGACTTACAATAACCTCCAGACATAGCTACAGAATAAGAATGAGAGATGACGTGAAAGATATGAAGTCCAGCTTTTAAGTGTATTTTATATCTTCCCTTAGACTGGCTGAGTGATGAAAGACATTCCTAACTGTGAAACTGTGGCTGGTCATATGTAGGCATTTCCCCTAAATGTGTTTTTCATGTTAAACATTAAAAAGTAAATTTTCTCTTTTGTGTTGTAGGTACCGAATGACAATGTTGACTTTTCTTCTAGAGGCCAAAGATATTGATATTTGAAGAGTTGATTAGTTGAAGACAAACATCGTCAAGAGGAAGAAGCCATGGAATCTTTGATCTGATTTTTCAAAGAGAAAAGTACAACTGGGCAAGAAACTTCAAACGCATAAAGGAGGCAGACGCCGTCCGTGTATTCCCCATGGATTTTCAATAGATTTCATTCCTCTCCATTCCCTTGTGTTTTTTTTCTCATCTCTTTTCATATCATCTCACTTATTGCCTCAGTCTCAAACCACCACCATAATGCATCAAAATTCAAAAAGGATCTTAAAAAAAGAAAATTTAATTTAATTCGAAAATAGACAATACAACTAGTAATAAAAAAAAATTAAAAAAAAGTTGAAATTCTCAAAAAAACACTCTTGTATTGTTCAATAAAAGCTATCAAAGTTTTAATGAGTATTGAAATTTTCAATTGCAATTACATTTCCAACTGAAATTACAATTGTAGTTAATTTAATAACTACAATTGTCGTCAAAACGCCGCATGGTTTTGGATCTGCCAATCTTCTACAAGTTGTTTAAGAATATCGAACGCGCAGTCTTCTTTGGTGTACTTGAGGGCAAAGCAGTTTTTTTGCGACGAGTAGTCTATAATCACAATTTTGAAAAAATTTTGATTATTAACAAATTGAATTTACCGTGCTGATTTTTTTGGTACTTACTTCGAAGAAAGGTGGTTTGCGCCATCAGTGCACTCACATGAGCTGTCCGCCATGAACCGTTACTATTGAAATACTATTTCAGTCTTAAAGTGACTCTATTCGACTTGCGTGCCAAACGTTCTGCGTTTCTAGGTTTTCTTATTTATGTTTTTAAGATGTTGTTTTACATTTCTATCGGTTTTAAATTTGACATGATATTTTGGGCATTCTGCTGGTTTTTGGCAATCAATTTCATGCCACTGAAATTCCCATTTCATATGAAACAATCGGCCGCACAATATGTCTTTCGACAATTCGGCCGTGCATTTGATTTCTTTTGGCCCATGCATTGTTGTGATGTGGTTTTCAATATCTTTTTCAGCGTGCTTGCTGGGATGCCTACAGATAGGACATAGCCATTTCTTATTCTCTTTATCCTTCAAACGAAAATAATCGAGAATAATTAGAATAAGAAACAAATGAGAAAAACAAACGACTTACATGAATAGGTTTTGGCTGCTCATTATCCCTTGCATTGCATCCCTCAGTTGCCTGATCTATATAGAGGCCTATATTGTACTAATAAGAGAAAGAGAAGAGAAAAGAAAACCAGTTATTATGGATGCAGAAACAGATGGATAGAAATAGAAAAAAAGAAAGAAAAAAAACTAAGTCGACCAACCAGTTTGGAATAAGCAAGATTTGTTTTTTTTTTTTCCTTTTTCCATAGCTGCATGCATTCAACAACAAATTCAGTAAATCACACACACTAAAGTTTAAATAGCCTCAAGTAAATAATAAAATGGTCAAACAGAAGGAGGCCGCAACTGGCAAACAGTGTGCGGAGGGGTCTCGATCTACAAACAGACGGCATTTTTAGGAATACAATTATAGTAAAAGGAGCGACAGCCTATAGGGAAGAATACCGAGAAACTGAACTCGCAAAACTCTCATCATCATCCTCTCATCATCATCCTGTCTCATACGACTTTCGAGTTTCGTCACTTTTTGTTTTGAAATATTTTTTTTATTCCGTTTCCAACAGTTAGAAACATTTGAATTTGTTTTAAAAATGATTACGAAATAAAAAATAAAAAGTAAGCGATTCCAAACGAAAGAACCAACAGGCGCAGATGGACCCGGAGACAGTGCGCTAACGATCAAGACTATTTTCTCAGTCGTGAAACTCTAATAAAGATTCCTTTAAAAAAAACTGAACCCATACATGGGTAAGGTAAACATCAGACGAGGGTCGTTCTATTACATCCGTGAAAAGACGAAGACTGCTGCGATATAGCGCGTCTAAATTGCGAAATATACCACACGATATAAAACTATCATTTTAAAAATCGACCAAATTTAATTTCGATCCTAGGAGACCGTCAATATCTCATTCAACAGTAATAACTCTGTCAATTGGCACACCGACGAACGTTCCACAGCGAGACGCTTTAAATTATTCCGCTTCGCATTATTAAAAATTGGCATCACATTTTTCAACTGAATCATCTGTGAGAGTCACCCTCATCATTCAACATGTGAATATAGATGGATAATATATGTAATTTCCAATCGTCAACGACACTCACAGACATCTCACACTGCCAAGCCTTGGTAAATCAGAGATCACTCTATGAAATCCAGTTTGAATGTATTTGCTCAGTTGCGATGTGGAAGGTGAGTAGTGCTCATGTGACGGCCGCCGAGAATTAGCGTCGTATCCCGCTGAGCACCAGAAAAAAGTGAAAATCGTTTGACTCCATTTCCGCCGACTGCCCTGTCCACGCCCAATTCCTTTGCCCACACGGCTCGTCTTTTCCCACAATGATGCAATGAAAAATTTCGTTGATAAATTCCCAATGTTTCAAATCAAAATAATAATATGTGAACTGTGTTGAATTAAGAATCATTGTTTTAAAGATACTCTAGTTCTACAGTAAAATCGTCTCAATTGAGGGTTGAATGGTTTATTTTAGATATTGTCACACCACCCTCTGTTCTAGAGGGGTTTTAGATGGTGTCAAACCACCCGCAGTTCTAGAGCGACACTTGTTTATATTCTGCTGACAAATCAGCTTTTAATTGCGACTGGTGTCCCAGATGCAACGAATTCTTAACTGGAATAATGGATTGCAGTGTGTCGGTTGACCAATGGACTCTTTTCATCCAAAAACCTGCAATCCAAATCCAAGAAAGATATTAAGTAGCACTTGGCCAACCTCATTTAACAATGAATGTAAACGGGTGATACATGTGTTTTCTAATCTTGAACGACACACACATCACACACTGCCAAGGCCCAAATAAATTAAAAAAAAAGAAGCGACATAGCCAAGGGCTTTGTAAGTCCTTTTTTAAAATTACAAAACCAAAAAATGAATTATTTAAAGAACAGTGAGAGACGAGGTCTACACATCTACACTTTCAAACCTATGTATAGCACCATATGTGAAAGCTACATGTTTTCAATGATTGTCGTCTGTACACTTGGCACTGTGGGTCACGATCGGGCTCCACGACACGCACGCAACGACCCACCGTTTAAACCGCTCTGTTGCCCATTTGGCTAGTACACTCGGCTAGTCGACAGTTACCTTTTTCAACTCAAGGAACGATCCAAGAAGTGGCAGCAGCCGCTGGTATTTAATCTGATGGTAAACTCACTTACACACCTGTCACAACATGAATGGACAATTGTGTTGATAATCCCGTTTGAAATACATACTTAGGAGAAGAGCTAATTCGGCCAACGGATTGGATGCCGTACAGTAAAACGTTGCTGCTCCACAATGCAGTTGCGATTTACTCGAAAAATTAGTTGACGAAATGACCAAAAACGAAGGTAAACTATGTGTTAAACGAATGCCGACTACATTATCAGCTCACCATCAAGTGAGCTGCACAGAATGAACATGAACCATTGAAGTAATATCTATCTATTACAGCGACTCTGTTCAACTTATTAGTAAAATGCTTTCTTTTGCCGTCCGTCACACCGATTCAAGTTATATACCGAGGCGCTTTATATTTTGCTGTTGAACCAGCTTACAATTGCGAACAGGGAGCCAGATGCAATGTCTACCTCACTGGAAGAATGAATTGCATTGAGAGGGTTGGTAGATGTTCTTCATCACCAAACAGCTCTAATTAATTCATGTATTCCAGGAATTGCTATGTAGCACTGGGCCACCCACGTCTAAACAACGAATAGTAACGGGATATATTTTTACAATGTAATATTGAATTGCATTCAAACAGAGCACACAAGTCCAAGACTCAGCAAAACAGATTGCACTACATGGTATTGAGTGGTGATTAGTGCTCACGTGATGGCCGGTGAGCCATCCCACTGAGCACTGCAAACAAAGTGAAAGAACAGTCACTTGAAACAGCGAAAGAAACATGTGGATTGGTAAAGTTCACCTCTTGTTTTCGCAGTTGCGAATGTTGATGTAATCCAATTTTTTTCGAATCCATTTTTCCCCAAAAATTGAATAAGAATGCGATTTGCAATATAGGGATGGAATCCCCCTGTAACCAATTTTCTCTCTTCCACTTCTTCTTTGAAAGCAACAAAATTGGGACCTTCAAATACCTCACCAAGAGGGTTCTACTGATCACACCATTCGACTCCCATGTTCGCAAAATCGATAGTGCGCATTGATTCTTTCCAAACTCGGAAAAAAGACGATGTGGGATGCACATTTTGTCTGTGGTTTGGTTTGTGGTATTATTTTTTTTAGGTTTTTTTTATTTATTATACAATAAGTTCTCTGTTATTGTCCAATTCTTGTCTACCACCGAGCTCTGAATAATTTTTCCTTTTTGTTTTCCCAGTTACTAGATTAGTTACTTAACAGAGATCATTTTCTCTTCTTTTTGTAATCTTTTATTGGCTCAAACACTAATGTTGCTACACCTGAGCAGTGAAATACTACTTTCGAAGATGAGAAAACATTTTAAAGCCAAGGAAAAAACTCAAGCTTCTGGACAAGAAGACTATGTGGGGCTAAAATGGAAAAGACAAAGAAAGACACTGGAATGAAAAAAACAAAACAGGGGAATTTTGGGGCACTGACTGCACTACATGCAGCATATTTACTTCCTAATATGAGCTCGAAACGGATCACAAAACTGTTTGCAAGGCTTGGTATGGGCCGTGCCGGAATGGTGGGGAACAGTATTCTACCAACTCTAACCTCAAAGCGCATTTAAGAAGCAACAAATCAAGTGAAAAAATAAAGAAAACCATCGATGTAAGAAATTCAACAACTAATATAATGTTTGCCATCAACTCTGGTTCATAGTCGAGAAGCCACTTTACGATGAAGCTAATACCAAGAATCCAGAGTGGCTTCTTAGTCTTCGGTTAGGTTAGGTTAGGTTTGGTTAGGTTACGTTAGTTAGGTAAAGCCAGGTAAAGTTAGGTTACTGTCGAAGTCGTCTCGTATTGATTGTCGAAGTCATCTCGCAATTTTGTCGAAGTTCTTTCGCAACCTGTCGAAGACAACCTGGTCTCAGGCAACGCGACAAAACATATTGTCGGCGACAATATTATTGCGACAAAGCATTACGTCGGAAGCACGGTCCGTTTTGATACACTGTTTTGTCGCGTTGACAAAAATTCTTTCTATTTTTTGGCTCCCTTATTGTTTATTATTGGATTATCAACATTTTATTTTTAATATTTTCGATATTATGTTTTATCGCGTTGTTTCTTTGTTTTTTTTTGTTTTTTAATTTCTTCCGGTTTTGAAATGAAACCCCCCAAAACGAAGTGATAATTATTTATTCATTTAATTCGATTTATACTAAAATATTTCGATTACTTCCGACAAAAACTTCGACAAAATGTTTTATCGCGTTGTTTTCTTAGATTTTTACACTTATTTAAGAAAAGAGGAAAAATTAAAAATTGAATCAATCGCTTTTTAAATTGATTATTTCAGATTTTTTTTAATTTACATGGTTTTCGATAACATGTTTTGTCGCGTTTTTTTTTCAAATTCGCCGTTTTTTTACTACCTGAAACGTAAATTTTAAATAAATAGTTTTACATGTTTTGTTTATTACTGACATTGTACGATTTCTTATATTTTTCCCGAATTTTGGCCATGGATTTTGGCCATGGAAATTGACAAAATGTTTTGTCGCGTTGTTGATTTGTTTTTTTTCGTCCGAAGCATAGTACCCTGTTTTGTAAAGTTGTCAAAAACGTTTTTCAATTTGTATGCTCGAATGTGGTTGATTTTTGGATTTCTCACCGTTTGGTTTAGAATATTTTTTATCATATTTTTTATCTGAAACATTTTATACGTTTTATTGATTCATTTATTTTTTAAAAAATTCCAACATCGCTTTCAAAAAAGGTTTTGTCGCGTTGTTTTTTGTTATTTCTTTTATATTTATATTTTTCTTTATAGTCTAGGAGTGAAAATGGATAATGAATATGTTATCTGATTTCCAAATATATTCCCAAAAATTGGTTTTCAACGAAACGTATCATCGCGTTTTTTTGCAGTGTATCAGTAATTTTTTATCGTGGTACTTTTTAGATATTGTAAAATTTGTCAATCCAGGATGAAAAAGGAGGTATATCACTCCATTTATTACCAAAAAGCAAGCAAAAAGTTCTAAATTTCAAAAACAGCATCTTAACTTTATGCAGATATTTTATTTAGCACACTATTCATCACAAGAATCACATTCATCTTCGGATGAACAATTTCCATCTTCATTTAAATAGTCTTGCTTGAAAATATAAAATGCTGAATACAACAATTTTTTAAGCCTTGTGACTTCCGCATTAATGATAAATATCGTCGACTTTAAGTATCGAGTACTCTGTAACTTGTTTTAAAATAAAAGTACTTTTGTTAATAAAAGTAGCTCAATATTATAACAAAGTTTACCTGCTCGATAGAATTACTCAACATTTTCTTTATAATTTCCAATTCTAATTTTTATTCCTTTCCCTGAAGATCACAAATTTTTTTTCTAGTTGATCGAAGAAATGCCGTCATTTCGTTTTTAACAATTTCGATTTCCTCTTCATAACGCAAGGACAACATCCAAGTTTCAATAAGGTATTTCTGTTCATTATGTTGATCTAGACATCTAAATGAAGTAATCATTTGATCATTTCACCAGCACTGATACGGATATTTCAGTACCTTTGTCATCTGGAAGTTGCCATGGAAAAGAACCTTGGCTAAAGTCGTCGAAGTTTAAGTACGTCTTCTCTTTGTTCTCAGGAAATTGTTCGCGATGTAAATTGTTAATTTTTTCTATGAGCACCGATGCCTTTTTTTTCCCAGCAGTTATTATTTTTATAAATTTTGTTCTTTGCTTAGAAGTAGCTAAAAATAATTTCAGTCAATGATTAATTATAAGAACACAAATTAATATTGCGGAAATATTACTACATACTTGCAGTTTTCTCTTTCTTTTTCTTTAACATTTGTATTTCAGCATAAGTTCCTTCCAAATCATTCATTAGTGAGCATTGCTGTCCCTTCCCATAATTACGCTCCTGTGAACATTTCCTAGCTCTTTGTTTCAGAGTTTCTTGAGTACAAGGCAAATTTTCTTTGTTTATTTCTTTAGTCAATAACAACTCATTGAGCTCATCCGAAAATAGTTCACATAAAAGACGAGCCTGTATGGAAAATTTGGTTACTCCTTGTAATCATTTTTGAAAGGAAAAATCAAGTTACTCTGTTCAGTCGTTTTGAGAGAAAGGCTGGCATTCGACTGAATCTCTCAGTGTTAAGATACATCATTCCTGCAGATAGGGTATCGTTTCTGTCTAAAAAATTACATTATTTGAACTCTTAGATATTTCTAATTATTTCAATCACTCTTGTTCTTACTTCCCCGTGTCATGTGTTTGGTTCTATTTCCATACAAAGACATGGATGCATTAACTTGCTCTAGCTCTTCTCCAACAGTTGCTCCAACACCTTTTATCCAGTGACCCACCCATAATATCTGCAAAAAGACCAAAATATGTATATGTGTTTAATTATTTTACAATGAATAAATGAATACTATTACTTAATTCAAAAGTGAATAAATTTAATAACTATACTAACATAACAATGCCAAACATGGGCAATTGCGTGGAAGCGCGATAAGAAAGCAGTCATTTTTTCCGTAAGGTGTCGATATTTTGACATAACCTTCCCAACTTTTTCTGCCCACTTCCAGTAAAGACAAACAATGTCGTAACAAAAAATTCGGTATCCCGCATTGAATAGAAAGTTATGCAGAAAATGTGCATGTCTGTATGTTTCTCCCACAAACATATTAACCGCCTGTAAAACTATCAGATGTCGGCAACAGGCCATAATGAGCCCAGTTTCGTCGACATACTTCTTGCTTGATGATATTTCTCTAGCGGCTTTAAATACGCTTATGCCACAAGGAACGCCCCTATACATAGGAAAAAATACATTGTCATGAGAAAGAGTATAAGCAACTAATTCAGATATCAAAAGACAATACCGGTTGGATTTGTTCATCAATTTCCGAAATATAATCATTTACTTTGAAATCCTCTGCAATTATCACATCTTTTAATAGCGACTCATCGTCCCTTCAAAGTAAAAACCAGCCATTAAGATATGTTACAAATTTTTTTTTGAACAATATCAAACCGTTGACTGGCAGACTTCAATCGTTCCAATCTAAAATTTCCGTCAATAGAGGCAGCCATTGCATCATCACTACAGGCAGGACAAATAGTTTTGGTTTGCTGGCGAATATCTCTGTCCACACCATGAACGTAAAACTCATACTCTCTGCTCGCTTTATTGAATAATGTTTTGTTTATAACGCCTGACTGAATATTTGATGTTTTATTCATTCAAAAGATCTATCTCGATTATAGTTTTCAAATATTACTTACACGTCCCGCTGCCTCTGAAATGCGATTCAGTGTCTCAATAAATTTTCTCTGTGAAGGTCCTAAATATTGATGTTTCAAATGAAACCAAAATTCAAGAATATCCTCAGAGAAGAGATAAGTAGACCCTGTTGTAGCCCCGGGCCAATAGTGGGAACTGATGTAATCCTTCTCTGTGAATTCAGCAACGTAATTGCAATTTAGAGATGAGCAGAGTAAAGCTGTTGAATTCAAATCAAAGCGACCTTCAGTCCAATTTTAGTTGTAAGATTAGAATTCATAAGAATATATTTCGATTTCATGTTAAAATAATTACCTTCTTTAGTTACTACAATTTTCTTTTTTGATCCAGCTTTCAAACTCATCGTATCGAAATTTAAACAATTGGGACATGAAGCTTGATGAATGAAACACGGAACAGGAACCTCTTGATAAGTGAGATTATATTTAGATAAGAGTAAAACCTTAATTTAACAATTAAGTAAAAAACTTAAGTTACAGGCCTAATTAGAAGCAGTGTTCTGTCGAATAAGGAAAAATCTTATTCGTTTTGAAATCGAATACAAATAACCAATAAGAATAACGAATAACAAATAACAAATAAAAACGAATTTTATTCAAATTTTATTCGAATCAAATATGTAATTTTAATTTAGGGCAAATGAACAACTAAACAAGTATCTATTATCTATTACCATTTAAAAAACTTAGGAAATAAATTCATTTAGATTATAAACTACAGTTATTGTCTTTGATTAAAAAGAATAACAATTGGTTAATAAACATCATTAAACAAAATGTCATAATTATTCATTTGTTATGACTTCATTTACTTGGTTTAAAAAATGATGCAAGTATTCAAAGAACAATATCGCTATTAAAAATTTTCTTCTGATTTTCTTCTTTATTTTAGTAGTAATTTTAAATATTACGATCATGATCTGAATCATATACAATAGTCATGATGACCATTGAATCAGCTCATTTGAAAAAATCATTAAAAAAGGGAAATTTACGTTAATAAGTAACTAATAATTTACTAAATGACTATGAGCCCTATATGTCCGGTTCCTCGAGACTATCAATATTGTTAAAGCTGAAATATAAAGTAAAAAGCAGCTGTAGTCACAGAACCCCCCAAAAAGCAGACGATAACTATAGTAAAAAGCAAAAAAAAAAGATTCAAATAGACAGTTTAGTTATACTGTTTAGATTATACTATGTAAACAGTTAACATGAAGTCAAATGAAAACAACTTCTGCTGAGCAAAAATAAAATTGGGCAGATTTCTTATTCGAAATGGTATTCGAAATTATAGAATTCGAAAGTTACATCGAATAAGAATACGAATACGAATAAGGGTATTTTTTATTAGACGAAAAACGAATAAAAATACGTTTTTTTGCGTTATTCTATTCCTTAAAATTTTATTCGTAAGGTCCTATTTATTTGACGAATACTGATTAATAGAAGGTACCTTTGGCTATTATATCTCCTTTTGAATTATCTATAAAGTCAATGGGTAGCAGTTTGGTTGATGATAAATCTATTTTACTGTAGTAAGAGCGGCAGTGAAAAGCCTGAGAGATGTGTACTTTCGAGTCACAATCAGCACAAAATTCTTTCTTGCAGGTTGTGCAGCGAATTACGGCCTCATCTGTAACATCAGAGCAGGCTGCGCAAGTCCTGAATATAGGGCAATCACTTTCAGTTCGAGTTTTCCAATAACTTTCTCTACACTTTTCCCATTGCTCATTAACATTTAAAGTCCGTTTCTTCCACTGTGTTTCAGATACTATTTCTTCATTACTATTTATTTCGTTTACTTCTTGCTCTTGAATCGCAGTCACCATTAAAAAAGCTTCCTTCTCAATACTATCCAACTGTTCTTGTAGAGCACTGGATCCTTTTGATAAGACGGAAATAGACGATTTCAAATGTAGCGAAAAAGTTACTTTCATTTATAATTTACCATTCTTTGTATCTGTATTTATTTCTTCTTGCCAACTGGCTTCAGCAAAAATCTCCATTGCTTGGCGATCAATATTACATTGTTCCTCTATGAAAATTAACAGCACACAAACTAAGTATTATTTTTAAATGATACACAGGGTTTTTGCCATATACCTCTAATACTTGAATAGCTTGGAAAACATGATTTTGATGTGACACCCGGATCTTCTGCTTGACTAGAAGACAACTTCCTTTCTTTTTTGCCTTTCTGTGATGATAAACCTGTGCACTTTCTCTTCTTTGTATTTTCTTCTTCTGAATCGTCTGAATCTTTTATTTCTCTAATTCTTAATTTTTTCTCTGAAATAATTCTATTAGCCTTTCTATTAAAATATCTATTATCCTCCATAACTTAATCGTGTTAGCTACTGATCGCTACAGCAGACATCCACTTTCTTCAACCGAACCGGTACACAGCGCATCTACCGGTGAGATGCACTCAGATGCGCTACCGCTATGCGCTCATCTCGATACGCTCACCGCGATGCGCTCACCGCGATGCGCTCACCTCAATGCGCTCACCAAGATGCGCATGCATTACAGTTTCGTTTCAGTTCTGTTCAGTTCAGTTCAGGGTTTTTTTTAAATATTCTTTTCTTACTCCCTTGTAGGTTTAGCCATAATTTACATCCATAAGACAATTCAGTATTTGTTCTATAATGTAAGACTTGATGCAACCAGGACTTCAAAAAAGATTGCTGTCAGCTGTTCTCTTGGTTCTGTCACACGTAACCCAAGAAAAAGTTAACATTCAGGCAACATTCAAAATCCAAAGTATATCTACGCCCTAAATTATACATTCATAAGTAAAGTAACATTCTTGTGAGCAATAAGGAAGCAGCATTTCATTTTGGCTTAGGATTGCTCTCTGGTTTGATGTTGGTTTCATTTTACTTCATAGCATTTTATATATTACTATAGTAATAAGTAGTCATTGTGATTTTCTAAATTCCTGGATATTTTTATTGCTTTTTAGATAAATAGTATTTACAGCTAATTTGTCTCGATTCTTAACAGATAATTCTTACAAATTTAAAATAGCTTTAACCGCTTTAACGATTTTCAAAAATGTTTTTTAAATTTCGCAATGTTGCACTCTGTATGGAGAAGCAGAAGCGTCTGTTATGAGCGTGATTTGTTTATTTTGATCGCTCAGTTTCATTATAGTGAATCTTTCAAAATTATATACGAAAATACATAAAAATAATTCAGATTCTTTTTCTTTTAATATTTATGAAGAAATAAACCAGCGATATTTGATTTGCTTTCTCCGAAGGGCTACATTATTACTTAATGCGCTTTTAAATGCAATAATGAATAATCGATTCAACAGATGAAACATGATAAAGCCTAAACTTCGTTAGCAAAGGGTTTATGTAACTTGATTCATTATAATTTTGGTTCTATTATTACTTGTAATGGTTGAAACGGTATGGAAGAAAAATCTATTTTTGTTCTAAATTATCAGGTAGCTAGTCTAGTAGAGCGGTAAACTTTAGATAAAAGGTTTAATGCAGCCCACAGTTCGAAAATCCATCTTGACTTTTATTTAAATAAAAATTTTACCCGATAACCCGGTTTTGCCGGTTAAAAACCCATCTTTATACCCCCTGGCAACCCCCCGGGACACAATACAAGGAAGACCCAAAACAAGTTCCAAAACTGTTTGGTGGTGTCGCTAGTGTCCATTCTGGAATAAGCTCCTCCCCTAGCCTGAGGCGTCGGTCACTTTTGGAGCTCAATGGTCCAGGCTTTATGTAGTACATTTAGTAGGCTATGGTATAGGCTATGGCTGAAGCCAGGTCACAACTGATAAGCGCTGCCTGGTGGACAATTGGGTCATCTATGAGCTAAAAGCCCCTCCCCTTTTTAATTTTTCTGCCAAAAAGTTAATGGCCCAGGAATCGAACCTAGGTCCTTACACTCACTTAGCTGTCGCTCTAATCATTCAGTCATCGAAAAGCTGTAATTTAATGGTATGGAATGTAATTCTTTTTGGTTCATAGAGGGAACTCGAGAATTGCGACCAGCCCTGCAATTGGCTGTTAAGAATTTTGCGAAAATGAACTAATCTCCTCCTCCTGGTCCAGTAACTGGCTTTATTCAGGATGGGCTCTTAAATAATAAGTTACCTCACCATACTTATATACCATGCATCCTGTCTAAACTCATATCTCCTGGAAACAGAACTCATTAAAAGAATCTAACGAGTTGAATAATTAAAATTTCATCCCCCCCGCCAGCTAAATTTGTATCTCTGTAAGGTACGTTCACACTACACACTACAGCGTTTTTGAGCGTTACGTATAACGTAATTCGGTTCAAGCAACGGTTTTACGCACCAGAGAAATTGGTTTCCTTCCAAAAAATGGTTGCTGAAACCGAATTACGTTATACGTAGAAAAACGCTATAGTGTGAACTATACTTAAAGATCTAAATAAAGAAGTAAAGGTGTGTAAGGGACTTTTGGGACGAGACCCGTAAGTTGCAACCAGCGGCACCAATCCATGTGGACATTGGCACCTATTGTCAAAATCAAATATTGTTTGAGTTAAAGCATGTTGGAGGACGGGAGGAGACGCTGCTCCCATAAAGCTCTGCAGAAATGTTTGAAATAAAGGATTGGTTCCCTTCTCTGCCACTAGAGGCACAAGAGAAGCGAAATAGGTGAAAACTAGTAGTTGGTTGCCACGGTTATACTGACTTGTCTGCTAGACATCGGATACCATCCATTATGCTGCAACAACCATAAGACTAGATTTTCACCTATTTCTCTACTCTACTATCAGATGAGTTATACTAGCGTTGTTTTTGTTTTGAACATGGTTTGCACAATATTTCAAACCTAAATGCTGATTTCTGAGTTTCTTTATTCAAAGCAATTATTTTTTCGACTTTGAAATGATTTCCGTATTGACATCAATAAATTATACAAGAAAAAATTCATTATTGCAGATTTGAGATAACAGCGTAAGAGATTGCTTACTATTCAGTATCCGAGTTGTCAATGGTAGCATTAGTTTTCACCGTTTTTGAAAGTTTAACATAGAATCGGGAATAATAACCGTACCAGCCTTCGCACCGCAATTTTTCAACCAGTTCTCGCCTTTCATTAATGCATCAACAGATTTGTCGTGTAAACCATTTTTTTCCGAGGTTTTGTGTCTTTATTCATGTGGCTGAAAAATCTTTCGGCGGATGCATTACTGAATGGCAAAGAAAGAAGGAGAGAAATGCAAACTTTTAGATTAGGGAATTGGGGCTTTCCGGAAGGAGATTTAGAAGCAAAAAAATCGGTTCCAAAAAATTCTGAATCCATGCTGTGGTATTTAAGATCCAACGAAACATTTAAATAATCATCCGGCAAATTGACGTACGCTCTCCACTCACTCTCAGCATCACCTTCATTCACGTGATCGCGCAATATAGGGTTTCGTAATAAAGAGACGAGAGAGATTGGGGGGACAATTGTCGAGCATTCTTTGGTTTTATCATAGGAAGGAGACCGTAGACCTCATCATCAAAATTAAAGCAATATTTTAACTCAGTAACCGCTTTTGCATAATATGGCTCAAACCCCAGCCTAACCTGTTCTATAAACCTTAATTAGCGTCCTCTGAGGTAGCTCATAACGTAGGATAATTAAATACTACGAAAAAATTAGAGTGAAAACCAATTGAAAAGTAATTTTAGTATGAAAAACGTCCAATTCTTGTCCTAATTCTAAATCCGAAAGACGTCTTTCGGACGTCCGAAGGATGTCAAATCGGGGCGTTAAAAGGATGTATCCTGGGTAGGACATTTGACCTGATTGGGACGTGTACTGGCCTGAAATTTAACCTCTTATGGATGTCCCAATAGCCCGTGAGGAACCTCCGTAGGACGTTCCTCGGACGTCTCTGTGCTATATGGGCTTAGTGCTGGCTTCTTGACTAGTCCGCTAATGAGTGCATGGTGGCTTCTTGATCATCTGACTCTGGCTTCTTGGTAAAAAAGCATCCAAGAAGCCAAACTGAGTGTTTGTTGAATTGATATTCTAAAATGTAAATTATATTTTTATCCCAGACAGCACCGTTCCGTCTTTTAGTCGTCTTTACTCCCAGGATTTTGGACGGCTCGTACCGTTTAAAGACTACTGTTTCTTGGCTGAAAACAGTCCCAAACAAGGAAATATGTCCA
Organism: Daphnia galeata; assembly: GCA_030770115.1. Classification (NCBI taxonomy): domain Eukaryota; kingdom Metazoa; phylum Arthropoda; class Branchiopoda; order Diplostraca; family Daphniidae; genus Daphnia; species Daphnia galeata. The sequence goes on from CM061119.1 coordinate 8,401,680, forward strand.
TTTTTGGGGGGTTTATATGCGGTTTATGCCGCATGAAGTCCGGTTTTATGTCTTCGAGTAATATGCTTAAAAACTCAAAATGCTACGCTCTTTTAACTCAGTGCGCTCTTAATACTACAGTGTTGATAAAATAGACTAAGCAATAAAATGAATTACAATGAAATTATATATCGGACGGTCACACAATAACGATGTCTTTGTCCCAAAATAAAAAAATCGTGCGTCTACATTAGACCACCAAATGCCGACTTTTATCCAGTCTATTCGAACAGTCACATAAAGACGTCTTTTGTCAAAAAAACACCAGGCGTGTTTTCTGATGGGATAGAATATTTTGATATTAGATTAGTTTCTCGTTTTCTTAATTTTGTTGTGTTTGTACTATTTTATATATTCCTATAAGAACTATACACACTAAAGGGGCGTAGAATCCCAAATTTCCTTCTCACTATATTATGTTTCAACTACGAAAACTAGACATATCCCCTATAACATCATTTCCCACAGCTCTAAAAAGTCGCTGGATTTTTAAACTGAAGCATAAAGTTGAGGGTTCAATTGAACGGTGCAAGACGCGACTAGTTGCGATTTTTGTTCTCTTAGCGCTGAGGAGCAGATTATGCTGATCAAAATTATTTCCCTGTAGTTTAATATGATTCCTTGTGGGTCATTTTAGAAATGGCTGCTGCAGAAGACCTGTAATTATTTTAATTTGGCCTTCCGGAACTGGAATGAAAATTTTTGAGAATTCCTAACCAAATACCTGGTTAATTAAATTAGGCCTACCTGTTAAATCTAATGGTAAAGACCATTTTCTCCCTTCTCATATAGAGGAAGGAAGTTGTTCCCAGTTGTAAAGGCTACTAGGAGATCTGAATAAAGGGTTTTGCTCAGACAGCTGTGTTCACTTCTAATTAAATTTGACAGACCTTGTAAATTTGAGCTGTGAACACAAAGCATCGAATACAGATCGACCCACAGTTAACGCAGCATATGGAAGCCAAGCGAGGATTGTATATTCATCTAGCCGCACGGCTAGAGGAGCGCTCATGAGCGTTGGCCACCACCTCTCTCCCTACTATATCACACCTGTTATGCCTCGGATATTTATTTTCCTCCCAATTTCGTTGTTTATTAATCTTGCTTCTGCAACGCATAAAATTTTTCCGTTTATTCCTTTAAAATACCTTTTAAGTGAGTTTTCAGAACTGCAAACTCACTTGTGGTAGGTTTTACCCAGCTTCCTTTCTGCGTATCGTTTCCTTTATTCAGGTCACAGCTTGCTCTTTCCATATAAAAAGGTGAGACCTTTTACCCGTCTTCAATAGTAGTTTTCATTCAAGAGTAGTCTTAGCTCCGTTCAGTAGTCTTTAGCCTCTTAAGGCCAATTGTCCATTATTGATTTGGTATGTGCCCATTCTTTTAATTCTTTTAATTATTATTTGTTCTTTCATATTGTGTTTTCCATATCGATCTGTATTCCTTCTGATTCGGTTACAGTACAGATATATCAAACAAGCGCATTTATTTATGATTATTGTTATTTTAGTAAGAGACAAGATACGCCAACGGTGCAATCTCTTGCAGTAGCTACACATACAAGTTTTATGGAAATGGACGTATGAAACAAACCAGTTTGACTGAAAATTCGTCGGTCAGAACGGTGCTTCCTATCATTTTATAAAAATATAACCTCTTTCAAAGCATTTCAGCGCTATGTCTACCGGCGTGCCACCAAATTCTCTATAACCTAGCTGGTAGACTCTAAAGAATTCCTTTACGTAAAAGGAGAATTTAGAGTGGCTTCTTGGATGATCTAACAGTGGCTTTTTGGTACTGGCTTCTTGGGAAAGTGGCTTCTTGACCATCCACCTTTAGCCCTACTTACTGGATAAACTGGAATTCAATGTTCGTACCTTGATTGTAATTCAATTTCATTTTTTTATTTAAATGATTCTTGAAGTAATAATTTAAAATAACTCTTATTTTACAGATGGCCAATGTCAAGATTCAACATTCTCTGTAACTGAATGATCTTAAACTTAAACTATATCCAGATAAAACCAACGCGTATTTTTTTGTCACTCCTCCTGTCAAGGCAGGTGCAGCCAAAAGACCCTTTTCAGTTAAACTTAGTCCAGTGAACAAAATAAAAAAACTGCTCTGAAAGAAAATAGTTTGTAAAACACTTTTTTTCTACAGAAAATATCCTAAATCAACACTTAAGGAAAACAAACCAAATAAAGAAGGAAACCAAGAAAACCACGGATGTAGACCTTCGGAAAAATTCCAAAATTATCTCATTCAGGTAAGAACTGCCGAATTGAAGTCCAATTGGACTTTTATTATTTTACGAGTACAACGATGCCCGAAGTAATCAAAAGAAGACACCCAAAGCAAGCTCCCAAATTGTGAAAAACGTTTCTCTTCTGAAGACAGCCTTAGACAACAACAAAATATAACAAAAAAAACCAACAAATCTCTCTCACACCAATTCTCCAAGATTTTATTTTCATTATTTATATATTTTCATTGTAAGTTTCCAGATTGCCCGAAGGGTTTTTCAACCAAAAGGGACTTGAAATGGCACATAAAAACCCATCGGGGACATTCCAATGCTGTAAATGCGAATGTTACTTTGGATGTAAACCAACTTTAGAAACACACGAAAGGGCATGGAACGCCAAAGAAAACAAATGCCCGGATTTCGCAAAACATCTAAAAAAATTGCCGGTCACGTTTTTTTTCTTTTGAAGAATGTATGGTGCTGTTGGCAAACACCAGCTTGATTTAACGATGTCCATCTCTAATTTCTTAATTTCCCCTGAAGGCTCAAGACTGTTTTTCTGGTGTAAGAAGTCCAGGATATTTGCTAGCTTCATTAGCAAGATTTGTTTCGTGAGAAAATCCGGGCTGACTAGGTCTGGGTCTGACACTATATTATCAAATTCGGTTACGCCAAATCTGGGACCCAGTTTTTTTTTGCTAAAAAAGAGGGGTCCGGCTGATGGCTTAACCTTGGGGAGATAGGCAAAATTCCCCCTTTTGGAGAATTTTTTAGTTCGAAAACTTCGAGGGATAGGGAGAGGGTTTTAAAAATTCCTTAAAATCATGAAAACATCTTAATATTATTAAATTAATGTTAATTTTTTTTAAAGTGCAAACCATATTTCGTTTTCTTGGTGCAAAGTATTTGTCATCGATTTTTTAAAAAGCCGGTTTTAACACTGCGCTTATGGTAGGAAATGGTGTTCTTAATTCGTGAACGAGGGTGAAGGTACTTGGAGGTAAGTCCTACAAAAATGTCAAGTGTGTATGATTTGTAGATCGACTTTTCTTCTGATCAGGAAAAAACGAAAAAAATCCTATATAGCCGTTAAAAAGTTACGCGAGTTGCAAAGAGACACTTAGCGTCATAAGAATGCACGCAAAACGAGGATGTGTTCTTAATAGTTTGGTCAGTACTATACGTCCGGCTGAAGAAAGCTATTACTGTGTATCATTGGTACGTGGTCAAAAAGGCAAATTTATAAAAGGCAAGTCCAAAAAGGCAATTGCCTTTTTGGTCAAGGCAGTTGCCTTTTTGGACAAGACAGTTGCCTTTTTGGACAAGACAGTTGCCTTTCTGGTTCGGCGGTTTTTTGCCTTTTCTCATTTTCTGGCTCTTATAAGAGCCGATTTTCATCAGCTGGTTCGAGAAGTTCCAGACTCCAGCTTGAGGTCCATCCAGTTGTAGATCTCGAGGAAGAATGATGAATCTTGCTGTAGCAGAGGCCGTTTATATACGGCCCGCACTGTCTCCTCCCCTTTGGTACGAGATGGGTTCTTTTTGGTACCTGATCCGTCTCGGCCTTGGGTACGAGATATGGTACGAGATGGTACGAGATCAGCCCCTGTGGTACGAGATGGGTTTTCTGTTTGTACGAGATGGGTTTCCGGTGACACAGCCCGAGTAATACGGTTTAACTCAAGGTTACTTTTCCAAAATCTGTCCGTCAAACAAGAATTGCTTATTGGTTGTGAAATTGAGTGTTGTGAAGACCAAGATTTTCAACTCACTTCTAGGTTTCCAGCTCAAGTTCAGAACTCCTTGAAATACCAACCAAAATTGAACAGCATTGAGCTGTTACTTTGAGTCGTAGTCTTTGCGTAAGAGACCATAGCGTAATTTAAGCATCATTTGCGTTTTCATGTTTTCTTCGTGGCGCAAGGTGTAAACTATTTCCGATCACCATGAAACTTGGCACACTTGTACATCTTAAACAACACCTCCAACATAAGGTATAAAGGCCGCTCAAGTATCTTCAGGGGAACTAAAATGGTAATTTTTGACCATTTTTTCAGTTTTTCGTCGGGCGGGGGTCTAAAATATTTTTGTATTTTTTATTTTTTGGGTAAAAGTATGTTATCATCCTCAAATCCTCAATTTAAAAGACCGAGTGAAACAAAAAATAAAAGTACAAAATGAAACACCCTAGGCTTGCTTCAGCATGTCATCCAGTCAACCTTGGCGGTCACACTCTGGACCATGTGATTTCAAAAGAATCGGATAATCTTCTGTCTGACTGCTTCGTTATTGACCTTTTGACTGATCATTTTTCAGTGCATTGGTTTGTCAGAACTCACCGTCCACTTCATCCAAGATGAACCATTTCTTTCCGACGGATGAAAGCAATCAATCATGCTGCTGCTGCTTGCTGCTGACGTGACCAAACTTCCCTTCTTTTTGGATCCTGTTAATAAATTCAACTCATTTCTGACCCAGTACAACTCCGGTTTGAGGCTTTGTTGGATCGTCATGCACCACTTTTCAGAAGAACGTTCGCCATCCGCCCTGGCAACTCATGGTCTGGCCGGGCAATCGCAAACACGAGAAGAAGCATCCGACGCAGAGAGACGTTGGAAACGTACGGTACCCGTGGTTGACGGGCAGATCCTGCGTGATGCAGCACAAGAGCTGCGCGTCGCGCTCAATGCTGCTAAGGTGACTTCCCTCAAAACTCAAATCGCCGAAAATGCCGATAAGATGTCGCTGTACAGGATTGTAGACACTTTCGTTCTGAAGAAGCCAACCCATAAGCTGCCATCGCATGACTGTGTTCTTGTTCTTCACCAAAAAGATCTCCGACATCCAGCAGCAGCTGGACCGCCAAGCGCATTAGATGCCTAGACCCGTGGCCCGGTCGAAGGTGAGCTTCATGGCTTTCAAGGAAGTCACTCCTGGAGAGATTGCGGGCTTGCTGAGATCCTGTCTTGCGAAGTCTTCAGCTCGCCCTATCTCCTGTCCTGCGTCTGAACTTTGGTTTAAAACCAGTAGATCAGACCATTTTTGGGCTTGTAAACCGTATTTTTAAACAGTTTGGCAACCCCTAGAATGCATCTTTTTGACGGTTTTATAACAGTTTGCTGTACCTTAAGTACGATTGAATTGTTTTTCAATATTTATAATTACCAGTGGTTCAATAAAAATTATAAAAACAGTCAAATCAACTCTAGCAAAACCGTTATAAAACAGTGAATGAACTCTAGCGAAAACGTTTTTGGGTCGCAAAAAGAGATATAAATTTAACCACCTATAGAACCACAATATTCAGCGCTGCATCGCTGAATATTGAATTAATGAAAATAAAATAATTAAAGATTGACAAAGAAATGCAAAAAAATAATTGTTTGAATTGAATTCCTTTGTAAACAAAACTGATATAACACATAACATGAGAAAAATACACGGGAATTGATAACTTTTCATATATTGTAGTTTTTAATTAGTTTTTTAAGATGAGCCGTTTTCTTAACCAACACCAACTCATGCAATACCATTTTTGACGGGGGGCATTGGTTTTTTCGGAGAAAACATCCGGCAGTTTTGTTTGAATTCGATGAGTAAAAGCATCTGGTTTTCTGATTCGTTTTACCCGAGCGATGAAATGCTGGACGTTCTGTTTAGGAACTTGGTGTTGTTTGGACCATAATTGGAAGCAACTATAATTATAAGATGCAATAAAATGAAATTAGCACATTAGAATCGTTATTTTAGAAATACCAAGTATGATAGCCAGGGCATTCGGCAAACACTTCAGGCCAGTTATAAGTTCGCCGACTACTGACCTTGTCTTCCACCGAACAAGATTTACAAGTTCAGGCTTAATTAACTGTGAAAAGATACTGCGTAGGAACGAGTTAATTGTTTTTGCGTTTTCAAATTCGGCTGCCAAGTGTAAAATCTGTCAAAATTCAATTTTACAAATTAGAAAAAAAAACATACAAAAAAAGTATCTTTCTATTAACTCACCAAACTTAACGGATGTTCCTACCGCGCTCCCAATTTAACTTCAAAACTACAGAGCTCAATTGGACTTCCGATTGGTAAACAATCAAACTATGATTGAACAATAGTAGCATGGTGAGATCTTTCATCTCCTAACTAAAGAGATACTTCCCTTCAATTTTTGCATGACCTTGGAAAGTGTTGCAACTTTTTGAGAAATTTCAAATACTGCTGCTTTCAAGTGAAATTTCAAGTGCTGCTTGTTTTTCTTGGATAATTTTCAATTGTTGCTGAATTATTTAAAACTGACCGTTTGAGGAATTTGGGGGGATATCTGTATCCGAAAAAAATTATAAGTTACTGTGAAAGAAAATTGGTATCAAAACATACTTTCTATTTCGGAATCGTAATTGATTCTTCGTCTTTTATGGTGGATTGTCGCCAGTTCACTTGGCGAAGCAGACTAAGCATATTTTAATTATCAGCGTTTTGCTGTTCGTATGCTGTTACGTATAAGACATTTGCCAAGGACGATTGAAACTACCAGGTCTTGAAGGAGTTTCTTCTCCTGCCGAAAGCGACGTCGAAATTGCTGCGCCAAGAGACGTTAAATTTCCTTCCATTTCATGCAAGTTCCCTAAAATATAAAAGAACTAGATGTAAAATTTTGAAAAAAATATAAATGATGTATTGAAAAACCCACCTGGTTCGTTTTTATTATAAGTAGGGTACTCATTTTAGTGATGATCACAAACACTAGTTACTGCCAGGGGAGCAGCTGGCCCTATATATCCTAATTACGTAATGGTCAAGCTTAATTAACATGTAACAAAATAAAAAGGAGAAATATTACCATTTCTGGTCGGCGTAAAGCGGGGGGCAAAATTGGTATACCGCTGAATTCACTTGAAGAAGCCATTGTAGGTGAGGAAACATTTCCTATAATTTGATTAGTCAGAGACTGAGGAGAAAAATTAATCTCTTGTTAAAATACCATTTGTGAATATCCTTCTGTACCACTCTGTTTGCTTGAAGAAGCCATAGTAGGCGAGAAAACATTTCCTTTAGGATGATTAGTCAGAGGCTGAGGATAAAAATTAATCTCTGGGATCGGGTCACGCGTGACCCCATCCCCACTGGTCTGGTGAGAAAACTGGCTGACGTCCTTGTTGCACCCAATGCCCGGCTGGTGAATCTTTCCCTGACAACTGGTGTGTTCCCTGAAGAGATGAAGCTGGCCCACGTTTTACCACTGCTGAAGAAGCCTGGCCTCAATCCTGAACTGCTGAGCAACTTCCGTTCTATATCCTTCCTATCGTTCATTTCTAAACTTTTAGAGCGAGTCGTTGTAAGAACTTATTCTTTAAAAATTGTTGTAATTTACAGTCTGAAACAATGGATAACGTCGTAAAGGATAAAATAAAACACTCACATTTTGTGGGAAGTTTCTCTCTGTTGATAGCTTTTTAAACGAAAGTTGCATTGACGTTCGCTATATCTGGGTAATTTACATTCGGACAAGGGTAAACCAATTTGCGTGATGAAAATACTTGAAAAAAGAAAGTGTGCTGAGGAATAATTCTGTGTATCAGGCCAAAAAGTTTATTGAAGCACTTAAATGTTCAACAGATATTGGCATTTGAAGAAGATCTCGTTTAAAGGATTGAATAATTTAAAACTGTTAACATAAAGTTTTCTAGAAAGGATTTTCAATTACATTTCTCTAACTTTAAAATAAGTATTTTGCATTAGAGAATTATCGTGCTTCTCTTTATGGTTATTGTAACAAACATTTCTATGAACCAAAGCCAACTTCTTCCAAAGTATTCTTTGACAACTCAAGGAATACAGTTTATATTCATAGCAAGTGGCTTACACCATGGGAACCTAACACCCAGAAACTTTCTCATAGCAGAGCATCCACATGTGCTTGCCAAGGTTTCAGATTTCAGAATTTGTAAGTACATGCATTTAAAATTCCACAATTTTTAATGAACCAAATTGTTTCAGATCTCAAAAAGTTGTATATTGCCTCTTTTTATAGGTTCCATGACTATTTCTGCTGAATTTGGTAAAAAAATTAATTTTATCAACCGATCGAATATGATGGATTGCCAAGATTTGAGAAATCAATTTTGCCAAAGGTTGATATATTTTGTCCCACTATCGTTGCAAGCTAGTAATTTTTTTCTAGCATGGTAAGGTAACATTGCAATTCCCGGTGATCTAAACGGGGATAGGATAATCTGTCAGTGAGTTCCCATGTGTTCATTGGACAATCTTGCTAAAATAATTACGAAATGAATCAGTTTACTAGTCATGAATGGCACTTGAAATCCTTCCAATGCAAACGAACTGGTAAATGTAAGTATCCTGCAAAAAATCCGAAAGGCCGTTAGGTGGCCTACTATTGAACGCAAAGGTAGGCCACCTAACGGCCTTTCGGATTTTTCTGCAGGATACTACATATTGAAATATTATACAGTACCCACTATGGGTGTTGGCTCACTAAAGAATTGTTCTTTATCTTTCAGAAGATAAAGAATCAGAATCATAAAGAATCCATGTGTCAGGTTTAATGAGATAATTGATAATGACATCAATTTTTGGCTCGCCCTTTTCCTGTCGCAAGTGCTGTCCCTACCCGCGGCATAGCCGGAGGGTTTTTATTCTTTGTTTTTTTTTAGCGCGGGATAAAGGGGTGGGTCAATATTTTATGTCTATAGATTATCATATGTTTCACATTTATATTCAATTTTGTTATTATGACCATTAGGTGTCATAATAAATTTCTGGTAAGAGGAAAGGTGGAGCCAAAGATGACTATTAATTGGGTTCGACGTTTAGAAGGTAATGAAAGTGCTTGTATTTCTTTAGACTTAGGGGAGAGAAAGAAAGAGAATAAAGTTTAGAATTGAAGATTTAATATCAACGGCTCTTTTGGGATAATTTATTATGATCACCAGTACACTGCGCCCCCGCGCAGTACATTTTTTACTTCATGTAGGAAGGTATTTAAAAGTGAGTGACAAATTCTCTTTCCTTCACGTTGTTTCACATCGTCATTGTCGGGACTTCAGCATCGAAATCAGCATGCAATAATTTAAACAGTTACATAAAAACCTCTACACAACTCAAGAGAGAAAAGAGACATAAAAAGGAAAATAAAAGCTATTTTATTAAAAATACCCTTGCTCTAAATAAATGTCGGCTATAGATTTAGTCAAAAGTCGGCTAGACGAGTGCTATTACATCCAAGAATGTTTCAGATTAACTGTGAAGCAGCAGACAGACTTGTCGTTCGCTCAAACATGTGAGTTTTAGTTCCGCACAACTCATTGTCTTTGAGTTTCAGCGGCGCTCGAACTCAACAAAGAATGAGTTGAGTTACGCTAAGATTTTTGAGTTTTCGCTTATTTTTTTTTGCAAAAACAAAGAGGGGTCAGTATCGCCATAGGGTATCGCCTATGGACATATCTGACCTCGCTCCTAAAAAGAGGGAGGGAGAGTTTACTACAAAAAAGTGGGGAAGAGTGGGAAGACAAAGGGCATTTTGAACGGAAGATTTAGTTGAGCGGCGTTTATTTTATTTGATTTTGTGCACCGTTCAAACTCAATTTTTTTAGTTTCGCTCAACTCAAAAAAATTGAGTTTGAGTTGGTTTTCGCTGAAAGTTTGAGTGCGCTCGCGGCAAGTCTGGCAGCAGATCGACACGAGTCACTCGATATTATCCAACCGTCGAAATAATAGTCAAGTCGCAGAAAAAATATCCGTGAAAAATAGAATTTGATAACCTCACTTTACCCTTATTTATTTCGTCTCTGACCTAGCTTGTGTATACAAGCCAATGACATTCTTTGTAACATAGTAATATAGTTCCTTGGTGATGTATAATTCTGCCTTCAGGTGTGAAAATAATAAAAACAAAAGGCCACCTCGAAATTAATTTTTGCGTGAATTTATGACAGTATGTATGACAAAAATTTACGTATTTTTAATATAATATACATTTATTTTCAAATACTAGGGTTGAAAATAAATCCATTTTTTGGTTTTTTTTTAAATACTAGATAAAATAAAATAAAAAATAGGAATATTTATTTTAAAAGTACAAAACACCAATTATAATACAAATAAAATACAAATACTATTTTGTCAAGTTAGTCAAGCTTAGTGTTCGGAACATCAATTCGATTTCGTGACGTATGACGTTCAAGCGGAACGTCACCGTCAATCAAAAAGGAGTAGGGAAGAGTGGAGTAAGGTGGGACAGTTTTCGTTTTTCTCGCATATCTCGCAATAAAATCACCCAATTCTATTAATTTTTGAAACATTTGTATGTAATTTACAGTAAAAGGTACCACCCATATTTTTTATTTAATTTTAGAGTAAATCGTTTACCCGTAGGAGACGGTCAACGTTTTCAAAAATTTGTGGGAGGAGCCTGTGACGAAGGGTAAATTAGGACACAAGTGTGGTTGGGTTGGACGTCGTAGTGTGGGTAGGGTGGGACAACTCGTAAAAAGTCCTTTTTTTATTTTGTCAATAACTCCTACAGTTACTGACAAAAACATACCAAACTTCTACCCCGAATAGATTACATGTGTTTGCATGTTGGTCTAAAAATTTTTTTTAATTAATTGATATTTTCTATTTTCCCCGACCCTGTCCCTCTTGACCCGGTGTCCCGACTTACTCCACTCTCCCCTACGTCAAACGTAAAAAAAAACGTCAACGTAACGTCATATTTTTCCAACGTCAAAAAATTTCGTAAACGCTTAAAATAATATTGAACGGAGAGAATGCTAAAGAATTGTATATATTTTTTGCTTTTTATACGCGTTTAAGGAAAATTTACAAAAGAATAAGCATTTGCAGCAAGCTATCAGACAACCTGTTTCGTCGCACTGTAAGAACTATTGCTGCAATACTAAAAAATCGCTCGACAGGAGCGCTCGTCGGGATAAATGTGTTATATCTCATGAACAAAGCTTTTATTTGGGGGTACTTGTTTAGCATTTCGATTAAGGTATTTTTATCCTGTATGAAAAATTCAACTTCATCAAATCTTCCTCTTTTTCAGACAGGTTGTCTTCATCTTGTAGAAAATCATCAGTTAAGGACTGCCGGTCACGTTCTTCCACGGGTGTAAGCGATTCAAATACCAGCTGCTTCAGTTTGGTTTTGGTACTTTTGGCTGCTTCCCCACTCATCCACTTACATTTAAAGAAGGGATAAGTTGCGGCCGCAATCAAGTAGCATTCGTCATCAAACACCTTCTCAAATCTGGGAATTTTAAATAGTATATACTATTAAACTTTATTATTTACTAAAAAATAAAGTTTCTTTGAAAGTCTATTATTACCTTTCATCGATTTTCTGAATAACCCTATCACGCATTGGTCCAAGATTGGCAAAAAACCTCCCACGAAGTTGTTTCTTAACTCGTTTTAGCAGTGAAAGTACCATTCCTATTCCGTGGAAGCATTTGTTTTCTCCCTGTAGTATGTCAAGTGCACTTGCAATAGGCTTCATCTACCCACAATATTCCTGAAGATAATCTATGTCCTCCTTAGAGAACAGAGAAATAAGACCAATGGATTGTAGTAGTCCGTTGATTGCTTTTAGGCTCTTGTGGTGTTTCAAAATGCTGCTGTGCACTGTGCAGTCATAGTACGTATTCCAGCGGGTTGCACAGGGTGAGGGAAGTGAAACGCCTTGCAAATGAAAAAATTATTACAACGAAATATCTTAGTTGATTTATCGTGCTTTATTTAAACCAAAAACCTCCAAACTCTTCTCACTTGCTGAGATAGATTAGCCAATCTTGCTCCAAAATGCGGTGAGTTTCTCCCAAGCTTGATGCAATATCTTTTTTTTTGGGAAATTCTTTTGCATCGAATTTGGAAAGATCGGTGTCTGCTTTAGCAATTAAAGCTAAAGTATGCGATGCGCATCTAATAAAACAAAGATTTGATAAAAGAAATGAAAATATGTTCATCACATAAAATTATGAAACCTTAAGTGATCTGGCAAAGAGATCCTGCTAAATGAGTCCTCGTAGTTTTGCTGCAATAGATCATAAGCACTGGTCGTTAGAGATGCCGCTTCATCGATCACTGAAAGATCGTCGAAATCTTCTGATTCCAGCTCATCTAATAAATTAGAAGTTTCTTCAATTTCAGATTCCATCATATCGCTTTGTTGATCGTCTTTGGCAACTTGCTCAGCTAGCTTAGCTTCAGCAGACTCGATGAGACATTTCTTCATGTCTGCCTGCAAGGTTCAAATTCGCAGTAATTATTATTTACTTTTGGTATTTGAAAAAAAATTTATAAATATTATTTACTAAATAATAGCTCAGGAAGAGGAAACAGTTTTTAACTTACGGCAAAATGTTTGAAGGCCTTCACAAAATTTGAGCCGTTATCTGTTACCACATGACTCACTTTGTATGCTGGTAAACAGTATTCATCCATGACGTGTTTAATAATTTCTGCTACCTTGTCATGAGTATGCGATCCTATAAAAAACATGAATAAAACTTTTTTTCTTTTCATTGAAAAGTATCAAATCACTTGGGAACCTGCGGCAAGCAATCGCCGCTGACATCCGTATAATGATGACATCCGCTGATTCCGCAAGGAAGCATCTTAAGACAATGGGCTGTAACACCCATAAAACTGCGTCTTTTAGCACCCCAAACGTCAGCTGTCAGACAGACATGCATTGCCAATTGAAATTCATTTCGGATGTGAGACTTGAACTTAACGAATTCTTTTGCAATAACCAATTTTAAAGATTTCGTACACAACACATTGACCCGAGAATTAATCTTCTTTGAATAATTACGGAAATAAATGCTCTCTTCGATAGATAGTGGCAAGGCTTCCGCAACAATAAGTTCAAATGCCCGAATATTTATCTAAACTTGAACTTCCTGTGGTAATTTTTTCGTTTCTTCCAACACCTCTCTCTTTTTGGCAATATTTTCGGGATTTAAAGCAGCGACAATACTTTCCTGTTTTGATTGTTTACTTTGATTGTGCGTGGTTGATGCTGGCAGCAATCAGGAATCGGGGGATCTAGCCCTCTTTTTTTTAGATTCGCTAATCAAAATCTTGTATTTTTGTTGCTCCACTGGAAGTTGCTATCAAAAATTTGAAAAACATATGCATGGTTGTTACGTATGGTAGACATAGAGTTAATCTTACAAGTAAATGTCGGACCCAGTTAGAAGGATTTTTGTATTGGATCTTTGAGGTGTATTTACAGAACTTTCACGTTCCATGCATCCACTCTTCGCCTAGTTTACGTCTATCTTCCTTGCGCACTCTTTCACTTGCATTTGGATCAATTGTAAATTTTGCAATAACTTCAGGGATTAGCTTAAAAAAATTAAAAACTCATCTCTCGAACCCCTGAGGTATAACTTGCAGCAAACCAGCCAGTTTAAAGCAATGATAATAACCAACTAGATAGCATACATGATTTCGTCTGGTTTTAAGTCAACGACGTTGCCGATTCCTAAAAGTAAGCGTCAAACGTCGCCAAAGTACAACTTGGTTCTTCATGAGAGCCATGGTCGGCAACGGTCACGACAATTTTGCATCCATCCCCCCAATAAAAAATCCGGTAGACGACAACCCCCCATCAACAACTCAAATCGCAGATATCTTTCTTGAACTCTTTGACTCCTCAACTGACTTTCCTGATGACAACGCAATTCTTGAACCATACATTCAGTCCCACATGCAAAATCGCTCCCCAAACGACCTCAACTCCATGTTCACCCCATCCGAATTAGACAAAGCTCTCTCTAAACTTAAAAAGAGCAATGCTACTGGCGTTGATGAAGTTCACAATGCCATGCTAACGAATCTCTCGCCTCCAAAAAAAAGTACCTCCTCCATCTCTTTAACAAAATGTACCTCAACGACTTTGTCCCCGACTCCTGGAAAAGAGCTATCGTAATCCCTCTTGAAACCCGGGAAACCAGCCGACAAAGCTACCTACTATCGCCCCATCAGTCTCACTTCATGCCTAGGTAAAGTGTTCGAACGTCTCAATACGCATCGCTAAATTGGTTTGTCGAAACCAAGAACCTACTTGGCCCGGAATAAGCCGGTTTCAGAAAATCGCAATGCACTACCGACCACCTAGTCACAATAGACCTTGACATCAAGAGAGGCTTCAAGGAAAAGGAATCAACTGTAGCTGTCTTCCAAGACATCGACAAGGCCTACGATACAGTATGGACAAAAGGCCTTCTCTACAAACTCACGAAAATCGGCCTCACGGGTAATTGCCTGGGCTTCCTCCAAAACTTCCTCCAGAACCGGTCGATCTGTATCAGACTCGGCAGTCACATTTCCCAACCGCGTGAAATAAAAAATGGAGTCCCCCAAGGCGCCGTTCTTAGCCGTTCCGTTTCTTATTCTTTTCAACCTTATGCTCGATTTTCCGACTCCTCCCCCGCATATAAATCTTAAACTATACGCCGACGACGTCACCATCTACACACGGGTGGAAAGGCCCATTGACGCCGAAAAATTCCTCCAACCGTACATCGACAAAGTACTGAAATGGGGCCGAAAATGGAAATTCCAATTCTCCGTCTCCAAATAAACAACAGTTTCCTTCACTCGTTCCTACAGGCCTGGTGACGACCCCCTACTTTTCCTAAATGGTCAGCGAATTCCCAACGCCAGCAAATTCAAATTCCGAGTAATTCTCGACGCAAAGCTACTTTGGAGGGATCACATCGCGCACGTCAACAAATGCATCGTCAACAAATGCATCGTCAACAAATGCATCCGCTTAAAAAACGCCTTCTCCATTATTGGAAAAGCCTCGTACACTCCCCCAATCAATTCGCTGTGCACCTTGTTTAAAAGCCTGGTTCGCAGCCGCATTGACTATGGCCTCATCGTTTACAGTTCGACAACAATTAAGCAACCCGCCCCTTGGACTCCCCCTCCTGCACTCATTAAAGTGTTCCCGATCCCGAAAAGCGAGAAAAGCACCAACATCCAGGCTCCAAGTACGCACATCTACACAGACGGCTCTGTAACTAAACCCCCCCCCCCCCCCACCTCTAGCTGTTCCGTCTTCATCCCTGACCTAAACATTTCCCAATCATAGGGCCTCACACCAGGATCCAGCATTTTCTCAGCTGAGCTTCACGGTATTCAAAAAGGTCTGTCCTGTATCTACTCATCCGACGATCCAGCTCCAGATATCCATCTATTCACGGAATCCAGCGCCGCTATTAAAGCAATCGCCTCAACGGACAAACCTACTAACCGCTGCATCTCGGAAATTAGAAACCTCCTAAGCTGTCTCAAATCAACCGGTTCCGCCACTACTCTCTACTGGATCCCGAGCCACTCCGGAATTGCAGGAAACGAAACAGCCAAGTTAGCCACAGCCAAGACCAACCTCCCCTCAGGTAACGTCATAAAAAACGAACTCTCCACTAGCGAGCAAATATCTATCCTGAAATCATCCTGGGGGAATTCAGTTCTTCAAAAACTGAAACTCTGCAACAAACCCAGCGTACAATTCAAAACAAAACTCGGAATCACCCCATGGCATCACACCCAGGACCGCCCCACGTCTACGTGCCTCCATCGCCTTCGTTCCGGCCACACGCACCTAAACTCCTTCTCACACCGTATTGACATTAGAGCCGACCCCAGCTGCCGACAGGGATGCGCAGCTATAGAAAGCATCCATCACGTCCTGATCGAGTACGCCGCCCATCACTCTCATCGTCAAAAAATCAACCAATTTTTCGCAACTGCAAACCTCCCCCTCAACACCCAAACCCTCCTTGGCCTAAATTCCGACATCGACACTAAAACCCAATTCGAGATCAATCACCTCTTATCCACCTTCCTTTCTAAAACAAACCTCAGATTCACAGCATAAAAAAAAACTCTCTCTCACGCCCAAGACGCAACGCAAGGGAAGGAAATTCAATGACCCTCACGAGTGTCTCAGCATAAGAACGGGGACCAGACACTTTTTTCGGTTGTGTAAATTCAACCAAACCGGGCGGGGTGGATTTCTCCCACCACACTCTTCCTATTGAATAAAACTTGAAATATTAACTCGCAACTCACCATTTAGGGACCAAGTTTTCAGCAGTCAACATGCCCTTTCAATTTCAAAATCCTCCAATTAGAATATCCGTCCAATTGATGGTTGGCTTTTCTTCTGTAGGCCCCTGCATAAAGAAATGAAAAAATTAGAATCAAATAAAATAAAAAAAAAACTGCCTTTCACAAATTCTAGAAATATTTCCGAGTCCAGCAAACAATATCACAGAAATAACTCAGCACAAAATCAAGAACAAAAATCAAAGTAAGAACCAGGCCACCACAGCCTCATCTCCACCTAGCACTTCTCCCTCTCCACTTTGCCACGTCACTAGCCACCACAGCAATATCCAGCACGTTCACTAAAATCCCAATCCAGCGTCCAGTCATTTTTCTTCCACAATTCCGGCACCACCAACAACAAACAAACTGGGAAAAATCAACAGCTACCTTCGCCCGGTTCCTCTCTTCACCAAGGCGTACACGCGACTGAACAACGACTACCGGTGCCAATTCTCTTACTCTCTCCCATCCGTCAGACGTTGCCATCTTTCCAGTTCCCTAAAAGTAAAATCTCAAAACCAAACTTCCGCCTTCCCCAATCATTCTTTATCAAATAATTCAATCCCACTCCAGAAAAAAAAGAAAGAAACAATTTCCCAGCCGGTGCTGAGGGTTTTCAATTTGAAGACCAGATGTCTGCAGATCCCGGCATCCCCGGATCATGGCAGATGCAACTATCCTCTCATCATCATCATCATCATCAGCGTCAAACGTCACAGTCAAACGTCAAGCGGAAATTTAGCACACGTCAGACGCAGAGTTGCCGCGATCGAGATATTTCTCGATCAAGACGAATTTTGCGCCACCTAGGTTGAACAATTTTTTTTTTATTGTCTGCTTTTTCAGGCGACGTGAATTTATGCAACTTCACGTGTTGCAGTAGCATTCATTCTAGATTCTAGACATAGTCAAATCTTTTAAAACTCCATAAGTTACGATTGTGAAATGAGTGTGAAGGCAGTGTAGCCTTCACCTTCAACATCAAAAGATAATAGCAATGATTTGTATGTAACTAAATTTTGTATCTGGCTTGCTACTAAAGAAAATTTATTACATTTTTAATTTCAAATCCATTCGAACTGAGTGTCAACCTGCACTGTCAGTAAAGAAAAATTGGTTGTATTTGTCCCACCAGAATACTTTGAAAAAATTAGCAGTACAGAGAAAACTACTATTTACAAGTGCTTGATGGGTTGTGCAAACAAAACCATATTTCAGTAGACAACACAACTCTTTTTAATGCTCGCAGACATGTTCAGGTAGATTTACATTTTAATGTTTTTTTTTACTTTCTACAACTGTACGTACAACTAATTATTTTATTTTTAAAGTCTTTACACAAAGTTAGATTGGCCTAGAAATGTTGGTTTTCTTACAGCTGAATGGGGTTTGTTGCCGTGAATGGGGCTATCAACCTTCAAAAACATCTGGAAACAGCAGAAAATGACAATGTTTCACTTTGTGTATTTGGCTTACTCCTTCATACCAAATACGAGAGGAAAAATTCAGACGATCGATTTGATTCGATGATCAATCGATAAATTGTTCATTTACTGATCGATGTTGATCGATTGATCAGTTTTTTTTAGTTATCGAGATCGAGATCAATCGATCACCAAATGGTGATCGAACGGCAACTCTGGTCAAACGTCACGACAAACATCAAATTTGACGTAACGCCAAATTTGACATAACGTCAACTGTTGACGTTCCAAACACTGGTCAAGCTACGGATATATGTGGTGAATTTCTAAACAACAATTTTAAAAAATAAAATGAATTTTTAATTCTTTTTTGTGTTGTCGAATTCTGTTTATTAACCGATCAATGAATAGATTAATTGAGTTCAATGAGATTCAACAGCGTTATTGTCAACTTTGAATTCTGTTTGAGAAGAAGTAACTTTTCAAACAAACTAGCTTTAGTAGAATTCTTCGAGAATTTGAGCACTTCCAGCTGAAGGGGACCTTTCTGTAGCATTTATTGTACTGTACAAATTGCTTCTGTTCTTTCTGTGGGTCGGACTACTTTCTTTATTAGTCGCTCCTGATTCCTCATTGCCTACACTGTGAGATGAATTTTCGCCATCTTTCAGTTTTCCATATCTTGACGTCAGTTAAAATCTGTCACTGTCTAGGAGAGTAAACTGTGACATTGAAGTTGTAGATCCAACATTTCTTTTAACGGGGATCTGTAATTGCACCTTTGGAAAAGTTCAATTTAATGCACATAAAAAATAATCAAGTGTGAATAACACTAGGTTTTTTACCTAGCACATAAAAAGTGTCTTGTTAGACAAATGCTTGTTCTATTCCATTCTAGGTTCAAGCGGTTTTTTCAGAGCCTCATCCAGATCTGAATATTGATAAATTTTATTGAATTTTATTAATAAAACGCAGAAATACCAAACTAAATAAAAGTAAATTCAAAAAAGAATAATTAATGAAAAATATTTTTATTTTTTTTTTAAATATAGAACAGTTGAGGTTATTTTAAATATTCAATTACTGAGCTGAATTCACCGTAGAAAACACTACAACAGAGGAGACACGGTAAAATTTTACCCTTTAGAAAACAACTGGGGTTGACATCTCGAGTCCATATTCACTCTCAAATTAATTAAACCTGAAAAGAATGTACTCCAAATGTCTCGATCTTTCATTTTAAAATTTAATGTTTTCTCGTTGAAATGGAGAAGTGAAACACTGTTACACAACAGACAGTAAGACCATTTCCATTAGTTCGCACAACCAAATGGTGTTTTATTCTTTTGCCTTTTTCCATCGGTTGCCATGACTTTGGCAGGAAAACACCGGAAGCGTTGACGGCATTCGCTTCCAGATGTTCAATTCATTGTTAACATTTGATTTGCCAGCTGTTCTTTACATTCTTTTTTCAATTTTTCGAGGTGTCCAAAAAGTGCGGTGGCCACATTTTCCACGGATGTCACAGACTCACAGGCACACGTTGGGGAGAGTGGGGCCATGCTGGACACGTACCAGATTGGACAAGTTCATTAACTGACCGTGGGGATGAGAATTAAAAATTGTTTGAAATTAAGAATTTCATAGCAAATATAGGGTATCAGTTTAAATAAAATTCTGCAAATAGTTTTTGAGTTATAGCAATAATACAAAAATGTTAATGTTATTTTATGTTTGTCATTGCCATCGTTTTTAGTAACTCTTAACAGTACACATACTACGTCACGCAATTTTTTCCTTTTTTAAACCCCCCCCCCCCCCGCTCCATAACAAATGGTTGCACCCCCTTCCAAATAAAAAAAATATTGCGTTCGTTTTTTTCTTTATTAACAAAGAAGTAATTTGTCTCAATTGAGAAGAACTTCTCCAGTATATTGTACATAAGTAGAACGATCTACACCGTCTTTTTAAAATTAAAATGTTTTCCAGATCATTTCTGCGTGCCGAAAGAACCTGTACATATATAAAGAACAATAACAATTATTATCTAGTTAAAGTAAATTACCATAATATTAATTTACCAGCAAGTTTAATGACTTTCTTCTTCTTCGCATGGCTGAGCTAAATGTTCATCAATTGTGATGATTGGAATACGGCTAATAACGTTGTCTTCCGGTAGGTGAATTCCATTAAGATTGAGGTCTTCCTCGTCGAACCATTCTACATTTTTTGTTCCACTTTCTTCATGCGATATAATGATGGCAATTAGCTCGCGCTATCCTTGGGCCGCAACTCTTTGTGGTTTCACTTTTTGTATAGACTGTGCAGGTTTTTTTTATGCAGAACAAAATGTTTCTTCAACATTACCTTTGAGGCGAAATATATGTTGCAGACTTTACAGGTTCAATCAAGCAACTCCGATGAGACAAATGGACAATACAGATCGTACGGTAGAGCTTTGAAATATCTAGTTGACTTTAGTAAGATGTCACTCAAATTAATTGTTTTAGAAACTAATAAAGAAGGAAAAATGTGTGACTCTCGGTCGGCTATTTCATTGGCTTTCAGACCGCCAGATGATTGAAGCAGGGGAATAAGGGGTGGCAAAAAACGGTCAAGAATCACTGAGAAGTAGGAACTTCTAGGTTTCATACAACATTTGGTGTCCATTTATTTCACTATTTGAGTGAAATACTGACTTGTTCTTACGTGTTCTGTTCTGTGTTCTTACGTGAACACAAAACTATTGCTCGTCGTTCTTCAATAAAATTTCATCATCCAATTCAGAATTCTCGGGATCAATATATTCGGCAATTTATGAAAATCCATCGATATTAACTTTCGCTAACTCTCTACCTGCGACTTCAAGTTCTGTTTTTCAAGTTCGGTATCAATCGTGTTTCCTTGCCAATAGAGCAAACCAACAACGCGTACCCCAGCTATGGCAACCTCGCGGCGGCCATATTGTGTCAACTTTTTGAGGAGCTCTTATGGGTTTTTGTGAGGGTCTCTCCGAATATAGAGTGTAGTTTCTTCCAAGTTTATCTTTTAAGTAATCTATAGCAGTGATTTAATTGGTAAATGAATAGGGAATATTGTGATGTAATTTTTTTTTTTTTTTGAATGCACATTTTTTTTATAATTTAATGAAACGTGTTGTTTACGTTTTCAGAGTGTTTGTGTTGTCAGAAATGGCAGAGCGAAAGTGCTGTGTAAAAGGCTGTGGTAGGAACAAATGGAAGAACAAAGAAGCTAGTTTTTTTCGATTTCCAAAAGTCAGACAAGAAGAACGAGAGTTAACTTTGTCCAGACTTCTTCGTTGGAAAAAAAGAGTAAATATTCCGGATGCTGAATTTAATGAAAAACTTGTTGTTTGTGACATACACTTTGTGTTAGGTAACATAATTTATTTCTTTGTAAAGTAAAGATAAGTTAACATATGTATAACAATGTTTGTTTATTTTGGCTTATTCATAAGGTTGTCCAAGCTATGAACGTGATGTGAACAACCCTGATTGGGCACCTTGTTTGCTTCTTGAGAACACATACATAACCAAGAGTGGTGTTGATAGGACTCGAAGAAGAGTAAAATTCCTACCCACATGTAATATTTCTGTTAAATTTCATGAAAAAACAAATTATTCTAACAAAAAGAAATTGTTTCACAAGATAAAGCCCTAGTGGAGTTTTGTCGGGTCGGATCCCGTGTTGAACCAGTGTGCCTCACCCGTGTGAAGTGTGACACTGGCGAAACACACTGGTGTAACACCTCTTGTTTGCGTGATGGGGCGGGTGTCGGTACGGGTGTATTCACACTGGTGTTATACCGTGTTTTACACTATTATCAAACTCGTGTTAATTCTAGTTATTTCCCAGGAAATTTCAGTTTCTTATTCCAATTTTGAACTAGTCTAGAATTTCGATTTATTACATTGGATTTCCTGACGGCATTTTATTTATTTTATAGTGATTTGATTTTTCATGATCAATTTTTTCATTTTTAATATAGAAGTCCGATGTTCATATGTCAATCGCAATGAATGCATTTGGACACGGCATTAAAACTATGGCTATCAATCTTATTAAGACTGAACCGATTTTGTTCGTAGCTGACAAATTCAACTTAAATTGGGTTGGTTTCGCTAGGGATCATATAGTTTTACAAATGACAAACATGGTTGACAAAAGTGTAAAAATGCATTTACCGTTAACTCTAAAACTACTGAACCAATTTAGATTCTTTTTGCATTGATCTTGTCGAAATAAACTTATTTTTAATGTTCACTTCTTAGAAAGAAAAAAAAATGTTCAACAGTTCTGGTTATGCAAAAATTATTGGGAATTATAAGTAACAAGCCACTACCAATTGAGTTTTTTTTACTTATATAATATTAGAAGTGTGTTTACCTAGAGTAATACGCATATTAGCCCTTTATGAATTGTCAAGCTGTTAAATTTTAGAAATATTTCGAAGTTCTTTTTCATTGAAAACAATAATAGTGATACTGAGTTTTATTTGCGTTTTGTACTAGTGTACACAACCACACATGAAAAACTTAAACTTCTAGTTTTTCAAAATTGCGTTGAGTGAGTATCACCAGAATGAAACTCATATCAAACTGTTTTGATAACCAGAAGTCAGTTAATATTCAAGAACAAAGGGGAGGTGTGATTTTTTTTTATTTTTCTATTGCGAAAATACATTTTCCGTTACGGACACTCATTTCACACCCGACAAAAAGGGTTTCAAATGAGTTCCTCACACCGCACTCATTTGACACCGAAAAACTCCACTAGGGAGGAGGCTACAGGAGAAATCAGACTACATCAACTATTCAAAACAACGATGTTGTAGAAGAGCAAAATGTAGAAGACATGTTAGCTGATGGTGGTGACAATGGCATAGTTGATGTTGACGTTGTTTATGTTGTAGAAGAGCAAAATATAGAAGACATGTTAGCTGATTGTGGTGCCAATAGCATTGTTGATGTTGACGTTGTTGAAGTTGTAGAAGGGCAAAATGTAGAAGACATGTTAGCTGATGGTGGTGACAATAGCATTAATGTTCCAAACCTAGGTATACTGTTTTTCAAATTATTCAAATTGAGTTTAATTTCTTACTTTACCTTTTTGGTAGAAATCTCATCACATCATTTCGAAGAGTCAGACTTACAACAACTGGACGTAACTGAATTACAGAAATTTGTCATGGAAATCCAGAAAAGAAATTTGGAACTTGTCAGTAAAGTGGAAATACTGAATGTTAACATAGCTGAACTACAATCTGAATTGCAGACCTCAAAGGTAGAATCATCACAATTAAAACTTGAAATTGCCAATGGGAAAGTCGAAAAAGAGAAAGATTTATACAGCCGTTGCATTGAAGACGAAGAGTTAATGATTTACTATACCCGCTTTACTCCCACAGCATTTGAGTCAATTTTTCAAGGAGTAATGCCTCTGAAACATCACAACAATCAAACTTTAGATTATCGTCGTCAGTTTTTCTTGACATTGACAAAACTAGCACATAACTTTGGTTTCCTTGATTTGTCTGTTCGGTTTAACGTTAGTCGACAAACTGTATCGAACTACTTTCATAAATGGGTGGGACTACTCCACGATCGTTTTTTCTCTAGAGCTGTTTTTTGGCCATCTTCAGAATCATTGAAAAAAACTATGCCAATGTGCTTTAGGATGGATTTTTTAGACACAACTGCAATATGGGATTGTTTTGAGATACAAATAGATACTCCTCATACTCCTACTGACCAAGTTGCTTCTTTTTCATCGTACAAACAAAGGACAACTGCGAAGTATTTAATATCTGTCACTCCTCAAGGTTCTGTTAATTTTGTTTCAGATGGTTTTTGTGGAAGAGTGAGTGATAAACAAGTTGTAATTGATAGTGGCATTTTAATCAACTTAAAACACGGTGACATAATTTTGGCAGACAGGGGTTTTCCTTTAGAAGAAGTAGTTGCATCACGGGGCGCAAAATTCATGGTTCCTGCGTTCATGAAAGAAAGAAAACAACTTTCGGAGATTGAAACTGAGGAAACTAGGCTCATAGCAAACGTTAGGATTCATGTAGAAAGAGTCATTGGTGTAACGAGAGGTAGATTTCAAATGTTGAAGGGTCCTATTGACAGGAGTTTTTTTAAATTTAGTTAATGAGTCAATGAGTTTTGTCGACAAGATAGTTAAAGTATGTTGTACTCTTACTAACTTCTTACCAAGTGTGGTTCCCCTTGACTGAATTCAATCAATGTATGTAACATTTATTTACTGATACTGAGTTTGTATTTATTTTCGGGGTTATAACATTTTGTAATTTTATAACATTTGGAAATATTACATGGCTATCACATTTTCTCTGTTAACGAATTTTGATGTGACTTAGAGGTATTCGAAATGGTTATGGAATCTGATGGAATTATTTCAAATAGTTTTTGGACGTTTGTTTTCTTTGTTCTGAACTTTTTTAACATATTTACAGTCATCGCATTCCCATTTTGAAGAGAACCGTTTCTTTCCCAAAGACTCCAAGCAAAATTTATGATAACGTTTCACACGGCAAGACAGATTTGCGCATACAACAACAGACGAATTATCTTTTGGAATGCTGACTAGTCCGTTGCAATGACAGAGTGGTGAATTCATACTTGTTTCAGTTAGACAACCATCTTGAACATTCGTTCCACTTTTTTTCAGCAGGGTTTTTTTTCGTATCTTACTACTGTCCAATATCGAGTTAGTAATTCAGGCAATGCCACTTGTAAGACATATAACTTTGCTTTCGGTACAATTTGCTCAGTTACCAATGTTTCATCATAAGGTACTTCGATACACGCAAAATCTTTTGTCGTGTAAACACAGAAATAGGCTTTCTTCAATTCGCAGGCAAACATTTGCTGCTGAACCTATATAATGAAACAATTTATAAATTTCATTATTGAATATAAATATGAATAAACATACTTGGTAGTAGTAAGCGTGAGTTTTTTTTAAATACAAAACACCGTTCTCACCAACACTGAGACAAAACCCAAAATCTTCTTTGGCAGCATCAAGTAATATTTGGTTCCGATGTGAAAATGGACATTTAATTTCAATAACCGTTGATCCATGACAAGGACATTTAAAGATTCCGTACGGTCAGGTGATGCTGCAATATATCCATGTGAGGTTGACACATGTAATCCAGCGTTTTCTATTTCGAAGGCAGAATGATTTTTTCTTTCTTTCATGTGAGCTTTCAAAGTGTTTAAAGCGTGATGCTCATGCTTGATTCCCCAACTAAAGAAATTAATTAAATGTTTAACATGATTAAAGATACGAAACTGTATTTTACTTGGTATTACTCTGTAGCTTCTGATGTGAATGAACAATCCATAGGGTAAACGATTTGTTGCACCAAAGATTTGGAAGGTGCCGTTAAGCTGGTACGCGTGACTTGATAAATCTTACTTGCAGTTACTCTACCCTCACGACCATGGTTCCACTGTTTGCAATGGGTTTGTTGTTTTGTAACAATCTCAAGAGCCAATGCTTGTTCTTGGGTGATTGAATAGAAACCCAAATATTCCTGGCATTTAGCTTGAATTTCTTCTATCGGGAGATTAACCAATGTTTTGTCGAACAATGAAGTAAGTCTTTTCGGTAATGGAGTCCTCACTTGTACGGGAACATATTTTTCATTGAAAGGATCGATTAATAGGTGTAAACAAACTGGAGCATTCTTCTCCAAATCCAGCTTACGAAGAATTTCCACAAATGTCTCTTTTGTACATAACTCGTAGTCATCGTCTCTTCGTTTAGTTTTCTGTGAAGTTTTCAACTGGGAAATTGTTGTTGGAAGTTCCTGAAGATATATAGAATTTAGAACATGTTTTACATACTTCATTGTATAAAAGGTAAAAGCAATACTAACTGGATGTTTAGTAGCACTTTTGTTATGCCACCTTTGGCTTGTGCTGGTGCACGTTTCTTCTGAAATATTGACAACTCCCCACAAGAGAACTCCAACGTGGGAACATGTCCCTCCTAATCTGCGTTTCAATATTAGTACTAAATATTACAGAATGTTGTGTAGTACATGAAATAGTTTTAACATACCCACCAATACAGTCACAATGTCCACAGGCAACACCACCGTGGCTATGTAAAACCACCCAACAATTAAGTGGGGGTTTACTAAAAGCCATGGAATGTGTAACCTGTAAACATTTTCAGAGAGGTTAACAATGACATATCACATCATAAACGAGTGGGTAAAATAGGCCTACACACCAGTCCTTTCACAACACTTTTTCCATTTGGTAACTTCATTGCAGAGGTGTCCCTTAAGTATCCAGCGATATATTTTTTGTAGGAATCAAGACTTTTGACACATTCGATTGGTTTTTCAGTTGCACTTTGACTCTTTGTACTGTTTGGTTTGTATATAAGAAAGAAAATTAGATCATTTCTATCTGTCTGTTTCACAAGACTCTTGACGTCTTCCTTCTTTTTAGTCCAAAATTGTGGCTGGGTTTTGAAAGGGCACTGTATCAGACCAACACTTTGCAACTTTTGAATATAAGATAACTTCTCTTCCGGTGATAATCCCAACGCATATGCAGACAGATCTATTTCTTGCATACCAGGACTGTGACAACACAAACACTCTGAAAACGTAAACAACACGTTTCATTAAATTATAAAAAAAACGTGCATTCAAAAAAAAAAATTACATCACAATATTTCCTATTCATTTACCAATTAAATAACTGCTATAGATTACTTAAAAGATAAACTTGGAAGAAACTACACTCTATATTCGGAGAGACCCTCACAAAAACCCATAAGAGCTCCTCAAAAAATTGACACAATATGGCCGCCGCGAGGTTGCCATAGCTGGGGTACGCGTTGTTGGTTTGCTCTATAGAAGTGTTGACGCCAAAAATGGTCGTGCGGAAGTATCAATCCAGCGGGTTCTTTTCTCAATGTAGCCATCTTTCTTTCGATCCGGTTAAAAGCGCTGCGACCTGGTCCATTGGTTACTATAAAGATTGCGTCCATATTATTTTTTTTTAAAAGGTGGGTAGCGATGTTTATCACTTTTTTATACCTCGGATTTTCACCCAGCCCTCCATCAACGGAGAACATGAAAATTGGGTTTTTCAGTTTTTTGTAATCTCTTCAAGCTCCGGAATTTCAAGCAATCTTTCGTTATCCAATCCATGGGCAAAAGCGGTTGAAGAGGAATGTTTTCCAGATCTTACAGCAATATATGTTGGCCCAGAATCCAACCGCCCCCAAATTTCTGATGCCATTTGGTTGAATTTGAACTGCTGTGTAGAAGGAAGGAATCAGTTTGTGTTTTGCAGCAACAACCCAGTCATGGCCCGGTAAAGAAACCATGTGCATCAAAAAGGGAGTTTGTTTGTTAGCTGCGGTCATCCCAATTGGAATTCTAGCTTTGTCGTCTTGCGATAGGAAACAAACTTCAGTTGGACCAAGAATCAACAAAAGCTCTTCTAAATACTTCGAAATCGTTGCGCGAAATTTTCCGTCGACGTGATTAGAATGGCGATCGTTTTGAGCACTGATAAAATCAATCTATTTTTTAATAATTTACATTGGGATAATAATACAGTACGACGTTTTAAAATGATTGAAAAACGTATAGGAATTGTAATTATTAATTTTCCTTCTATTGAGATACTCCGCTTTGGAAGTAGTCGTAGGTACACTCCACTCCTGTTGATATTTATCCGTCATTCAGCTGCTGTGTGAAGTCATCAAATGTTTTGATGCTCCTGTAGATATCTGCCTGACGTTTTTCGTGAGCCGCAGATCCATTTACGGCAATATCAATTATCGCCTTTAATAGAAGTGGCTTATCAACTTCATGTCTCGGTTTCCCAGGCTTATTCCGTATACTCAAAACAATTTTGATTTCAGGACTCGTTTCATACAGTTTTGTCAACTTGATGTTTTTTTAGTCTCGTGGTTTTTTGGCCCATTTCTGATTATCTATTTTTCTTTTAAGCAATTTTTCTAACTCCTTCTTCTTTGTCTTTTTTTCTTTTAGTTCCGATTCTTGTTCTTCCGTGATGAATCCATTGGCTTTTTTATTAAAAAGACCCACAAGATGGGAGTTGATTATTGAAATTTGAGTTTTATTTGCTCTTGAGCTGGCTTGGGCTTTATAACTGAAGGAATTGCATTTTTACTGCTTTTGTCGAAGTTGAAGCCCCAGGAATATCTTCACCCGCAATGTCTTGCTCGAGAAAATATCTGAATCTGGCATGAACTCAAGAGCAATTGGTTCGACCGTTAATGTGGTGTTCAATTGTGAATCATTTAACACATTTTGGACATTATTTTTTGTGCTTTTCAAGGCATTTCGCTTCGACCATAAATTCAATTACCTTTTGTTTTTCTTTAAACACACCTAATTCCATTTTTTCAAAAGGAAATCGACTTCGTGGTGAAACTAGACATCTTTTTTGGGGTAATATCGGATGAAAACGATATTCAGAGGTGATATTAATATGTATGATATGATATTATGTATGATATTATATGATATCTCCATCCCAATGTACGGATATCAAGAGTCCGGAGGAACGGATGAAGGTTGTCAAATCCACAAACTGCCTAAGTGATGGACATTCTAACACTAAAGACTGTCCATCTCGCCATCGTTGCTTTCACTGCCAACGGATGCATCATACCAGTCTCCATTTCGAAAAAGGTAGCAACCAACCAAAGACTTCCACGTCTCACACCGGATGCCTACTCGCCGTAGCATCTTCCAAGGCTCTTGTAACCAAGGATTCTCCAGCTAGTGATCATGAAACACTACCCTACGTCTTCCTCAAGACAGCGATAGCTACCGTTTCATCACATGCTGCTTCTTCAAGCGCTAACCTCCTGATCGATGAGGGTTCACAACTCACTTTCATCACTGCGAGTCAAGCCAAGAAGCTTCGCCTTCGGTCAATTCAACAAGTTCCTCTCATTCTTTCTGGCTTCAAAGGTCTCACAACTTTCCCCAACGGAACCCAGCTACTACGACATCGTTTATTTCCTACTTCATGGAGTAAATGGCGAACGAATCCCCATTCGAGCTGTGGTACTCAACGCAATTGTTGAACCTTTAGAAGATCCTCATCGAGCTGTGCTCACAACACTGCCTCACCTTCAAGATCTTCAGTTAGCTCATACCGCATCAACTGATGATCGTTTTCCAGTCGACATTTTGATCGGAGCCGATTCATATTGGTCCATCGTTGGCGACACAAACATACACGGCAAAGGTCCAACTGCAGTCAACAGCTTCGTTGGATATCTAGTCTCTGGTCCTCTTTCAGACACCGTCACTACTTCACACATTTCTTCTTATCAGATCTTTGCTGTACAGTGTGACGAAATCGAACGCCTGTGGTCACTCGAAGCTATTGGAATTCATCCAGACAACGAGAACGCTGACTCCACGGCATCCTATCAAGCGGAATCCATTTCTTTCGAAAACAGCCAGTACACAGCTCGGTTACCTTGGAAAAAAGAACACTCGGATCTTCCCTCCAACTACTCAATCTGTCAACGAAGAACTCGTCACACAGTAAAAAGTCTACTTAAAAAGCTGCAGCTACTCCAGCTTTACGGAAAAATCATTCGCGACCAGCTTGCGGCGGGTTTTATCGAGAAGGTGCCCCGCGCCACAGAAAATCCAAAGGGATGTCATTACATTCCGTATTTTGCTGTTCTCAAGAATTCAGTAACCACTCCGATTCGCATCGTATACCACTGTTCATGCAAGACTCGGAATGGATCAAGTCTAAACGACTGTCTTCTGATTGGTCCCCCTCTCCAGAACGACATGATTCAAATTCTTCTTCGCTTTCGTATTCATCACATCGGCTTCTCTTCTGACATTGAAAAAGCCTTCCATAGGGTACAGCTACATAAGGATGACCGTGACTTCGTCCGCTTCTTATGGCTTAGCGACGATCAAGATCCGGATTCAAAATTTGACCTCTATCGGTTCAAAGTGGTTCCTTTCGGCGCCAGCAGCAGTCCGTTTATTCTAAATTCCGTCATCAAGAAACATCTCAGTGATCACTCTTCCCCAATCAGTGGAGACATGGAATCCAACATCTACGTTGACAACTTGATTTCCGGAAGCGAAACTGCAGCCGAAGCCTTACAGTAGGGGAGACCGGGGCATTTTTAGCCAGGGGTAATTTTAGCCAGTTGACTTTTGAACTAGTTAATCTTACGTTAGAGAAATAATCTTTTAGCCATGTGTGGTAAACTTCAATAAGCTTATCTCCAGAAATTTTCATTGAAAAATAATGAAAACTGGAGAAGTTACAGCAAAAATTGAAAATTTTTAAATTTTTTCGATTATTTTTTTACTCGAGGGTCATCTTAACATAGAAAAACAGTAGCTATAGCCCAAGAAAAAAAGAAAAAAAGTGTAACAGGGGGAAAGCCCGTTCAATTCTGCGTAGCATGGTGGTTTTCAAATTTAACTGCATAATTTATTTCATTTTTAATTGAATTTAATGTAAAAATTCCCTATGTGGGGTAATTCTAGCCAGCAAAAACGGGGCAATTTTAGCCAGTTTGCGCCTATCCCGGCTTACAGGCAAGCAGACGACTTCAACTTTCTTCAACGTTTGCTGTAGTTGCAAGTCCAACGTAGTTGAAATTGAATTTACTTTACTTCAAAACCTTTTTTTTATGATTTTCAGATTACCATTCGAAAGAGAATTGAATTATTGTTTTAACGGTTGTAATTTCCAATTATAAATTCTTATATTTCATAAAGAAAAACGAAAAAAATTGAGTTGGCTAAAAATGCCCCATTATCTTCACCTGAGAGAGAAAAAACTTCAGTTTACTTTTACATTAATTACACAATAACTTGAAAACCAAATTTGAGTTTGAAAAAACATGCTAACAGAGGGAAAAAAGGGCTATCGACTCGTTGCACGTAAGAATAAATCGAGTCATTATATTCTGACATAATTGGATCTAAAGTTCACTTTGACGAAAATGGCTAAAAATGCCCCGGTCTCCCCTACTACTCAGAATCGCTCTCAATCTTCGAAGCGGCGTCATTCTCTCTCCAAACTTGGGCTTCAAGTGATTCTTCTCTCGTTAATCAAGCATCTTTTGATGGTGTAGCTGACCCATCTGATATCACCAAGGTTCTGGGCCTATTGTGGAACCGACAGACCGATACTCTACAATTACCTATCGTTAATCTCACACCTTACTGCTCGTCTAGTGCCACCAAACGTGACGTGCTACGAGGAATTTCATCGATCTATGATCCTCTCGGGTTTATTACACCGCTCTCTGTACCAGCTAGAATCCTCATCCAAGAAATCTGGAAGCAAAAGCTTGAGTGGGACGATCCCTTACCTCCACTCTTCTCTGACAGATGGATCGGCCTCGCGTCATCACTCGTTAATGCTACTCCGAGAGTTCAACGTTCCTATTTTGGAACAAAATCTCGTGTTCACTCTCTCCATGTCTTCGTTGATGCCAGTCAACAGGCATATGGCGCTGTAGTCTACCTTCTAGACGGTGATCAGTGCTCCTTCGTCATGTCAAAAGCAAGAGTTGCTCCTTTAAAAGGTGATGGACCGCAATTGACACTCCCGCAACTAGAGCTCATGGCAGCAGTAATTGGGACTCGTCTTGCAACAAGCATCATTAATGCCTTCAAGACTCTCGCCATTTCCTTAACAATCGACATGTGTTCAGACAGTCAAATTGTCTTATATTGGCTCTCCAAAAGGGATCGCAACAAAAATCTCTTCGTCGCTAATCGTATCACAGCTATTCAGGATTTCAATCGTCTCCACACAGCCAGTTGGCATTACTGCCCCAACTGCTTCGAATCCTGCTGATCTCGTTACAAGAGGATTAACCTTGCATCAACTCAAGACGTCTCCCATCTGGATAAGTGGACAAACCTGGTTAACATCTGAAAAGGATTGGCCTCAGTGGAACGTCTCTAGTCTCAGCCAAGCCAAAGCTCTCCATCTTGCCGAGATTTCAACTATCGCCGCTCCTGAAAGAGTTCCCCTCACAAAGGATATTTCAAAGGTTATCGACATCCGTCGTTTCAACTGGACCTCGTTGATTAGAACAACTGCTTGTTTTCTCCGCCAACTTCATAATTTTCAGCACAAGAAAAAGCAATGGATTCAAGGGTTCTTAACCTCAAAGGAGCTCAAACGAGCCGAAATTCTTTGGATCGCCTCCTTTCAATACCACTTCCTTTCCGAAGAATTTGAATATCTTCGTGGAGATCAGAAAGGACGTCGCCCAGCATTAGTCTCTCAATTGGATCTCTTTCTGGATCAAGATTCACTTATACGCTGTCGAGGACGATTACAGGATGCCGATTTACCAATCGACGCTCGAAACCCCATCCTTCTTCCAAAGAACACCGAGATCGCTCGTCTCATCATTCGACATCATCATGATCGAGGTTTTCATTCTGGAGTTTCCTCCACAATTTGCAGCATCCGTCAACGATATTGGATAACATCCATTCGTCAACAAGTTAAAAACATTGTTCGCTTATGCACTAATTGCCGCCGGGTGAACGGACCTCCGTATAGAGCTCCAAATCCTGCCATTCTGCCCAGTCACAGGGTACGAGGAGACAGAGCCTTTTCAGTAACAGGCATTGATTTCGCAGGCCCTTTTACAATCCGTGCTTTACCTGGCCAACAGGAAACAAAGGCTTACATCTGCCTCTTTACATGTACCACCTCTCGTGCTGTACATCTAGAGCTCTTGGAAGATCTCTCAACTGCTAGTTTCTTAATGGCCTTCCGCAGCTTCATTTCGCATCATTTCCAGCCTAAGATGGTTCTTTCGGACAACGCTACCACATTCGAGAGCGCAGCCCGAACTCTAAAGAAGCTTTATGAGAACCCAGAAGTGACGAAATACTTCTCAGACTGCCAGATCGAATGGCGCTTCATTCCAAAACGCGCTCCTTGGTATGGTGGGTTTTGGGAACGCCTGGTTGGACTCACAAAAGAAGCCCTCAAGAAGATGCTCGGACGTACTAAACTCAAGTTCAATGAGTTCCGGACAATCGTCACAGAGATTGAGGCCATCTTAAACAACCGACCACTTACTTACGTTTCATCAGATCTCGAAGATCCTCAGGCGCTCACACCCTCTCATCTCCTGTATGGTGATCGTCTAACCTCTCTGCCGTACGATCCATCCTTGGAAGAAGAATTGCTGGATCCTTCGTTTGGTGAAAAACCCTCCCAGCTATTGGATATCTTTTCGCGTCGACAACGGATCCTCAAGGCCTTTTGGACACGCTGGCAAAAGGACTACCTTACCAGCCTTCGAGAGAGACATGTCGTTTCAAACAAACAAGTCAAACCTAAGATCAAAGTCGGCGACGTAGTTCTCGTTCACAACGAGGGCCCTCGTATCGAATGGAAGTTAGCCGTCATCGATAAGCTGATTGTAAGCCCTGACGGTGAGATTCGCGCTGCTGACATCCGCACATCGAAGGGAAAGACAAATCGTCCAGTCTCCAAACTCTATCCGTTGGAAGTCACCGAAACGATCGAGACTTCTGTAAGTTCTCCATCTCCACATTCTCCCATTATTGATAGTCCCTCTTCTAGGCTACGACCCAGACGGAAAGCAGCCCTAGCAGCAAAGGAATGAATCCGGAACATGGCACAGGAATAGATTCTTCCGGGCCGGCAGTATGTCGGAAATATTTGAATTTCCCTCCAAATACATTTTTGTGTGTAACAGCGTCACAACGCTGCATCCCTTTCCTCAATTTGCTAAGCTCCGCCCCCCTTCTTTGTTCTTCGACCTAGCTTTTTCCTTTCCGCGACCTTGCTCGGCCTTGCGGATTTGCCCTCAGCCCTTGACGGTCGCATTCTCCCTCGCTCTCAAAAATCCTACTTTTCACAACGTATTTCTGTATCTGTATTTGGTGATTCAATACATTGAATTTGTACCAAAACAGAGTCGTAATTTCTCGACACTTTGTTGCTATCAACCATAAAAATCCCTGTTCTTAACCCTTCTAGGAAATAAATATTTTTACTATTAAAATATTTAATTGAAATTCAAAATTTTGTAAACGATTAATTAAAACTCATTTTTTAAATATTAAAAATACTTAAAGATAATCAAATGGTACCTTGTTTGTATCATATTACCAAATAGGAATGTTTTACGTAAAGGGGTCACCCGAAACTGATTAGGCTACACGGGCTCTTTTGCCGGATATAGTCCCTCAGTAAGCTTAGAATAACTTAAAATCTATAGGTCCTAATTTTTTCTATATATCTAAAAAAATCAATAACATCCTAGCGTATTAAAATCAATCGTTCATTTTATAAATTCGCAGGAGATATTTTTGAGTAATTAACACTTAAACATAGTCTACTAGGCTAGGATTCGGTCTTTGTAAAATTTAGTTTCCAAAAATATCCACCACAAGCGTTGTCATCGTTGTTGTGCATACGCGTTGTTGATACGCCACCGGCGGATGTTATTGAAAGCTGTAACACGGTCAAATTCTTCGATCACTACAAATTCGTAAATTCTATAACTCGAATACAATTTGACGTAAACATTTATATTTGGTAATATTATTTAGCAAGATTTATATTATTTAGTAATATTATTATTTAATCGATTACCAAATTTTGAATTTCAATTCAATATTTTCTACAGTAAATACAGTAAACATAATTATTTTGTAGAAAGATTTTGTGCAAGGATTTAAATGATTGTTAGTTACAAAGTTCATTATAAAATCAATTGTTGCTATTGGTTGAGGTTAACATACCCTTTTTGCATAGCTTTAATACACTATGCGTAAGGGGAATACGGAATCGAAAACAAAAAGAAATCGATTCTGTCATTTTGTTGATTGATTATTCTAAATTTTGCTTATTTTACAATGTAAAAGTATTCGAAAAAATGTATTTTCGGAATTTTATGGATTTTTTTGATTTTTGATTTTTTTTATTTTTTGGGATTTTTTGGGATTTTTTGGGATTTTTTCGAAAAAATCCGAGGGTGTACGAGGATTTTTTCGAGTTGACAACCCCTCGAAATTATGTAAAGAGAAGAATTGATGAAAATCACAAAAATGTAGCCGATTTCGAGGGTCAAATAGACACCAAAGTAGCGATTAATTTTAAGAATCGCTTGCAGATCAAGCGATGATGTCTTCAAAGAACTGTGAGTTGAGAACTCGGTTGAGAACGTTGAGATTCAACCGATGTTAGACTTGATACTTTACGCTTGATCAACTTGTCCTCAATGAGCTGGTGGATGGCTTTGAGTTGAAGCGAAATAACTTGTGTTAGGATGCAAAATAATGTCAGATGCGTGGTCGGATAGATTTTCATAAAAAAAAACAGACAAGTCAATGAATTTGCGCACTACAGTAGTACCTATCATTTAAAATACTTCCAATTCCTACTAGCCCCAGAAACAAGGCAAACTAAAAAAATATGTAGTTCTTTAGTGCTTGCGCTTTATAATCATGGGGTTTTCTGTAAAACAGAATATACATACCGGGAAACATATATAAATAATGACTTTAATTGTAAATTTTCTGCACGAAGCAAAGATATTATGTTTAGGTAAGTTTTCGTCTAACAGCTTGAACGAATTAATGAGGTCCGTCCATGTCTTCGATCGCGTGAGTAGCGTGAGTAGTACAAATGTGGCTGCCGACCGCGTACAGCGACAAATTTAAACTCTCAATTATCAAATTCCAAGACAAGGCCGATGATGATGATGACAATCCACTCAGGCAGTAACCCATTGAAACGTCCTTGGCGCTATAAATTATGTGGATAACCTGAATTGACTGAATCGACATAACCGTCAAGAAACAGAAGGTGCTATAGAGATGACAAGTTAGACGACAACTTGAGACTTCCATAGAGGCAGGGATTGGAATTCCCAATAAGCCCATTTGTTACAGGTTCCAGACTCCGAAGGACATTATGACGACGTCCAGTTTTGGTCATCAAATGTTGTTCACCCTAAGAAGAGTCATCTGTAAATTGTCGATGATCATCGACAAATTCGCCAGATGATTATGTCCAGCAGTCGGGTCCCAGATGGGCTAAAGTCTATTTTACCTGACCAAGATTTAGTAAACTGATATTTAACTAATACTTTACTAAACTTGTTTTAATTTTTCTGTTTGTTAACTTAACATTGTTACATTTTGTGAGTAATTTCTGTGAAATAAATGTTTTTGTGATTTTCTATAAATTGTCAATAATTTTTAGTTTGCAACATTGTCTAATAGATAAATAAAACATGTTTAAGGGTTTATTAGGATAGTATAGTAGTACTTAGTAATCTCTACTATACTTTAATTTACACTATACTGTACTTATTACTATACTATATTTCTACACTATACTATACTGATGAACTTTACTATACCATACTTATACACGTTTATTAATTTATTAGTTTTGATTTTGTTGCAAATGTCAGCAATCGGTAGCTTAGATGGCAGAGTGATAGAAAGGTACGGCAAAAGTTAACGGTTCAAACCTCATTAAAACCTATATAAATTTTATTGAAATCAACGATTTGTTCAACCTTTTTCTTTAATTCAAGTTTAGTTCTCTGAAATATTTCTCTATCGCCTTGTTACTGTTACTTAACTAATACTTCTTTAAATAAAATTTCCTTAAATAAGTGATTAGTATAGTATAGTTTTGTTTTTTAAAAGCTAAGTGAGGGATAAATAATAATAAATTTTTCTTGCTTCACAATAAGTGTTTTAATAGTATAGTATATGTTAGGTTTTAAGAAGAAAAAAAAGGGGGGGTTGGGGGGGTCCCCCCCCCCCCAGAAGAAGAAAAAAAAAAAAAAAAAAAGGGGGGGTTGGGGGGGTCCCCCCCCCCCCCCCCAGAAGAAGAAAAAAAAAAAAAAAAAAGGGGGGGGGTTGGGGGGGTCCTCCCCCCAGAAGAAAAATATTAATAGCCCCTAATTAATTTATTTAATATATATAAAAAAAAAAAATTTTATAGTAGATTACCATCATATTATATACTATACTTTACTTATTCGCTATACTATACCATACTTACAGTAATACTATACTATTCGGTTTAGTAAAGTAATAGAATAGTACTAATAGTAATAACAGGAACAGGAAACTGTATGTTAATCAAAGTAAAAATTGAAATAAGGATTTTTATCGTTTATAAATGATTTCGACATTGATTAATGGCTTTTTAGTCAAAATATATATATATTAATTAGTTAAAATAAGAGACATCGCACCAGAAGAGGGCGTTTTAATCGGTGAGCATCTGTAGCAGACAACTAATTTTAGTCTTTCAATAATTTTATGGAGTTCAGACGTCTGAAAATTTAGTTCATTAATTTTAGTGAAATTGGATTATTATCTTTTCAAGTAAGTTTAAACAATTATACTGCTACTGTTACGATGTTAGGTTTTTTTGTGTTATCTTAAACTAATTGGACTAAGGTAGTTAAGTCGATGCTGAGTTAAATGAGTACCTAACTTATACTTAACTTAACTAGAATAGTATACTAAACTGATAGTTAAGTATTGAAACCAAACGGGATTAACCAGAAAGAAACGAGGAGTCACAAGTAAATTGAAGTATAAGTATAGTATAGACTAGTAAAGTTTAGTAATCAAATAACTTATACTAAACTGAACTCAATACTTTACTACTTTATACTATACTTTTCTCTGGTTAATCCCGCTTGGTTTCCTTACTTAACTA
This sequence comes from Daphnia galeata, assembly GCA_030770115.1. NCBI lineage: Eukaryota > Metazoa > Arthropoda > Branchiopoda > Diplostraca > Daphniidae > Daphnia > Daphnia galeata. The sequence goes on from CM061119.1 coordinate 8,439,349, forward strand.
TTAGTTTAGTATACTAGTCTAGTTAAGTTAAGTATAAGTTAGGTATAAGTAAATCTTGGTCAGGTAAAATAGACTTTTACCCCCAGATGCCCCATCGACTAATTTTTTACTCGACGAAAAACATCAAGACTTTTACGTATGAAACTATCTGCAAACACACCCGCCTACATTGGTGCAGAAAAGGGGTGGAAGGTGCTAAGGGCTTTGAAAAACCTTGAAAGGATTATGAAACGGAAAGAATCTTAAGAAGTCCTTGGGCTGTTTCATAGCTTTTAATTCTAGTATTTCATTTAACTAGATTAGAATTAACTAGATTTGAGTAAAGAAAATTATCACCTGTTTTCTAACATTTGTTAGACATTTGTTCTAACTTGCATGTGGCTGGATTCGAACGTCTGAACTTTGCATTCGGAATCAACTGCTTTACCAACTGAGCTATTTGATTTATATTGATTTTTATGTTATGCGAGAAGTAATTCAAATTTAACTTAAAAATCACAAGGAAAGTAGAAACTTAATCCCGCGCTTAAACTATACATTTCATAGACTTATTGCTATTCATCGTGTAAAAAAAAAGTCTGCATTTTTTTGTCTTGCCCTCCGGCTCCATTCGCTATACGTATTTCTTAGAGAGCGGTTTCATTACAAAGTGTACAAGTATCTGGAAATTTCCAGATGATTCATCTGGGGAGCGGACAAGACATAGGCCTATCGATAAAAAACAAGATGGTCCTTCTTAGGGTGTTGGGAATCTGCATTTAATTGCGTCGGGAGTACTTTGACAAGACGAAAACGAGACATCTTTTTCCAACGTTCGTGACTTTTCAACTAACCAAATCGTCGTCTAAAATGTTTTCTTCATCCTGTTTTCGCAATAAACGCCGATAAACGCTAAGATAATGGTTTCGGTCAATTAATAACTGATGGGAATAGATCGAATGAGCTGCTGTCCGCTGGATACTTGGACGATTAGCCTAATTGTATTTAGGCCTATCTTTCATTGTGTGAATATAAAATATTTCAATCTATCTGATATTGACAGTGTTATTGCTGAGAAGAAACGCTATTCAGACCTTAATATGACATTCATAAATTGTATAGGCGCGTATAACGATAGAAAATGTCGCTGTCAATTGAAATTTGTGAAAATGTCAATACCCTTCCGCAGAACAGAAAAAATATCCAGTCGGTATATTCGTGTTAATTTATATATTTTGAGTTTCTAATTTGTTCGCCGAATCATTCATCATTAATCAGCAAAAAACAGAAAGAACATAGGCTACATACGTAATAGAATTGAATTATAGATTAAATTTTAATCCGCGATTCTTTTATCCGATTTTATCATTTCTCAGCGGAATGAAACTGCAGGAGGATAAGAAAGTAAGTCAGCGTTGTCCCTACAAGCTGCAGTATTATAAATCCAAGAATAGAATTGAGATGTCGCTAATTATTTGCCATTCTAAGAGAATCATTTTTGGTTTGTGAAAACTAATTCGCTTTACCGATGGGAAAAGATATTTGCCAACTTCAAAGAAACCGAATGCACTGATGCGTGGTTTCATGTGCGTTAACTGCTCAGTAAATAGGGAAACCTAAAAAATAAAAAAATATTAATAAAGGTTTAATTTATATTGTATTACTTGAGCAATGACAACCTCATTTTGCAATGAGGGCTGGTGATTAAGTAGCTGTAACAAGGCCTCGTAGACTTTTCCCGTCTGTGGATTTCCATTTCAAAAGATTTAATATTTACCCATTTAAATCTTTGAAAATTAAATACATGTATAGTGAACCTGATTGATGATGTCCTCAGGAAAAGAAGTTAGTAGAAAGAGGTGGACGAAACCATCAAGCCAAATGCAGACATTCAGCACTCCTAAGAGCCCGTCAACGTTCATTCCGCTCATAAGAATGTAAAGAGAAGAATTGATGGAAACCACAAAAATGTAGCCGATTTCAAGGGTCAAATAGACACCAAAGTAGCGGTTAATTTTACGAACCGCTTTGCAGATCAAGCGATGATGGCTTCTTAGAAATATGAGTTGAGAACGTTGAGATTCCATAACCATTAAACTTGATACTTTACGCTTGTTCAACTTGTCCTCAATGAGCTGGTGGATGGCTTTGAGTTGAAGCGAAATAACTTGTGTTAGGATGCAAAATAATGTCAGATGCGTGGCCGGATAGATTTTTGTAGAAAAAACAGTCATGTCAATGATTTTGCGCACCACAGTAGTATCATTTAAAATATTTTCAATTCCTACCAGCCCCAGCAACAAGGTAAGCTAAATAGGGTAATTTTTTTAGTGTTTTCGCTTTAATCATGGGGTTTTCTGTAATAACAGAATATACATACCGGAAAAATTGTATAAATAATGACTTTAATTGAAAGTTTTCTGTACGAAGCGAAAAGATTATTGTTAAGTAAGTTTTCGTCTAACAGCTTGAATGAATCCATGAGATCTGTCCATGTCTTCGATCGAGTGAGTAGTAATAGGCAAATGTGGCTGCCGACCGAGTAAAGCGCCAAATTGATATTCTCAATTATGAAATTCCAAGACAAGGCCGAAGATGACAATCCATTCAGATAACCCATTGAAACGTCCTTGACGTTGTAAATTATGTGGATAACCTGAATTGACTGAATCAACATTACCGTGAAGAAACAGAAGATGCGATAGAGATGACAAGTTAGACGACAACTTGAGACTTCAATTGAGGAAGGAATGGGGATTCCAAATAAGCCCATCAGTTTTGTTACAGGTTTCAGACTCCAAAAAAAATTGCGACGACGTCCACTTTTGATCGTCAAATGTTGCTGGGAATCTGCATTTAACTGCGTTGGGTGGACTTTGACAAGACCGTAGCGAGACATCTTTTTGCTACGCCCGTGACTTTTCTACTAACCAAATCGTCATCTAAAATGTTTTTTTCACCTCGTTTTCGCATGGTTTTTGACAGTTATTAATAACTGATGGGAATCGATCGAATGGGCGGCTGTCCGCTGGATACTCAGATTAATTGCATTTATCTTTCATTAATAAAATGCGAATAAAAAGTACTTCAATCCATCTGATATTGACAGTGTTATTGCTGAGTAAAGCGTCCTCCAGACCTTGTATAATATGAGTTATGACATTCATAAGATGTACCGGCACATATAACGACAGAAAGTGTCGCTGTCAATTGAAATTTGGAATTATGTCAATACCCTTCGGCAGAACAGAAATAATATCCAGTCGTCCATATTCGTTTTAAGTTATTGTCTTTAAGATTCAAATAATCATCGATGAGATTATGTAAATCAAAGTTTTTTGTTGCCAGTTGTCTGCACGCAGCTTGGCACGCAGGGTAGATATCATCAGGAGACGTTAGATATTTCTCTAAAAGTTTGAAACTGTTGATGAGGAAATGGCCACCCGAGGCACCGACCGAGTACAACGCTGAAATGACACTTTCAATGATTAAATCCCAAGACAAGGATGATGATGTTCCAGTTATATAGGAATTTGCAATGCTCTTGGCATGAAGAAACATGTTTATTATTTGAATATCTGGCTTGAATAAATGAATAATATACGAGAAAAAAACAAAAATTGCGATTGATGCGACAGCAGTTTTTCCGGCATATGGAACCATCGATTGAAAGAGGAACTCGCATAAGACACATTCCACCTTGTTATAGGCTCCAAACTCCAGTAAAAACTAATATTTGATTGTCTTTTTTTTGTCTTGAGATTCCAGTTTGGTTGATTGAATTGGCTGTACTTTTCTTGTGCAACAGGGCCCTGTTGCGTCGGTCATGGGTTTCCTACTAAGAGAATAACTCTTTCTTTATTTCGGTCCTTAATATTTTGTTTACAAACCTATAGGGTGACGTAACATTTAATTCCTTTTATCGGATGGGCTGATACGACGATCAGATTATATTATTTTGGTTCTAACTAATAATTTGAATTATTAGTGTTTTAATAGGACGTCCTATTAGTTATGCTATGCGCGTCGCGCATATAGCTGTATATACTTCGAGGGGTTGTCAACTCGAAAAAATCCTCGTACACCCTCAGATTTTTTCGAAAAAATCCCAAAAAATCCCAAAAAATCAAAAAAAAAATAAAAAATAAAAAAAATCCATAAAATTCCGAAAATACATTTTTTTCGAACACTTTTACATTGTAAAATAAGCAAAATTTAGAATAATTAATCAACAAAATGAGAGAATCGATTTCTTTTTGTTATCGATTCCGTATTCCCCTTAGGCCCTTACGCATAGTGTATTTTAAAAAGCTATGCAAAAAGGGTATGTTAACCTCAACCAATAGCAACAAATCCAACAATTGATTTTATAATGAACTTTGTAACTAACAATCATTTAAATCCTTGCACCAAATCTTTGTACAAAATAATTATGTTTACTGTATTTACTATAGAAAATATTGAATTGAAATTCAAAATTTGGTAAACGATTAAATAACTAAACCTCAAATTTTAATTACTTAAAAATAATCAGATGACACCTTGTTAAATGCTAAATAATATTACCAAATATGAATGTTTACGTCAAATTGTATTCGAGTTATAGAATTTACGAATTTGTAGTGATCGAAAAATTTGACCGTGTTACCCAGCTTTCAATAACATCCGCCGGTGGCGTATCAACAACGCGTATGCACAACAACGATGACAACGCTTGTGGTGGATATTTTTGGAAACTAAATTTTACAAAGACCAAATCCTAGTAGACTATGTTTAAGTGTTAATTACTCTCCTGCGAATTTATAAAATGAACGATTGATTTTAATACGCTAGGATGTTATTGATTTTTTTAGATATACTAGTAAAAATATTTATTTCCTAGAAGGGTTAAGAACAGGGATTTTTATGGTTGATAGTAGCAAAGTTCATTTATAAAAATTAATTATTGCAATTTGTTTGAGGTTAAATATTAGCATTACTCCACTAGAGAAGATTTGATGATTCGCTCGGTAGAATATTTTATCTTTTTACTTTTGTTTTTTTTTATGATTAGAATAATTTTACTTCCAATGTTACTGTTTTTGAAATGGATATTTAATAAAAGGATTCTGTATTTACCTCGTTTTTCACACGAATAAGTTTTAAAAAACTTGAAAAATATCCAAAAAATCACGAAAAATCACGAAAAATCACGAAAATCGTAAAAAGATCCCAAAAATCGTCAGAAAATCCCCAAAAAATCCCAAAAATCGTAAAAAATCTGAAAAAAATCAAAAAATCTGAAAAAATCTGAAAAAATCTGAAAAAATCTGAAAAATCTGAAAAAATCATTTTGGGATTTAAGATCCGTACACCTTCGGATCGAGTTGACAACCCCTCGATATACTTAGAATAATTGCATTGTTAGAGGTTATTTATTCTGCATGAAGCATTAAATATGCAGCGCCTTGTTGCGGGATAATGCATTTAGAAAGAGTTCGTAATAACATATATATTTCATGCAATGATTAATATGGTTGTATAAGTTGTTGTCTCTGTGTTACGATTTTTCGACCGAATGAAACTGCACGAGAATAAGGAAGTAAGTCAACGTTGTCCCTAATCCCTATCAGCTGCCGACATTTCAGAAATCCAAAATGTTACTTTTTCAATACAGTATTAAAGTGCAGCAAAACATATACCGACGGAAATAGATGTTTCAATATATTGCAATTTATGCTATTACCCCTCAGAATTCTAGCCTGTAGCGCCATCTAGCAACGGCTTGTGATGACTGTTGCGTTATTGTAAGGAAATTTGAATTTTACAATAGCGTCCTTGACTCGGGGTTGGTACGGTCGGAACTTCTTTCGGGCAAGAAATTTAAATAATAATAACAACCTAATAAACACAAGAATCCAGCGTTTCACGATTCACTATAAATCGTCACAAAATAAGCGAGAAAGGGTGTAAATAAAACCGATTTTTTAAGGCACCATTAAATAAACCAATCTTTTTGCTATTTTTATACATGATCAAGAAGTCTTGATAAAAATTACACAGGAGAAATTAAATATTTAGCACATATAGTCGATTTAAAAAAAAAGATGTGTAAAGACTCAAATCAATAGCAGTCAGTAGGGAAAACTGAAAATTTTCCAAAAAGTCTACTCAAAACCGTTCGCAGCGCCGCAGCGGGAGTCACGAGCATTATCCTGATGGCTGTATAGGAGACAGCCGTCTTTCTAATCTTAGTCTGTGGTCGCACAGCATATTAGGCCTACTTAAAAAAAAATTTCAACCTGAACCCGAAGGCGTATTCCCAAAGATCTTGTTTCTAAACTTTAAAAATTGCGAAACGAAAACGAAACGAAAAAAAAAAACCAAAAACGAAAAGTTCGTTAACGAAACGACGTTTTCGTTTTGGACAAAAAAACGAAACGAAAACGAAACGAAAAAAAATTAAAAACAAAAAACGAAACGAAACGAAGTAAGAATTTCACTAACGCGGCAACACTAATTTCAAGTAACAATTCTCTATTCAAATTCTCAAAATTTCATGAAATCTTGGCCAAGAACAAAACATTTTGAAGGCGATCAAAACGGGAAAACGAAGAATCGATCCATTCAGCAATAATCGATGAATTCTAAATAATAATAAAAAAACAATTTAAGAAAAGAAACTTATGATGATTTGTATAACGTTTATACCATTGGTGCTGTGCTGTGCGAGGAAGGACGAATGCCTGGAGACGGGGAGGAAGGTGATCCTCGAATGGAATCCTATGCCGCCGGATGACTCGTGCACAATAACAACTCAGGGGGAATACAGTGTTAATGAGCGACTCGAAATAGGGGTCGACAATCTCACCCAATTTTTTGTATTCCATCAAGTTTTTCTTCAAGATACTGATGACTGTTTCGCCGTAATAGTCTGCCAGGTAAAGATCAGCTCCGGCATCGACCAGAGTCTGAAACGCAAGCAAGTAGTTCTCCAAATGATTTTTATGTGATTCTGCCAAAATGTGAAGCGGAGTTCGACCATTCACGTCGATAGCGTTCACATCAGCTCCAAGTTGAAGGATTAGATTGATGGTCTCAATACTGAAATCCCCAAGGTGACCGCTGTACGTAATATGGAAATCCAATGCCTCATGAAGAATAGTGGTCGGATATTCTGGAAAGAAGTCTCGGATGTATTTGGAGTAATATTCTTCTAACTTCTGCTTCTCTTTTTTGGTTAGTTGGGGGTAAATTGAGTTGAGAACTAAAAAGAAAACATAAATAATTTTCCATAAAAGAAAATAATCCGGTGGAGACTCGAGTTGGTCTGAACTCCAGATCGTTTCTCGGTCTCGGACAAACTCAAAAATCATAGCGATCGATTCGGTGGGTACCAGCAGATTGTAATAAGTGAGTGCACTTTCTGGCCCATTGGACGAATTCCAAATCGTATCGTGAAAGCGGGATGCCAGTTCTTCTAATGCTTTAACGATAACAGAAAATGATTGGAAAGAGAGCATTTTCGGGTCGAATCCATTCATAAGTTCCAGGATGTGTAGGTAAATGTTTAGAAAAAGCCTTCTATCTTGAATGTGGAGAGACATGAATTCCTCAAATACGAAAAAATTTTTGAGATAAGGCCAACAGAGATGTCCGGCATTGGCCTGAGTGAAGATTCTTCGGGTGACGAGAAGAGCTTGAATTAGCATTCGTTTAACACAAGGTAGCGTTGCACTGGCGTACCATGAAGAACAACGTTCGAGGTCTTCCTGTAATAGGTCCAGTTCTTCCTTCGTTGTAGATTCAACTGCAGATCCAAAAATAGCAGCATATGACACAGATGGAACACATACATTTTGTGCCTTGGGAAGAAGAGATTCCCCTTTAGCTGGGAAATAACGAAGAGCCATGGCTTCTCTCCACCAATTCAGTGCAAGAATTGACTTCTCCACAAACTTAGAAAAATATTTATCCTCATAAGAGGTGAATAAAGATGCACCAGTAAATTCCAGTGCAATAATCTTGTCCTGTCGGGTGAATGAGGTGGACTTGATGAACACTTGGGCAATGAACTTAAGCCAATTGGTATTGTCAGTGATGTGCAATCTACAATTATCATTCAACAGATAGCCCAAAATATCCGTAATTGGAATTTGATGTGAAAGTTGATTTATGGCAATGGATAACTTCAGCTGATTCTCCTCGATTGTGAAGTCACAATTTTTCAACACCAACACCAACTCATGGATGATAGAAACATTTTTCATTTTCATGGCAGTGGCCAGAAGTGTTTCCCCTTGCTCGTTGCATTGGACTAAACTAGTCAATAGTTCAATTTCACTGTATACACTTATAGCACATTCTAACCCGTCATCCGAATTCTCCTTAACGGCTTCAACCAAGGAAAGATAACACTCGTCCGATAATGCCATTTTAACTTATTTTAATTTATGTGCAAGAGTGAAATCACTTTCGGGTTAACAAATTAGCATCAGCAGTAGTAAACTGAATCGATAACCACTTAGTAATGATGACGGTATTTGAAAAGTCTAAACAAGTACGTCCATGAACACTATGACGACTACGGTATATTTCGCGGGAGGGACTGGCGGAAAAGACGAACTTTTTAGTAAACAGCATCCCATTCCGTGATTATGAATTAGATTATATCATTTTGGTTCTAACCAATAATTTGAATTATTAGTGTTTCAATAGGACGTCCTATTAGTTATGCTATGCGCGTCGCGCATATAGCTGTATATATATACTTAGAATAATTGCATTGTTAGAGGTTATTTATTCTGCATGAAGCATTACATATGCAGCGCCTTGTTGCGGGATAATGCATTTAGAAAGAGTTCGTAATAACATCTATATTTCATGCATGATTAATATGGCTGTATAAGTAGTTGTCTCTTCGTTACGATTTTTGGCCGAATGAAACTGCACGGGCAAGTCACGTTGTCCAGACTATCAGCTGCCGGAATTTCAGAAATCCAAAAGATGTTACTTTTCCAATACAGTATTAAAAAGTGCATCAAGACATAGTATACCGACGGAAATTGATGATTTTAAAATATATTGCCTCCCAGAATCTGGGGGGTAATAGCAATTTTTGCTATTGCCCCTCAGAATTCTAGCCCGTAGCGCCATCTAGCAACAGCTGGTGATGGATAGCGTCCTTGACTCGGAGTTGGTACGGTAGGAACTAGGAAGCGCTTCTTTCGGGCAACGAAACGAAATTTAAAAAATAATAACCACCTGGCGAAATTTAAATAATTATTATTATTAGCCAGCTATAACAGAACAAGAGAAGTGCAATATTAAAATTATTGTCCTGTCTGTATAGAAACTTTTTTCTGCGGTATGTATGCAGTAAGCTCCTTTTCCTCAATCGACCGACTAACGAATAAAATGTGACTGAGTGAGATTCCATAAATTTTTATTCACTTTATTCGATCTCATTTTATTGAACTAAAGCATTTACCAATTTTACTATAATACGTAAATTTAACTTGCAGAGAATGGTAGGGAAATAGTGCACACATTTAAAGAGAATACTGCATGTGCTGCATAAAAGAAAACGATATTCATGGATCGATGTTATGTAATAAACTGACCATTCCTTTTTTTAAACTTGATTTACGGTTGACTGTGTAGTCAAATAAGCATATATTTTGCCGTGTGATCATATGTATAGCCTACCCCTACCTATATACATTACATACAGCATTATACGGACGAGTTGTTCTATTGAACTGTCTTTGACAAAACTGAAGTTCCTTAGAAGCTTTTATCACAGCCCTGACGTCGTTTTTGTCTGATGTATGTACTCCTACATGTATTATTATCTAAACTGTATACTAGGTTCATGTTAAAAGTATGTAGGCAATAAGAGCAATAGCCTATATATATAGAAATAGGGCTTTCGAATATATAGTGACATCTGCGGTTTTGTTCTCGCACATCTCAACACGATAAAAATCGAGCTAAACATAAAATACAAATACGTATACATTTCTTCTATGTAGCCTACATGTATTGTTACTATTAAAATAAAGTGTCACTCATTCTGACATTCTGTCAAGTCAATGCACAATTGCACATCCCCGTTTTTAATGTAAGGTTGGGTTAGCTAGGTCCTGTATACTCTTCTCGATCGATGGACTGAATAATCTATCATGTTAGAATAGAATGTATTCACGGCCCATGAATAAATATTTCAAGAAGAAGGCGCTCAGGAAGAGATTCCTTTTTTTTTCTTGGACTACATCATTTCGAATTGTGTTGCTGTTGGAAATGCGGATGCATCTAAATATTAAATGCAATCTTACAAACACCTAAAAACCAGCATAGAATTTAGCTACCATCTATATTAGCCACGTTTGATGTACATAGGACTTTGGATTAATGTTTTGACGAACAATTATTTGAATTTATTTATCAGCATCTAAAAAGCTTTTTTTTTATAGTTGCGTGAATATTACTATATTATTATACACGGTAGGTCTAATCCGAGCGCTTGTTGTATATAACTTGATGCCTACACCGCCTACCCCCTTCCCCTTACTAATGAATTCTTAGCTGCTACTGCGCTTTCTTTTATAGAGCCCGTGATATCTTAAAGGCTACATGATTTATGAAATAGTTATTCTTCTCATTCTGTCTTGCTCCGTATTGCCCATCTCTAGTTTTGGCTGGGTGTATAGCCTATATTATATACAGGCCTAATAGGTAGACTAGTAGACAGACTCTTCTATGCAACTATAGGGCCTATGGCTCAACTTATATTAAAAATCTGAAGTGACTACACCCTATAGACGCGGAACGCTAGCACGACACAAAAAAGGGCCAGCAGCATCCTACATTGAATGTTTCTCGTCTAGGATCAATAAAAGGACACGAGTCCCCTATCCAGCACGGCTTTCTTTTTTGAAAGATGTTACCAAATATTTACTAAACATTTACTTTCTATATATTTATGTACATAGGCTATACAAAAACGCGTCAACGGTTGTTGTTGTCGTCACTCTCAGTTTACCTCTACTTTATTCCCAACCGTTACTTCTGTGTGATCTGTTTTATTTATCCTTCTCAGAATTTATTCAGGAGGAATTTTAGATTTTCTTTTTTTTTCCCTCTCAAACAAGTATATACATCAGCGCTTTTTTAATATGTTTCGCGGGTCTTGTTTTTACAACACTCGTTGTTCTGCACTGTTAGACAAGCACTTTGGTAGATTTCTTCCAGCAATAATATATATTCTCACTTTCCTTTTGTATACTACATTTATTTCTTACAAAGGATCCATCACTTACGTAACACAACTTAATAATTAAGCGGGAAACACGAATACCGAAACATAGACCTGAAAATAGTAAAGCGCATAAATGTCAAAGACTTCTCTTTGAAAAAACTTTACAAGCTAAACATACACAGCAAAAGCTTTAATCGAAGTTAATTTTGCTGTAATGAGCGCGATCTTTTCGTTTTTCATTTAAAAACCAAAAAAAAAGTGAATTGATGTTCAGACAAAATAATGATACCTAGAAGAAGAAGAAGCAGAAGCTGCTTGTGATACCATCACATGGGCATTTGAAAAAGACTTTGCGGGCCCAACTTCTAATGCTAATCCAAATTTACGGTTATGGAAGAGTAATTCTTTTTCAGTGTGTTCGGCAAACTTGCATTGCAGCTATGCTGACTTGAACTCATCATGAGGAGTTTGGGCTTATAAGCTAGGCCAGCAGCCTACTTCTCTTTGACTCGGGGTTCAACGGGCATTTTCATGGATCCTAGAACTACGACAAAAGCCTTTGCTGCTGCCGCAGTTGTCTAGGCAACTGCGTTTGCGTGCGAGCGTGACTTCTTGGTAATGTTGATTTCACACATTCGTTCGCTGTTCTTGGAAATGCCTTGAAGGAACGAAATAGGACGACAAAAACAACCATATACCGTACTGTCACATCCATTTGGAATGACTTGTATTGTGCAGAGACTCTAAAGTAAGAGACGACCGCAAATAAATTGAAATGTTCAATTTGATATGTCTCATTTTCTTCAAATTGTTTATTTGAAAGTTTTGGCAGCTCAGTCAGTGATTCAACATATAAAAATGCAGGACAATCAGAAACTTAACTTTGAAAATATATATATACGGAACAACGGGCCTATAAACCCAATAGTTTCCCTAGTTTTATAATAACAATCTAACCAAAGTGACGTAACATTCAAAATCAACAAACGGCTTCGGGTTCTTAAATGTAGCCACTGATGAGAGTTTTTCGACAGTTAGTGAATTGCTGAGCTTTAACAACCTAATTAGGAAAGTCTCGTTCCCTATTAGAAATCCCGTGAGCCCACACAATCAGACAATGTATACGTACGCACACATGAACATCAAAAAGAGAAGACAGCAGCATTTTTGGTTTTTTTGATGAAACACGATGGAATGACTTGGACTAGTTCTGCGTCAATACCGTATACTATATAATAATACATCAAAATCAAACATTGAACCACATCAACAAAAAACATGAAAACAGTGACACAGTCAGAATATTGCCATTTGGAGAACGCGCTTTGATGAAGCGCAAAAAACACCATCATTTTTGGCACCAGCATTATGGGAATGAAAATACAGCGAATGTGGAGAGGCAGCATCATCATCCGCAACTCTACGATTTGTGCTCCAACACACGGGAAAGGTGATCAACTTTATCAGCGTGTTGACGATGGTTTATTGTCATAGAAGATGGGTTACTTTATTATATACTACCTTCGCCGTTTTCATTTTCCAAAAATAAGTGCTGTTATTTCAATGGATAGTTTCGCTTTTATTTGTTGGAAGATGATGGTCTACTTTGTCAACAACTCGACGAACTCTGTTAAAGAAAATAAATAGACATAATACGGGCTGTATTTATTTTAAAAAAATGAAATGTTGACCAACATTTGCTGTGACACTTATTGTTACTATACCTTGATAGAAAACGCGGCCGTTATTATCACGATCGGCTTCCTTCAGCATGTCGTTGACTTCAATATCGGACAGCCGCTCGCCCAAGTGTTGCATGACGTCGCGCAGATCGGCAGACATGATCCAACCCTCTCCCAACTTGTCAAACACCCTTGGGAACAATATTTTTGGTATTACTATTACTATGTCGCTGTTATATAGTTGTCAAATCAAGTTATATAGAGGCACAACAAAAAATAAAGCTACGCCTCGAAGGTTCAAGTCCCAAGTCGCTGATGAATTGAAAAAAATTCAAGACCTGTTCATCATGTAAATGAGATAGGTATACCGTATTACTAAATTTTTCGTTGATGAATATTCAAGTTCTTAAAGGAATTGTAATCATCTCGATTGGTTTCCATTTTTGAATAATAATTCAAGCGTAAATTTTCCGTGAAAATCTTAAAGTTCTTTTGATTCATTTTAAATATTTCTCGCCTCGCTGTTATAAGTTGATTGGAAAACTGAAAGGATCGAATTTAAAAAAAAATACTCACCGGAAAGCTTCGAGTAGTTCTTCTTCGCATCCATCATTTTTCAGTTTCTTTGACATTAATTGGAGAAATTCATTAAACTCGACGGTGTTGCGTAGATTGCTGCTTGATACTTCGCGTACGAGTGTCTTCAATTCTTTGTCTTATAACAGAAAATGTTTACAAAATAATTTTTATCAAACTTTTGTTTTAAAATTTCATTTGTTTGGTTTTCCACTTTTTAACATTCAATTTTAAAACAAAATAGATTCTTAGCATAACATCCTACAGATATACTATCGCAAGAACAAAATTTTACGATAGATGATGTTATTTCGGTCTTAGGTATTATCCAAAGGAGCTTGTGCAACTCCATCAACTTGTACACTTTAAGTGCGCAATCCCATTGAATCCCGTCAAGTCTTTTTTAAGACCCCGTGGGAAGAGATTTCGAACCTGTACACGCGGAATCCACGGAATTCGTATACAGACCCTTTTCCACGGACTTGCTGAGCAAGACCTTTGTTTAATCCCGACGGCAATGCTTTGCTGAGAAACGTCGAACGACCAATGTTATAAACACAATGTGCAAAGCCGATGTATCTCTATATAGAGATCGATTGGGGAATCCTTGGTTATTAGCATGATAATAGTTTTCAAGTGGTATATTGTGAGCTTGTATAGGTCTAATTAAGAATTCTTTGGGGATTCCAATAAGGCTATGAGATTTTCAAGAGAAAGGTGAATTAATTAATAAGAAAAATCCTTAGTAGGCTATGTATCAAGGGACGATCAAACTGTAGTCGTGACTCGTCTTTTACTTATTTAAATCGCGGATCCTTTTAATTTTGTGGCGTGTTAAAATAAAAACAAGTGCCAGACCAAATAATTGATTCAGCGCTTATTATTTTTATCGCAATATTTTTCAAATAACTTAAATAGAGATTTAGTTTTAGAATATTTAGATAGAAAAAGATAGTTTCTACTGTATTATTTTGTGCGAAACTAGTATATATCCATTCAGACATCATGATACATATTGATTTGTCTTTCCACTCTGTGCGACTAAAGAAAACATGCAGGCCTATATATATATATATAGTATATATATTTGGTTTATTTTTATTTTTGTATAAGCTGTAAGAACTATTGCCGAGAAAGTGCTGCTACCATAGGCTATATAATATAACGTACACAAAATGTATTTACGGCATTTTATACTACGGGAAAAAAAACTACTCTGCTCTATATGACTTCAAAGAGAGTGAATTATAATCTATAATAAAATCACAAGCAGGCCAAATAATAACCTTCATTCTACATCACAGGGCCAAGTTTAACATCATCATCGACGATATTTAAACGCGATCGATAATGCAAGTTGAAAATGGTCAACGATCAATACATCCGCCGTTGTTTCTAATCGATAGGAAACCTCTTAAAAATTCTTCCCAGCCAGCACGCAAAATAAGAGCGAGATTGATCGGTTTGCATGTTATATATACAAGGTCACGTACAAAGTTTTGAGATTTCGTATTTTCCCGCGCCAACAGAGAAAACACTGATTGAGTTAATTACACAACTGATGCCAATTAAAAAAAAACAACAACACGATAACTTGGTGATGACGCAGATCAGCGGAAATCATATCAAATCATGTTATACCTATATAATGATGAGGTTTGAGACGCATCATTACCTGTCGATCGTTGGCCAAGAGATTTCATTACTTTGCCCAGCTCTGTCACAGTAATTAGTCCGTCTTCGTCTTTATCTATTGCAATAAAGGCTTCTTTGAAATCTGCAACTTGATCTTCTGTTAGTCCATGCTCCGACTGCCGGGAACAAGAGATGCTGTAATAACTTGGGGCCTTTTATGATGTAGGCAGACAAAAGCTTCTATAGCCTACTGGCTGAAAAGATTTTTGTCCTTTTGTTCAAACATGCACATTCTACGACACAACTGTGTGTATCAATAAAGGAATTTTCTAATCATAAAGAGAAAATTCTTAAAAAAAAAATTCTTTAGAAAAGACGAACTAAACTAGACACAATAGTGCGCAGCCAGGACGAACAAATTTTATGTACATGTAATTTAATAAGTTCATTCAATAAAAAATGGACAGCTGAGTAAATGACAATGAATCTAATCGTGAATACTCTAGTGCACTACTCGACGGTATAGTAATTATAAAAGACAAAAAACTTAAAGAAAAAGATTAATTTTGTTTTTTCCCTTATTGACTGTCAAATAGAGGGGATGTCTCATGATAATAAAAATAAATAAATGGATGAAATTACCAAGTCAATAGTGACAGTTAAGTCATGTTGATTGTTGCTGTTGCAGGGTTTCTTGACCTTTTGATTGTTACGGTTATTGCCGGAATTCTTTCCCGAAGAAGACTTTGCTGACTGGCAGTTGCTCTTTGATCCAGGATCGTTGCTCTTTGTAACAGACGGCTTAGAGGACCCCACAGGCTGGTTAATTGTTGACAGGTGTATTGATCCCTCTGACTGTTTGCCCCGAGCCTATATGCCAACAAATCATAACTCATAACGTCAACAGATACCGAGCGCTCCAGTTGTTTTATGTACACAAAAGCATTCGCCCAAGCGTGTGTGTAAAAGAAGACGAGACGCAAAATAAAAGGGGATCTTTTCCAAGACGATTGTTTTCAGCAAATTAAGTTTCTGAGCATTTATGTAGTGCGACGGTGCTGACACCGAACAAAGAGATCGAGCGACGTGAGGATGAGCACCACATATATACACTACCCCTAAATATAGACGAGATATTGCGTCTTAGAAGTAAATGTTGCCGCTGCTGTCTCTCGCTAGTAAAGTTACTGCATCGATTTGCCACAAGAAAAGAAGACATTATGACACTCTTACAAAAATCCAGATTACTCCTGATTACTAAATTGAGTTGTTGGAAATCATTCATTCATTCAGTACGCATACAGAAGCAGTGGCAATACTCGGAACGTTGATGATGGTAAGGCATTGCACTTGGGTAAGCAGTGAAAACATTAGCCCCTAAGGAAAGGGGGGGGGGGGGGGGGGGGTGGGGGGGGTGGGGGATGTTGTCTCGGCATTCTCATTCTGTAAAAGCTTACAGAATAGAGACTTGGGAATGGTTGGATCGATAAATGGTTCACATATAGACTAGAGCCTTACAGCCTTAGACCATCAGGTGACGCCCGTCTTATTGGATATGAAGGTACAGATTTTGTTACGCACTTTCCGCCAAACATTTTGGCGCATTTTGGGGGGGCATAGATTTTGATTCGGGACCCTAGACAACACACCATGCAATAACCTGCATGGTAGGAGGAGTAATACTTGAGCTGTCGTTAAATTATAGTTTGTTATATATCTCGGATTAGTTGCCCATCAAAGTATGAGAAACAGTCATCATTGGCAGCCCCATCTTATATACGGCAATTACATTTATCATCGTCTTCTAAACATGCGTCAACTGTAACGCCCATTACAGGGGGCGAAGAGAAACAACGAGCTGCATGGCTACTACCCCATTAATTGCTTTTTCTGGTTATTAGACGGAGAGGGAACTCTATGCAGTTCCTCCTACGCTCGCAGACAAATATCCGCGTGTTGTAGTACACTCGAAAGAGAATGAAACCACATTACATACATCCACCATTGTATTTGTGTGTGTAGTATGTATACCTTGCTCCGGTTTCTGGGCGATGAATACTCTTCACGTGAAGGTTTCCTCCGTTTGTCTTTGAGAATCATACGAGCTGCTGCGAACGCCATGATGTTGTGTGATGAGCAATTGTTATATTCCCTGATTCGAAGAATTTGTGCAAGTCTTGTGCCGAGTTGACGTCGTCCACAGATCTCTGATGATGTTTCTCTGCATTTCAAAGTTTTCATTTTATTACTTTTGTAAGTTAACTTTGTGCACAGTATGGCCAAGACGTTATCTTCTCAAGTTCTACACAAAACGCGACAGTGAAGACTTCCGTTCAAACAATAATCGTTGATAGAGAATTTCATATCTGCATGTTGAGCAAAAGTAATTTCAAAAGTCTTGTATTCATTTGGGGACGCCTTGTTCACATTGGGTTGTCAAACCTGTAATATTGTCCCATCTTTGTGTTGAATGAGATATATCTCAAACAAGCATATGGATAACATGCACATGTTAATTATTTTTTTAATTTTCTTGGGCAACTTCGATAGGCCTCATTTTAGCGCTTAATCAATTCTAATCATAATGGAATCGAGATAGATTAAAAGTGCACTACTCTCTTAATTATCTGTGTCCTTTGATGATGAAAAAAGAGAGGCTGATGAAATGTGAAAATCAATCAACTTTGATTTGAAGTTGACAACATGACAACAAAAGATGAAAAAGAAAATCTCTTCTATTGATAAAAATATAGACAACTTCAATCATGGTGCGATGAAAATCGATCAAACATATAGATATATATCCCAAAACCCTGTTATTTTGTCGGAAACAGCCCCCTGGCAGAAAACGAAAAAAATAATTTCACGTGCCATGTAGAAGTTATATATTTGGTTTAGACATGATGTTGATCCCAGCTTGCCACGCCTGTTAAATGTGCGTGATGTATATAAACAGACGAGACTTAATGAATTATATATATAGAGTGAGATGCAAGCAGTGAAAGGTTGGCATGTAGTAACCGATGAAGTCACTCTCAGTAGGCCTTATACTACGTCATGCTGCTGTGAGTGAGTGACACAATGTATAAAGCGTAGACGGAGTTGAATCAAGCTGACTATATAACATAGTAGCAAACAGACGATACTTGACGAACCCTTAAAAAATCTTTTACCTCAGCAATGGTTTTATTGAATACCACTGAAGGCGCGGCCTTCGATCAGAATTCAGAAGAGAAGTCAAATTCTACTTTTGTCCAAAGGCACTGAATAATGCAATCATCTGACACTATAGTCACACGAAGAAGAGGACGAAAGATAGAGAGAGAAGGACGCCACACCAATTCAGTTTGCCAGAAACTTGGAAGCTGAAGCTTCGTTCGGTAATCATGGCAGTTTTTGTGGCACCCGTTTGTAGCCTTGACATGCGCAATGGGAACGCTATCCTTATGATATGAAAACAAAACTAGTATAAAACGACACGTGCTGTGTCAGCTATGACTTTACCAACTTCCCATGGGTATGCAGTTTTTCCATTCAACGTTTTTTTTTCCTCCCTTCTTTATTATATATGTTTCCTTCCATTTTTGCCTCTGCTTATAAAAAAATAGTCAACATTTTGTGGTGCGCTTAAAATATCATACAACAGTCGACACATTCGTATTTTTTGTCGAATCGATGGTTCTTACGGCGAATTTCATTCAAATCATAAGTAACCGAACTTCATGTGTTTTCATTTTAGATTTCTTTCATGTACAAGGATTCATTCAGAAATTATTGATTACTTTTCCCTATTTCGTATCTTTTCTTATTTAGAAGTTACATTGCTATATAGACATTGAAGCACAGTAGACTACCAATTTTGTGTTGCAATAATTATTACGTGTACACTCCACGACATAAATATGTATCACGTAATTGTCTGTGCTAAGAGAAAGGAGATCGTGTAATAATAATGAGCATAAGATACTCTTTCGGAAATTTCCGATTTCCCCTTACCTCCGATATATTTCCTCCACTGGTGTTGTTGTCATATAAATGGAAGTTGGCAAATCTTTTCAGTCAAAATCGATCGATTGGATCGATGCAAGAAACTTCATCGTATCTTCCACACACAGATATAGTAGTTAGATATTACCCGCGAAGGTATCGAACTCATCAGTTGAGCAGCCGCCAAGTCATTAGCCGTACTGACAAAATCGATTGACGAGTGAGACGACGTATTCAGTTCACTATATACATTACGTATGATGAGATCGATATCTGCGTGGGTAATTAACTGCGAAAATTGTCATCAGCATTTCAATTTTACCACAACAAAAAAGAAAGAAAATAAAACTCAATAAACAAACAATAAACATTCATCAATCAGCTATATATTGACAGATTTATATTGCAAAGTAAATGGACGAACGACGAACGGCGATATTTTTCGATATTTTTAAGCGCCAACTGCGCGCGTTTGCGTTATTAGCTGCTGTAACTTGGTTAGCGCAAGGCGCAAGCCAGAATGTATAAGCAATACCTCCTGTCACCTTCCCTTATTCCCTTAAGCCTCAATTTCAAATTAATTCAACTACAGATGTTTCAACAGGCAAAAATTATAAATGAGCTAAAACGGAGTGACAATTAAAAATAATTCCAAAACAGCATAATCTAAAGAAACCAAGCGCTAAAATTCAAAATTCTTATGATTTAGTCTGCAATGCTTTTTGCTTTTTGCGTTGTTTCCGTGAAAACTCCTTAAAAGGTCATAACAGCATAACTGGAATTTCTGTTTGTCACGTGCTGTAAAAAATAATCCAGACGCAAAAATAGGGAATAAAGATGTCCTTGAATAGATTAGACGGCGTACTCATCCCTTAAACGAATAAAATTCCGGAAACATACGCCCTTGCACCTTGGTAACAGTCATTCAAAATTGCAAATCACGTGCCAATTGCCCATGGCAACAAGAATTTTTTAAAGGCGTGCAGTTCAAATTTCGGTCGCTAGATGCTAGTCTGGAAAGGGTTAAATTTCTCAGACAAGACCTAAAAACCGGTTAAAAAGATCAAAAACTCCTCGAGCGGGAGTTCTTTAAGGAGTTTGTCCTAGTCTGTCTTCTCAAATTCTCTCAGACGTAGTAACGGCGCCGTCAAAGCAACTCCTTATTAGTTTGCGATATTGGTCATCAGCATCTGTAACCAGGCTTAACACGCACAAATAACTATCAGTAAGTATTTTAATAATTCTTTTTTTCTTGACTTGTATGTAAATTCTTTTTAGTGTAAGAGATACAATATGTTTGATGAGGAATTTGAACTGACGACCATGATATTATATGTACTTCACGGTGTCTCGAGCAACCGGCATGACAGAACGTCTAATTTTAACTGTAGTCATATGCTCTCGTTTAATAATTTGCGGAATATCTGTAAATACAAATTTGTTAAGTTTGTTCATCACATGGTAAAAGAAGGCATGCTATTTTATTAGCAGTGCATTTTTGCAATTTTTATGTTTTTGTTTTGGAATATTTTTGAATCTGCAACAAAACAACTAGCTAAAAATAGCTGCTGTGAAGAAGGTTGACCTTGCTGTCCCTACACAATCAATCTCATAGGCTCTGATGAATTTTCTCATATCACAGTGGCAGCTGAAGCATGGGTCACACTGGCTACAAATGATTCCTACGCTGTGGGAGCCTTGGTTCTCGCACACTCTTTGAAGTCTGTAAATACAACAAGGCCACTGGTTGTCATGATTACTGATCAAGTCAGCTCAGCAATGAGGTATAATACAGCACAATTTTTTTAAAAATTACCTGTGAATACTCATTTTAGTTAATATTTGTGAAAAACAGGAATAGACTTGGTTCAGTTTCATGCCTAGTGCAGGAAGTGAATGTCATGGATTCACATGACAGTGCTCACCTAGCATTGTTAGCAAGACCTGAACTTGGAATCACCTTCACCAAACTGCACTGCTGGGCTTTGACTGATTTCAGTAAATGTGTTTTCTTGGATGCAGATACTCTGGTAAACATTATTTCTTTAGCCATACACATTCAGATTAATCAGCAAACTCTTAATTGTAGGTCATTCAAAATTGTGATGAGCTGTTTGAAAGAGAGGAGTTCTCAGCAGCAGCTGATGCTGGATGGCCTGATTGCTTCAACTCGGGTGTCTTCGTCTTTAGACCTTCGATGGAAACGTACAGCAAACTTCTGTCTTTTGCTGTCGCTGAAGGAAGCTTTGACGGTATTTCGGTTAAATTAAAGTTACAAAATTACACGGAAACTCATTTGAATGTTGTTTTCAGGTGGTGACCAGGGATTGCTTAATTCCTACTTTTCGGACTGGGCCACCAAAGATATAAGTCGACGATTGCCTTTCATTTACAACATGACTGCTTCCGGCTCCTATTCTTATCGGCCAGCATATAAACAGTAAGTTAAATTGCTTTGGTAAACTATATTTTTTTTTCTTGTGAATTGAAGTAACATATTTGAGTGAATTTCAGATTTGGAAAGAACGTTCGAATTGTCCATTTCATTGGTTCACCAAAGCCGTGGCAAGCATCGGAAGCCTCAGCGTTCCAGAGACCAGTTCCAGGAGATCACATCGGACAATGGTGGAGCATTTTTGTCAAGCATGTCCTGCCTTGCTTATCCTCCGACATGGTAGGTGGTCCTTGCCTATAGCTGACTTGTTAATGCATTTCTCCAGATCTCGAGTGTCATTATTCAAAAACTGAAGCTTCGTTATCGAATTTGACGATATGCCAACCAAATCTTTAAATAGCTCCCAATTCAACGCCCTCATAACCAATTGATCGAGCAGCCTGATGTCTCTCTATCATCCCCTATTAAAGAGAGGATTCATGCAACTCATATTGACAATGAAAGTCTGAGACTTGATTACGTTGCCCTAATGAAGCAACTTTGGGACGCCGCGGAAGTCAACGAGACGGTGGCTGAAGCAGCTATCCAGACTCGACCGACAAATTTGACAGAATTTTCCCACTTGCCAGCTTCAAACCATGATTTATCCCACTCATTACCTAAAAAAACCGCAATAATACCTTCTTTTATTGAACCCGACTCTTTCGCTTCAAGCCATACTGACAGTGCTGAATCCAAACATGTAAGTCGAACAAAATGGGTTTATTTGGAATCTCACGTCGATTGGTATTCATCACGTAAACACGAGTAGGGGGACAATATAGTTCTCGTCGGTAGTTCTTGGAACTGGAAATTGTTAGTCATATCGTGGTCACCTTCACTCTCGTCTTTAATTAACAACAAACTATTAACAACGAACTTACAACTAATGTTTGACACAATTTTCATTCCCTTCTACTTTCTTCTTTTTCTTCCAAGTTAAGCTCGCCCTCATTAGTGCCGGGGGATGTTAGTGTGAGTATGCACTCTGGCCATTAACGATCAATTTCTGTTCTCATTTTCGTATTTAAGAGAAGTTCATTTTATTAATATTTTTCAAAATTTATAGACTGGAGTTGCAGCCAAATTCGCGCAGCTTGTAATCAAAGAGGATACTCGTCAGGCTGTTGGCAAGGAAGATCAACATTATCAACCGCAAGACACTCCTCATCATGGAGTTGTAGTTACAGGAGAAGAAGCTTCGGCCGCCGTTGCTTCTGCCGTTGCATCTGCTCCTAGTACTCGAGAAGCCTGGGAACAAGGACATATCGACTACACGGGAAAGGATTCGTTTGATAATATTATGGAGAAGATCGCAAAGACTCTCCAAAGTCAACAAAAACCATGAATTGGTCATGCAAGTTGCAAAAATTCACACTTCGTACGAATGCCGGAGAAGCCAAACTTGCCGTCGCCAATACTTTTATTGCTTTTACTAACTTGTCCTGTGGCCGTTTCTCTCAATCGAACCTATTCGTGTGTTGAGCTTAAAGTAGAGTCAACCGTGGAATATCTTGTACTTCTTCAGGGTCGTGAATTTTTCTGTTGGAGTTTTCTTTAAAATTTCTTTAAAAATATTATGTTATACATGGATATTTCTTTCCAAAATATGAATATCAAATGTTAACATGTTCAGATATGTAAAACCTCAAACGAGAATCTGATAATGTAGTATGGTCTTTATAAATCGGTTTTGTAGGAATAAGAACCGCTAATTAATAACGTTTAGCTTTGGTGAATAAAATAATCTTAACGTGAAAAATGGTTTTTAAAATAGGGATAATTCATAATTGTAATTCAAGTTCTGAAAAGGTGATCAGAATACACTGAAATATTATAAATATTTTTTCCTTGAAATGAAAAAAAAATATTGTTTGCAAATATGGTTTGTTGGTACCAAATTTGTTAGAATTTATTTATTCTTACGCCCAGACAATAAGCTATTGCGAAGCTTCGTAACTTCAGGTTCAACATGTTCCATCAACAAAACACCATTATCATCAAAATACTGAGCCACAGATCTCTTGGATTTTGCCTCCCTTACTTTTTTAGTCTTTCCATCTTTATAAGACAAAATTAATTCATACTGGTCATCATATTTGTTTAAAGAAGAGCTAGCTTCCCAGTCAACTCCAGCAACATCTTTTTCGTAAACTGAAACAAAAATCCCCTTTTCTTTGTGCGTAGTGTAGAGTGTTAGTACTCCCATTAGAAGAAAGTAACCCAACACACAAGCTAGTAAAACAATCCTGAAAATGTAAAAAAAAGGTCATTAATTTACAATCAACCCTGAAATTTGTTTAACACATTACTTGGATTGTGGAAACGGATGTAAATAATCCCACAACAAGGCAAAGCCAGCAATTCCGACAGCGAGCGTGCAAATAGCTAATCGTCCATCGACTAGAGCAAAATTTTCAATATAGTTGAATTTATCAACCAAAACTTCTTTGACAGCATCATCGAGAGCGTTTTTGACAGCGGCACCGTCCCACTTGTTCACTTTAAGTACCTTCGCCGGTTCTTTCTAACAACAAAATAACGAGATTTAAGATTCTAATCAACACTTTTAAAAACGTTTGGAAATGAGACTTGAAGAGGAAATACACAAACCTGTTCGCTTTGACCAGCCATTTCTGTTTATCAAAAAACTTTTCCGGAATTCTTTGCTTACGTTTACTTTGCCTCTGAAGTCTGAATGACGTTTCATTCATGCACTGTTGCCACATCGTAAACATTATCAATCCACATGAAAATTTTGTTATTTTTATCTTTGATCTGCTTCGAAGCCTTCGATTTTTCTTCTTTCCATCAGTTTCCACATTATTTTTAAAATATATATCACTAATAGCCAACGCCGTATATTCAGCAATAATTTGAAGTCACGCAACACGCCCCCTAGCAAATGACGGAGCATCTTTTGTTTGATTGTTTCTCCTTTAGATTTAATGAATTTTAAATTTTCGCAAATAACGTGAATATAATTGAACATTATACTTTAAAAGACATTCTTTGACTTTAAAATGTCTTAACTAGTTTAAACTGTAAAACCAGTTTTTAAATCAGCAACTGGGCAAAAAATGAGTATCTTTGAGTACACCACGTATTGCGCAATAATTTCTAGTCCCAGCATTCACATGCCATTTCCTGTGGCCGATCTAGATCAAATTTGATAAATTAAAAATTAACACAATTAACTATGATATAACTGAACATTATGCTTTAAAACGTAATCTTTGATTTTAAAAAAGTTTTAGAAAGTTTAACTGTAAAATATTACTTAGAATCAAAGTTGAATATAGGGCAAACGTCGAAGTCATCGACCGAGTCTATAAATAGAAGCCTAATGCTAGCCGTAAAATCAAGAAAGTTTTACAAGAGCTGTAGCCCTTTCTGAAATAATCTTACAATGGAATATTTTATTCTCGTCATTTTAATTGCTGTTTGGGCTCTGATTTGGACTATAATGTGGTCCATTTTAATTACCCAATTCCCAAAAATGTTGATTTCTGCTCCTGCAATCAACGACCTGAAACCGGATGTCAGCTCCGGATACCCACAACCCGAAGCCGAATTGGCAATCGTTCCGGATATCAAGATTCCCGGAAATCGATATGATTCTTCAGTGAATAAACCTGCTGTCAAATTGGATGGATACAGAAAACTAGGAAGATTATCGGTTGTAGTAGAAGACGTCGAAGGCGAGGACTACGTCGCCCAGATTGATCAACTGACTTTAGATTTAGCTCAAGCGAACTCTAGCTTGCTAAAGATGCAAACGGCTTCCCTTGGCAAAGGAAATAAAGCAACCCAATCGGAGATCGAGTTAGAGTCAAAGAACAAGGAGCTGCAACAGCAAATATCAGAGCTCTTGGCTGACAAAAATCTTTTAATGGAAAAAATTGCTGAGGACGCAGCTGAATACGATCTCACCATTAAACTTGTGACTTCCATCACGTTTAATCGGTTCCGTAAACTGGAAAAGAAACTAAAGAAGCTCACGACAAGGACCGAAAAAACAAGAACCGAAAGTGTTGCATGCGGAACTGATGTTCAAGTGGTTAACGTCGAGACACAAATTGAAACAAAGACCGTAAAGGACGTGGGTTGTGGATCGCAAGAAATCCTTCCGCCACCTAATACCATACTGCAAACCCCAACCGATTACGGATTTGAACTCGATACCGAAGCCATGATTCAGTTTTCCAATCAGCCGTATCCTTTTTGCATTCCTGCTAATGCCCAACCCGAGTTGGTTGTCGATGCCGTACCGAAAGCGGAAGTTACATTTGTAACCAGTGATATTACGATACAAGAATAAACCAATAAGTGGATACGTAGTCAAAGCGGATGGGACTATGGTGACGTACGGCAACGTCGTAAAAGTAAACCGAAAGCCCGTGGAAATTATACCGGAAACCACCGAACCTGGCAAACCTGTGTCTCTGCCAATCTTGGACCAGCGGAAAGAGACTCGGCCCATTAGCAACCTGGTTAAGAAAGAAGACTTCATGGTTATTTCCGCACCGATTGTGCGAGAACTTGTCGGTAAAAACCAGTTGCTTCTTAAGAACATCCGAGGAGATGATTACGGGCGTATCATTGGCTACGGAGGCACAAACGTCCGGCGGATACAAAACGACTTCAAGGTTCAAATTAGTGTCAAGAAACCGATAAAAGGAATTTGTTCACTTGTAATATCCGGAAATGCGGAAGAGATCCTTCAACAAGCCGCAAATGATATTGTCCAGGATTTGCAGGCCACGATTGAATGTCCGCTTTTGAAAAACACACATCGGATAAAGTACTGGATGTTAAAAAAGATAAGCCTGGAAACGTTTGTGAAAATAAATCAACCAACAGACAGAAAAAGCAGAATTACCATAACCGGTAAACTAAAAAATTGCCGATCCGCTTATGGTGCCCTAATTGCCGAACTTTGCGATTAAAGTCAACTTTTCAATGTATTAAAACTTGTGTAATTCTTCATTCTGAGTTTCTTATGTTTCGTAAAATACAAAATGTTTCTATAAAAATTACAAATGTGTCAGTTCTTTTTATTTACAGTTTCGTACAATAAATCAGTCATGCTCATGCAGGAATAAAACAACGAAATAAGCACGGGGAGAACGGGTACAGTACAGCACTCAACACTGCTACGACAAGATCCGCCTCGTATGGCAGGACGGCGACACTAATCACCATCTTGATTTTAAAAGATACGTAATTCTGTTTAAAAAACGTGTTAAACCTTTTTCTAAGGTCTTGGAGATTTTTTAAGAACATTTTTGAACTTGGAAAAATAAATGAGGAAAAAACGTTTCCGGACACACCCGCTGTGGCGCTACCAAAAGTGCTGGGAAACACTGTTGAGAAAAAAGGGATAGGAACGGCTTCCTTCCGGCTTCCTATTTAAGTGGCGCCTACCAGGGTTCTATAGCTCTGATTCTGCCCTATAGATCCCCATTTTTTAAAAAAGTTTATTTATGAGAACTGTTGCAAAATAACTAAAAAAAACACGCGCTATTTTTGGCTAACCCGTCAGTTTTTTGCGTATAAATAACTAATTATTTCTGGTTTACAACTCACAAATATGTTATAGTTAAGGAATTGCGGTTTATACCACCATTCGATTTTCTATCACATTCTTAACACACAATACAACAAATATAACATAGTCTACATTGCTACTGGTTACGACAGGCTAATTGCAATTTCCGTAAAAAATGGGAATCCCCAAAAGCCAAAACCCACACTCGACCCACACATTTGACCTTATTGAGTGAAACTCGTTAAAAACAAAAAATCAGGGAAATCCTAAACGTGCAAATTGGTTTATTTGATTATTTCATTTTACACAAAAAAACGAGTGAACTGAAAAATGACGAAGCGTCAGGTTATTAGGCAGTATTTCGTCAGATTAGCCACAAAACGTCAGACAAAAAATAGTCAATAATCTTAAGAAAGGAAAGGATCTCCCGAAAGAAAATTGCTCATTATAATTCGATTCTAAGAAATAAACTTTAAGACAAAAGTATGGTTCCTGGTTCACTAAAATGTCCTGCGCGACCATGAACGTCCATGGCTCGTACGGCGAAGTGATAGCGATGACCCTCGAGAAACTAAACAACGAAACCAAAATGTTGGCCTTTTTAGAAGAATTTCAAAACATATTATCATTTCTTTGTAAATTACCTGAGTTAGAGTGCAGGCCATAGGTAAAGGCAGAGCCTTGACGTCTCCCACTCTTTTCCAAACACTTCCGTTGACATTTGGAGGATCTGGACCTTCTTGATAGGCAAACAACTGATATGAAGCTATATCTGCATGGTTAGACAGATTTTCATGCATCGTCCAAGACAAAACAATTCCTGAAATATGAATGAATACAAACATTTAAAAAATGTTGTGTGTATGCGTATAACAATTTAAAAATAAATTACCATTGGCAACTCGTTTAATGTCAAGAGTGGGTTTGGGGGCAAGAGCTTTCCATGACGGATTTAGTGGCCCGAGAGGAGCAGGCGGCAAAGGTGCTGGGTGTGTTAATGTAGATTTGGTGTTTGCACTGGAAGGCGGCGAATTTCCATTTGGTTTGAAAGCTGTCGTCGAGGAGCGTCCGTTCAACGTAGTGGATTTGAGTGCAACACCACGAGCCACTCCATTAGGCATCCCATTAGGAATTCCGCTTGACGCATTTGCAGAACTATAATTAAGATTTTGTTTGTTTAGGTCATTTCAAAACAGTAATATGAAAAAAGTAATTACGTGGCTTTAGGCATTTGTCTAGGGACGATAAGTCGACCAGCGGCAGCAGCTGCCCTTTCCTTCTCCAAATCTTCATCGGTGAGGTCAATAACGTTGGGCAAGCGTCCTGGAAGGGTCACCTTGTTAACTGTAGTGGCTCGAGAGGCGGGCACTTTAGACCAGCGAGCCATTGGAACGGAAGCCGGAATTGGTTGAGGAACGGATGTTGAACTAGGATCCCCTGTAGTAGCTGACCGAGCCCGGACAAGCATGGCTGCTACCGTGTTAGGATTAGGAGTGCTGTGATTAGGTTGCGGTTTTGGAGCCAATGGTATCACAGGTGTAATGTTGACCGAGTTCTTCAGTAATTTGCTAGCGACACTAGCGACACCAGGAATGGATTTCATGCCTTCAATGTTGACATATGTAGCGATCTTGGATGAATTCGGAGCTTCGTCAGGTCGTCTGTGAGGAGTCGTTCTGTAACGCGGTACAGCTTGTTGTGGCACATACGAGGCAATATCAGGAGATTGCATTGTGAAGCTAGGCGGTATGGGTACGCGGGCCAAATTGCTATTGGGTGAACTCGGTGACGTCATCGGTGATCCAGTAGATGTGGCTACCGATTGCGAAGCAGTTGGAGACTTCATGCTAACAGCAGGAACAATCGTAACGGCAGGCTTGGAATTTTCAGCTGGTTTCTTAAGTGCAGCAATCTTATTCGTTTAAAAATCAATGAATGAAGACAAATTTCACAAATTGAAAGCCTTTTAAACGGTTACCTGGTTTCCAATATTAGGATGAGAAGATAAATTGATTTGCAACCCAACAGAGCGCGTCATTTTCATGGGCGGAGCGATTATTTGATTGCGACTTTTAGATTGCTGTGACACGAACCTTCGGACTATCATTTCCAAATCCGATACCTACACAACACATTTAAATCGTTGAAAATTGATCGATTTATTAGATTATTGAATGACAAATGATACCTGCTTGTGGAGAGCTTCCGAACGCCGTCGATATCGTTCAAGCTGTGCATCGGCTGCTTCTAATTTACGTTCCAGTTCTCCAGTAACACCACGTTCACGGATGGCCAGACACATTTGTTCCATCACTAATCGTTCCAATTCCTAAATCAATAAAAACAAAAAGACGAATTTAAAAAAAAAATTTCTTCAAAATATTAATTGATACACGTACCTCTCGTGTGAGTCGCTTGACAATTTTCCTAGTAGTTCCAACTCTAGTTTCAAGATCTAAATTTTTCATTTCTTTTTCGGATTTCTCATCTTCATTCAGCACTGGTGATTCTGGCGGACTGCCATTTGGATCGGGAATATGGCTTTCTACGATCGGACTTGGTGTGCTATCACCGTTCATATCTACGAGTAGTATACTACTACTCATCATCGACTCTCTACCAGGCGATTCTAAAGATTTAGATTTTCGTTCGCTACTAATCGTTGTAATAGATTCAGATGTCAATCCACCACCGGAGCTCATTCGAACTTTTCTCATTTCATTATGCCTATTATTAGTGCCATCTGTTTCAGACACAATTTTTTTCACAGGAGATCCTATTAGGTTAAATGAACAAAGTAAATGATTTTGTGTCACTTGTTCTAAAATTTGAATCATTGAGTTGCCGATTGGGGAAAAATGTGTTTACCATTAGAAGAAGGAGGCGGAGTAATTTCTTCTGTTTGGGGTGAGGATTCGTCCGCATCCGCATGACGCCTTTGGTGGTTGTCTTTGCGGTTTCGTTTCAGTGAGGACGCCCTAGTGCCACCGGCGCTGACTGTATGATGGCGACTTGATGATCGAGTTGATCCATGGGTAGATGAAGAATCACTGCTGTTGGTTGGTGATGAACTACGATGGCGTTTACGAATAGCTTGTCTGTCGCGTAAATTAATCTTCAACTTCAAACTGGGGTTGACAGTCGCTGTCGTTGTTTCAATTGTCACTTGATCTGGATGATCCACTTTTCTTCCATCGTCCACCATGTTGCAAGACGAAGAAAAAAACAAATAATCTAAACGAAGATTTAGAGGTCAACCACCAACTGGAATTGGACGGTATGAACAGACGACGCTTAAAAAGCAGGAGCGCTACGTTGAACGATCCTCTTGGTACAACTGATTCGACGACTCTACCTCGCTGCCTGGGAGGGGGGAAAAACAACCTGGCGCGCTCTTTTTTTTTTCCTTCTACTCTCTGCTCTCAAGAATCGATAGCGCGCGCTTAACTGGTTTCGAGGTTTCAATCGATAGATAAGTTACACCCGCAGGCGATAAATTTCAACCCGAAGGTAAAATGTGTATGAAAAATTTTGGCCAACGCCCCCTTCTATGCCCAAAAGAAAATGCCTTGGAAAACGGTTTGATTGAATTGCAATAGAATTTATCCAACAAAAGTTTAAATTTTGTGAATTCAAGAATTGACAAAAACCCAACGAGCTAGAAACAAGAGCTAAAAAAGGAAGAACGGATGTACTATAGCGCGTTCAACAGAGAGGTTCGAAATGGGGGTCTTGGGTTCCTTGGTGCCAGCCTGTGAATATAGTCAAAAATTGGTTGGCTCTCAAACCCCTCAGGGCTTTGGCTCTCTCTTTCTCTATCTATTCCTTCCCCCTCTCTCTCTCTCCCTCCTCCTATTCCCCCATCCAAGGTTTCAGGAGCGCAACGATCATTTACCCACGCCAGGTCGTGCTGTAATCTCTCGCTTTTCTAGCATCGAAACGAAACTTTTTCGTTTCTTTTTCGTAAACCAGACTTATAAAGACCGGGGTCATTGCATAGACAACAAATTCAGCAAATTTGTTAGCGTTGCAATCGACAATTGTTACATCAACTATAAACAATGTCTTTGATATAGCCGTATGAGATAGGACGATAGTTAACGAGCTGATTTTTGTAATTTGATCTCTAATTAGTTTTCGTATGGAGATTTCCCTTTCGAACTGATCATTTATGCATCATTTATGCAGACTTCTTTAATCAACAATCGTAATTCAGTTGTTAGATTAATTTTTCCATCGATTTTTCGAGAAGAAGTTTTTAAGCTATTAAACTTGAGCGTAACTCAATTAGTTTGGATGTTAATGAACTTAACTGTTTTCTACGGTGGCGCCGCCCACGACCGGAATAGGAACTACTGCGATCCAACGAACGTTGAGCACCGCAAATGAAATGCGTAGCTAGATCCCGTATTATCCTCTCTTCCCATAGTATATAGTCCAGCTAGTCGATAGTAATTTATAGAGGCATTTGTCTTACCGAAAGCAAATGATTACACAAGTGACGGAATCAAAAAAGATTGTCCTGCTGACGTTGGACAACAAAACTATATTTTGCCCTTTAATTAATAATCAATTCGGTGACTCAGCACCACATTCTTGGGTATTTGAAACTGACTAGTTCCTGAAATGCTAAATACTTGTCATCATTCGCTCTAGGAATAAAAAGGAGTAATTATAAAAGAATTGAAAATCTTCCAATGGTGTGTTCAATGATGAAAAAAACTCGAAACCTCACCCAGAATTTCCTAAAACGAGTTAACCATATGCGCAGGTCCTGAATTCTCTCATAGCAATGACGTCATTAAAGTGCCAAACAAACCAATTGATTTCAACCAGAATTTTGTGCAAATAATACAAGGATATCAAGTATTTATTTCCTCGTAGGTAAACATATACATATAAAAGACAGCTGTTGGAAAATATCTGTCCACAAACGTTTTTCCTGCTTCTTGTTTTTCCTGAATTTTCTCTTGTATTTTTCAATGGTGAAAAGAAAAAAAGGTTCAGACTTCTCTTTCCCCTTCAGTGTATGTGTGTGTGTGTCTGCATAGCGGGAAAAGACAACTATAGAAGCAGTGAAGGGAGGGAGGAAAACGTTCGTTTGCTCGTGCCATGAAAGATTTGGGGGATGCGCCATGGGTCCCGTTCCGCCTGCTTTCAATTTAACTGGATCGTTCGTTGATTGGTCCACCATGACTATCGACGCTTCGTTTTGGCCTACAGTACCCATTCCTGGATGGATGTGTTACGCCACTTTTGACCTTCAGATAACCTTAGTTATGTAAAAATATGGAACACAAATGAAGGCCATTCGAATGATATGATCAATGTGCTGTGAAAATGTTTAGAATGAATTTTTTTCTGCTGGTTTTGCAATAAAAATCGAGGCGATCAATCGATACTTAGAAGACATTAAAGACAGAAAATTTATTAACAAAGAAAGAAAAACAAATTTATTTAAATGAAATCAAAGAGTTTGATGAAAAACAAACAAACTAAAATCGACTACGTATTCAAATCAGTGAATGTCAAGGATTCTCGTGAGAAAACACGTCATCAACAAAACAGGAAATTCTCAAACTTAGGTCAATGTTTTTGGGTTTGTTCAGTTTCAAAAGAAAAACAAACGGAAAAGTTCCAATATGCTGTTGCTTGCCAGCTATTCTGTTTGATTGTCACTGCAATTTGAGCTTGATGCATAGTACCCCACTTGATCCAGACATCGGGAGTTTCAGAAAGGCTATCTCTGTTTTTCATCTATTTTCGTGATGCCTGCCGGCTATGAAAGAATCATATTTTAAAATAACTGATATCCTCAAAACAAGTTGTTCGACTGTACCACAGGGCCGGCCCCTATACCAATGGCAGACAAATGGAAGATAAAATTACCCACGTCCAATTAGAAAATTATGGAAAAGTAGTTTAAATCAAAAAATCTATAAAAGGAGCAAAAAAAAAAAAAGCCTCAAACAATCATTTTGACTGAAATGGGCATCACCGTGATTATCTGGCCGTAACAAGATAGAAACAACACATTCAATAAGTGTCATTGACTCTTGTACCCCCTTAGGCTAAATCACGCGATTGCGTAATCATGGTGATTTTTACTATTAACTTAAATCATTTCGAGTTTGTTAATGCGATTGCTGCAAGATCAGAAAGAAATTCTGAACTAAAAACCTGAAACAAAATGTCGTTGACACTTACCAAACTTAAAGAAGCAAAACACGTTTCCGCCGGATTCGTTCGTTCACGACAAATGCCTCCGATTGGAAGGTTATGCTACTAGCGGCAAGTCGCCGAATACCGACCGCATCCAGTTGTGTCGTTATTATCCCTCAGGCATTGCCCAGCCCCTTTCAATAAGCCAGTACGCCATTCCACTCTTTATTGTTATGTTATGCTTTATGCGTTACATTTTACTTAAACTATAGATACAATTGTAGTACATATGCTAATCAAAAGAGATTACGAGATTTGTGATGACTAAAGCTTTTTCTTCTATTTCCGTTTCACACTGATCAATTTCCTGTGTCGGAAATTCCTTGAATGTTGGAGCGCAACCAAAATTTTGAATTTTATAATTTAAGAGCAGAGTCTGGCAGGAAAGAGATATATGACAAAACACAAAAGCCAAAAGAAATTCTATTGGATTTGTTCATTGTTCTCCCTTTAACGCATATTACGCCCATATGATGCAGGCTACCAAACGATACGAACAGAATAAAGGTGGGCATAATTCTTTTGTATAGAGGTGTTTCTTTTTCTCTTGTAGGATATTACTGCACTTTCATCCGTAGGCGAATAGCAGCGCAGTCTGGATTTTTATCGACTTTGTTAGTGAGTCAAAAACGCCCTCGGCTAAAGTTCATTTAAAAGTCTTTATAAGCACCTTGTAAAAACTTTGTCCCGATACTCCCTACCCACACATCATAAAAAAATTTAATCGCTTGTCGTTTTAAATGTTATATTCAATCCAATATCTATAAATTTATAAGGAAAGGGTTTAATAACTGATGACTAACTGTATCTAACTGTTTCGTCCGATTCATCAGTGATCACATAATTAAATCATTCTTTATTCGTGTATGGCCAGCATGGTGAGTTTAAACATTACAAGTCTTTTGGGGGTTTTGACTGACCCTTTTTAAAAAACTATACTTAAAACAGGATGGCCACCGGCCCGCATTAAATACTAAAAATATTTGTTGGTTTTTCCGTTGAATAACGTCCAAATTTCAATCCGATTTCATTCAAAAATATTTCATGAAAGAAGGCAAAGGCTTATAAACATTTGCTTGATCAAAGGGTTGGTCTCATATCCCAAAGACAAATTTCTTTTATGCTGAATCATTTATAGCTTTTCTAACTTTTTAAAACAAAACAACAAACTGGTTGCTTCAGTTAAATATTTGAACATAATTAAGTCGAAGCTTGGAGCGTTGGCCGTGCCTATAAAGTATAAAAAATCGGGTGAAAGGATAACCTTGATCATCTTTCTTCTTAAAATTAACTTTCAAAAATTGCTGCAAATTCAAAATGATAAGGACCCAATAAGGATCGAATGAAACAGCCATCAAATTTTGCACGGCTAAAACTTGGCTTGTTGTCCTTGTCAGGTCCTTGATCCTGTTTTGGGAGAAAATTTATTTCATGCGCTGACTAATGTGATGACAAGAGAAAAAAAGTGGTGGCTCCGAAGCAATCCTTATCTTTTAACTCGATATATTTTCAATTCCTTAACTATTATCCCTCAGGGAACGAGAGACGAACGTTAGCAACGCCTCATCCAAAATGCAGAAACATGCTTACGCAAGCAAAATTATCATTTACTGCATGCTGGGAAAAAAAATTCCCTCAATTCCCCCAAAGGTAGTTAAAAAAATGAAAATAAAATGAAAATGATAACTAAACAATCCATTGCTTATTTCCAACTCTGCATTGGCGAATTGAAGTTGAAGCTAAATAATCAACTGGTTTTCACACACGGATAACGGACAGAATACACAGATTTTTGCGCATTGCTTGTTTCAACTATGAAAACGAATGATCCTTTTCACCTGGATGTCTTATGAAGGTCAGTAGATTGCCACTCTATTATTCGAGTGAAATTAATGCTTATCTTATTCAGATCTTAATACGGTTGATGGTCGTGAAGAATAAAGCCGTAAAAATAATTTTTGACAATGTAATTTTTAAGGATTCGCCAAATCGCCAGAGAATTGCCAATTAAGCGCACAAAGTTGGCCACATCTTTTTCTATCGATGGTAGAATTTGGCTACACTTATTTTGGCAGCCATTTCTACAAACAAAAGTCGTTTGTCTGTGATGTATGCGTAGAATAAAAACATGTTTGAAAAGCGGATACCTTACCTACGGTAATTTATTTGCGCACAATCTAGCCTACGTCACCATAGGGAAAAAAAACTGTCAGCGTTCGTTCGGGAGGCATTTAGATTATTAATATTCATGTCGTTTCTTATATATTTTTGTGTTAAAGAATATTGACAAAGGAGGTTCGTTATCGAATCCAAGAAAAGTAGATATTGTTCGAATCAGAACATGTCTGTTCACATATCACATCAGCGACTAATTCAGATTAATTATAAAATATAATTGTTTGCAATAGATTCACTCGTCAATCTTACCATCTAAAAAGAATTAGGTTATTGTTACTTAATGAATCTTCTAATTTCACTGTTTTTTTTCTACCTAACAAAACCCTATCTAATTAATTTACCCTATCTAACCCTTTCTACCTAATTTTTATTCGATCATTCGTGGAATTTCTAAAGCATCAATAGAACTTACAAATTTAAAATAAAAAAATAAAAAAATTTCTTCCCCGGTTTAGGTTTTATCGAAAATTTTGATACTCA
Source organism: Daphnia galeata (assembly GCA_030770115.1). Lineage (NCBI taxonomy): Eukaryota > Metazoa > Arthropoda > Branchiopoda > Diplostraca > Daphniidae > Daphnia > Daphnia galeata. Next base: position 8,475,312 of record CM061119.1, read on the forward strand.
CTGCTGGATACGACGTAGTTTAGCTACATCCTGGCAACAACCCAGGAAGCTGGCATAGCGTCATATTACAACTTCCTTCGCACATAGCCCAGATAAACATATACTTATATACTGACGTAATGACACACATAATCCATGATGGCAAATGTACAAACAGTTTGCTCTGCAGCTCTAAATTAATGATAAAAAGTACCATCAAAATGCACGCGCACAAATTTCAATTCAATCGAATCATGAATTCCTGAGTAATAAAAACCAATAAACCATCCATAAAATCATCTGAGACAGTTCTTTGAACGGGTCTTGCCCAGGGCTTGTCAGCCTATATAATATGTATACATTTGTAACCATTCATCTTGTCTTTCACCTCGAGAGTTCAACATTATATGTTACGCAACAAATATTACGAGAAAATTCTGACTAAGCTTAAATAAAAGAAAAAAACCAGAATAAAATAATATACGTACATTTTACTTTGGCAATTTATTTTAGCAGAAAGATAACCATCAACCCAAATAAATGAATTGAAAAAATGTTCACATGTATAAGCCTAATACTAAGTTTGAATCTAATCCCCTATATAGCCTAGTACTCATTGGGAATTTCTGCTTAGAAAAAAACAAACTGGGTCATTTTTTCCCGTAGTAATCGAAGTATATATTCAATCATTTCGTATTTCCCGCATTTAAAATTCGTGCACGGTACTTCTTTTCTGCTTTAATACAAGTACTGAGCTTTAAGAATAAGTACACATGGAGATTTCGTCTGTTAGTAGCGTGAAGAGCCACTATTTCTTCAGCAGGAGTTCAACTATAGCATATTGTTTTATGTATACACACGCCGTACAATTAGGAAAGTAGGCTATACCATAGTGCATGCACTGCTGTAACCCAACACTAGCTCTTGCTAATCTTATGGCACAACCTTGTGGACTACTTAGTCCAAACCGAAGGTTGAAAAAGAAAGTTTGTATGTTTAAGTGTTCCGTAAAGAGGTCACAGACGCTGACTAAATATTATCGGTAGGATCGGATTAGCAGGGGAGATAAGGAGCAAATGTAAAACACTTGCGCAATTAAGCCCACAACTTAATGAACGAATTTGAATAAGTTAGCTTGTTTAATTCAACTGGTTAATTCATGAAAGTCAAAACATTCTGAATCACGATTTTATTGATGACTCATTGAATCCCGACATGTGTGTGAGCTGAAGTTCTATATTAGGCTTGCGACGGTAAGGGTGGGTTACGCACTATAAGATTTTTGAATTTTTAAAAGTTGGATGACGAAATAGAATTCCCGATTCAACGAAGTCTTCATAAACGAAGGTCAACATTTTCGGCTATTCAAGCCAGGTGTCGTTGACGCCGTTTCAGAAGTGACCATTGTAAGGCTTTGATTTCATTTGTTAATTATTTTCTCAGAAAGAGTTGGCGAAACCCTACACAATCTTTTTTAAACAATGGAACTATAAAATTTATGAATACCAATATAATCAAAGAAAAATGAAAATTCTCTTATAGATCAAGGTAGAGATCATTTGGCTCCCGTATGCACATTTTTTTTTTAAATCAAGATTTCTCAGATTCAATTTATTGTTATCTGATATTTCTTTTCTGTAAATTCTTCATTTTTGCATCGGTGAAATCAACAGGGAAATCGTTAGTGTCCTATGTCCGCCGGACCAGTGAGTTGCACATACACATATGGTCTCGCATATGGTTTAACCGGGTTTTACAGAATTTATGCATATGGTGGTTCATACAACGACCTAATTTTGAGAAAAGAATAGTGATGATTGAACGTGGAGTACCGTATACCATTTTCTAAAATGCAGAGTAAAAACTGATTCATTAGATTCTCCCATTGCTATATGATTCACATTTATAATTTAGGAAATATTTAAATGATCAGATCTATCAAAATTGTTCAATTTATTTTAAAGTTGATTTAGTTTATACAAAAAAGCAAGTTGGCGCTCTTTATGAATTTTTGTATCACAGCGAGCTCTAACGGCAGTCAAAATAACTTTCATTATTAATTAATTTGTAATCGAACTGCCAGCGCAGCGCAGCCGACCAAAGACAGACTGACAGCACAAATTGAACACGAGCAGCCGGTTCAAGAACTCACTGGCTAGTTGTGTATGGTCTTGTGTTACGATTGAAAGAAGTTTTGAAAGAAGACAGAAATGAAGTTCATAGCCTTATTTCTGTGTTTAATATTTTACCAGTTGAAGTTTTCAGAAACTGCTAGTGAAACAGCAGAAGAAAACAAAGGAAAATCTAGAACTGTATCGACTCTTTTGAATGCAAAGTGGAACTCAACTCCGACAGCTTTGGAAATCGCCGAATTTCTTAACGATGAAGATCCATCATACTTCTGGACATTCCTTGAAGATCTCTCTGCCAATATTGATATGTTTTCTGAAAGTATGTCTTATTTTTTGTCTCTAATGATTATGCTGCTGATGTAACATTACGATTATTAAATCTTTTTTAGAAACTGACAAAAGCAAGTATGAAGCACTTGTGGATCTCTCACGCAAGTACCTGTCAGAGGCTCAAGTGTCTCTAATGAGATTTTCATTGGGACTTCATGTATACTCCCCAAAGATTGAAATGTTTCAACAAATTGCCATGGTTCAAGGAGTTCCTCAACAGAAATGTGAAGCAGTTATAGAAGTCAATGGTAAATTGACATGTGATTCAAGCCTTATAAAAACTCTTCTCAATGAAAAACCAAAGTAAGTTTCCTTGCCTCAATTACAAACTTCCCTCCTTTTATTCATTTTAATCATTGTGTTGGAACAGGAATCCAGAATTATACAAGTTAGATCACCAATACCCAGGCAAGATTGTAAAAGGCAGCCCAGTGGTTATCCTTTATGGTGAAATTGGTGCCAAAAGTTTGGCTGAATTCCACACTACACTAAAAAAATTAGCAGATTCGGGAGAAATTATTTACGTTATTAGACACTACATCAATGAACGTAAAGGTCCCAAAGTTAGACTCTCAGGTAACTAACTAACTACTGACATAAGCATTTATTAAAGTTCTTAAAACAAAAATCTCCACATTTTCTCAGGATATGGTGTGGAACTTCAGATAAAATCGACCGAATACAAGGCGCAAGATGACACCAAAGTAACTGCAGAGCAAAGTGGTGCTCCAGGAGACGATAGTGCCAGTCAACAATCAGAAGATGAAGATGTTGATGTCGAAGGCTTTCTATTCTCTAAACTGAAAGTACTTAATCCTGATCTGGCACCTAAGCTGGACAAATTGAGACAAGCACTTTTAGACGAATCCCAGGAATTGGCCCCGCTTAAAGTGTGGCAGCTACAAGAACTCAGCTTGCAAGCCGCTGAACGCATCCTTAGTGCTGCTAAAGACGAATCGCTTAAAATTATGGCGCAATTGGCGCAAAACTTTCCTTTGCTAGCCCGTTCTATTGTCCGTACCACTGTTCGACCAGCCCTGAAAGCAGAAATTAAACGCAATCAACAGGTAAGAAAATCTGCAATAATCTCAAAAGTGGTAATAAGTTATTTGACTTTTTTGTATTTGATCTATTAGAGATTCTCCAACGATTTCAGTCTGCAACCATCTGAAGCAGCACTCTTCATCAATGGTCAACATTTCAACGTTGACTCGATGGATGTGTTCACACTTTTTGAACAACTTCGAGAAGAAGTTAAATTAGTAGAAGGACTTCATAAGATTGGTGTTCCATCGCAGTACGTCAGCTCTTTGCTGTCTTTGGATCTAAGTCCACCTTCGCGTCAATACGCTGTTGATATTCGCGATAGCGCAGTACTATTCGTCAATGATATTGAAAAGGATCCACAATACAAGCGATGGAGCCCGAACATTCAAGATTTGTTGCGACCAAGTTATCCAGGAGCATTGCGCAGTATCCGGCGAAACATGTACAACCTTGTACTCGTCGTGGACCCTTTGGATGTTGAAGCTCGCTCGCTTATCAAACTGGCAGAATCTTTTGTAGTTCACAATGCTCCTCTACGTGTTGGTCTTGTTTTGGCCGTCAATTCAGATCCTAAATTAACTGGACGTGATGATCCAGGAGTAGCCATGCTCAATGCTTTTAATTACGTTACACAGCGGACCCATCCTACGGACGGATTAAGTTTCATTACAGATTTGTTTGCTTTAGTAGGCGATAATAGCATAGTAGTAGACGATGTCGGTAGATTATTAAAGAAGAAATTTAGCGCCGACTTGGAAGATGTTCTCGGTGAAGATTCCGATTACGATGTTGGCCGACAATTGACCAAAGATTTTCTCCGCCGCACAGGATTCCGAAAGTAATAAATGGCTCGTTTCATTATTTGTGAGTAGTAATTGTTATTTTGATTCTGATTTACTCTTTAGGTTGCCGCAAGTGCTTTTGAACGGTGTCGCTCTTGACGAAAACTCGTTAAATGGAGACGAGTTTGAAGAGGCAGTATTAACAGAACTCATGCGACAGACCTCTGCATTGCAGAAAGCACTTTTCAGAGGTAAAACCGAGAATTTTCTTTGATTTTCTAATTGTTCTCTAATAATTAAACATTTTTTTTATTAGGTGAAATGAAAGAGGATGATAATGTGATTGATTACTTGATGGGGCAACCAAACGTAATGCCTCGGTTGAATGACCGCGTGTTGTCAACGTCGACCAAGTATTTAGACACCACTGGAGTGGTAGATAGTGGAATCAAAGAACTCACTTCTCTATCATCCCATCAACTTATTGCTGCGTTTGCTGACTCAATCAGCTATGTGTCATCCAATACTAGAGCTCTGACGCCTATTACACTATGGATGGTGGCGGACTTGACTCAACATTCAGGTCGAGAACTAGTGCAGAACGCTTTGGAATACGTACGGAACTCCAGGCTGATTCGTCTCAGTTTGCTTCATAACCCACAGTCGTCATTAACCGAATCAGCTAATCATTACTTGGACATCATCGACGCAGTCTTATCTTCTAACGACATTAAATTACTCGACAAATTGCTCAAGAACGAAAATGCTGAGGCCCTAATTAGCGGAGTTAAAACGGGTTCGGATTTTGGAGTGGAACCAGCGCAGAAAAGTTCTTTTGGTTTGCAACTTCACCAATTGTTGGCCGGGCGCGTCCTCGAGTTTCAACCAGGACAACGCGGGTTGATCGTTAACGGACGTGTTATTGGTAATATTCCCGTCTTCTTTATTGAATTATACTTTCGTACTTATCGTTTTGAATATCAGGACCATTTGATGACGACGAGGAGTTTACATCGGATGATGTAGCTTTGTTGGAAAAGCATACCATGTCAACCTCGGGCGAAAAAATTTTGCAGTTTACTCAAGATTTGCCTCAACTTCACAGTAGCGATCTGATAATGAAAGTCGGAGGTTTGCTCATGTCGAGTGCTTCTGGAACGACACCTAAAACACGACACAACATTGACGAACGTGGCAGCGAACTAAGTTTGCTTAATTTCCCACCTAAATTCAGCGATTCCCCATTCATTGACATCACAGCTGTAGTCGATCCTCTTTCAGTCGGAGCTCAAAAGTTGGCACCATTGCTACTTGTTTTACAAGAGGTAACCACTTTCACTTTTTAATTCAAAGATGGGTGAGTGAATGAATGAATGACAACTATTTGATTGATGTTTTCCAGGTGCTCAATTGCCGCGTGCGGGTCTTCATGAATTGCGTGGAGAAAAATAGCGAGATGCCATTGAAGAGCTTCTACCGGTTGGTACTTGAACCGGACTTGATGTTCGGGACTGATGAACGCCAGCTGTCTGGCCCCATTGCGAAATTCGGTATCCTGCCTATGGGTGCACTTCTTACGCAGGGTATGCAGGTACCCGATAACTGGTTGGTCGAGTCAGTCTGGAGTCCATACGGTACGTACTGAAGACGTTACAATGAGGCTTCGTGTTCAATTTTACTTGCAGATTTTATAATATTATGTGTCTTATTTTATCATAGATCTGGACAACATTCGACTTCGAGATGTGGATACGGATGTGCACAGCGAATATGAGCTCGAACATTTGATCCTCGAGGGTCATTGTTTCGATTCTCATTCAGGCTCACCACCTCGAGGATTGCAGCTGACCTTGGGCACCCCAGTGGATCCCTTGATGGTCGACACAATTGTCATGGCAAATTTGGGCTATTTACAACTAAAAGCAAATCCCGGCTCCTGGATCTTACGCCTTCGTGAAGGCCGCTCAACCGAAATTTACGACATCGTCTCTCACGAAGGGACAGACACGCCAAGTTCTGGTGGTAGCGGGGATATCCACGTGCTCATTGGTTCCTTTAAATCTCACGTCCTGAAATTGAAAGTGGCCAAGAAGTCGGGCAAACAACAAATGGATTTATTATCATCTGATGATGAAGATAATAACGCCGGATTATGGAATTCCATCACCAGTACTTTCACTTCCAAATCCAGTGAAGACGATGAAGATAAACTCAACATCTTTTCATTGGCTTCGGGGCACTTGTACGAGCGTTTTATCCGCATCATGATGGTCAGCGTATTAAAACATACAAAGACGCCCGTCAAGTTCTGGTTCCTCAAACAGTACCTGTCCCCAACACTCAAAGATTTTTTACCGCACATGGCAGCCCAGTACGGTTTTGAGTACGAGTTGGTGCAGTACAAATGGCCACGTTGGCTTCACCAGCAGAAAGAGAAACAGCGTATTATTTGGGGCTACAAAATCCTTTTCCTCGACGTTCTTTTCCCTCTTTCAATAAAAAAAATGTATGTCAACATTTTTTGTTGGATTATTCATTCCTTATGGCTTCTAGTCTTAACATTCATTTCTTCTTTTTATTTCTAAAATTAGCATTTTTGTCGACGCGGATCAAATCGTCCGTGCCGATCTGAAAGAATTGAGAGATCTGGATTTGGGCGGAGCTCCCTACGGTTACACGCCTTTCTGTGATAGTCGCCGCGAGATGGACGGGTTCCGTTTCTGGAAATCTGGCTATTGGAGAAACCATCTACAAGGTAATCAAAAATGCTGTCATGAATTCATATTTTTATTAATGACTTTGATCACTTCATTTTCTTTCTCTTTTTTTTTTCTTCAAATAAAGGTCGCAAGTATCACATTTCTGCCTTGTACGTCGTTGACCTGAAACGATTCCGTAAAATCGCTGCGGGTGACAGATTGAGAGGGCAGTATCAAGCGCTGAGTCAGGATCCCAACAGTTTGTCCAATTTGGATCAAGATTTGCCCAACAACATGATCCACCAAGTGCCAATCAAGTCTTTGCCACAGGAATGGCTGTGGTGCGAAACGTGGTGTGACGACACGTCGAAGCGTAAGGCCAAAACGATCGACTTGTGTAACAATCCACAAACAAAGGAGGCTAAACTAGACGCTGCCGTCCGCATTGTCGCCGAGTGGAACGATTACGACACAGAGATCAAGGTTATTCAAGAAGAACTCGCCCGAAACCGGACGGAACAACAGCGCCAACACGATCCTTCCGAGCTCTAAAATGAAACATTCTTACCCAGGGTTTTCCGAGTCATGAACATGAAAAACAGTTGACCCAATATCTTGCTTGTACATGTGAGAAAAAAGTCATGACGCTAATAAGACGAACTAACAAGGTTTTTGTTTCTTTCCTTTTCTTCGCTACCTCAAATAAGGATGAAGTCACAAGAGCGTACACAATCGGAAGGGAGGGTCAGTGTATTTCACTATTTCTCTCTCTTTTTCACTCGCACCTTCAGGTAATCATTTAGCACCAAGTACACGAGGTGTACACGAGGAGTCCATTGACGATGTTTGCTCGCTCTCAGCCATTTGTGGTCACTCATTTCAATCTAGTTCTTTCTCCTTCTTTGTCTTTCTCTCTTTTCTCATTCTTTCTATTTATGTTTCTGTTTTTGGTTGGGTTAATTGCATAGTCTCTGCTCTCTGGTTGGTTTGAATGAGCGATGTGATAACGACGTGGCAAGGGCGGAACCGATGTGATTGATCGATCTCGTTTCGAAAGAAACCCTTGTATTTGATTCCGAGGAAAAACAATTCGAACAGGTGGGCTGCATTGTGTGCGGCAATCTTTGTTCCGGCCACCACCAAAAAAACACACCGTTCTCTTCTCTCTTCTGTTTGTTCCCCCACAAAAGGTAAAGAAGAGGTTGAAAGTTACAAGACGCCTTTCAGTCAGACTCGATCCGCCATCAAAGCATCGTTCCCAACGTCTTCCTTTTTCCTCCCTTTTCCCCTTACCGGCTCTGAATGATCGGCAGTCGATCAGATTAACACGTCGTGCGATGGTCATGGATGGCTGTCAATTGATTTGGCGGCTAATTGTTTGCCTACTGATTGCCACACCTCCTTTGGTAGTCTCCATCAACTGGATGTAAGTGAATTTTTTTTTAAATTTTGGTTCCTGCCAGTAATTTGCAACTTGCGTATCCTAATTTAAGTTTTTGAATTATTCACTGTTGGTTTGCGATCAAAGAGGTTTACACAGACATTGGGATAGTGAGTTTTGGAATTGGACTACACTCAATTCTTCCAGTCGCCAGATTAACATAGTCAAATCAACTTGCTGGTCGGCCGTCCGTCAGAAACTATTGACCAAGGAGCAAGTTAAAGTGTGCCTGCAGCAGCCAGCAACGATGCTCTCCGTTTGGGAGGCGGGACAATCCAGCAGTCAAGCCTGTCGGCAAGCCTTCGCTGAGCGCAGGTGGAATTGTAGCTCGATCGACATCCTCCCGCGGAAGGCACCCGATCTATCTCATGGTTAATTATAGCATCAGCATTCCCTTTTTTCTTTAATGAAGAGATATACTTATCAATGCACGCGTCCTCGACTTACTTTGGCTATTTCACGTAACTTTTTATTAGGAACCAGAGAACAAGCTTGGGTGTATGCGCTCACTTCGGCTGCACTCACCCGTGTTGTTGCACGATCGTGTTCTTCGGGGATTTTGAAGCAGTGTGCCTGCGGCTCGTTCCCGCGCCACCCCCCAGACGGGCAATTCAAGTGGGGAGGTTGTGGTGATGACATCAAATATGGTAATAATTACAACACATTTCTGGATTGTGAATAGACATTTTTAACTTTAATACATCCATCAAATAATGAAATTAAAGCTAAACAGTTTGCCAAATCATTCACGGATGCACCTCTGAAGCGAGTAAACCGCAAAGCTGCGGCTACCCTTTTGCGCATTTCCGATCACAGCGATTTACTGGGCGGACATTCAAGTTCTGCTGCTGCTGTCCCACACTGGAAAAAACCTCACATCATTTCCGCTATGAACATGCACAACAATCGCGTCGGTCGTAAAGTATTACATCACTCTACAATCATTTGTACCACTCATTATATTATAATGGGACAAGTTTTTTGTTAATACTTATTTGAAATCGCACAGGTGGCCGAACAAAGTCTCCAGACTCAATGCAAATGTCATGGCGTTTCTGGTGAAAAATGAGCTTTTAATTATTAACTAACATAATTTTGGGTTCCCTGAATTCAGAGCATTTATTTGTTTAACTGCTTCATTAAATCGAAACAGGTTCGTGTCAGATCAAAACTTGTTGGCGATCGTTGCCACCTATCGGTGAAATAGCTAATCGAATGAAAGTAAATAATGAAACATAAGTTTTAAAAAACATTTGAATACATTCAACTGAAATATCTTATAAAAGCTGAACAATTTTTGGGGTAAAATTAGACGCTGTATGGATTGGCCGTAGAAGTGACGCCTCGGCGACCAAATGACATGCGCCGCCGGAGTGCCGTAGCTTCGGGACGGTTAGCCATGTTGACGGCAATCCAGCATCATCATCCGCAGACTCCGCCTAGCATGATGGCATCGACGGCCGTTCGAGACGGCGGTTTTAATGAACAAGATCTTATCTACATCACTAAATCGCCCGACTATTGTCGTCGAGACAAACAATCAGGCAGTTTGGGCACAGTCGGACGGACGTGCAATGCAACCCATGAGAGTAGCAGCGGGAGTTGCGCTTCCCTGTGCTGTGGGCGTGGTTACATCACCGTTCTTCGTGAGCAAGTCGAACGATGCCATTGCAAATACATTTGGTGCTGCACGGTAATAAAAACCAATAAATTAAGAAAAAAATGAATTTACTTTGAAATATGCAAATTTTATTTATTCCTTCATTCATTTTTGGGATTTTTTATGGAATACAACCAGCAGGTTCGCTGTAAAACGTGTCGACATCAAGTCGAAGTGCACATGTGCAAATAGATTCGACATCAGGATGATTAGATCATTGATCATCATCAACCGAAAATCCCAATGATTTCAATTATTTTCTGTTCATTAAAACCACTGTATTTTTTTGTCCGTTCATCAATTGATTCGTTCCTGATGTATGTTGTATCTTTAAGAGTTTATTTCAATATGTTCAACTTATACAGTATTAAATTGATTACAAAATTTGAATAATTAAAGAATTCTATATGAAAAACATCAGTAGTCTACTCTTACGTGATTAAAGGTTAGGTTACGTATAAATAACCGCTAACTTGATTTAATTAAGGAGTTACGAGTTCCGACAGAACATTTCCCATTCAAATTTTGCTCAACATTCAGTGTTGTCTTACGTCTTTTTCAGTGCTTTCTTACGTTAAGGGGAGAGAGGATCGTCGATCATGTTCGTGTGTATATTACAGAAGCACTGAACGGGGGTTTAATAAGGTTTGTTTGAATTTCCATAACACATGCGCGTCATGCAACTATGCTAGTTCGGAGAGGTATCAATTATTCAATTCATAGGATGCTCGACGATTGAAATAAAACGAATAAATTAGCTGTCAGTATTGATCTTGACTATGAAATCGAAGAATATACAAAATTTTTTAATTAATATATTTACATTTATTTTATTTGTATTTTTTATTAATTATTAAATTTTTATAATTTAAAAAAAAAGAACTTTGGATTTACCGAAAAAGGGCACGGAAGATGGCGTATTTGTTATTGAGGGAAATTTGAATATTCGCCCATTCTATTATGTAAAGTTTATTACACACTCGCTCAAACATAGACCTATCTCCAAATGAATGTATGTATTATGCATAAACATGAATTAAAGAAACGAATTTTGTATTTTTTAAATGAATTTAGCATCCCAAACCCCTAAGGCTTTGTTTTCAAATGGGGATTACGCTGGGTCTCTTATCTCGACCTTGAAGTCTAATAACCACACAGTTATTGTTTGGCCAAGTTCAGGTCGCTATAGGCTCGTTCAGATCGAAAAATATAATTTTTCATTTAAGTCTTTCAAGTGACTTCTCCTATTTTCCCCCCAATCACAGTGTGCCAGTGATTAATCAAAATACCAAAAAGTGCTTGTTAATTGTCATTGTTGCCATCAACATGTATTGTTTTTCTAAAATCTCTAGATGCAGCAACAAGTGTATTCACAATTTAAGATCCAAGACATCTCATTTGACTTGTCTTAGGCCTCTTTCTTCATCAGCAGTCCCTATTTTTCAAAGGTTACACATAATGCAGTTTTATTGAATATAATATGATATTAATTTCTAATTGTACTTCAACAAAAATAGAAAATATGATAAAAGCTATGTGTGTGGACCTGGATCCACTCCTTTGTTAGGTCTAACAATTGGACAGCTTTTAGAAAATACAGCCAACAAATATGGTGATAGAGAAGCTGTTGTAGTTCTTCATCAAAATATTCGAAAAACATATCAGCAACTTCTTATTGATGTTTGAATAATTTCTCAATTATTTCATACTGGCTTTAATAATAATACAAAACTGTTTTATTTTATGACAGGCAAATCAACTAGCAGCTGGATTTGTTTCATTGAAACTTCAACGTGGGGACAGGATTGGCATATGGGGGCCTAATTCATACGAATGGGCTCTGACTCAATGGGCAGCAGCAAGAGCTGGCCTTGTTCTAGTTAGTCTTCTATTTTATGTATATTACATTAATTAAAATTTATAGTATCATTTTGATTCCACTCACAGGTAAATGTAAATCCATCCTATCAACCCATGGAATTAAATTATGCCTTGAACAAAGTCGGCATTAAAACACTTATAGCTGCAGAGTCATTTAAAAATCGCAGCTATTACTCAATCTTGGACGAAGCCGTACCTGAAATCAAACAAACAAAAGAGATGGATTTCATCAAAAGCATAAGGGTTCCTACCCTAAAAAATGTGATTATGATATCTGATCGCATTGACAAGTGTGTGAAATAGTCTTTAAAAAATTTTTAAAACGACCTACCAACGGTAATTGAAATTCGCATATTGTCGAATACTTGAATTCTCATTAAACAGGGGAACATGGCGCTTCCAGGACGTTATGCAATTGGGAGGCAACAACGAATTAAAAGAAATTGGCGGACTTCAAAGTAAAATTCAGTTTGACGAACCAGCAAACATCCAGTTCACTTCGGTAAGTTTCAATCTAAAATTAACGACTAAAATCTACTGAATGAAAAAACTTCTTCAGGGTACCACGGGGAATCCTAAAGGAGCTACCTTGACGCATCATAATATCGTCAATAATGGATACTTGATGGGATTGCGAACGGGCTACCATCTTAAGGTGACAATGTAATTGTATATTGTACCTGACAGAGAACTAAATTGTAAACTTTCAGCGTAGGCGCATCGCCTTTGCCTTCCAGTTCCACTTTATCACTGTTTTGGATGTGTCATGGGTGTACTTAGTGCAGTGAGCCATGGAGGAAGCTACGTTCTTTCCAGTCCCGCTTTTAGCGCAAGAAAAGCTGTCAAGGCTGTAGAGCAAGAGAAGTATAAACCTGGTAAATTATTTGATATGGTTCCGTTCGTTTACAAGAACCATCTACTGAACTTTAGATGCACTTCTCTCTACGGTACGCCCACCATGTTCGTAGATATCCTAAATTTGCCTGATTTAAAAAGTTACGATTTAAGTAGCCTATCAACTGGGTACATGGCTGGAGCTCCGTGCCCGCAATCAATTGTCAAGGCTGTCGTTCACGAACTCCACATGAAAGATTTTGTGGTATAGTTTCCGTTTTTGGAATCTTTTCTTAAGCTGTAAAAAAAATTGTTTGTGTAGGTGGCATATGGGATGACGGAAACCAGTCCAGTGACTTTCTCGGGATATTCTAGCGATCCTTTGGAAGTGCGACATTCAACAATAGGGTTTCCAAGCGATTACACTGAGGTATCATTAATTTCAACCCTTTTTGTCAACATCTGAACGCATTCAATTGTGTCTTTGGTTCAGGTTAAAGTGGTCAATGAAGATGGACATATTGTCCCCATTAACACTCCTGGAGAGCTGTACACTCGTGGCTATTCGACTATGTTGAAATACTGGGATGACGAAGAAAAAACAAAAGAGACTATTTCGGCCGATCGTTGGTTACGTACAGGGTAAAAAATATAAAAATTAATTAAATTATGACTTGAAATTAATTAGATTTTCTACTCATTTTCTTTGGGGTGATTGAATATTGAAGTGATATTGCTGTTATTGATGAAAATGGTTATGGTCAAATCGTTGGTCGAGCAAAAGACATGCTCATAAGAGGCGGTAAAACGAAATGTCTTCTTTTTTTAAATCTTCCATTTGGATTTCTGAAATAACCGGTTTCTTCAATAGGAGAAAATATTTATCCGCGCGAAATTGAAGAGTTACTTCATACCCATCCAGCCGTCGCCGAAGTTCATGTATCAAATTTTTAAAATTTCTTTCACCGAATTTTTAAAATTTTTGATTGATCTCTATTCAAAATTTCTTTTCACAGGTTATAGGCGTTCCTGACGTAAGGCTGGGTGAGGAAGTTTGCGCGTGGGTCCGCCTGCGACCCAACTGCGTTGCGACGGAAGATGATCTTCGAAATTTCTGTCGCGACAAGGTATAAAAAGCTCGCTAAAAATAGCTCTAATGTAAGCATTTACTGTACGGAAAATGAAAATAGTATTTGCGAACAATATTTCAGGTTGCCTACTTCAAAATCCCAAAATACATTCTATTTCGGGATGATTTCCCTAAAACCGTAACAGGTAAATGCTACTATAAAGAGAGTAAATTTTTGTAAATTATATAATTTTTGTTACAGGAAAAATTCAAAAATTCCGGATGCGTGAAATAACGGTGAAAGAATTTAGTTTTGATTTATAACCATAAAATTTACAGAAAATATCATACGCTCAGCAATACACTAGTTAGTTTTTATATTGGGATTGTCGCATTTGAAAAGGATCAAGGTTTCAAGAGCATTTTTGCTTATCTCAAATTTACTAAGGACAAAACTGAATTAACCATTTATGAAGCGGACATTAATAAAAAGTAAATCCAGCTTCTTTAAGACTGTCCGCATAGCAACAGCGCAACAGAAACAAAATATACCTACGTATCAGCTGTTTCCTATGACGTCATGTGAAAGCGAAACATAATAAAATGAAAAGCTCAGCGCGCTAACGCTCGACATCAGTGTATGTGTATACTCCGTGTATATTGTATAGCCATATTAAGATAACAAAAAGTGGAGACTGGAGAGTTTTATCGTTCATTCTCCTTTTAAAGTGCTGCGTTCCAGCTGATATTTCCTTCTTTTGCTAGTTCGCGAAAGGCAATTTCAGCACACAATTATATTACAACAAAGTCATGAGTTGACAGAACTGCCGAACTCGATGACTAAATAATAAGTAAAGTGCAAGACAAAATCCCGTATATTAATTTTGTCTTTAATTATAAACATTGTCACCAGCAGTTGTGTTATGTAAACACATTAAATGGATGACAGCAACAGTTCTCTTGGCTCAAGCAACGAAGAAAATGTTGCCCCTGAAAACAAATCAACAAACAAGATCTGTGGGGTGTGTGGTGATAAAGCAAAAAGTTTCCACTTTGGTGGCCTGTGTTGTGAATCATGCAAGGCCTTTTTTCGAAGGGCCATGCAAAATGATTCCTTCAAGTCATTTTTCTGTGTCCATGGTCAGTCTTGTATTGTAACCAAGGAAAATCGAAGATCTTGCCAAAAGTGTAGAATCCAGAAGTGTTTCTCAATCGGAATGGAGAAAGGTATTTTTCTCATATTACGTTAGTGATACTTTAATACATGTGTTTTGAAAATATTTTTAGGATGGCTTCGTACTGATGAGGAAAATGTGAAAATGAGGGAAGCAAAGCTAGTCAATAGTAAGCTTACAAAGCAAGATACCGAGTTAGCTGAACTAGAAAGTAGCAGCTCGGATTCAACAACACAAGCCTCTTCTCTTTACCAACCCAGATTTGAAAATATCCTTGTCTATCTAATGCCTGAGGATGTGAAATTTTTAGAAAATATTGTTGATGATTACTGGAAAGCTTACAAGTAACATAGCTTTCTTCCTTAATAATTATATTTTTTCCATTATTAAAATTCATTTTCATGTTCCGCAATGAAGGCAAGTTCCTTTTGGAACCGAAGTGACGCAAAACAGTACACCACGTAGTGGTTTGCAAGTGATTAGTATGTTCACCACTGGCATTCGACGATGGGCTGCCTTTGCTCGCTCTCTGACCGAATTCTCTTCTCTCTGCCGACAAGATCAAGCGACTCTATTGCAAGCGGCTGTTATGCAGTTGTCGATTCTTCGTGCAGTCGCTTCGTTTCGCATGACGGACAAGGAATGGCGAATCAATACCCCAGTTAACGAATTCAGCACCATCGCTAAGTCTGGAAGATGTCCAGCGTCTTCTCTCTCCTCAATTGGCTGAAATGCACTTGACTTTTATCTCGTCAGTGCAAAAGTTAAAAGTCGATGAGCCCACTATCATGTTGCTGAGTCTCATAACATTGTTCACGCCAGAGCGATCCGATCTTGTCGCTCGTGAATCCATAGCTAAAGCTCAAGAACAGTACATCTTACTTCTGGAACGATATTGCAGCTGGAAATACGGTCCCGACGATAAAGGACGGTAAGTTGTGTGAATTCAACTGTGATAACGTAGACGAATCTATCAACATTGAACCATTTGAATTTTTAAGGACTTTTGCAAATCTGTTGGCTAAAATGAGCGATTTGCGTGAGTTGAGCGACTTGCACAGCGATCATCAAGTCCGATTCGCCAACCAAGATTTACATAAACTCTACCAGGAACTTGATGCTGAGCCACGTCCTCATGTGAACATGGACCTAAATAATACAAGCCATTTCCTTAGCGCCATGGAATTCAGTATCCTGAAGACTCATCATACACTTCCCAAACCGGAACCCGTCGCTGACCCAACCTACAGAGAACTAGCCCAAATTGAAGAAATGTGCGCAGTCTTGGAAGATCAACAAAAAGCAACAGCTGATGATGAAAGCCAATTACTAATGGAAACAGATAGCCCAGTTCAAGCTGAAAAAAATGTTTAGTACAAAAATGTAAAACATCGATAATTTGAAATCCCAATATTATGGATAAGCCCATTGATATATATTATAACCGGTGCCAGAATTGATCGTGGTGTGCTTTCCCGTAGCATGCGTCATCGCGGGCATGCACACCAATGAACCATTTCGAGTTCAACTCGAGCGGATTTAAAATTCTTTCGTTGTTATTTAAAACCAGTTAGTGTCAAAATCAAACATATATGTGTATTCCGGTTGTGCGGGATTTATTTTGTAGTCTTGACGACCACCAAAAAATATTACTCTATATTTTCATCGTCTCTCTTCATCATTTTTATCGTTTTTTTTCTCTCTCCCGTTAGTGACGATTCATTCTTTTGGGCTCTCTGGACAAGAAATAATAGATCGAAGGGCGTTTGCAAATTCCCGACTACGAATCATGTACATGATGGGATTATAAACACTATGTATTAAAAACAGTTCGCGGAGATAGGGCAGTGTCAACTGCACCGTCGAGCACCATTGTTGCTGTTGAATAGGAGCGAATTGCTCGATGTAACGTCGACATATCCAGTCACTCATGGAAACTGCCGAGTAGGGCAGACTGAAGAAGCAGAGCGACATGACACCGCATACTAATGTGACTGTCGCTTCCAATTCCAGTCGATTGATGCGCTGTGGCTGGTGATTGAAGAGATGGTGGTTGAGATCCCTTCTCAAACACGTCCTAGCTCTGCAGTATATCTGCACTTGAGCTATTATGCTAAGCAATGTAAGACTGTTGAAGCGGGAAAAGCAAAGTTGTTAAAATGGTAAGTTTCTTTATATTTCTGAAAAAATACCCAAATCGATTGGTACCTTAAAAAGACGATTGTGGTCCATTCGAGAACTCTTGGATCAACTCCACAAGCAATCAACGGAATCATTTTGGTCCAATAAGGTAAAGTAGACAGTAGAACAACAACTGTGCAGAAAAGTAATTGAACAAAGACAACGAGTTTGACAGTGACGGTTTCTCGGTGAAAGAGCGGATAAGTCAAAGCAACCCAACGATCCAGTGTGGCAAGCAGCAAATTGACTAGTAATAGCTATATTATCGCAAGATAGATTTGACTGTAAATATTAAATATTTATTTTGAAAATTGTATGAATCTCTATACCGTGTATGGAATTCCGGCTGTAACACGGAAAATCAAACAGGCTGTAATGCTCAACATCTCATACGCGGCGTATTCGATCAACGCGTTAGCGAAGGCCAATAAATTACAGAAAATAACACCCAACCAGAAAGTATTGCGAGGATTTCTTAATCGACGCTGTCGAATAATTACACTGGCCACCATGACATTAAGCGGCGATCCAATCCAAATACAAGCCAGATGTATAAACTGCCGGATACCGTCGAGCGATGGAGGATATGATTCGTATCCCGTCTGTTACACAAAATGAGTACCTAAGTATCATATTTAAAAAAAAACCCGTAAATTGAAAGATTTCAATATACCTCGTTCCAGGTATTCGTAGCAGCGCTGATATTGTTAACACTGACTAAACTATTCGTTGCAGATTCTGTGTTTAGATTGTCTTCTTCTATATGATTTGCCATGATTTAGTGCCACGTTTTAAACTTAAACTACATGTGACCCACCACACAAGTAGGCTAGTAAATTCTTTTGATGTTTAGGATTTTCCCGCACATCATTGCGCAACGTTAGTTGACAAAATTGTGTTCAAAAACTTGAATGTGGGCGTTTCACTCGTTCACTGTTGTTGCACCGATCTAGGCAAGTGACTTGAGCTCAACAGCGTTCACAAACTTGTAAATTAACTGAATTCGTTTCCCCCCACCTTTAGAGTCTCAAGTAAGGCGTCAACTCTTTGCCTCGACTTGGTGACGTCATCCCAGGCCGTAACGCAGGCGCGCGTCCCCTTTTCCCGGTCCAGCTATGCATATCGAAGGCTGCGATCGAAAACATTGTTACCAGTGCCATACACACAATCTACTAGTCATTTACTAGTGGACATTTCTATTTATTCTGTTAGAAAACCTTGTTGCATATGGCCTGACATCCTCATAAACCAGAACTCATTTCCTTTGTAATGACATCTGAATAGATAATACATGAAACATGATACATCCTACCTCTGAAATAAATGGACACTGTCAAGATCCGAAGCTCGTCACGTGTATATTTTATGAATGAAAATATCATATTACACTGTTTTTTGACATGTAGTGAAACAGAAAGGTTCCATCAAAACTAAGCTACGGGTAATTTACCATCAATCGTGTTATATTATTGCTATGGGAATACACTCAGACCTTTTATCAATTTTATATTTCCCATTACTATCATGATGTGCTGTCTGGACACATATTGGTATTGGTACCACACTGGGTTTCGCTTACCAAAAAAAAAGGCAATTTTCTGATGAAGGATATAGTCAGAAAGTCGCGACATGTTAGGAAATAAATTGTCTCCCTTTGTTTTACGGGGACTTCACAATTGTAAAATATGTATAGTCTTTTTTCCCGTCTGTTGCATGTTTAAAACGCTAGTCTGAACCCTACTTTTCTAATATATATCATGCCAAACTAATTGAATTCTTTGCCCAGATTAGAGATGGTCTAGAAAACAAAAGGAAACGATTAGAAGTGCTTTCTTAATATTTCTTTCATGTCCAATTTTTTTTCAAAAGTAAAAAGCCACCCATCATCCATCTCTGCCAATTTTTGGTTTGTTATTACACTCTCGTTTTTACTATGCGGTGCCCGTCGAGGTGGAACGCAATTATAGAATGACACTCTCGTACAAGGCGCATCATTTTGTCTGCACTAATGAATCATTATTTTGCGAATTATTTTTTTTTTGTCACGATTTCCAGTTTATGTGATGTAATTCTTGTTGGCAATGAGAGTAACACAGAATGGCGAACTCTTCTTGTTCCCTAGGGATCATTTAAAAATATAAGTATTCTTGCACGGGTCCGTAACCTGTTTCTTGAAGTAACCACAATTAAGTCCGAATTGTTTTCAACTTAAAAAATCGAATCTTTGCTCACAAAATTGTTGATTGTTAGCATCGGCTGTGGGAATAAATTGCCCCAATCATATTATTGTGTTATTCGCTAATTGTCTAATAATGTCGTCCTAGAAACGAATTCGTTTCAAAATAAATGATGTAATATACTGACATTGAGTAGCTCAATAAAACAAAACTTGTGAAATGATTCATTTCAAAATTTGAAGAACTGCGGCTTATACAGACGTGTTATTGTTATTCAATATTCATCCTGACGTGTTATCGGTCTTCTAAGAACCCTCATCAGCATGTATTTGACAACAAAAACAAACACGACGTTGATCCGCCCGATTGTTGTTAAAAAAAACCCCAGCGTATGATAACTCCTCTTTTATATTACGTTATTATGTCCATCCTTGTGGTAGAACACATTCAGCTTACAGGATGTTCTGTATAAGAAGTTAAAATATAAAACAATTAAACCGTGCATGAAATGTTTTGTTAGACATCTTTTGGTAGGCATTAGAATATTACGGCATATTCTCATATCTTTTTACTGTAAAGATTTAGTGAAATTTCTTCGTTTGTATAGACTTGGTTCTGACTTCCATCGTATACAAAGGCAACGACGTAAGCCAAAAGTAATTGCTGCTCGACCGGAAAGATTTCTTCCGTTCCGTGCTGGGGAGACGAGGGGTACATCTTACAGTTACAGTACGTGAAATGAAGTTCGTTCAGGTCCATTTGACTGGTATAATAAATAGTTGTATTGTTATCTTGAAATTGTTCTAAATTAAATAGATCCATGCTGCTTGGTAAAAACAAAAAACAGTTTGGCATATAGCAAGAGAAAATAAATGAAGACAAAGGGAAGACAAAAGTGTGAATATTTATGTACAGGAAAAAGAATAAATTCAGGCCTATAAATAGCTAGGCTTGTACTACCATAGTATTGCTATTATTCGTAACGACCCCTCTCCCTTTAGGCAATACCTCTGTATCGTACCCTACATTATAGATGAGCGAAAACGTTTGTTCATCTCACATGTTTTCGTGCGTGCAGATATAAATATATAAAGATATTATCAGTTGTTTGCCTATCAAGAAGGTCCAGATCCTCCAAATGTCAACGGAAGTGTTTGGAAAAGAGTGGGAGACGTCAAGGCTCTGCCTTTACCTATGGCCTGCACTCTAACTCAGGTAATTTACAAAGAAATGATAATATGTTTTGAAATTCTTCTAAAAAGCCAACATTTTGGGTTTCGTTGTTTAGTTTCTCGAGGGTCATCGCTATCACTTCGCCGTACGAGCCATGGACGTTCATGGTCGCGCAGGACATTTTAGTGAACCAGGAACCATACTTTTGTCTTAAAGTTTATTTCTTAGAATCGAATTATAATGAGCAATTTTCTTTCGGGAGATCCTTTCCTTTCTTAAGATTATTGACTATTTTTTGTCTGACGTTTTGTGGCTAATCTGACGAAATACTGCCTAATAACCTGACGCTTCGTCATTTTTCAGTTCACTCGTTTTTTTGTGTAAAATGAAATAATCAAATAAACCAATTTGCACGTTTAGGATTTCCCTGATTTTTTGTTTTTAACGAGTTTCACTCAATAAGGTCAAATGTGTGGGTTTTGGCTTTTGGGGATTCCCATTTTTTACGGAAATTGCAATTAGCCTGTCGTAACCAGTAGCAATGTAGACTATGTTATATTTGTTGTATTGTATGTTAAGAATGTGATAGAAAATCGAATGGTGGTATAAACCGTGATTCCTTAACTATAACATATTTGTGAGTTGTAAACCAGAAATAATTAGTTATTTATACGCAAAAAACTGACGGGTTTGCCAAAAATAGCGCGTTTTTTTTTAGTTATTTTGCAACAGTTCTCATAAATAAACTTTTTTAAAAAATGGGGATTTAAAGGGCAGAATCAGAGCTATAGAACCCTGGTAGGCGCCACTTTTAAAAATGGGAAGCCGGAAGGAAGCCGTTCCCATGCCTTTTTTTCTCAACAGTGTTTCCCAGCACTTTTGGTAGCGCCACAGCGGGTGTGTCCGGAAACGTTTTTTCCTCATTTATTTTTCCAAGTTCAAAAATGTTCTTAAAAAATGTCCAAGACCTTAGAAAAAGGTTTAACCCGTTTTTTAAACAGAATTACGTATCTTTTAAAATCAAGATGGTGATTAGTGTCGCCGTCCTGCCATACGGGGCGGATCTTGTCGTGTAGCAGTGTTGAGTGCTGTACTGTACCCGTTCTCCCCGTGCTTATTTCGTTGTTTTATTCCTGCATGAGCATGACCGATTTATTGTACGAAACTGTAAATAAAAAGAACTGACACATTTGTAATTTTTATAGAAACATTTTGTATTTTACGAAACATAAGAAACTCAGATTGAGGAATTACACAAGTTTTAATACATTGAAAAGTGTACTTTATTCCCGAAGTTTACTCCATTCGGCAATTAAGGCATCATAAGCGGATTGGCAATTCTTGAGTTTACCAGTTATGGTAATTCTGCTTTTACTGTCTGTTGGTTGATTGATTTTCACAAATAATTCCAGGCTTATTTTTTTTAACATCCAGTACTTTATCCGATGTATGTTTTTCAATTCAGGACATTCAATCGTGGCCTGCAAATCCTGGACAATGTCATTTGCGGCTTGTTGAAGGATCTCTTCCGCATTTCCGGATATTACAAGTGAACATATTCCGTTTATCGGTTCGTTCACACTGACTTGAACGTTGAATTCGTTTCTTATCCGCCGGACGTTTGCGCCTCCGTAGCCAATGATACGCCCGTAATCATCTCCTCGGATGTTCTTAAGAAGCAACTGGTTTTTACCGACAAGTTCTCGTGCAATTGGTGCGGAAATAACAATGAAGTCTTCTTTCTTAACCAGGTCGCTGATGGGCCGAGTCTCTTTCTGATGGTTCAAGATTGGCAGGTCCACAGGTTTGGCTTCCGGTATAATTTCCATAGGTTTTTGGTTAATTTTTACAACGTTGCTGTACGTCACCATAGTCCCATCCGAGTTCACTACGTAGCCACTTATTGGTTTATTCTTGTATCGAATATCACTAGTTGCAAACGTAACTTCCGGTTTTGGTACCGCCTCGACAACCGACTCGGGTTGGGCATTAGCAGGAATGCGGAAAGGTTCAATCAGTTCGCAAGTGACGATCAAGTCTTCTTTCTTAACCAGGTTGCTAATGGGTCGAGTCTCTTTCCGCTGGTCCAAGATTGGCAGAGCCACAGGTTTGGCAGGTTCGGTGGTTTCCGGTATAATTTCCACGGGCTTTCGGTTTACTTTTACGACGTTGCCGTACGTCACCATAGTCCCATCCGCTTTGACTACGTATCCACTTATTGGTTTATTCCGGTAACGTATATCACTGGTTACAAATGTAACTTCCGCTTTCGGTACGGCATCGACAACCAACTCGGGTTGGGCATTAGCAGGAATGCAAAAAGGATATGGTTGATTGGAAAACTGAATCATGGCTTCGGTATTCAGTTCAAATCCGCAATCGGTTGGGGTTTTCAGTTTGGTATAAGGTGGCGGAAGGGTTTCTTCCGATCCACAACCCACGTCCTTTACGGTCTTTGGTTCCATTTGGGTCCCGACGTTAACCAATTGAACATCAGTTCCACATCCAACACTTTCGATTATTGGTTTTTTCGGTCCTTGTCGTGAGCTTCTTTAGTTTCTTTTCCAGTTTACGGAACCGATTGAACGCGATGGAAGTCACAAGTTTAATGGTGAGATCGTATTCAGCTGCGTCCTCAGGCTATTTTTTCCGTCAAAAGTTTTTTGTCAGCCAAGAGCTCTGATATTTGCTGCTGTAGCTCCTTGTTCTTTGACTCTAACTCGATCTCCGATTGGGTTGCTTTATTTCCTTTGCCAGGGGAAGCCGTTTGCATCTTTAGCAAGCTAGAGTTCGCTTGAGCTAAATCTAAAGTCAGTTGATCAATCTGGGCGACGTAGTCCTCGCCTTCGACGTCTTCGGTAATAACTGGCAATCTTCCTAGTTTTCTGTATCCATCCAATTTGACAGCAGGTTTATTCACTGAAGAATCATATCGATTTCCGGGAATCTTGATATCCGGAACGATTGCCAATTCGGCTTCGGGTTGTGGGTATCCGGAGCTGACATCCGGTTTCAGGTCGTTGATTGCAGGAGCAGAAATCAACATTTTTGGGAATTGGGTAATTAAAATGGACCATATTATAGCCCAAATCAGAGCCCAAACAGCAATTAAAATGACGAGAATAAAATATTCCATTGTAAGATTATTTCAGAAAGGGCTACAGCTCTTGTAAAACTTTCTTGATTTTACGACTAGCATTAGGCTTCTATTTATAGACTCGGTCGATGACATAGCTATCAACTTTTGCCCTATATTCAACTTTGATTCTAAGTAATATTTTACAGTTAATCTTTCTAAAACTTTTTTAAAATCAAAGATTACGTTTTAAAGCATAATGTTCAGTTATATCATAGTTAATTGTGTTAATTTTTAATTTATCAAATTTGATCTAGATCGGCCACAGGAAATGGCATGTGAATGCTGGGACTAGAAATTATTGCGCAATACGTGGTGTACTCAAAGATACTCATTTTTTGCCCAGTTGCTGATTTAAAAACTGGTTTTACAGTTTAAACTAGTTAAGACATTTTAAAGTCAAAGAATGTCTTTTAAAGTATAATGTTCAATTATATTCACGTTATTTGCGAAAATTTAAAATTCATTAAATTTTATCTAAAGGAGAAACAAAAGATGCTCCGTCATTTGCTAGGAGACGTGTACGTCGCGTGACCTCAAATTATAGCTGAATATACGGCGTAGGCTACTAAATAATGCTAAAATATATATTATTAACGATACACGATAGACTATGCTGGCACTATACGTAGCTAAATAAAACAAAACTTGTGAAATGATTCATTTCAAAATTTGAAGAACTGCAGCTTATACAGACTTGTTGTTATTCATCTCTCTGGGTATATGAAACCTAATACGGAGAATGTCATGGTGTTCGTCAAGGGTCTCCTAAGAACACTCATATCGTCATCGGTATATATTCGACAACAAAAACAGACACGACATTGATCCGATTGTTGATAAAACACCCGAGCGTATAATGATTCCCCTTATAATCTCCATCCTAATGATAAAATGCATGCAGCTTACAAGACGTTTTGTAAGAAGTTGAAACTCAAAAACAAACCGTGCATGAAATCTTTTGTTATAACTAGTGTATGTATATTACGGTATAGGCTACTAGAGAATCCATTATTTTCTCCTCTTATTATCTTTGTTCTGTAAAGATTTAGTAAAATTTCTTCGTTGACTGCGATATACGATGGTATACAAACGCAACGACGAAAGCCAAAAGTAGGCCTAATATTGCTGCTGTACAACAGTATGTGTACAGTAAGTGAAACGAAGTTCGTTGGCAATTTCCATTTGACTGGTCATAAATAGTTGCTGTAATCTTGGAATTGTTCTAAAAGTTAAATAGATCCTTGCTGCTTGGTTAAAAGAAAAAAAACGATTAGGTAACAAAACAAGAGTGTGATATTATTGTTTAACAAATTGGACAAAGTAGTGGTGTAAATACTTTAATTCTCTGGTAAAAAACATCACTTGTGTAACAGTTACGCATACCTAATGACAAAGATACAATTCCTAATGTATACAGAGAAAAGAATAGTAAATACAGGCCTAAATAGACTTGTTGTAGTATTGCAATTATTCGTAACGACCTCTCCCTCTCTAGGCAATACTCCTTTATCGTACGTACCTACATTATTATAGAAGAGCGAAAAAATGTTTGTTCATCTCTCACGCTTTCGTGCGTGTAGATATAAAAGCAAATTCAAAGCCATTCAGTACGCCGGGGAGTTGTAAAGCTTTTCTCTCTCAGTATCTTGTATCACGCTTCGGTAAACTTGTGGAGTACCGTACGTGACCTTATTGACATTGAATTGAGGTGACTTTGAATGAGTACAAAACAAAGGTAATAAATAAATAAATTACACTTTTACGATGGTGAAGTTTGCTGATATATTATCTAATTAACTCGGTTGAATGACAAAAAAACTTAAAAAAGCTTAGTTTATAGTTTTTCGTAAGATTTTTATAGGCGCGCATATGATGTAAAAAGAATGTCCAAAGTTATATCCGATGCGAGATCCGATGAACGACTGTCGACTGATCGATGGGTTTGAAAAAAATATTTTTTAAAATTGCGTTTCCAAACGAACAGTATTTTGCGTCTTTTAAACAGTTGCCTCGTCCTTATTCGTTTTTCCCTTCGTTAATAGAAAAGTTTAAAAAAATAAGTTAAAGGTTAAACATAATCTAGTCCCGTGCCACCATCATTTTGTGAGTATCACATCCGCTAACAGGCAATTTTCTTGCTTCTTCTTTATTTCCGTTCCTGCTACCATGACGATAACATAAATCAGATTTGGTTATATATATATGGACTCTTTTTATATGTTGTGGTGCTTGCGGCTTGCAGTACAATGTGTATACCTTATGCCTGCACGTGCGCCAGTGCGCCTCTTCAAATTACGCAGTATCCTTTTAGCCTACATGTGTAAGCAATATTGTTGCCACTATTGCAATGTATAGTTTCCTTTACTTATACGTTCTCCTGTAGTATTTTGGGTGTGCATAGCCTAGTAATAATATGATGTCGAAAATCAAGTTTATACAAACAAGCTTGTTTGCGCTTCTTTGATGTTTATTTTTGATTAAAAGTCCCAAACTTTCAATCTTCAACCACATGCCTAGAAGTTAGACTTCTATCGTCAACTTTATTCTTCGAACATGACAAAAACAAGTCTTGAATAACTTTTCCTGATATTAAGGGAACGCAACTGATACCATAATTATATTTCAACCGAAAATCACATTGGCCTAAATATTTTGAAGGTCTTATATATTAGCGATGGAATTATTATCTACACAAAATAGGTTTTACAATACAACATCTTCGATCGTCGTTGATATTTCCAAGATATGGGGTGCTCAAAGAAGTTGATGAAACTTGCAATTGTTTTTGTGCCACGGGTGACGGATGTTTCGTGGTAACTATCAAGGACGTGACCTTGCGTTCGTTCTGTCACATGAACACAAATGTTATTTTCGCATATATGGGCATACACTATTATATAAATTGCCATAGTGCAACCCAATTCAATTTGTCAGATTCTCTAAGACTCGCTGCTGAGCTCTTGTACAATAATGTTCCTTTTCAATTTCGTCTCTCTCCTTGTATTGCTGACGGGAATCCGCTTAGGTCGTTGCCAAGGTAACCCGTTTGTACTTTTGGAAAATCTTTTCTTAATGTATAGTAGTAAGATGTTCATTTTTCATTTTATTTTATGTAACAGTGGCACTCTCAGATACGAATCAAGCTAGAAGTAAGGCGACTGAATGGATTTTGAAAGAGTGGATCGAACCGCGTCCTGGTGCTCCTTCTAGGCTGACAGGAGGATGGGATGATTTAAACACGATCCGCATCCTTACGGCACTTCAGCTGGTTGATAATGGCTGGATTTTCAATCCGGCTAATAAGGAAAAAGCCGAGCTGGCCATCAGACAAATGAATAGTGAAATCCTTAACGGCCTCGTCAAGTAAAAGTCTTTTAAAAGTTTATTGAAAACGTTAACACATCGTAAAATAATGATAATTCATTCAACAGAAGTGTAAATATGACGTTTCTATCCGCCGAAGAAGGTTCTCAATACGTTAATGGATTGATTGCAACGTGTCAAAACCCAGAGGTTTGTTCAACCCGTGATTTGATTAATTAGATTTCTTATTCTGCTTCAATCAATAATACTACTTCCGTTTTTTAAATTTTTTCGCTGGGTATAGAACTTTTTTGGGCACAATTTAGTAGCCATGTTGACTCGGAGGATTGATAGTATACCTTCTGGATCCGGCACAAAGTAAGAGCTTGTTTATGAATAATTGTTTCACTGTAATGATTTTTAAAAATTCCATCAATTTCAATGAAGAAATGTAGGACAGGTGATTGCTTCTGTTTTAGCGCTATGTAATGCGGGTGCACCCGTTCCACCAGCAGCCATTCAACGTATCAACAGTGAACTTAAACCGACATCGGGAAGTTGCTCATTCTGCGTCGAAGGGTATCACATAGAGAAATTTCTTATTTTTTTTAATTGCGTGAATTCTAATATGTTACACGTGAAATTAATTGTGTACATAGTTCTAGTATGGCTGTTTTGGCAATGAAATGTTTGAGAGATCGGCCTGGACCCGTTGATCAACTAGTGCAGGGTATCAGCACTCGTCAAATCGCTTATGTTAAGGGAAAACAAGACCAGGATGGAGGTTTTGATGATC
This sequence comes from Daphnia galeata, assembly GCA_030770115.1. Lineage (NCBI taxonomy): Eukaryota > Metazoa > Arthropoda > Branchiopoda > Diplostraca > Daphniidae > Daphnia > Daphnia galeata. Next base: position 8,503,110 of record CM061119.1, read on the forward strand.
TAATTTCCACCAGTCTCGCCGTACAGGTACATAATGCAACTCACCACCAAAAACAACTTTAATTGTATCTTCTTTCTGCCAATCAATTCAAACTTTAAAAACCAAACGAAATCCATAGGCAGCTAATGCAGTAGGAACCGTAAATCTTCCCATAAACGTAGCAGCGGCTCTTAACTACATCCTTCAAGACCAAAATAAGGAAACCGGAAGTTTCGGTAATCTAGTTTTTACATCTATCGTCTTGCCAACGTTGATTGGACGCTCAGCTCTTGATGTCCGCAACATAAATTGTCCTGGTAAATTAAATCCTATTTTGATTCTTATTTGATATTTTGTGCTCTACTTTCTACTGATGAAACTTTATATTTTACCATGAGTAGCTCCTAGACCTGCAGGTAATCCCGTTCGCAGCGGACAGATACGAACACTTTTATCTATTGAAGACACGATTTACGCCCAGACGATCGTCGAGACCAAAGTAGATACTAGTCCTGGTCAAAGTGTACTACAGATTATGAATGAGCAGTCTGCCAAACACCCGCGTGCCTTCAAGTAAATTAAAACTTTCAGTTGATTAAGGGTTTAAGTTTTTTGAACATGGATACATTATATATAATTTTTGAATTGGAACAGATTCACGACGGAAGATGCAAATGGGGGAACACAACTGACCGGATTAAACAGCGTAGCTAATGACAGTAAAAACAACTGGTCATGGAAGGTATTCCGGATTCCTCCAGGATCAAATCAGGCTCCTCAACTTGTTTCTACACTGGACAAAGGATTGGGAACTAACGTGCAGAATGGAGACAAAATTATCTTTCGTTTCGGCCGAACGTAAAATTGGAAATCTCCTTCTGGATGGTGACTTCTTCTCGTCTGGGATATTTTGCACTTTTGTCTTCTTCATCGGGAATGGGCGAACATTTTTAGGTAAAAATATCAATGAAATTAAGTATAAGAGGACATAATTTTGGTGACATAATTTTGGTATAACTTGAAAACAAATAAATAATTCTGTAAAGACTATTTATGTTATGCTATCAGAGAGAGAAGTTTGATTGACTAGGCAGTGAAAGAATATTATTGTTTCTTTTCGGTCTCTTCTCTTTCTTTGATATCGATGTAACCAAGATTGCGCCAAGCCGAACCTCCTTGCATGATAGCCAGAATAAATTTGAGAACAGCCACAGGGAAGAGTAGAACTACTAACATCTTGATAACACTCATTCCCAAAACTGAAATAAAACAGGGTGAATTAGTTAAGTAGCAAATTTAAATTGAAAACAGCAATGCCTTACATGTGTAGCCATAGGTAAAATTGAGAAGATAGAGCATGGAATAGAAAAGCTCATTTCCAGCACACATGAAGAAGAGGAATGGTCTGGAAGTGTAGTAGAAACGCAACAAGGCATTTTCTTCTTCATCAACATTTTTGTGTGATGTTTTGCCAAGAACATTGGAGGTGTGAAGATGAATCCAGTGACAAGACACATCCACAATCATGACCAATTGGAATACAAAAAGATAGCTTGGATAAAATGCTCCCAATGTGGCCAACAAACACATAGTTGCACACCGATCTGTCAACATGTCAAGCATAGCTCCAAATTTGGTACCTAACATAAACAAACATTACTGTTACAACCAATTCACGGTAGCATTTTTCTATCCATACTTTGATTAAGAATTCTGGCAGCATGTCCATCAAAAGCGTCAAGGAAGCCACTTAGAATGTAAAGTGACGCAGCAAGGACATGGTTGGTTGGCATGAAATACAATGAGCCAATCCCCAAAACAACACGGGCGTATCCTGTATGGATCGGAAAATCAGTTTTAAAAACTCATTTCTGGCGTACAAGAAATCTTAATTCTCACCAATTAAATTGGGAACAAACAGAAATATGTTATTGTCTGCCATCTTCAATTGAGAAATAAGGAAGGAAAGTTTAAATTGGATTAAATAATCTTAAGACGACCGCTGTCGTGTAAATTTCGTAAAATTTTTTCGACTGTCATTGTTAGTTCCAGTAATCGCCATAAGGGGGCCATTGCTATCCGATTAGCGACAACGTCACAGAGAAAAATTATTAATAAGTTGAAGAATTGTAGATGACGAAAGTGAAATTTATATTTGTAGTAGAAAATATTAAATTCGTTCAAATTTATTTCACTATATTTGGATTCATGTGTGTTAGAATAAAAAAAATTTGATTAAATCGAATATCTTCATCTCCCCCCCCCAATCATTAATCGATCACGAAAATTTATCAAAATGGAGACTGAAAAAGTGTTTCTTGCTGAAACAACCTCAGCCAGTGGGCCTTCTCTACCAAATAGCGCCAAAGTCAGGAATAAACTTCTAGCACTGAAACTGAACTCTCCCAACGGCCCAAAAAAACAACCTAAAAAGGTGATTTCGCCTGACAAAATCTTCGTTCATGATGGTGGGCCGCATTTTGCCCATTCCGTCACTTCGTGTTTTATTTCTAGACTTTTGTCAGGGAATTGGACAAAACTATGAGTAGCTGTGGTTTTCTGTCTTAAGAACTTTCTGTTCAAGTGGGAGTTATCTATTGGTCTCTTTGTCTATGTAGTTCATGTTTAAATAGAATCATTTTGATGTGACTGACCACACCAGATGGGCTTCTGAAAAAGTGGATGGGTTTATTAAATAGCTGGTTATGTTCTTCCATATACAGGCAGCAGAAAAAGTCAGAATAGACAACCTACCAGAGTCTGAACTACAAGCTCTTCTGGATGAAGTGTTGCAGTACAGTGGAAAACGAGATGGGGAGAAAGGATCAGAACTCTTTCAAGTAATATTATTATTTAGAAATTTAATATATATAAAAAAATAACAATACTTTTGTGTTTAAATGTCCTGGCTATAATGTAATTTTATAAACAATTTTCAGGCCTTATTAAGGGAGACCCAAGAATCTGGTGAAGAGAGTCCCCCTGCCTTCAGACCTACTCAGACCACATCAAACCCTGCTGCTCAGCAACGCAGGCGAAGGTCAAGAAAGGAGACTAGTGTACCATTTTCTCATCTCACTACAGGAGCATCATCTGCTCAGTCAAATACTGTGGCAGGAAGCAACAAAAAAGGAGGCTCATTGCAAAATATTTCATCTCATAGCCAGAGGTTCTACTTTTTGTGTGAAATAGTGCCTATTTACTTGTGTTTATAACCACCAAGTATTGTCTATAGTGAGTGGGGTAGCGTTCGTAGAAGAAAACGTCACGATACTTCAGACAGCGGATCAACTCTTGGCAGTCCACGCAAACGAGAAGGCGGGTCTTTACCCTGTGATGTAGCAAGAGGCTCGAATAAGACAGTCAAATCAGATGAATTAGTTTTGACGAGCTCTGAAGATATCCATACCGAACCTTCTCGTTTGTCTCATGATTGCGTTATCAATATGGAAGGAATGATAGAATCTTCAGCTAATTTTTCTGAATTGGAAGATAAGTTTCCTGGTAGATGGAATAATCATCACATGCGAAGAACTGAACACTCTACAAGTACACCATTATTTTTTTTATAATAATGCCTTTTTTATAAATTTATAATTCCGATTTATTAGGTGGTATAGAACCAATGGAAGAGCAGGACATGGAAATCTGTTCATCTGAAAACGTCGGGTTAACCAAAAAACTCTTGTCGAAAGGCTCGAAAGAGTACGGAACTATTCAGTGCGAAGTTGATGCAGCAATCCCATTTGTACCTTTTGAATCCACTGCCAATCAAGAAGTAAAACAGATCCAATACTGTAAATGGTTCATTGGACGACAGTATTCCTTTTCGACGAATTATCAACTCTCATCGTCAAACCGGAGGTACAAACTACAAAGTCTAAATAATGAAATTTAGAGTGGCTAGTGACACCATTGCTTCTTGTTGCTCAAGGTATCAGTGATTCGCGAATGGACGAGAACGGCAATCCGTTTGGGAGTGTCAACGGTAGTGCCCCCATATCGTCTTTCATAAGGACGAGCCCTTCCGGGACAAACACCACTAATTTAACGTCCGTAAACACTACTAGTGGAATTTCAGTGGCGTCCAAACGAACCAAGAACAAGAAAAAATGCAAAGACGGAAACATTTTGTTTGTAGAAGAGATTCCAGGCTTTGTCGGAAATCGCGTAAGTTGACCCTAGCACAGTGTTTTCTAAAAATAAATGTCTGAATGCCCTTGTTATTTTATCTGCAGAACGTCGATGAACTGCTCGAGTATATAGAGTCGTCTGAGAGTAACGGGAAAAAAACTTCTGATAAAAAAACTGGGCTAAAACACAACGGGACATTGGTTAAAGAGTCATCTTCCAAAATGAAGCCAAAAGAGAAAAAGAGTTCATCTAAGTTGCTTCATCGCCAAATGAATTCAAATCAAGCCGATTCAGATGATTCTGATACTCCAGGAGGTGGTTCCATGAATTCTCCTGTTAGGAAAGATGAAGATTTTTTTTTCAAAGCTAAAACAGTGGACGGCGTTGAAGAGCTGGAAGGAGCCGTTGTAGCAGCGGCTGCTGACTTTCAGACCGTGACGAAAAAACAGCGTCGCAAGAAGCGTAACTCACTTTCTAATTCGACCACTGGCAATAAGACCAAAGTGCTGCTAGAACAGTCGCACATGAATCTGTTTTATAATGCTTCGTCGCCCTCCGTGATGATGCGTCCGCCTCGTCAACCACCAAGTAATTCGTCAGGCAGCCAAATCGCCATTCAAATAAGTGGAGGCACTGTCGGAAACGGACTTGGTGGTGGCAATGAAGCAGCAAAGAAATTGGTAGCGAGCGTACCACCATCTGAACCGTCAGACTTGGACTCTGATGGAGGTGACAGTGTTCATTCCTTGCCCGTCCAGCCATCGGCGCCTCTCTTTCCTCATCCATCCCTGTATCAACAGCAACCTCCTTCGTCGTCACAGAACTCAATTTCGTACGCCGATATCATACGGTCGGAACAGCATCCCACTAAAAGTGATGTGGTGTTCCTTGCTGAGTCTAGTCAGCCCATCGATGTCAAACAACACTGTGCCACCAGCCCAAATGCTGCGATCCTAGCTGTCGGAACCAACCCATCAATTGCTCCTTTAACTGATCTTGTTGCCTCTGCCGCGACATTTACTGCTGCGGCCAACGTGCCTTGCAACAGAGCAGCGCCCAGATCAACCCTTTCAGGTTTGTTTGTAGACCAAAAATCTATAGTACTTTCCAGGGAGTTAAAAAATATATTGGAATGTTTTTTTTTAAAATATCTTAAAAGGAGTTCCTTTACGACGAGCTGCCTCTCTGCCACCCACCTCACCTAGCGTCGAAACTCCACCAGTCGTGATCGTCGGATCCAGTTCCAGCACTCAAGTGGACGTCACCTTTGGGTTTGAATTAAATGAACAGCTGTTGGCTCTATCAATACAACCGTCCCCTCCGCCATCTCAGCCGCCAAAGGAAACTCAGTCCAGCCTTCTCACTTCGCCAGAGGCATACAAAGAACCGATTATGGTATCGTTCTCTCCAGAACCAAGGTCGGAGACCAAGCCAGATTCCGAAATCTACCCATCATCTTCAACTCCCCTGTCGTCTTCTCCCGAGGCGGCCTCTACACCCACCGCTGTCGATTTCGCATCTCGTTACCGCGAACGACCGGAACTGCTCAATCCTCCTCTTTCTCGACGATCGTACGAAATAGTTGATTTTATCAGTCAAGGTATATTTATTGCTTTTCTATTTACCGGTTTAAAAAAAATGTGTAACGACGCTGGTATTTGATTTGATTTCTTAGCTTGGAAACGAATTGAACGGAAGCTGGATGAACAGCAACAGCATAGCATCGGCAGTAATGGGGGCCTGGCCCTTCAATCAAGTATTCGTGTGTATACATTGGAGTGAAGTGAAGAATTTGGAGAGGATAAGTCGGCATCCTGACTCGCTGCTGGGCATTGAGCGGCAAACTTTGTGATCGGAATCATACTTGTGTGTGAATATGTGACTCTGGTTCGTCAGACCAAACTTGAGTGCACCGTGTGCGCGCGTCCAGACGGGCTCGCTAGAACTGCAATCGCCTGTGAATCAGTGACGACGTCCAAAGCGAATCGCAGTGGACATGTCGACGTCGCCAGTGTGCGTGCTTGGTTGTGTGAGACTTTTTTTTTCTTCTTTTGAGTGTGTATGTATGTTCATTTCATTTTCTGTTTGTTGATGTTCCAGCCGTCTAGTCGTGGAGGACGAAGGGTATCGTTTATCAAGTGAAGAAAAGAAAAGAAAAAAAAAGTATCTTTTTAGATTATTTTCTCTCATGTGAGTTATTGCGAGACAAATGGTTAAGTCCCTTTCTTTCCCTCGTCTAATTGGCACATCCTGCTCCATACAGCTTCTAGCTTCTAATTTGATTGCGATCCTGCTCTCTTTGAATTCCTTTCGTTTTTCAATAATTTCTCCCATGAGTTGATCATTGTTATTTGAACACTTTCTTTTTCTTCGTTAAATAAAAATAAAACAAAAATACAAAACAAAACAACAGACTTTGTACCCCCTCCCCCCCCCCCCCCCTCAAAAAAAAAAAAAAAAAACTCCATCGTCTTTGCACCCGTCCTTAATTTTTCTATATTTTGGGATCCGAGAGTGAGCCGTGTTTTCATTTTGTCTTTCTCTTCTCTCTTTAGCCCGTCTTCATCCCAGTCTTGATTTATTATTTTCATTTTCCATTTTTAGCAGAGTCAATAGTCTGTTATGGAAATTGTTTGTTTTTTTTCTTCCTTAATTTGTTTGAAAAAAAAATATCCACTTTGATTACGTGCATTTTTTATGTTTGAGATGAAATTTTTTTCATGCAATGGTTTCTTTTTGTTTGTTGGCAAATTTTTTTTTCAATCGTGCTCACTCTCGTTTAGTCCCATCCTCCCTCCCGTTGTATTCTGGTTTGTCGTGTGCTGGAACAGTAAAAGAATGCTAAAAACAAATTGTATTGTTCTGAATTGACTTTCAAAATGCAGCCTGGAATATTCACTCAAAGATAGATCTTAGATTCCAGTTGGACTTTGTGCTGCGTGAAAAGTGTCGAAAGATTGCCCACGCAGTCCTTTTAATCTTCTTCCATCTGCTTTTAAAAATAGATTCACGATTGGGGTTTGGAATTGTTCGTTTGGAGTATGAAAGTGGATGTCTCCCCACCAGAAAAAAGGAACCCGGAAGAAGAAACCGGGAACTTTTCAGTCTGTCTGGCTCAACTTGGAATAGAATCGTTGCATGTCTGCTCTGTTTCAGACAAACTAGGGATAGCTTTGGGCACGCTTTTGCAGTTGCAATGAATGCGAATGAAAGAAATTAACAAGTCACTTAAGTGAAACGGCGGAAAATGTTTTGCGTATTTAACATGGGTCTTATGGGGGAAAACTGAAAATTTAAAAATAACACTAGTTAATAAGCTATTTGCTCGGTGACATTGAAATTTCACACACTAGTAGTAGACGGTGACTAGAACACATTGTGAAAAAGGCAACGCAATCCAATAAATAATTTTAGCGATCTTATTTTCAAAAATTTCTTCCATTTCCCCTACTATCAAGGAGTGGTGGACAGGCGTAGCCTGGGGGATTTTACGCGCACACCCAACCACCACACCATCCCCAAGTGCACAGGACAGGGTGACGGGTGAGAGTATCCCTCAGGCTTCCCCTGTCTACCACCCACCAGATTGTGCGGGAAATGTACGATTTCACCCAAACAGAAATTGGTTATATGTCCGGAAGTATTTGTTGCATTTGTATATTATTTTAAGGATGGGTTAAACACATTATTTTCTACCATTTAATGGATTTTCAGAGAAATCCAGCAAATAGTTTAGCAGTAGGAATTTTATGAAATATTGGGTTGCCGCCATAAGGCTCCATGTTAAACGCGCTAGCCGATTTTGTCATCCTTTGGGTGAAGTCGCGTTGTTAATTATTATACGGTTACTTCAATAATAGTTATTTTACAATTTGTTTTTGCACAATCATAGTTGAAGGAATGAACTGCAAAGTTCATTTTTTAAAAATTAATTATTTCTAAGAGTTATATTATTTTGTCTTTGGGTATTTTTTTGGAACCCCTAGCATGACCCAACAGGACCATTATTTAAAATTACACTGTTTTTGAAAGGTCTAGGGAACCAGACTTTTTTAGAAATCATAAATACAATGGCTACGGTATAAATAAATTTTTGTCTTTAGCCGTTTAAATTCGGTCCCCTGGCACCATTTTTTAATTATACCGTTTGTTGAAAGGTTTGGGAAACTCTTTTGGAAATCAAATTAAAACATAATTGATCTTCATATTTTTTATATCCCATATAAATACAATGACTATGGTATGTTAAGTCCTTGTAAGGCGTTGTATTTCACATCAGTAAACGCGCACACTTAATACAATGACTTGGAAACGAACTAAGGAACCTCACTCTCTCAAGGTATGAGCCCGAATGACCGCCGTCTTCTCTCTCTCATTCTCAGCACCCGCGCACCCTCTCTGAACACTCACATCAATAATACATACGATACACCACAACTCCTCCCAAGCCGTCGGTGTGAAATTCATCACGATGGTTCCCCATACATTACACAAGTGTTACATAGCACATGGTATCTTAATCAAGCAAATGCGAGACAACAGTGAAACTTTTGGATACCTAGGGATATGACAGGGAATTTTGTCGAGCATTGCATACATAATACACTTCGGACGATAATTCACATTGACAATATAATCTTCGGCTTGCGTATGCGGCTCCCACGGCGCGGATCATCAGGAGGATTATCGGGTCGGCGACTCGTTGATGAACCCGTCTCGTTCACTGCAGGTCTTTCGGCTGTTGGACGACTAATGGGTTGTTGACTCGTTGCCAAAGGTAACTCGTCCGATGCTGAGCTCTCACCGATCCCCTCCGCCGGAATCATCGGCCGGATAAAACGTGTGGTGCGCCACAGTACACTACCGCTTGCAAATTTGATCCGATATGATCGATACCGACCAACTGCCACCACCTCGCCGATCTGGTTCCATAATTTTGATGTTGGGTCTTGTATTCGCGGCGTTTCAATTGGGGTTCCAAGGGGTTTAGCCCGCTCATCGTAATGAAATTTTGCAGCCGCATCAGCCGCCACCTTCCGCTCTCGGGCCACCATCGCTTCCTTCCATTTGGATGCGTAAGATGAACGATGAGCGGGAACCACCGAACGAAGCTGGTGACCAAATACGATCTGGGCCGGCGAGATTCCCCATTCCAGGGGGGTGTTCCTAAACTCCAAGAGCCCAGTTAAGAATTCTTCAGACGACAGATCACCGGATAGAGCGATTTTCGCGACGAGTACTTCTACAGCCTTCACCACTGCCTCCGCATGACCCTTACTCTGTGGATAATGGGGTGTTGAGTTACCCCACGCCACGCACCATCGCTGCAATGCCGCCTGAAATGCTCCAGCGTCAAACTGCAGTCCGTTGTCGGACCGGATTCTCATCGGTACGCCCAATTCAACAAAATAGCTCTCCACCGCTTGCACCACCTCACGTGCGGTGGGATCACGTCTCCATTGATGTATAACTGGCCAGCCCGACAGCCTGTCAGCATAAACCAGTAGGTGTAAATTTCCATGCTGAAATAAATCAGCCAACACATCCTCAAAAACATACGTCGGAAGGGGACCTGCCATCAGAGGCTCCTGGCATAGACTCGATGCTCGCTCTTGGCATGTCGCGCAGCTTTCAACTGGCATAGTCACGTCATTTGTTATGCCCGGCCAATATACGGTTTTTTGAGCTCTACGTTTCGTGCGGACGATGCCCTGATGGGTAGCATGAAGTTTTTGAAGAACTTCTCGTCGGGCTGATAGAGGTATCACAATCATAGAACCGTAGAGAACAAGACCGTTTTCCGTTGATTATTGATGGCTGATGGCCCAAAACTGCCTCACGTGATCTGCAACGTGAGCTTTGTTGCCTCGAAATCCCGATTTCACAGCGTTCACCAGGTCCTTATACTGATAATCCGCTTCCGCTGCTGTCCTCAACTCTCTCAACATTATATCCGGTAAATGCTCCGAACTGGGCGATTCCTCGACGAGGCTGCAGATGGCGAATATCCGTTGAATGATCACGCTCTTGATGGAATACGCCAATTCTTCGCCGATGCATTCATCATCTTTCCCTGGATCATTAACCAGGGCGCGGGATAATGCGTCTGGGATAATATGGTCTTTCCTTTTACGCCACACAGTGTGAAACGAATACGATGCTAACCGCTCCTTCAATCGTTGAATCTTCGGATTTTCAATAGCGTCTAATGTGTACTGGACTGACAAGTATAAACGGCATTTGCGAATAGCCCACTCCACCACCGCCAACTCCAATTCCACAATGGCGTAACGTGACTCGACGTCCGTGCACCACCCGGAATTCGCATCCACCAATCTCCATCCGTCTTCATGTCTATGCAATAAGGCGTAACCCACACCATTTTTGCGGGATGCGTCCACCTGTAAAGTTGTCTCACGGTTGGGGTCGAAATGTACCACCACTGGTGGAGATAGTAGAGCTGCTTTAACTGCTTCGAAGGCCCGATCGTGGTCTGAAGTCCAAATGTAGGCATTGCGGGAACTGAGGAGCGGCCGAAGAGGTCCTTTTGCTTCTTCCGTCGAAAATCCCGCCAACTGCTCTACCAGGCCCACAAAAGATATCGTAGCTCCGAAATATTGGTGGGTCGAGAAAATTGTGATAAGGCTTTCAATTTGGCCTCCTCTATGGTGACGCCTCCCTTCTTGATTTCGTATCCTACCCATGAAAGATGATCGCGAGCGAAGCGGAATTTCTCCTTGCTGAACGTGATGCCGGCGTCTCGTGCCGCTTGAAGAACGTCACACACCCCGGCCACATGCTCCGGAAAGGTCCGGTCAAATCGCAACAAATCGTCTACAACACGCACGGTGTTTGGAATTGCAGAGAAAACCGCGTTCGCCCGTCATTCACACAATCCAAACGGCATATCAGCATACCTCTAATTTCCGGGCAAAACACTACCGTCATTGGAACACATCTGCCACCGTAACTTATCATTAAATCTCTTTTTCCAATGGAGAGTAATGACGTACGCCGATCCGCCATAACGAGGTCGAACGACGATTGATGTACATCCTTTTCCGTCACTCCGATTGCTGCCATGATGTCACTTCCTGCCACACTCACCTCCGCATCTGGATCTGGAACTGCATCTGTAATAACTGCGGTCACTATTCCCTCTGAATCAAGGACCTCCAATGTGATGGTTGGCGATCCACGTTGTCGGTGGTACGCTTGGGCATTGCCGATGGTGATGTGTCCAACCTTTGACTTCGAGCCACTGCTACTGCTGGCAGCGGCACCGCCGCCTGCTCCGCCACTGCCATTCTCAATTCCACTACTCTTTCCTTTGTCACGACTAGGACATTTCGGGGCAAAATTATCAAGCTTGCCGCATGCATGACCTGACCAACCAAATGCCTGACATTTCGATCCGCTCGGGTGAGCAAATCGACCGCATGCTCCGCATTCTTTTGTGTCCTTTGCTTGTGGATGTTCTGGCCGACTCCGTTTATTCTGAATTGCAGATATGCCCGATTGACCGCTTAATGATCGTTCATTTGATCTTGCCGCTTCTTCACTCCTACAGACATTGATCGCCGCCTGTAATGACGGAAATGGACTCAAAGCAACAACTTTTTCTTGGTTTTTGTGTCTCTGGTTCCCGCGATGATGCGTGTGACAAGTCGGGAATCGAAACAAGTCGCGCATAAATCCGCTGCATCTGCCAATCGCCGTAGTCCAATGTAGAAGTCATCAAATGTCTGATGGGCCTTGCCGACGCTCTTCAAACGCGACTCTGTGGAGAGCAATATTGCGTTTGGCTCTGATATAGTCAGCGATGCGATCCAGTACCGCATCTGTTGTGGTCATTGTTGTCGGAAGTATACCCAACGTCACCTCGACAACCTGCTGAATAGCGGGATCCGAAGCCATACGGAAAGCCGCCATAAGTTCCGACCCGGAATACGTAGCCAGCTGATTCAACTCCACGAAATCGTTCCAACGATTTCTCCAAGAACAGAAGAGAATAGTGACGTCACCGTATAGTTTATCCACGCCGGAAGTGTCCAGCCGTGTTCGTTGATGTACTGCAACTGGAGCACCACCGCCAATGCTACTACTAGCACCACCGCCTCCCGCCGTGTCCGCCGTGACTAACGTTTGAAGTTGTCCAGATATAAGCAAAAATTGTTGTTCCAAAGTATCAATTCGACTTCCGGCCGCCGTTGCTGCTGCTAACGCATCCGCCGCCGTCTGTGCTGCCGCCATGTTTCCGTTGGATCGGGTCTGAGCTCGAGTTGCACTTGGGGGAAGGTTACCCCGCTGCTGCCTTCTTGATATGAACTCTGTGTCTCTGTAAAGTTCACTGCATCGTTCTGGTTTCTGAAATGTTGATGAGGCTACTGCTGTGTGACGTCAATGATCACTCTAAAAATTCTACGCCTGATTGGTCAAAATGACACTCCAGGTATGATGATCAATGCACAATGATAGCAACTAACACCACGAAATATCGACACTCACACTGAACTGAGTCGAAACTTTGTAAACTCTCTGAATGTTAAGCTTCTCAGCTTATTACGGCTCGTGATATTGCGGGACTAATCTATTCAATGATCGTTGCCCTCATCACATTTAGCAAACCGAACATAATTGTACACGTGCATAATAACTGTTACAACACAAATTGTTACTTGTTAAACAGATTATATCACTTACACGAATTCTTTCCTCCTTGGCGTCAACCTACGTTGCTGAGTTGACCGCTGCACAAAGACAAAGAAAATAAAAATGGCGGTGCCCTCAAACTGCATAGACATGGGCCCACTCAACAATGAAAATTTCTTTTGAATTCTTTCCAAGTTTCGTTAAGGGAAAAATACACTGTTCGAACTGTATACACAGTAAACCAACTGCGCCATGTTAAGTCCTTGTAAGGCGTTGTATTTCACATCAGTAAACGCGCACACTTAATACAATTACTTGGAAACGAACTAGGGAACCTCACTCTCTCAAGGTATGAGCCCGAATGGCCGCCATCTTCTCTCTCTCATTCTCAGCACCCGCGCACTTTCTCTGAACACTCACATCAATACATACGATACACCACATGGTATAAACAAATTTTCGTCGTTTGGGGTTTGAATTGGGTCCCCTAGCATTATCTTGGACCAACGACAAAAACGATGAGATGTTGATTGGAACATTTAAAAATGGCACCGAATACTAAAGACAGTTTTTGACGAACAGGAAAGCAGCAAAAAAAATACAATAATATCAAACCAAAACACTGCTAAAAAAATGTTGCCAGCCTTTATTTATTTTATTCTACAAGAATTTCAAAAAGCCGCAACAGCAAAATTTTTTATAGCATCTAATCTTACGCTAGGAAATTCATACCGCGCTTGGACGGTCCGCAAGTTACTAGTCCAATGTGATATACAGTTTCAAAGTCTAAACATTGCTTATGATAATATACTAAATTACCATCCGAAATCGATTTGTAAAACGATGGATTCTTATGAAATTAAGAAAAAAAAGATATTAGTATAAAATTTAAGATATATCCCAAACAAAAAATAAAACTCCTCTGAATTTTTTTTATTAAGTAGGTGTAAGTTCTTCCTGAAAATTCAAAAAACTATTCACTAGTTCATTCCTATTTTTGGGGTTCAAAAGTGCAAATTTTACGAAAAATGGCTTTTTTGTGCATTTGAAAAAAGTAAATAATATTTAAGAATAATGCTAGGAGTCTTAATGTATAGTCTCTTTCATCGAACTTCTTCTCTACACCAACTTTCATGAATCTGCAACAAAATAAAACCATACTTCATAAAAGTTATCCGTTTATACTATTTTAAAATTTAGTGCAAACAGGTGGCGCAAAATCGGATTTTTTGTCTTGGTCTTAAAAAAAAGTTTAATCGTTGTTACATGATTTAATAGATAAATTAACCAATTTAAGCATTTCCATAGACCTCTTGAACCGTGCGGATAGCAGGATTCCTGTAGTCCGACAACGCTTTCAGCAGCCATCTTAAGAAAATCCCACCCTTTTAGTACACAGGCTCTCAATCAGTAACCAGCTCCCAATGTCCCAAAACAGTAACAAGCTCCCAAGGAAGCGCAAACAGAAAACAAGAGTAAAATAGGAAAAGTAATCCGTGAGAGATTTCCTACAGTAAATCAGAAGGCTTTTACGGCATTTAATGCGGTAGGCTAGGGCCCAAAAACCTTTGTTGCAGTCCCAAGGGTTTCCAGCTCAGCTTCTGATTGGTTCAAACGCTTGCAAACCCCTTGGTGGCCACAGTTTTCACTTTTGGGGATCAATTTTGTTGTAGTTGGATTCAGCGAGAAATTCTACAGTGCAAGATGTGGTTTTTTTTCGTGAAACGTTCCATCTTTGAATTTATATTTCATATTTTAGATACTTGACGTCATGGCACTCTACTGTAGGTGGTGTTCGTCATTTGTTTCATGTTTTTATTTTTAGCAGTATGATGGTCTGCTTGTTTATTGGATGTTTGTGTGGTCTGTGGTTAATGCCAAGAAATTCACTTGTTTTTTTTCTCTGAGTGACAATTATGGCAAATATCAATGCAGTAGAAAATATTTCGTCTTATTTGATTGAATATTTAACGTGATGTTTGAAAAAGTGATTCTACCTAATTAGTTTTTTCCTACTTCTTTCATTTAATATAGTCGGCTACCAACCCGAGTGAGTAATTTTAATTAATCCATTGCTAATTTGTTTTTCGATGACACATTTGTCTCTCATTCTATTTTCCTGCTTAATTAGAAAGATACTGGGAGTAGATTTAGTAGCCAAAGAAGGACACTATCACAACTCATGTAGGAAAGCATATTCTTAAGCAACTGCAATCAGTCGCTGCCTATCTGAACAATAAAAAAATGCTGAAGGGACCATCAGAGAATATCCTCTATGAGAAAAAATTGCTTTTTATTCCACAACATATTATATTGAATTGATAACGTTCACTCTGGATCTCCCAGTAGTTAAACTACACCCATAGAGTTGTCTGAAAGTCATGCGGCAATTAAAACAAAACCAGAATCTGCTGCGAGAGAATTCAAGGATCTAAAAATGAAACCTGAACCTATTAAACACTGCATAAGTCCGGAAGACAAAATAAAGTTCTTTAAAAATGCTTCACTTCCTAATATTTTGTTTTGTAGAAAGAAAGCGGACAACAAAGAAGCCATCCGACAACAAGAACCAGACAGGCAGACAACAGCCAAAATTCAACAAAGCCAACAAAATCTCGAAGGCGGACACAAATGGCCATTTTACCATAATATACCTGTTGTTGTTGCTACAACTATCAAAAATAGCAGACGCCTTTTTTAAAAACTTAAATTAATATGACTTCCACTACTTCAATAGTAGAAAACTTACATGCTACGGATTACCAGAGTTATTTAGTATTTTCAATATTTTTCTTTGGTCGAAGTTGTTATTCAGTTAGGTAGAGTCTATTCGTCCGTCGGACGGAAATATAGCACCGGGGCTATTCTTCCGTCCGACGGACGAATAGTGCTATTCCTTTCCAGGGCTATTCGTCCGTCGTGAAGGAAATTGCATATGCTTTAAAAAGGGGAGATTTTATACAAAACTATTTCCACAAGTTAAGCCTAGTTCTATGGGAACTCTCAATAAAAAGTATGTAAGAATGAAGAACATAGAATAAAAATAAAAGATAACTATTTTTTTTTCGTGAAGACCAAGATCAATTATAGATTAAATGTCTTTAAAAAATCAAAGGTAATTTTTTTGAAGTAGGGTACTAGAATTCAGGGCAAGGAACGGAAGTCTTTACGTATATAACGTAATTCGGTTTAAGCAACCTTCTTTTGGAATGTGAACAATTTTTTTGATGCGTAAAACCGTTTAAAAAACTGGTATAATTTTACGCAACACTAAAAAAGCCTGAAGTCTGTATGTGTAAAACCATATGTTGCTTAAACCTAATGACGTTATACGTAACGCAAGAAAGGTAAATTTTTGAGAACAGTTAAATTTTCTTGTGTGAACGTAACTCTATATTTTATATTGAAAAACAATATTGTCTGACTGAGGAATAGATTTTATCATCGTAAAATTAATTACTTAGAAATCTTATTGTATTTAAAGGTGCGCGAAAAGCCAAAAGTCGTGCGCAGCTTACTCCAATGAGCACCACTGTGGCCTATAGTGGAACTAAACATTGTTTTATGCTTGACTACTACTTGATAGCAAATGCATTGTTCGGTTGGTATACACACACTTAGTTACCAAGTAATAGTCATGCATACATAAAAGTGATAAGACTCATACATAAAAAAAATTTTAGGCTGCAGACTGCAGTGGTGCGCATTGGTGTAAGCTGCGCACCACTTTTGCTTTACGTGTACTTATAACTAGCGTGATCTATAACTGAAAAAAACCGACGGTGGACGTTAATTTTAATTTTTTAAAGACATTAAATTTATAATTAATCTTGTTCTATACGAAAAAAAAATTATCCTTTATTTTTATTTTCTATGTATTCTTTATTCTTACACACTTAAACGTGTCTTTGAATTCTCTTTTAGTGTCTCTTTATTGAGAGTTCCCATAGAACTAGGCTTAACTTGTGGAAATAGTTTTGTAAAATCTCCCCTTTTTAAAGCATATGCAATTTCCTTCACGACGGACGAATAGCCCTGGAAAGGAATAGCACTATTCGTCCGTCGGACGGAAGAATAGCCCCGGTGCTATATTTCCGTCCGACGGACGAATAGATTTTACCATTCAGTTAAGAGAAAAAATATTTTGAAAAAATACTTCCATAAGAGCCTGTGTACTAAAAGGGTGGGGTAAAAAACTCTGAAAAAAAACTGAAAACGGAAACGAGAAACATTAGTTGCAAACCTTTTCTTTATACTTTAATAAAGGAGAAGAAATACAAATGCAAAGTAGGAATTGCATGAAAAATTTAATTCATCGGAAAACTAAATATTTGATCCGAACAAAAAGCCTGCAGTTTTTATCCATCCTGTGTAATGTATGAAGTTTGACGAGTTTCCGCTGTCCTTGTGGTTTTTGATAATTTTGAATTATATCTCCTCAACAAAATATAAATCATTGGCTCAGGTGGTAAGGTACTGGATTCGGAACACGAAATATAGACGTTCTAATCCAGCTACTACAATCCAGCAACTACTACTACTAGACAAAAATATTAAAATTTTCTTTATTGATTATTGAAATAAAGTTAATTTAAATATAAGAATTAAAAGCAATGAAAAGCCCAAGGCCCCTTTCATAATCCCTCCAAGGTTTTTTTAAGCCCTTAGCACCTTCCACCCCTTTTCTGCATCAATGTAAGAGGATTGTGTTTTGCGGAGAGTTTCATACGTATATATGTCTTGATCTTTTTCGTCGAGTAAAAAATAAGTCGATGGGGCATCTGGGACACAACTGCTGGACATAATCATCTGGCAAATTTGTCGATGATCATCAACAATTTACAGATGACTCTTCTTAGGGTGAAGAGGCAAAACTCCTTTTCGTAAAACAAGATTTTAACATTTGAAAAAAATTCTTAAGGCTATAAATAACAGAGCTCTATAACACATGTTTTGATTGCTTTGCCTAGCCTGCTTGTATCTATAGTCTGGAAATTTTACTTTCACTAATTTTAATTCACATGGCAACTTCGTTAGTCCATCTACTATTATTATTATTATTATTATCCCAGGATTTATATAGCGCTTTTTCATAAAATGGTCAAAGCGCTTACATTGGGCAGAGACAAACTTGCGTAACTACATGTATGCTATCTTAAAGAGATGCGTCTTGAGACGAGATCTAAACAACGACATAGAATTGATCGCCCTAATATCCTCCGATAGTTTGTTCCAGAGCGTCGGAGCAGCATGACTGAAAGAGCGAGCACCGTACGTCTCCAGACGAATCCTAGGGATACATGGAAAGCTAGGAGACGTTGCTGATCGGGACTGCGATGCTGGACGATAGGGTTTGATGAGTTCAGATAAGTAGGCTGGAGCAGATCCATGAAGGCATTGGAACGTTAAAACGAGGATCTTGAATACTATACTGCTCTTAATCGGGAGCCAGTGGAGGTCCTTCAGATGCGGAGTAATGTGATCATGCTTCTTCACTCTTTTCACCATTCTCGCAGCCTTGCTTTGGACTAATTTAAGTGTGTCCAGCAGCTTGTCGGGGAGCCCATACAAAAGAAAGTTTGCAGCTGTCGATGGTGTGGAGAAAACAAAAGCATGCATAAGCTTCTCAGTGGTAGAGTCGTCCAGGAATCTGCGAATTCAGTCGATGCTCCAAATGTGGAAACTAGCTCTCTTGCATAGGCTCTGTACTTGCTTCTCCATTGAGAGATGTCCATCGATGATGACGTCCAGGTTCTTGACTAAGGCACGAGGGGTCAAGCTGCTCTCGCCAACCTGAAGAGGCATCGGAGAAGGTTGACAGCAGTTACTATAGCCTATATTTCGTTACGTGACCAAGTGGGGCTACCAGTCTAGTTCATATCGTATCTAGACTTTGGTCTTTATGTAGATGGAGTGTAGAGATTATACATATTGTTGACACCTTATCGCTGATAAATATAATTTAACATGCTCAAATATCGAGTGTTTTAATCTTGTGGGTTATCCCATGTCTCAATTTTGTTGATTTTCCGTTGGGGTCCGTTGTTTGCTTCACCAAACCAATAATACTAAAACAAATGTGGAAAAATCCAGATTTCCAAACGATGCGTGAAATGTTATAACTCAACTATATTCATATCTCAATCTAAATAACAGCCAAATCGATGCAAGAAAGATAAAGAAAACCTGAAATGGGCTGCTATAAATTGTGGTGCATATTTCATAATTATAAAGTATACTGTAATTCACTGTGATTTAAACAAATGAGTAAAAAAATGATTTGTTTCTCTATCCCTACCTATGTAATTAGTGTGTTATTCATTTTCTGCTCCTCCGTGACCCCTTCCTTCAGCGAGTTTCCCCTTTTCTTAGCAGGTAAATTGCGTGAACTAGAAGTAAAATTGGAGACGAATGCAAATTCACAGGAAAAGATAAATATACTGCTGGTTAATAAAGTTGGAGAACTTGAAAAAAAAGTAAAACAACTGGAGACTAACCTTGAACAATATGTAAATCCATTCATTTTCTTTTTTACTCTTTACTTAAGTTTATTATTTAGAAAATTCACTTCATAATTTTGTGTAAACTAGAAGGAAATAAGGAAAGATTTGGAATTTAAAGTAACGGAATTAGAAGCCGAAGTTCAGCTGAGATACAAAGTCTATCAAAGGCAAGAAAAGATATCAAATCTCAATGGAATAAGGAGTGGAATCCCAAGGACATGCACAGAACTCCGAGAGGCAGATCCATCACTTGCCTCAGGAATTTATTCGATCGACCCGGATGGTGAAGGTGTCGGTGGTGACCCGATCTACGTTTACTGCAACATGACGTCAGGTATAAAAAAACTGATTTGAATCATCATAATTTGTTTAATATGCCTATGGTTATCAAATTAATTTATAGATTGAATTGTATTTCACAAATAGGATCAACCATAATTTCGCATGACAGCGAATCGAGCTATGATGTTGGTCACTGCTACTATCCCGGATGTTATTCACGATCGATCAATTATAACGCGTCCATGGGACAATTAAAAGCTTTGGCCAAATTATCAGCTGAATGTCACCAATCAATTAAAGTCAGTCAGTTAATTATTTGATTTCCATTTATTTGAATGGGTTTGGTCTAGTCAATAAATGTAAGAATTATCTTTTAATAAAAAAAAATTACTACATCAGTACGATTGCTATTATGCCCCGTTCGAATTCGACAAAGTACCTTACGCCTGGTGGAACGACAGAGACGGAAGAACGAAATACTTTTGGGCTGGAAATAACACGGACGGAATTCACACCTGTCAGTGTGGAATCAACGGAAATTGTTTGGATAATTCATTGAAGTGCAATTGCGACACGGCGGCTCCAATTCAATTAGTGGACGAGGGTAAGTTCTGACAATTGTTTGAATTTATCAGGAAAATAAATAAATTTTTAAAATATTTATCAAAGGTTACATCACGGACAAAAGAGTTCTGCCAGTCACTGCCCTGAATTTTGGTCGAACTCATTTGGAAACTTCAACCGGTATTCACACATTGGGCAGATTCGAGTGCTCTGGATCAATGCCCTTCAATTATTTACCAACATCGTGTAAAGACTTGTTGTTCAGCGGCCACACCCTGAAAGGATTTTATTCTGTTATGGGATTTGAAATGATGGAAACTGTTTACTGCAATTTTGCGAAACTTCCCGAAGACGAGGGTAGATATTTTATTTTTACGCAGTATTTAATTGAAGTTATTATTATTTAATCATTTACATAATATTTAAAAGGTTTTGAGATATGGATCGGATACACCGACGTCAAATCAGCATCCGTCCATTTCTACGTGCAGAGAAATGCTTCATTCTCCGAAGGTGGAACTCCGATTCCATTTGATTTCGCGCGTGTGAACATGGGAAATGCAATGAATTTGACATCGGGAGTATTTACAGCACCGCGAACAGGAGTTTACTTCTTTTCCTTCACGGGAACAGCACAATTTACGGCTTCACCGTCCGTTTGGTTAGGGATTGGTCTTTATTTAAATGGGGGTCAAATGGGATTGAGTTGGATCGAAGAGGCAAACATCACCGCTCGTAAACTTGGCATATTGGGGCTCCAGTCGACGCTGAATTTGAAGAAGGGAGATCAAGTCTGGCTGAAGATTTCTGACATGGCATCAGTCCGTGTCACTGTTTGACGACGATCACCATCACACCCATTTCACTGGTTTTATGTTGGAAGAGGAAACTTTCGCTTCCCTTTAAAATTTAGTACTAACGGATTGACTAGTAATCGAATAATACATGAATTTTCTTTATTACTTTCGATTTAGGGGACGAGTGGAAGAAAATTCATAAGATTTTTATTATTGAAAGTGGCGTAAATTTTTAAGCCCATATTTCTGAAAAGATAACCAATACACAAAAAATGTAAGCTAGAGTATTTGTACATAAATTTAAAAGGGACTAGGTGAGAACGGTAACGAAATAAAAAAAAAACACTTCCAGGTTTCATATCGTCCGTCGCCAAATTTATTAAATACAAATTTATACAAAAAATCATTTTATTTTTATTTCGACATTTGCAATCATAGTTTCCCGTAGGGATTCAGGGATTCTGTACAGCTTGCTTGGACATACGTTAGGAAAGTTGCTAATTCTTACCAATAGGTGGCGTAAGGATAAAATTTTCAAGTTGCACTGTCCGCTATGGCACGCCATTTCCAACATGCAAAAAAAAAAAAAAAAAAAAAGCCATCGCCATCTACCGGTCAAATTTTGACTACACCAAAATTTTTTTATTCTTTGTTTTACACCCTTCTGTCTTACAAATACTGGTACTAGTGGTGTCAATTCTGTCTTACTTATACAAATAAGTGGCATTAGTTAAATAATATAAGTGGAATGGTCAAGGAGGTAACTCCAGAGCGATTGCGAAACTGCCTAAGTAAGTTTGTATATACTACCTGTTTGCTTATTATGTATGCCAGGACAGATATTTCATTTTCATTGGCCATCAGATAGAGGATATGGAATCAAGGAAATGGCAAGTTATTTTGGATATACAACAAGAACTATCGAAAAGAAATTAAACCACTTTGGTATCACTATTCGACAGCATTGATATTCTTTAATAAGCGACGAAGAGCTAACCGAAACAATTGCTGATATTATAAATGAGGGAGATGATTTGGGTATGTCCCTTTTATAAATTATTATGTATTATTTTAAAAATTTACTAATTCTTAATAATGTGCTTTTGTTTGAATGTGCAACATAGGTGAAATTATAATTGATGCAAGGTTGAAAAGACTTGGGTATCATATTCAGAGATATCGTATTCGAGAAGTATTACTAATAATAATTCGGGAAGAAGAAAGGGCGATAAAGCGAATCAAACGTAGACAATATTACTGTCGTGCGCCTTTGTCACTCGTCCACATTGATACCTACCACAAATGTATCAGGTATACTTGAGTGAAATTCCAATGTTTTATGTAATTTGACTACTACAATTGGGTAGGTGGCGATTTGTTGTACACTCAGCCATTGATGGCTTTTCTCGAAAGATTCTATACATGAAGGTGGCAAACAACAATAAAGCATCTACTGCTTTAAATTTCTTCAAGAGAGCTACCATGAAACAAATGCCATCTCGCTTAAGGTTGGTCTGTAGTGGACTAATTTGATTTTATTCAATGGTATATGTTTTTATTTTATTTTTCAGAATTGATAAGGGGTCAGAGAATAAGGGCATAATGGCCTATTTCATGTGGATGCGAGGAGCAGGTCGATCAAGTGTTATAGCCGGACGGTCTGTTCATAACGTACGCATAGAAAGACATTGGCGGGACGCAAGGGCCTTGTGCATGGGGAAATATCGAAAGAAATTCTAGTAAGTACATTTTCTATTAAACAGCACATTTTGTAGGACTGAAAAAACATAATAAGATTGAATCTTTATCATTTTAAATTTGGCAACAAAATATTTTACGTTTCTACTTTAATTTTATTTTCTAGCTTAATGGAACACGCTGGAATACTTGATCATCGCAGCGAAACTGATTTATACTGCTTACATAAAGTTTTCTTTTCACTAATGAGAAAATCGGTGAGAACACATGTTGAATCGTGGAACCTCCACAAACATCGCTCATTAAGACACAAGTCTCCTTCCTTTGTTTTCAAAGAGGCATTGCGAGCTCTCAAAAAGTATTCTTCGAATAACAATAAAAGATTTACAGAGCTCCACCAGGTACTGCCCCAAATTGCCATTTGTCATTTAAGATTACCATAATTTCTTGTTTATGTATGTTACGTAGAAAAACTGGAAATCTTTGGCAAAAGGTACTCTCTTCATTAAAAATCGTCGACAAAACATTTCTTTCTTTGTCGTTTATCACTCTTTGTTGTGCTGTGTGAATCTTCGCTGTAAAATCTGAACTTAAAAATTGTCATTAAATTTTAAAGAAAAGTGTAAATTGTTACGCTATATTCGTTTTGTTTTCATTTTAGTGCAATGGCCAAACACAAGAAGAAAGATAAGAGTGACAACGTGTGTATAAAATCAATAAAATCTATTAATAGTAAATTAACATTGATTGAATTTTCCGGCTTGCCATTTTATCATTTATGTTCGAAATCTTTGCCTCCTTTTTCGTATTATTTGAAAAATATAGTTATGTTTTCGTATCCTGTTTGTCTTCACATAATGCTTTGTTTTCCTGAAATTTCTCACAGGAAAAGAGAGTAACACAAGAGTATTTTGATCACACATCTCTGCTGGTGAAAGAGGAAAATAGAAGATCAAAAATTTTACTAAAGGATGTAAGTTATAACACTCCGTATAAATTTATTTGATTTGCAGTTCATGTTGTTTCATTCTAATGTGGGAAAATGCCAAAGAGGTAAGGGATTCCGAAGAGGATTTGCTTATTGTCGATGAGGTATGCAACACAACGTTCAAGATGGCAAACATTAAAGAAGAAAAAGATGAAGAAATGGAAAACACCCTTGAAAACTCTGGTTCGAACTTCGAAGACCGTCACAAAAAATTCTGCTGCTAGTTCAAGTAAAAACCCTAGCCAGAAAGTAAAAACACGAAGCTCTTCATCAAGTAGCTCAGCCTCCAAATCAAGTTCTTCATCTAAAATCTCAAGTTCAGATGTCAGCTCATCGTCATCTTTGACCTCATCAACTTCATCGTCTAGCGAAAAAAAAAAACAAAAGGAAGAAAAAAGCCTTGAAGAGATCATCCAAACGATCAAAAAGCTCTAGGAAAGCAAAAAAATCCAAACGCAAGTCAAAAAAGATTTCCCGTAAGAAGCAAAGTGACACATCAAATTCTCCGAATTTGTATGCCCAATATAACAAAGTTGCTGGGCAACCAATGGGAAAAAAAGGAAAGGAAGGGACTTCAAGAAACTTACCCCAAAACTAGTGAATTGACCCAAAAAAGTAATTTATCTCGAACCTTTTATTTTTATAAGTTTCATTTTTATTCAATACTGTTTTTGTATTTTCAGAGGAAGAAACTGTTGGCAGGAAAGGTTAAAAATTTCGTTTTTCTGTCTGCCCCATGCCCTTAGTGACAGTGTTCCACCCTTCCGTGAATGGACACGTCTTATTGGATATGGTGTTGGACAAAAGCTGAACCAATTGAATTATGATGCCACCTCAAAGGAACTAGTTGGATCTTTGTATAAGTATGAACATTAATTTTCATTTGATCATTTCGATTTCTTATTTTTCTATTTTGAATAGGGAATTTCCGGCCCTCAATGGAATACAGTTCTCATATGCCAAGGCGAGAAATGGTATTATTAAAGAAGACGATATCATTGATAATTCAGCCAACATGGCTACCTTGAAGGTGACTGTATCTTTTAATTATTTTGTCATTCCTATATCAGTTGAAAAATCAGTAAAAAGATGTAACAATTGGTTAATTCCCCTATCTATGCAGAGTGCCATCGGATCTGCTGGAGATATTTTCATTATTCCACACCGGGACTTACATCTACCAACGGATCCAGTCGGCATGCGAGTAAAATGCCCTGACTGCGGTGAAAACATTCTGTCCTGTGACATAGCCTACTTTATTATAGGAAGCCGGGCTTCCTAGGCCCAAAGGAAGGATATCTCTCGCGTGTTTCAAAATTGAAGCCTACTTTGCTCACCTTTCCTCCGATTTCCCATCCTCCAAGTAGACCCACGGGAGCCGTCTGGTGATAGAAATAATGACACCTCAGGGTGAAAGTTAAATAAAAAGGGGGGCTCTTTCTATTCTGGCGGCAAAAAACGACGCCCTCTATCTTACAATCTCATTCCCTTCCTTCGCGAATTTAATCATATCGATAGAAACGTAAACAAATCCGTGTTTTCAAATATCGTCACTAGACGATAAATTGGCTCCCGTGGGTCTTCTTAGGGCGGAGCCAAATAAGAGGAAGGGAACCCAAATTGGCTTCAAGAAAAAGCCCAAACCGTTGGGCTTCCTATAATAAAGTAGGCTATGCCTGTGACAGCAGAGAGCATTCTGCCACCCATCTACGGTAGGACTAAAGCATATTTTGAATAATATGGGGTGAAATGCATACTTATTTGTGGTTTTATTTTCCTATTTAGGGATGAATCTTTTTTTCGTCAAGAAGGGGTGAAAATAACCTACGAAAGAAAAAAAGTAAACAAGGATGCTGATGGACCAAAAGATGATAAAAGATCCACGTACGTCCTTCGCAACTTCTTCGTCTTTTATCATATTTCAAATTATGACTGCCGTTGCAATGTGCAGAACAACTAAGAATAATGTTAAGCGTAATGTATTCAAGTTTGTATTTCGTTTATTTGTGTTAGTGTATTCTCGAGTGTATGCTTGACCTTGTTTATTACCTGGATCTTTTCACTTAGAAAATAACTCACACACAAAGAAAATAACACTCACACTTAGAAAAACAATACAGATTTTTAACCTTCTATCTATTCAAAATAATAGCATAAACTGTTCGGTTAAAAAAAATTTGTCCAAAATTTGACCGCTAGATGGCGCTGGCATTTTTTTTTTTAATATTTTTTTTCCACATCTAAATGAAGGAATAAGCAATAAAGTTCATTTTTCAAAATTAAAACATTCTTACTACACGCTAATTTTTATATTGATAGTAATTACACTAAATTTTTATATTTTCGGGAGAGCTTGAGGGCATGTGAGGTAAAACAGAGAAATTAAATGCTAAAATTTAAATAGTATATGCATATTTTTCCATTATATGGGAGAATTTCTTTGATCACATTGGTTCAGACATGGAACTAAATTGAATGCAAACTCAGGTCAGGTGTGAACTCCCTTGATATATTAGTAAACTTCCGGTAGCACGAATTTGACAGTGAAGCGTGTACGTTTAGAAGAAATTATGCCAATTCCAAAAGTTATACAAGATGGCCCAAGACAAAAGAAGAGAACCCGTATCGGAAGAAGCCGCGTGTTAACTGATCCCGAGGAAATGAATCAACTACAATTGGACTATTTAAAAAAACAAGAAAAGGAGCAAAATAAAGACAATTGTAAGAAATCGCGATCAGCTAAACCTCTCTTGTCGAACAAAGAAAATATCTCAGAAAAAGGCAAACTCGTCGCTGGGAAAAGCAATATGAATTCAGTTCCAGAAAAGGAGCCTTTAAAGAAAACACGATCAGCTAATCCTCGCTTGTCGAACAAAGAAAATATCCCAGTTGCTGGGAAAAGCAATATGAATTCAGTTCCAGAAAAGGATCCTTTAAAGAAAACACGATCGGCTAATCCTCGCTTGTCGAACAAAGAAAATATCCCAGTTGCTGGGAAAATCAATATGAATTCAGTTCCAGAAAAGGATCCTTTAAAGAAAACACGATCGGCTAATCCTCGCTTGTCGAACAAAGAAAATATCCCAGTTGCTGGGAAAAGCAATATGAATTCAGTTCCAGAAAAGGATCCTTTAAAGAAAACACGATCGGCTAATCCTCGCTTGTCGAACAATGAAAATATCCCAGAAAAAGACAAACTTGTTGCTGTGAAAAACAATCTTACTTCAGTTCAAGAAAAGGAGCCTTTAGTCGTCCTAAACCGTCAATCTTGAGTTGCAAAAAAACCAGCTTTTTTAACACAAAACTATTTGTTTGATTAGGTTATTCACATGAGCAATGCATCATTCTGTTTTCTGTGATATACGTTGTCTTATTTATAATCAATGATTCTGTATTTGTTTAACAAGACAATTTACGAAACCTAATCTGCCAGACATTTAATTGTGTTTTGTTCATTGACAGTTAAATTGATTGAACTGGTAACACCTTATCTAACTGTTTCATCATTAAGAACTGGTTAATCACGACACTTGGTTAAAAACTAAATAAACATTGAAAGGAAAAGACAGAGATTTCTCACATCTATTCAAACTCTCATTGAGTCGTAATCCTTATGTAGCGAATTACAGTTGTGTTACATTCCAAATAGTAAAGCAATGAGTTTCAATTTTTGAACAGATAATCTCAAGACTTAGTCTACATAATCTCCTTGATTCTTCACCACTCTCTCAAGATTGGCTGTAATGTTGTTTAGAAGACTGAAAACAAAGTCTTTAGTGCACACCTTCTGCCAAACTTTAAAAATTTCTTCCCATAGGCGCTGCTCACTAAACACTTTAATTTGGTTTTCATTCAGCTCGTTGATCATCACCTTCCACAGCCATTCTACAGGCATTATGTCGCCAAAACACCTGGGCCAATCGAGAAGAATCAAATCATTTCTTTTTTCACTGTAGAACTTTTTCATAGCAGCAGAATGGTGAACCGGAAACCCGTATAAAAAAAAACAATCTTGTAATGAATATAATAATATATAATTTACAAAGTAGTAACTTACCAGTCATGGACATATTGAATCATGTTCGATGAAGTTTGTTCTCTCAATGGAAGCACATGATTTTCAAGAAGATTGCTGTATTTAGCTGAATTAAGTCTACCATCAACTCGAGAAATTGTAGAGTTGATTGTTGACATACAGCTCCAAGCAAGAACAGTATTGGGAATGTAAGCTTGTTCTGATTGGTGATATAAAGAGATTGTTCCGTTGTCTTCAAACCTAACAAGTATCAAGATGTGTATGTAAGTAACATGACTAATGATAATATACTGAACAGCTGAGCAAATGTGTTGCACTTTACCTGAACCGTTGACTGTCTCCATAAGCAACACCAATTGTATATTTTTCACCATTCTTCAACATGTTTTTGGCAGCTGAAGCTCTTGACATTTTTTGGTCGAGTGTCAAATCAGGACGAAACATATTGTTTGAAGATAAAACCAAACACACGAAATCGGGAAAAGGTTTCAATCCACTAAATGTAAATTATAAATGTTTAGTTTGGTCTTATTAATACAAAAATGAAATAAATTAAACCTACAATGGGTCTCAAAATTTGAAATCCTAAATTCGTTTGTGTTTTCACTTGTCAGTTCGCACAAATACGTCTAAACAGCAATATTTTGGCCCCTCCTACAGCTCCACCCACAGGAGGTGCTAAAATGTCCTGTTTTACCCCGTTAAATGTGTCCCATTCAACCCGGACCCAACTAATGTCAAATAAACTAAAATATAATATATTTAGGAATACAATTTGTATAAAATAAAAGTACCCCCTTAAACTAGAAAAAAAAGCCTATCAAACAGCTATCTGGGTTTAATCATAACGTTTCTTAAAGTATAAAAAAATTAAAAAACTAAACGCTTGAAATATTTTTTCAGATTTTCATTTTTTAAATTTCCCATATAACTAAAAAAATAAACAAAATTTCAGATAAAAAAGTTTAGAGGACAAATAAAACGTAATTTAGCATACTTAGTATTTATTTCGTAATTTTTTAAAAACTTTTACATATTTTAATTGCTCTGTCCATTATTGCCCCGTGTCCAACATAGCCCCGGTCTCCCCTACTGACTTTTACTAACGGGAATGCATTAACGAGATTCATAGCTAGCTTGGATAGCCAGGGCTTACTTGTTTATTGCTTCATTTTTCCCTATCTGCGATTGAGAAATGAGTGGGGCTTCAGCTCTTTTTTCTTCGTCAGCTCATTTTTGTAGTCATCTTTTGATCCTTTGGCTTGCACATGACTTGTTCCCTAATTAATAAGTCATCAAATTGTGAGTTCAGCTTATTTAGTTTCGATATCATTAACCTTTGTTTTCACCAAATCCAACACCTCAGTGACGTGCCCAAGTGTCACAGTGGGATTGGTTTTTAGAATTCTATCCCTGCTCTCCATGAATGGCCAGAGTAGTCGCCCCTGTGCAACTAATAGGTCTTTCTTGGACTCACACAGGTCTATATAATGGCGCTTCAGATTTTCCATTTAACGGAGCAATCTATATATGACCTTTCATTGCACCCAACATTCTTCATATGTTTTGAAACTTAGTTAATGATAAACGAAATATATAAAATATGTTAAAGATGGAAAAAAAGGGAACACAAACAAAACGTGGTAGTATAATAAGAATAATAGTCTTGCCTTTTTCCATAGTTTTCTTTTTGGCTTTTTTGCGGTATTAAAGTCAACCCTCATGGTCTTATAGATATCAATCAAATATTATTCGGTTTCCTCTTCCGTCCAAAACCTTTTGTTTCGACCAAAATCCTTGTCATCTGTTGAGGTTGAAGCTCTAGGGACTTGCAAATCATCGTTATTTAAACTTTCTTCTCCATTCGCAAAATCAGTTCTCTTTGTAGCCGCAATCCTCTTTTTCACCAAAACAGTTAGGCGAGTTTCTTTCTTTCTTTTACCTGCTTTTTTGATTGCCAGCTTGTTTGCAACGCGAATCTCTCCCCCACTGATCATGACACGTGCTGTTGCACCACTTCTATAGGTGACGGACCATCAAATGAATCGATGTCCCCAATAAAAATTTCTTTTGTAGATTTACCGATGACGGACGGAACGTTAACTACGCAATTATTCTGTCGATCTTTTCGATCCGTGTCGCTAATGTTCAACGTCCTTTATTCTTTCTTGGCCCACCACCTGTATCTTTCGGCCCATTGCATTTCCCTTTCGGTTCATTTTCTCTCTTTCTCGGCCCAATCCTCCTCTCTCTCTCCCCTTTCTCTCTCTACGCGTTCTCTCTCTCACGTTCCTTCACTTCACGTTCCCTCTCTTCACTTTTATTCTCTTACTGTTGACGAACGTGCATCGACCCTGGCCAGACAGTGCTTACTGATGTAAATTTGAGGTTTTTGGTGCAAGTTGCTTGAAGGATTAAAGCACAAAGCTTCTTGCGACATTTATAAGCGGCAATACGTTCAAGGGGTTGGGCAATTTTTATAAGTGTGCCGTCGAGCACACCTGCAATAGAATCATGACAAACCGTTATTATTATTGTTGCCTTGCGTTTCAGATAATTTATCAATACTGCGAGGAAGATGAAATTCGTCGCTGATTGCATGATACTCGTTGCGTTCAGGCAAACGAATAAAATTGGTGGCGTGATCCATTATTACTTTGCAAGTAGAAAGGAAGATATAGTGGGCATCACCTGGTTTTTGGTAATACATAATAAATGTATAATATGCACTAGGGAAAAATGGCCGCAATTCAATCATGGAATTTAAAAACTATTACCTGGCAAGATACCAAGCCGGTCTCCAATGGCCCTAAAAGAGTTTTGGTTTCCAATAGTCAATAGAAATAATAAAAGCTTTGCGCATGGAGGAAGGGTTCTATTATAGACCAAAGTGTTATGTGTCACGGTCAAATACAGTGTAAACCTCTGCAATAGCACCTAAGTGACATGAAAAGTTAATTACAGTAATTTGATTTCTTACGATATGAATTTTAAAACTTCATAAGCGTTATGACTCATTCTGAAATGTTGTTTGAATAAATCTTCAGTATATTTTCAAACTGTGTTTTGTATATAATTAGCTATAGAAACATAAGGCGTAGGGCCAATCAACGTCGGGGTTTATTATCCATGTAGTGTTGTTTTGCGTATTCGTCTATTAAATCTACCTCTATATCGTCGTTGATTATCACTTCTTGCACTGCCACAAGCAATAGTTGTAACTCTGCCATTTCTGTTGAGTCCCGGAATAAAACTGGCAAAATTCGTAGACAATAGTCCCACTTTTAAAACACCCGTCTAATTACCCGATGGGTTCTAATCAGGTTTTTTTCTGGTATGGCGTTTTTAGTACTAGATGGTTTTGGTCGTTAGGCAAGTGAAAAAAATAATAGAGTTTCTCTTGAGGGATAGGGGTAGTTTTTTTAAGTGAGTTAAATGACTACTTTTATTCGGAAGCCCTAAGACTTTGTTTACGAGCCATACGAGGGACTTAGAAAATGTCAGTGTTGTTTAAGTGTCAGCTTTAATAGTAAATGCAAATTAGATCATTATTATTGTTTAATGATTTGGTCCACTTTATTCTTTCGATTCCTGAAAAAATTTATTTCTGCTCCTGCGACCAACCACCTGAAACTGAATGTGAGTTACGGATACCAGCCACCAGAAGCCAAATTGGAAATCATTCCGGATAATATTAACATATCCGGCAACCGATATGATTCTATGATCAATAAACCTGCTGATGAATATAGACAATTCAGAAGATAACTAGTTATAAACGAAAACGCCGAAGGCGAGGAATTTGTCACCCAGATATATCAACTGGTATTTGATTTAGCTCAAGGGAACTCCAGCTTCCTAAAGATACGAACAGCTTTCCTTGGGAAAAGAAATAAAGTACCCCAATCAGTTAGAGTCAGCACTATTGTCAGATCGAGTTAGAGTCATCACTACTGGAACAATCTACAAATAAAAGGGAGCTCCAACAGCAAGTATTAGATCTTGGCCGAGAAAAAACTTGTAACAGAAAAAAATGCCGAGGACAAAGCTTAGTACACTATCACCATTCGTTACTTCCATATTGTTTAATAGAATCCGTAAAATGGAAAAGAAACTGCAGAAGCCTAATGCAAGGACCGGAAACCAACAACCATAAGTTTTGGATGTGGAACTGATTTTAAAGTGGTTCGTGTCGAGATACAAATGGATTCAAAGACCGTAAAAGACGTGGAATGTGGATCGGAAGTGCTGCTTCTGCTACCTTATACCATACAGCAAAGCACAACCGACGATTCTTACGGATTGGAACTAAATACCAAACCTATAAATCAGTTTTTGAAACAGCGTTATACTTTCCACATTCCTACCAATGGCCAACCCAAATCGGTTTAAGAGGCCGTACCAAAACTTGAAGTTACGTTTGAAACCAGTTATATATGATACCGGAATAAACCAATAGGGCTGTTCGACATATTTTTTAACATTTTTTTTCATCGCGAAATGCAACAGTTGAAGTATTTCGTCTGCTACTACGTAATTTTGGGAAATTAAACAAACGCAAAAGTTTATAATCTATCTTATTTCCTGCATTTAAATATTTCAATTAATTAAACGATTATTAAAATAAAAAGTTAAAATGAAATATGACTGATTTTAAATTTTTGCATTTGTTTACATTCTTAAATTTACAGCCAAGTTTTCTTATTGAAAAACATGGCTTACCAAAATAAAGCATTTCTTTCGCTATTTACGATAACATTTTATTAACTTATTCAGATATAATTATTGCATTAATTATCTCGAAATATACCAGTTTAAATAGTTCATTTGTCAAAAAACAATTCGTCAACATAAACCGAATATCGAATAACATATTAGACAATTTTGGATACAATAAACCCCCTGAATAGTACCATAATACCCTACCTTCTACCCTACCCCCTACTATATATTCTTTAAAGACCTTCGTATATTACCATATATATGTACCCTCAGGGATAAACCATTAAGAGAGATAAACATTTTTGAAAATTCTCAGTGGGATGACTGAATTAATGACTTTGCTGCCAGAGCTAAAGAACCCGTTGGATAGTAATGTTTCCCCTTGGATATTTTCTCAAAATTGCAGCTGACTTTTTGAATTCGATAGTGCAAAATGGTCTTAATAATGAATGTTTTAACGGCTCTGATCAGCGCCATTTGTGGTCATCTTCTGACACTGCGTGATTTTTTTCTATTTTCCTCACTAAAATACAGGCTTGTTAATATCGCCAAAAAAAAGTATTGCCGATTACGATAGCGATATTGGTGTTTTTTTTATTGCCGATTAACGCACGATGAAGTTTAAAAAAAGTATCGGTGCGATAATCGGCGATAGTCGCCGATACTTTTTACAACGTTGCAAAATTTTAAAAAATTTTCCAAATATTTTAATTCATTACAATGTTCCGTCGGGTTATTTCTTTGAAGGACAATTTTCACATATAAAAAGATAATTCCTTGGTTTTTCAGCTCGGCCATGGTATTTAAAATTACTTGGATGGACAAATACACCACTATAGTGCTCATCCATTTTCAGCTGTCACTTAATGCTACTTAAAAGTAGCCTGATAATTTAATAAAAAATTATCGCTATCGCGTCATCGGCGATGAAATCGCGATTATCGATCGATACTGATTTCGAATTCTATCGCGCAATAATCGCTCGAACACAAAATTCTATTGCCGATGACGATTTCATCGTTCATCGCGGCGATATTAACAAGCCTGCTAAAATATAAAAAAAAACACAAATCTAGTAAAGAAACGGCTTATGCAAATTATTTGAACAGCAATCTCGTAAATAAACTTAACCTAAAGGAAAACATAAATCTTTATAGCCGTCTTCTTTTAAAGATAAACACACGAAATGCGACACCCGAAAACTAGATGTTCAGACATAACCCGTATAGTTCGACTTTCGACCTGGCAACTCAAAAGTGGATTGTGTTTCTTTGTTTGTGACATGTAGTATGAGTCTGCTGGCCAAAGGATCAAGATGTCTGGAATGTGTTCCCATTTTAGATTGGTTACTTTAATTCTATACTTATTGGCTGTTGATTTACTTGTTGTTACCTCCAGAAGTTTTCCAGATCGACGAACAGTTCAGCTTCATCGCAATAGTAATCAGTACAGAGTGAACAACAATCGCCCTATCATCGGTATTTTAAAAAATTTTTCCTTTTTTTGATCGTAAAATAATAATTTGAGGAATTTACTGGTTGAATAAGGAATCTTATCACAAGATCTGTCAAAGTCCATGGCATCCGTTTCCCCGGGAAGTACAAGTTACGTTGCTGCGTCATATGTCAAGTGGGTGGAAGGTCAGGGAGCTCGAGTCGTACCGATAAAGTATTTTACATTTTTTACATTTTGTTAAGCGCCTAACCAAACTGTTTAAACTTAGAATAAATCAATCTCGGGCCTATTACAAGACTATCTTTAAATCCATTAATGGGTATGTTTTCTTATGGGCTTATTTTATAACACAGTTTAGCCATTATCATTAATGAATATAGATTGCTTATTCCTGGTGGTGGAGCAAGTTTGTTAACATCAGGTTATAGCAAAGCTGGGTCCATATTATATGAATTGGTCATCGAAGCTAACAACAACGGAGATTTCTTCCCGGTTTGGGGAACCTGTTTGGGCTTTGAACTGCTTCTCTATCTTTCGGCAGCAAAAAGGAATTACCTAACTTCCTGTGAATCTTACAATCGAGCGTCGCAATTGAAATTTCTTTCAGGTGCAATTTTTATTCAAAGCACAATGGGGAAAGTGGTTGAATTACGCATCAAATGTGTGATTATTATTGTCAGATGCTTCTACCAGTGTCTTGTTTGAAAGAGCACCGCTGGCTGTAATGAAGACACTGAGGAAGGAGAAATCAACGTCAAATTTCCATCACTGGTGTATGACGATGGAAAACATGACAACGTCGAGTTTAGACAAATTTTATAGATCTCTGGCCACTTCAACAGATGACAAAAATCTCGAGTTTGTAGCCACCATTGAAGCCGTGAACTATCCTATCTGGGGAGTGCAATTTCATCCTGAGAAGAACGTCTACGAATGGGGTACAAACTTGACTTCAGTGCCACACTCATCGGATGCGGTAAAAGCTGGCCTGTATTTTGGGGATTTCTTTGTTAATCAAGGTGATCAAATTAGTCGTTAATACAATTTCTTTTCTAGTTATAATCATTAGAACATTTATATTTTATCAACAGCTCGAAAGAGTCAACATCGATTCTCTTCGGAACAAGAAGAGGCAAGCAACCTCATTTACAACTACACACCATTGTACACCGGGAACGTATCCAGCAGTTTCCTTCAGTCATACTTTTTTTACTGATCTGAAATAAGAATTTATTTTTCATTATAGGGCGTTCAAAAAAAAGTTGATTCACATAATTACGTAAAATATAGATCAACAAAATTAGTAGTGTACCAATTTCGACTGCTTTTAACATGGCGTTTTATGTGGCTACGTGTCTTAATTTTTTTGGAATAATTAGAAACTTTTGATTTTTTGTTCATTTGTCTGAAAATAGTTAGTAAACTGCTGGCAGTTTCAAAAAATAGACGGGAAAGTTGAACTATAGCCTTTCCTTATTTGATCCTTATTCGATTTCCGTCACACATGAATTTCCGCACGCATATTTTTCCGCACCTCTAAAGGAATTGTGTGCGCCTCTAACGGTTGACGAGTACAATAAAAATCCCCTGGCGGCATAACCAAGACAATAGCCCTTGTACACACCTTACTTACTACGTGAATGAAACGCCTAATTTTTCCCGGGCAATAAAAAATATTAAAACCAGATCAACCCCGATAAAACACAACCTTTTTCCAGAAAATGGGGGAAACCAGGGATCTGCCATAGGTTCAGTATTTGATCGTTTTATGAAAACCCAATTTACATGGGCACATCCATTGAAATCTGGACCACTTTTTGACAGATTTGAGGCCCTTGCTCGTCCCAAGAAGAGGAATTGAAGTATCTATAAAAAAATACTTAGTAAGCAGTTAAGGGCCAAAAAGACATAAATTAGAATATTGAAACGTAACGATTAAAAACTGTAGTCTTTAAAAAAAAAATAAAACAACTAACGAACACAATTTGCCCTTTTTGTGCGATTTGATTGTTGGCTTCGTTGAAGGCTAACATGGAAACCGAACATTTCTGTAATACATCCTCAAGATTGTCTTGATAAAATGTCATTAACCCATAGTAGATAAGACACGCAACAAAAAAGCAACGTCTGTGCAATGTCACCGTCAGGGAACATCAATTTTAAAAAAAAAGAACATCATCATTAGGTGCGAAATTTATCGAACGATGGCTACCTGCAAACGTTAAGGTCCAAATGAGTCCTCAATTGAGATAACACTTAAGACTGCTGTTTGCCGTTGTTGGTCTTACGACACACGCAGTATTGTTGATCACAAAAGGATATCACTGGTAATTGTACAAAAACTGAAATGACGTCATTGCAGTTTTGATCCATCGGAGGAAAAATAGCAACGAAAAATAGCCGAGCAACAAAAGTTGCCGAAGCTGTGGCAGCCAACTTGAGACCACCGCACACCTAAATAATGCTTGCCCTGAGTTGATGTTGCCTTTAAAAAATCTTAAATTTAAACCTTTGTTTAATTTTCATAAATGGAGAAACATGGTGGCAAAAAACATATTTCAATTGTCTCCCTAACTAGTGTTCAATCGTCATCCTTCAGCTATTGGAATAAAACAAAAGATCAAATGAAAGTCTCTTGTTAAGCACACTGTAAGAAATCAGTTGATTTTCTACTTTATTTATAAGGAATGCAAGCAGACCTGGGCGGAGCGCGCACTGAGCTTGAGCGAAACAGGAGCGCGCTCAATTTAAAAAAACGCGAGCGGGAGCTTGAGCGCAGACCTACTGAGCGCGCTCGCTCGAACACTAACGCCATCTATTGGTCAGAAATAAAAACATTTGGTCCAAACTTAGTGCGCCATGAAAAAGTACGCAACTGTACAGACGACTTTCCAAATCTCTTCATTCACGTGTACCTCATTTCTATACGTATAGCAAGTTTGAAGTTTCAAGAGTTTCTCTACACATATTGACCGAAATTAGCTTAAATTATTGAAGATAAAGAAGGAACTTCGAGTTTTTTCATGGCATCTAAACCGAAGAAAAGTAGGGGAAGTAGTTCTAAAGGAGTAAAAGGAAAAGCTAAAGAAAATGAGACTGACATTGAAGTTGAAGCAAGCTCAAATGCTGGTGATCCATCCTCAGCTGCTTGTGAACGTCTTTTTAGCACTGCGGGACTCATTTTTGTTCCAAAACGTACCAGTTTATCGGACAATAATTTTGATAAACTTGTGTTTGTGAAACAAAATGGAAGTTGTTCTCGAAACTGGCAACTTTCTCCATCAAAAACTTGATCATATAATAGCTAGCAAGTTGAACTCTTATCTTTTTTAAGTGTAGGGATTAGGAAATTTTAATACCTTAACCTACTGTGATCCCTTTTAAAAATAGTAAGAGGAGAAAATACAAGTTTTTCACAGAATTTTTTTTATGTGAAGAGCGCGAGCGGAATGCGAGCGCGCTCGCGCTCGCGTTTTTAAAAATGTGAGCTTGAGCGGGAATCCGCTCACTTTTAGGCACTGAGCGGAGAGCGCAGAGCGCGCTCGCGTTTCGGTGAGCGGTGCCCAGGTCTGAATGCAAGTTAGATGGGAAATCTATTGAATGTGTAAAAACCATTCAATCATCCACAGATTTTATTAATGAAACGCTGCAATTAAACTTCTAGGAGGCTATGTACGGCTATGTAGTTGTAAAATGTTTGGTAAGTCATGTACTCAATGTCAATGTTATCACCAACAATTCTCATTGAATTTTTTTTTACTGTGCCACAGGTTACAAGGTCTTATGGGTATTCCCAACCACCTCAGAGTGGTTGAATTGTTCTGGAACATCATGGTGCCATCAATTCTGGCCATTGTGATTGCCCAACTTGGTAAAGTTTATATTGTTCTTATTATTCCCCCTGTTTGTGATAGTTTATACAGCACGAATGCTGCTTAATTAGGTTGAAAGAAATATGTCCACATGTAGTTGTTGTTTTGGGGGGTGTAGTCAATCTTGCTGAAGAAATCTGTATCATGGATTTGCAACGCTGGCATAATAAGAATCCCGGAAGACATCCAGAAGGCCTATTTATATTAGTTATGTCTCAAGTTAACGATTGATAAACTGAACTTTTCTTGCATAGGAATTGTCAGCAACAATTTTGAATTTTTAATCGTCCCAAAACGAAAAAAGGAATGAAGTTACCGTCTACGAACGTATTTCTGTTGAAATAGGGTTGAGTCGTTGGTATAATCTTGAAAGATGATATTGCAATGTCGCCTATAGGAGGGAGCAGAGTGCGTTACGAGTATAGACTGTAGAGAGAGAGAGAGAGAGAGGTACACAGCAGAAAAGACGATATGATTATCCAGATTTCGTTCCAGCTATATAGCCTTTAATGGTAAGTCTGGAATGAAGTCAAAAGCGCAGTCTTCTGTGCTGCTGGCTATTATATTTTGAGTTCTTTTCCCTCCGTTACCTGCAATATTTTTATAGCATATACAAACCACCACATAGACTGACTCCATGGATCATTTTATGCGCTGGTATATACAGTATCCTTCAACAAAATCCGAACGCGATTTTTTTTTATCATCTAGAGAGGGAAAAATGAACTTTCTTATAATGTGTAATCCTTTTCCAAGGTAATGTTGGCGCGATAGACTAAAGGTGGGGAAATTCCCAGACATAGCCTTAGGGGCATTCCTTTGTTATCCTTTTTCTCGTCTATCCTACAGTGTCTTCAAATCAATTTATTAATTATAAAGGGATGGTTGAGGAACTCCATAAGGCCTTGTATCATAAGCCCATGGCTTCAGAAACTGTACCAGTGACCATTCTGCCTCCAGTGAGTGTGTAATTAACTACAACTTTACAAAGTTTTTTTGTCCCGTTTCAAAATTAAAAAATCCCCTAATTCCACCAAAAAACTGTTTTTATTTTTTGACAGAATAACGTGTTTTATTAGTTTTGCATTAAATTATGAAATAAGAGTTTTTAAAACTAATAAAATGTAATTGTTCCCACATTGAATTGATCCATAGACCTTCGTCTTACTATTTCATCGCTCTAACAACTTAGCTACCGATCTGCACAACACCTCTAATCCTTTCACTTCTAGCGATGTTGGCCATGTAGTAAAATTCGACGGAACAAATTTCCCTTTGTGGAAATTTCAGATCTGCCTCACCCTTACCCAGCATGACTTCATCGATGGTAGTTGATAACCGCCATTACCTACAGTTAATGCAGATGGTGATATCACGAATGAAGCTGCTGTCAAGAATTGGAAACTACAAGACAATACAGCTCAATGCTTTATTGCTGCAACCATCGAACAAGACAAACTGCGAACCCTGATGACATGCAAATCAGCTCGTGACATGTGGCTACGTCTAACATCCCAGTACGAGCAGACTGCAGCCGAGAATAAGTATTTCCTTCAGCAACGTTTTTACGAGTACAAATTCCAGGATGGTCATGAAATGTCCTCACATGTAACGGCCGTAAAAGCATTGGCGAACCAGTTAATTGATCTCGGTGTGAACATAGATGAAATACAGGTGGTCACGAAGATAATCTGCACTTTACCTCCAAGCTTTAGGCACATTGTCTCGGTCTGGGATAATTTAGAAGATTCAAAAAAATCACTGGAGTCTCTCACATCCCGCTTATTAAAAGAAGAACCGCGAAACAAAAGCTATGGAGAAGCCCCAAAAGAAGATGCAGCTTTTTTTGCACCAAAACAATTTGAGTGTTCAAACCAACCCGAAGAATCATCATCATCTGGTGATCATCACCAAACGTCAACTAAAAGCAGGCGCAAAAAGAAGTGTACTTTTTGCTCAAACGACGGACACCTTGAAGAGCACTGTTGGACAAAGAAGAGGATCGTGCGAGAATTACAAGCCAAAGCCAGTTCAAAGGCAAACCTTGCACGACATGTACCCCAGTCATCACCCAAGAATGGACGGCCATCTTTTTTTCCAGACGACTACGCTTTCACTTCACGTCTATTGGCTCTTCTATCAAAGATGTATGATAGCCGCGTTAACACTGAATGGTGTATAGACTCGGGAACAACACAACATATGTCTGATCAATTTTCCATGTTCTCAAACTTTACTCCCGTCAAACCAGGTAGCTGGCCAGTTAAGGGAAGAGGAGCCACTAA
Source organism: Daphnia galeata (assembly GCA_030770115.1). Taxonomy (NCBI): domain Eukaryota; kingdom Metazoa; phylum Arthropoda; class Branchiopoda; order Diplostraca; family Daphniidae; genus Daphnia; species Daphnia galeata. The sequence goes on from CM061119.1 coordinate 8,543,077, forward strand.
TCAACCGCTCCAGGCGCTTGGAAAAGGCGATAGACGAATCCGATCAAGAGTCAACGGAGTCTGGTATCACGGATCTCTCACCGGAGTCATTTACGTCCCAGATCTTGGAGCTAATCTATTCTCAGTAAGATCGGCAACAAAGCGAGATTTCCAGGTGACGTTCTCAAGAGACAGCCTCAATTTCAAGCAAATCAAAAATCGTAGCAACAGGTACAAGTTTAATGAATAATCTTTACAAACTTGATATCGAACTCCAAGATGGCGAAATCCAACGCGAAGCCATCGCTTTCAACGCTATGTCAAGCTCTATGACAGAATCCATTCATTTCTGGTATCAGCGACTCGGTCATGTTAGTTTTAAAAATTTGAAGAAAATGCAAGCATCTGATATGGTCTGTACATCAAGGGCTGTACATAAAAAAGGCTGAGGATGAGGACGACTTATTTTGTGAAGGTTGCATTTACGGTAAACATAATCGGCTCCCATTCCCATCAGGAGAACGAACCAGAGCAACACGAATCGGTGGCTTGATCCATTCCGACCTAGTCGGCCCAATGTCGATTCCATCAGTTCGAGGATCCAAGTATTTCCTGGTGTTCAAAGACGACTACAGCTGCTACTCTCAAATCCATTTTATCAAGAAGAAATCCGAAACGGCTGACCTTTTTAAGCAGTATGCTCAGCGTTTGGAGGTCGTGACTGGAAACCAAATCAATACCCTACGGACCGACAATGGTGGCGAGTACTTCGACAACGATTTTGAAGATTGGCTCAAGAGAAAAGGAATCCGCCATGAATCCAGCATGCCAAAAACCCCGGAACAAAACGGTGCTGGAACAGAACTATGGGCAGAAGCCTGTAGCTGTGCTGTCTATCTCCAAAACCGGATGGCAGTAAAAGGAGTAGACGGAAAGACCCCTTATGAAGTGTGGAACGGGGTGAAACCGAACCTTTCACATCTTAGAATCTTCGGCTCAGACGTTTTTCTCCATATTCCAAGAGACGAGAGAGGTAAATTTGATCCTAAGGCCATAAAATGTCAACATGTAGGGTACTGCGAAACCCAAAAGGGTTTCCGCGCGTGGGACCCAGTTGGACGAAAAGTTCATATATCAAGAGACATCATTCATCTTTCTCAAGGACCCTATATCGAGCGAGTGCTGAATAAATTCAAAATGTCACCGTGCCATCCTCGTGGCGTACCAGCTGATCCCCACTCTCGGTTGTCGAAAGCTTTGGAGTTGTCAGAGCAAGAATTCCCGTATCGCGAAGCCATTGGATCACTTATTTTTGCCGTGAGTTGCACCAGGCCTGATATAGCGTACGCCGTGAACCAGGCATCTCAACACTGGAGCAATCCGTCTCGGAACCACTGGGAGGCAGTGAAAAGAATTGTGAGATACCTACGAGGATCAACTAACTTTGGAATAGGTTTTGGATCCACGCATCAACAACTGGTTGTCTACTCCGATTCTGATTATGCACGAGATTTGGACGACAGGTCATCAACAACTGGCGCCATTTGTTTTCTAAATAGAGGCCCTGTCTCCTGGACAAGCCAGAAAAAAATGTGTGTCGCAATCAAGTACAGAGGCGGAATATGTAGCTGCGAGCGTCGCTGCCAATCACGCAACCTGGCTACGAGAAATACTTCGTAAAATAGGATGTGGAGATCCAAGCCCGACCCCACTGCTATGCGATAACCAGGGGGCCATTCGACTAATTCTCAATCCTGAACAGCATAGCAGAACAAAACACATTGATGTGCGTTATCATCTTATCCGCAAGCTTCAAGAAAATGGAGTAATCAAAACAGAATATATCAACACAAGACAACAGCTGGCTGACTTCCTCACAAAACCGCTTGATGGTCCTCTGTTTCCTGCGCCTGCGGTCAGAAGCTGGAATCTACGATTTTGATAATGACTGTAAATGATTTATATATTGTAAATTTGAGTGGGTATGTTGAAATGTACAAATTTACAGTGAGATGGGTCTTCCATCTTCTGTTGCCCGTAGTCATTACTTCTGTGTGTGGTATGTTATGTGGGACAGTTCCAACTACTCGTCACTCTCAGTCTCAAGACAGATTAAATAAAAGTCAGTCCTGTCCACGAAACCATGTTGTTCCTCATCATTGAAAAGCTAACATATAGGTTGGTAAATTTTTTGAAAATATTTTCAAGGCAAAAACCTATGGGACAATAGCCTAAACTAACCTAAGCATACCTCAGGGTAGTTGAATTATATATTTTACGCATTTGTTATACCCCGTATAAATACAATAGCTATAGTATAATGTATAAACGAATTTTTGTCTTTAGGTGTTTAAATTTTGTTCCTAGCAACACGGCCCAAGGATCATTATTTAAAATTAAACCGTTTATTGAGAATTCTGGTGTAACAAACTCTTTTAGAAATAAAATTAAAAAGTTGATTTTCGCATGTGTCACACCCCGTATAAATACAATTGCTAAAAATAAACAAATTTTTGTCTTTGGGGTTCGCATTTCCTTAAACTACTGTACGACTGAATTGTCTAATTCAGGATGGCGAGACTCATTTGCCAGTATATTCTTCGATTCAATAAATATATTGAATCGTCTTTGTTGACACCTAGTCTGTGAATCTGAGACTTAGAGAAACCAAAAGGATTTGCAATCTCTCGCTCACTTTTTTCTCCTTTGATTGTCCAATGGTTTTAGTCCTCTCTGTTAAAGATAGACTTTTGCACAATTGTCAAATTTTCCCCATCTTGAATTAGACTGATTACATATTGTCATTATTCGGCTATCTGTCTTCTTTTTACACAACCTTATTTTAATTATGAGACACTATTGCCAACCATAATTTGTAGAATTGATTCCGTTGCCGCAACTGAAATCTACATCAAAATTTGTAATGCATGGTTTCATTTTTGGTCGTGCCGATAAATGGACCCCCATTATATAGCTCCAAGAAAATTTAAATTGCGTTTTCATTTATTTTGTAAATATGTTCTTTGGTTAATGAAAAAAACAAAACTACACTGAAATTCATTTCTGATTAGTTTTCATGTGTCCAAATTTTTACTTGATGTAACCGGAATTTGTGTAAGTATAAATAAGGCCCCTACGGCATACACAATGCTTAAAGAAGGTCGTGTAGAATCAGCTTCGTCAAAGAATCGGACTCGGACTTGTCAAAATAGGGAAGGATTATCTTGTTTTTATTAATAACAATAAAACTAAAAAGAATTAAGAGCTGAAATTAAAACATCTTTAATCTTAAAACACAAGATATAGTTACTTGAAATTTATTTTACTGTTTGTACTTCGGAAAACCATTTAAGAGGTAAGGAAAATGCAAACTCTCCTTATTTTACAACGAGATTTTAACATTTGGGAAACATTGGCAAGGCTATAAGTTGGATAACTCTGTAATACATGTTTTGATTGCTTTGCATAATGGCTAGTCTGGAAATTTTACTTCCACTAATGTTAATGTTAAGTCAAATGGCAACTTCCTCAATCCATCTACACGCCTGTAGTTGGTTACGTGACTGGGGCTACCAGTCTATTTATATCGTGTCTAGACTTTGGTCTTTATTTAGATGGAATTTAGAGATTAAACATATTGCTTACCACTTATCGCTGATAAATATAATTTAACATGCTCTCATATTGAATGTTTTAATCTTGTGGGTTATCCATGTCTCAACGTGTTGATTGTCCGTTGAGGTCCATTTGCATGCTTGACCAAACAAATAATAGCAAAACAAATGTGGAATAAACAAAATTTCCAAACGGTGCGTGAAAAGTTATGACTCAACTATATTCATATATCAATCTAAATAACAGCCAAATCGCTGCAAGAAAGATTAAGAAAACCTGAAATGGGCTCCTATAAATTTTGGCACATATTTCATCATTATAAAGTATACTGTAATTCACTGTGATTTAAACAGATGAGTAAAAAAAACGATTTGTATCTCTGTCCCTACCTATGTACTTAGTGTGTTTTTCATTTTCTGCTCCTGTACGACCCCTTCTTTCAGCGAGTTCCCCCTTTTCTTAGAAGGTAAATTGCGTGAACTAGAAGTAAAACTGGAGACGAATGCAAATTCACAAGAAAAGATCAATATACTGCTAGTTAATAAAGTTGGAGAAATTGAAAAAAAGTGAAACAATTGGAGACTAATCTTGAACAATATTTAAATCCATTCATTTTCTATTTTACTCATTACTTAAGTTTATTATTTAGAAAATTCACTTCAAAATTTTGTGTAAACTATAAGGAAATAAGGAAAAATTTGGAATTTGAAGTAATGGAATTGGATGCAATAAAAATGGAATTGAAATTGCTATTATGCCCCGTTCGAATTCGACAAGGTACCTTACGCCTGGTGGAACGACAGAGACGGAAGAACGAAATACTTTTGGGTCGGAAATAACAAGGACGGAATCCACACCTGTCAATGTGGAATCAACGGGGATTGTTTTGATAATTCATTGAAGTGCAATTGTGACACGGCGGCTCCAATTCAATTAGTGAACTAGGGTAAAGTCAGACAATTGCTTGAATTTATCAGGAAAATAAATACAGTTTTTAAATATTTATCATATGTTACATCACGGACAAAAAATTTCTGCCAGCCACTGCCCTGAATTTTGGTCGAACTCATTTGGAAACATCAACCGGTATCCACACATTGGGCAGATTCGAGTGCTGTGGATTAATGCCCTTCAATTATTTACCAACATCGTGTAAAGACTTTTTGTTCAGCGGCCACACCCTGAAAGGATTTTATTCTGTTATGGGATTTGAAATGATGGAAACTGTTTACTGCAATTTTGCGAAACTTCCCTAAGACGAGGGTAGATATTTTATTTTTACGCAGTATTTAATTGAAGTTATTATTATTTAATCATTTACATAATATAGAAAAGGTTTTGAGATATGGAACGGATACACCGACGTCAAATCAGCATCCGTTTATTTCTACGTGCCAAGAAATGCTTCATTTTCCGCAGTTGGAACTCCAATTCCATTTGATTTCGCGCGTGTGAACATGGGAAATGCAATGATTTTGATATCGGGTGATCAAGTCTGGCTGAAGATTTCTGACATGGCATCATTCGTGTCACTGTTTGACGATGATCACCATCACACTTATTTTACTGGTTTTATCTTGGAAGAGAAAACTTTCGCTTCCCTTTAAAATTTAGTATTAAGGGATTGACTAGCAATAGAATTTTACACGAATTTTCTTTATTACTTTCGATTTAGGGGACGAGTGGAAGAAAATTTATCAGATTTTGATTATTGAAAGTGACGTGAATTTTCAAGACCATATTTCTGAAAAGATAACCAATGCACAAAAAATGTAAGCTAGAGTATTTGTACACAAAATTAAAAGTGACTACGTGAGAACGGTAAGATAAAAAAAACACTTCCCGGTTTTATATGGCCTGTCGCCAGATTTATTGCATAGCCTTTCATACTTGAAACCATTTTATTTTTATTTCGTCATTTGCAATCATAGTTTCCCGTAGGCAGAGGCTTGTACCGACTTAAAAAAATCGATTATAATTCGACTTTATTCGACTTTTAGTCGAAACGAAATAATCGATTCCAAGTCGAAAAGTCACGACTTTTAATCGATCTTCCAAAAAAAGTCGACGTTTTCGTTTTTCCCTGACAGCTACTACATAACTGAATTTTGATTCAGAATTTTGAGTTTAAAAGCAAGGTATACCTTTTATTATCTAAAATATTTATGTATTCATGCCAAACTTTGTTTTAATTGTAACTAAAACTTGTTTTAGTGGGATTTTCGGTCCACTTCTAATCTCTAATTGACTACTGAGTACTGACAAGTATTGTTTGCAAGAAGGACATAAAGTCTCTTCTTCACCTGACTTCTGACCACTTGCTACTATTGAAGAATATTTTTAGTAAGCATTTTAGTAAGCTTAATTTAAACGTTTTATTGATTCTTTATTAAAGCTTTATAGATTCTTTTGCATTTGTAGGCAGCTGTCAGCAGTGATACATACGACTTGGATAAATCTGAACAACGAATCTACTTCCATTATTAACCATCATATAATCATTTCCATATTCATTTCACATCGCTCCAATTTACATCACCAGGTATTTAGACTACTAATATTACTTCATTCAAGTTGAAAACAAGTATTTGAACACCGTGAGTTTTAAAATATTTATTGATGTTATATTTATATTAGGCTGTAACGTTGAGAGAGCCCATCTGCTTTCAAGCGTGCTACGCAACATTGAATTGAAAAGCTCTTATTATCAGGACGCATCTGGATTTTCTCGCCTTTGAAGGAGATCCACTGAATTTGGGTTCAGAATTTGTTGTGTTTGACATCTCTTTGATGTTGGATTTTCATAACGTTTAGGTAAAAATACATTTCAGTTTATTTAAACAACTATTTTCTTAATACCCTCTCTGTTTACAGTTTTGATGGTCATTATATCTATTAACTTAATAAAAGTGGAACGTTTGGACGTGTGCTGATTTCAAGAAGTGTTACTTATTCTGAACAATAACCGTGATATGATGCCAAGTGCACAAGAAAATGAAGGTTGGTTTATCTTTACTTTTACTAGCGATTTCTTACACTTCTTCATTAGTATTTAACATTCTACATTTCTCATTTTTTACAGATACTGAAATTGATAGTGCGCACGGCGGTTGTACAAGTAGTGAAGAACAACCATCTTCAAATGAGGATGATGCAATCGAACGGCCCAAAACTCCATCTGGGCGGCAATCAAAGTCAAGAATTTGGAAATACATGTCGTTAATAGACATCCGGCGTCTGAAGTGCAATATTTGTGATAAGTCATTCAAATTCAACAACTCGACTACATCCCACATGACTCACTTGCTTCGTAAACACCCTACTGTTGTCGACTTCTCATCACCTGAACAATCAGAAAAATCTGCGGGTAGCTCGGAAGCCCAAAATAACTCCATCAGCAAGAAAAGAAAAAAAGACATCACTAAAGCACTAACCAAAATCATCACTGTTGATATGCGACCCCCTCACATGATGAAGGGTACTGGATTCCGGTCGGCGATGAAGGTGATAGAACCAAACTACGTTGTTCCACATCCTACTACGTTTACTCGGACGTATGTACCAGAGGCATATCAAGAATTAAAGAAGATAGTTTTGGAGAAATTAAAAGATGCTATTCATCTGAATTTGTCAACCGATCTTTGGACCGATAACTTTAGGAAGATAGCCTACATCACGATCGTTGCCCACTTTATAACTTCTAAATGGAAATGCCGGCGATATGCTCTTTCAACAAGAGCTTTTTTGGATGACCATACGGGAGAGAATATAAGGCGAGACCTTCAACATGCCGTCGATGAATTCAAATTGAAAGATATTGATGCAACTCCAACTTTAGTATGTGATCAAGGTTCAAACGTGCTTTTGGCTGGAAGGTTAATGCGTTGGTTTCAAATAAACTGCGCCGCTCATGTCTTTAACCTTGCTATTGCCAGTGATGGATTTAAACGCATTCCAACAATAATGCGACTTCTCAAGAAATGCCAAGATATCGCATTGTTTCTTCAGTTCAAATCAGCCCAGGTTTCATCAGCACAAGAAGAAATTCGGCAGCTTTTGGAAAATATGCCCGTAGAATTCACTGACCACTGCTATTTTGAAGAAGATGTAAGCATTCCTTCTAGTACTATTAAAAAGGATAATGTGACCAGGTGGAACTCGAAATGTACAATGATAGAATCGATTCTGAAAAATCGTCAAGTCATTCGTCGTTTACTTGTTGAATTCCACAAAATCGATCTTCTCCTATCTGATGGTGAAATTTACTTCTTGAAGTGTCTCTTAAAATTTTTGTTACCGTTCAAAACATGCACTGATTTGTTACAAGGTGATCACTATCCAACCATTTCTCTTGTTTTACCGATGTTGGAGAGACTCTCATTGTCAGAAGAAGATCCGGTAGACGTTAACTCAGAAGAAGAAGGAAGAATGGCCGAAGATATTGATTCCTTGATGTCTGACTTTGCCATGTTTAAAGAAAACGTAAGAAAATCCATCGAAACGAGATTTGAAAGATCTGAAAATCCTGTGTATAAGTTAGCATCAGCACTAGATCCTCGTTGGAAGGGAACTCGTCATTTCATAACAAGTGAACAGGAGTTCATAACTGCTATCAACAATTTCGAAAAAGCACTGAAAGAACGAATGGTAATAGGAAGACCTTCATCTTCGGCAAATCACAGAGATTTCCCCATCATTCCACAACCCATCCAGCCATCTTCATCGAATGCCACCTCTATTAATCAAAAGAAAAAGAAAGAGTCTTCTGTAGCAAAACTGTTAGGCGGTCTTCTTGATTCCAGGACTATTCCTATTGAAAATGATGCTTTGAAAAAAGAAATTGCATTTTACTTGTCGACTCCTTTCATTACAAAAGAAGACTTGGAATCATTTGATTTGCTGAAATGGTGGAAAGATCACGAAAAACAATTCCCTCTACTTTCTGTTGTTGCGCGCAAAGTTTTGGGAATTCCTGCAACTTCTGCGTGCTGTGAAAGAATCTTCAGCAAAAGTGGAAACGTAGTTTCTTCTTTGCGTGCCAATATTTCACCACAAAATGTAGACATGACAATTTTCATTGCAGTCAATGACCAGTAACAATAAATGAAATTTGGTGTCATTTTCTTTTTATTTATTTAACTTTAGTTAATAACTTAAGACATAAGATGGATCATCGAACATTTTTCATAAAATTTTAAAATTTACCACCTTTTTCATATTCAACGCAGTTTCATGGCCATCTATTGGCCAAACTATAAGCTCTTATACTGCTTTGAAAAAGGTGGAAGTCGACTTTTTCCCAGAAATCGATTATTTTTTGAAGTCGACTAAAAGTCGCGACTTTTTTCTTAGCGTCGACTTTAATCGATTATTTTGGGGGGAGAAGTCGATTGTTTAAAAACATTTTGGTACAAGCCTCTGCCCGTAGGGATTCAGGGATTCTGTACAGCTTGGACATACGAGAGGAATGTTGCCAATTCTTATCAATAGGTGGCGTAAGGACATAATTTTTGCATTTGCACTGTCCACCTCGAATTCCGGAATCCACTACTACTAATTTAAGTTTGAGCCAAACCCGCAGTGAGCAACGTGGCGTTGTGTTTTCTTTAGAATGTGAACACATAGAATACAGCGCCTCACTGCAAATGTGGCTGACATTAAAAAAAGTAGTACGGAAAAGTTTAGAAAAAGAAAAGGGCGTTTATATTTCATTAAATAACATAAAAAGTAACATCCTCGCGGAAACCATTTATTTAGTGTTGCCGCATTTTCGGTTTTCGTAAGTAATTCATAGTAATTCAGTCCTATCTTTTGGATGTCATCTGGACCATGGACTACTCTAAATAAAGAACGGGACTCTTCGCCTATCTCGCCGTATTAAAGCTAGTCGGGTGGGGTATTTTATTGGAAAGGAATGGAAAACATTTAAAAATGCAGTTTTTTCGCTGATTCCAACTATATACATAAATCTTAGTAAAATAAAATAATCAATTAGATATTATAATTTTACTTTCAGCTGTTTGGGTAATTGGTCAAAACAACGGTGCCATCTTCTAGTGGTAATTCGTAAGCTGTTGCCGGCAGTGAGTGGCAGAAGTAGAAGTCATGCCGGCAAAAACCAAAGCAAAGGTTTCCTAGGAAACCTAACACAACCTTAAAGAGATTAGGATATCAGGTTCCTAGATGGTGTTTTTATCAGTTGTCAAATTTGCCGCGAAACAAATTGATTTATCTCTATAACAACAAATTGTTGGTATAGGAACATTGGTTAGGTTAGGTTACCTAGTAGTTCATTAAATGTACATGGCCGACAAAGGAAACCGCGACGAGTCCCGCCCTTTAGTTAAGTAGTCCATAGCTGGACACCCTTAGAACATCCCAACAGCCGAAACAGAAATCCTAGGGTTGTACAGTATCCTGCAAAAAAATCTGAAAACGGTTTTTGGAACCGTTAGGTGGCCCACTGTATAGTACCCTGCACAAAAATCCTAACACGATTTTTGTTTTTTATCACCTAACGAGAGAAAAAAACTATTAGATAACGTCTTATCCTTTCTTAAGGTACATTGGCGCGAAAGACTAAAGGCGGGGAGATTCGCAGACATACAGTCCCCTCCATGAGTATGGGATCACCCCACGCCCTTCCATAAGGTGGCGTGTATTTCCCAAGTTGGTTTTTCGATTGAGAAAAAGTGAAAAGATGACATGAATTCAAAAAACCTGGAATTTATGTCATTTGATGTCTTTTAATTTGTCTGGATTTTTTTCAGACTTTTTCTCCTATTTTTAAGGCCTGTAAAAGTGGCGCCAAAAGTATCGGATCACCCCACCGTACTACCACCCCTATCAACTGTGTAGAAACTTTTGTGTTTTCTTTGATTTTAGAAACTCTAAAAACGAATAAATTCGGGAAAATTCAAAAATGGTTCAGATACTTATGGAAAACTCACAGTTCATTGATGTAAGGGAAATGTAAATACGGTTTGAAAACAAAAATTCTTTCTTAAAAATTAAATGTATAAAAAGCAATGTGAAAAACAAGTTTGGCCCATAAGATGACACGGGTGGCGTCGGAGTGATCCGATACTAAAGCTCAACCGAGTTCGTTTTTTCCCCTACTCTCTCATCTGAAATAGAAAATGGCAGCAGCCTTACCCTCCATTCCATGGTGGCATGTGTAATGTGGCCAATGAAACAAACGTAGATCGCAGAATATGAGAGGGAGCCACTAACACTTGCACAACACGACACGGCCTTATGATGACTGTAGTAGATTTCACTCCTTCGAAGGCAACAATCAGCCCAATTTCTCCAAGCTGACCCGTAAACTGCGTGAGTGACAGGACGGTTGCCGGCCAAGAGAATGTTTACCAACGGCTTCGATCCTTCAAATTCTTGCAAACGGAAGGACAAGAACAATGCTAGCCTTTTTCCAGCACATTTTTTCAAGACATTTGAAAATAAGGGCAAAAGGAGGGCATAGCCAGAACAATTCGAATTGTGAGCGAACGTTTTGACATCCGAAGTGTCTGGCTGAGGGCCCCAAGAGAAATAATATGGCAACTGCGCGCTCCACGCTGAACTAAACAAATCCGTACGTGACGGAAACGTACGTTGATGCGATCAAATTTATCCCAGCACAACATCAAATCGCTGGATTCACATTCTGAACATGATTCCCTATCGGCCACAACGTTCAGGACACCGACCAAGTGAACTGCTTCAATAGATAAACGACGGACTCACCAAATTTGGTAAAGCAAACAGCTGCTGTTGATAGCACCAAGGAGCGTATTCCTCCATTTTTATTAATGTAGCATATAGCGGTAGTGTTGTTAAGATACAAACGCACCGAGAGCTCACGGACGTCACCCAGGAATGACTCGAGACCAAAGAGAGCGTCTAACAGTTCCAGTTCATTAATATGTTTAGCGGAATCCGACCGCGTCCAAGGGCCCGCGTCGTGACGCCATCGCAAACTGATCCCCAGCCCAATAATGAAGCATTGGAACATATTTCCACATGCGGAACTTTTGGAGAAAAATGCTTCCCGTTGACAGTGGCTAAAATCGCCAGCCACCACTCCATATGAACTCTAGCGGCAAAACGCGACTAGCCGACAAATCCCCATGCGCTCTTTTAGATTCACTGATATAAAAGCGTTGCATACTTCAATAATGGCGAAAGGAATAGTATGGATCGCCCAGTTAAAATTCCCCAAAATAGAGGCGACAACGCTCAACGACACCGTGTTTGCCTCCATGCAGAGCCTTTTTACACATATCCCGGACCTCTCTTTTCCGGGAGCAAAAAAAACATATCAATCGAATTAACCACAATTCCCAGAGACTTAATAATTTGGCCAGGGTAGAGACTGATTTTGCCCAATTAATTATAAAACCTGAACTATCAAGCAGGGAAACAGCCACTGAAAGATTGGAAAGAACGCCCTCCCTCATGCTGCTAAGAAACAAGAAGTCGTCCAAGGAGATAACCGAAAAAATTCCTATTTTACTAAGCGAGGCCACGACAACCATTAATTTGGTGAAAACGTCGGGGCAGAAGCAAGACCGAAGGCTTTACATGGAAACTCAAAAATCCTCCCATTCCAAGAAAAACAAAGAAATTTACATAACGAATCAATCAAACCCAATGAAAAAATGAATCCTTAACGTCAATTTTAACCGTAGTCCCTCTCCCTTAGTAACGACCATGCTGAGTTCAAATTCTCCACTTTGAAATCTTCGTAACGGATGCATCTGTTCACGGGACGCAAATTTACGATAGGTCTGAACAAGCCGTCGCCCCTTTTAAGGATGTAGAAAAAAGCGCACACGAGGCACACATGACCCGGAGAATTATCAAAAATCTCAACGACCATTTCTTCTGTTAAAAGGCTGCCAATTATCCGCATTACAAACAGTCGCCATATCAACAACATGCTAATATCTCCCGGCAGTACGGTCTCAAACGGGACTAAAATAAATTCGATTTCCGAGCCATTGGAAATTATATCTAAGACCCAAGGATCGTCAGTGATAGAAACTCAAGCAGACGCAAACAACCGCAAACGTCCACCTACGCCTGGAAGTGGAGAGATGACGGGCAAAGAAGGGTAATTAATAATTGACAATCTCAGCACATACCTTCCGTCGTTGCTGAAATTACTTTTGGGCTTCTGAAATCCACTTTTTTTTTTTCTCTGGAACCCGAAATTACGGAAGCCTTCGCTTCTTCAGTTTCATAAGGTGGACCAGGAGTCTGACCGTGGCAGGATGGACGGAAATCCGGCTACCTCCTACTTCTCGCGACTGAAGCAGGTTGCGAGGCTGCAATAGCTCTGTCCGCCTCATCAAGTGCGACATCATCCGTCTGCGCTTTCTTAAGTTTACGTGACAGAAAGATGTCGGTGAACAAGAGTTATCAAGCCTCCTTGCCCTCCACGAATGCGCTCTTTTCGTCCAGCAGAAATTAGAACAGTCAGACAAAATCTCTTTGAAAGGTTAAAGTATGGATTGGGTTAATGTGACTTACCATCAAACAATCAATCTGTCGGAAGTGAAGACCACAGAGGCAATAAGAAATGGCACAAATGTCAATCCATTCTCTGAAACCAAAACTAAAAAAGTATTCGTATTTTTTTTATTGTAGGTTAAAAATAAAATACATTTTACCTTTAGTCAATACCTACAAAATCCAAGCTTTTTTCTCCTGCATCACTCACAATCTGCTATATTAGATTCCAGCTGATCACTATGATAGTCCCAGTGATGTTAGAGTCAATCCAACTGACTTCTCACTAAATCTAGTAGACTCACATAGCTTTTGTACGTCACTAGTTGAATCAAGTGAGTCAGAATTAGGGCATGAAGACCATCTCTTGAGACAAATGAAAGTTCACAATGGCTCTGCCTAAAATATAATATGGCAAACTTTCTCTAATTTTTACGATGAAAAATGATAAATATACCTTTGCAGCATTCATTGTCAACACACATCCACATGCATATTGGCATCCTTGTGCAGCTGGAATAAAATGCTTTTGCAAATTTCAACTCAGGAATTTAAAATGGAATGGGAGATTGCTCCCACCACCTTTAATCCACCACACGGAACATGCCAGTAGAAACTGGAGAATAAAAAATTTATCTGTAATTGGTTTTCACTAAACAATACAAAAATTTGACATGATGTTTTGTTTGTTTACCAAAATTACGTCATCCCCACTTCACATCATACAACAAAAACATAAAAATACCGAATGAATATAGGGCAACACTGTAATTATATCCGGTTCTATATCGCGACTAATTAACATATAAGCCATCAAACGTTTGTTTCCATACATTCTGACGTTCATACATTAGAAAATTCTTTTCGTTCATTTCTTTTGTTAATTGATTGTTTTTACATTATGGAAGTAGTGCCAGAAGATTTCATTCAGTGCTCCATTTGCACAAGAAACTTTGATGAAACAAATAACATTCAAAAGATTCTTAATTGTCACCACTTCTATTGCGTTGGATGCATTAAGGTAATAAATTAAAAATTATTTTTCGTTTAGTAACTAATGACACACCTAACTCCTGTAGAAAAATGCTTTTGATCAGAATATCATCTGTCCTGATTGTTTTACAGTGAGCAGCTTGAATTCACTAGCAACTAACTATGCCGTTCTGTCCTACTCTAAGTTTGTCATCCAACATTATAACGAAGGATTGACGATGATGCATCAAAACATCGGTACGTGGTCAAAAAGGCAAATCCGAAAAAGGCAAGTCCAAAAAGGCAATTGCCTTTTTGGTCAAGTCAATTTTTATTTTTTATCAAGATAGTTGCCTTTTTGGTTTAGCTATTTTTTAGCCAGTTGCCTTTCTGGCAAAGACAGTTGCCTTTCTGGTTCTCTATTTTTTCCTTCTGGCACTTAAAAGAGCCGATTGGTACGAGATCTCGTGGTACGAGATTTGCCTTTCTGGTTCTGAAAAGAACCGATTGGTACGAGAATTTTTAGTAGGCAGGTACGAGAGGAAGTTCCAGTAGGCAGGTACGAGAAGCTCCGGAAGACAGCTCCATCCAGTTGTAGATCTCGATGAAGAATGATGCCTCTTGCCATAGCAGAGGCCGCTTATATACGACCCGCACAGCCTCTCCCCCTTTTGGTACGAGATGGTACGAGCCGCCAGAGGGCCCGCACTGTCTCCTCACCCTTTTGGTACGAGATTCGCCCCGGTGGTACGAGCCGCAAGAGGGACGCCACGTAAGGCATAGACAACGTATGCCTATCTCTAAGGCTGGCTATTTCTTGTTTTTTTTTTTTAAAGTGCGATACCACATCCTATCTTAACATAGCAGTTAATAAGGTCAAAGCCAAAGCCATCTTCCGGAAAGAATATGCATATTCTTATAAATAAAAGGACATTTATTTAAATTTCGAAAATTTAAATAAATTTCCTTTTTGGCTTATAACGAAATGCACCCAACTGGTTAAACACGTTAAATTATGGCCATTATTTGAAGCGATTTGAACTCCTATCTTGTTTCTATAAGCAAACCATATAGGCAAGTGAAGAAAGTCAAGTCACTTTTACTTTAAATTATACTGAAACCGCAGATAAGTCAGTACGGGGCTAGATCAGATTTTTACCACTCCTTCAACAGCCCTTATCTCTCGTCTTATAGTATTTGTCGGTATTTGTACGATTGCTTCAAGTTAAGAAATCCAACGGAATGTTTACCTAATTGATTTTTCAATTTTAGCAAAGTTTTATTTTCATGGAATATTCAATCAAATACAACGAGAGAAAGCACTTTTTACGAGAGAAAAAATGTAGCTTGTTGCCTAACAGTTAGAACTTTATTCTCAGCAAACGTCAAATTCATTCAGATGAATTTTCCCACTTTCTGTTTTACTCCGTCCTGTTGATAAGCGCTCGAATGGAGCTGGAATATTCCAGCTCCAATTTTTAGCTAGCCGCCTAGCCTATATAATAAATGTATAATTCGTCGTAGTAAAATGATCTACCAATGAGCCATTCTAAATTTATTAACATGATGAAATAATATTATAATAATGTGTTTCTTGTTTAAAATTAGGACTTTGCCTAGAACAGGGAAAGAACAACCCTTACGGAAAAATCTCATCAAAAACTGATGACCTGGAAAAAATCTCTAAGCCTAAATCATAAGAAAAATCTCATCAAATTTAATGAGAAACATACATTTTCTCATAAAATTGATTATTGTTTCATAATTTTTCATGATTAAAATTTTATCTCATGAGAACTTAGCTTTTTAATAAGATTTTTTATCGTAAAAACTGACATGAAAAAGTTTCTAAGTCCAAATCATCAAAACTCGTATGATTTTTTCACAGTTACAAAACATGTGAAAAGTTGTTCGCTTAGAGCCGTCGTCGAGTGTACACGTACTTTTCTTCTCTCTCTGAATCCTTGTTTTTTCTCTTTCTTTCTCCATACAGCTGGCCTTACCTATACTTTTCCTCCTTTTTTTACCGTTTCTCGTTTGTCCCCCTAACTCTAAGTTCGCCTTTGCCGCTCAAAATAGGTGCAGATCTCCCCCCTCCCCCCTTTTGTTCCGTTTAAACTTGTTTCGTATAATGGAGGATCCAAGTTCCGCTAAACGCAAATGTACCCAAAACCAAAATACGCCCTTTCATGGTCAGTTAAAGAATGGACCCATACCCTTCATTGAAAGCATTCTAGCAGATACGAACCCCACCCCCCTCCCCCCTGTAATTTTTAGACTTTTGGAAGGGAAAACGAACTTTCGGGAAATGAAGATCGCAGAACGGGATGTGATGAAAGAAAGCTTCATAGCGATGATTGGCAGCCCTTGTGACTCAGAGATTCGGCGCGGAGGAGATCTATTCGTACACCCCGTCGATGGTAAACAGCAAGAGGCTTTGCTCAATCTTAAACACATCGCCGGAAGACCAGTATCTTGTTCGCTCCCAAACTCCTTCCGGAAGTTCAAGGGCCGAATCCAGGGTGTCCCGGTAGAAGACACTATTGAGGAGATCAAGAAGGCTTTAGAAAACCAAGACGTCGTTGACGCTTTCAGACCCAAGAACCCGGATGGCTCGCCGTCGGAGAAGATTATCCTTACATTTGCGTCAGGACTTCCCGGTAGAGTGAAGATCTCTTCTATAAGCTACGATGTGCGCCAGTATTTCCCCACCCCATTTCGCTGTCGCTTGTGCTGGAGGTTAGGTCACACACACTCGTTTTGTGGTAGCAAGATCCAAATGTGCAAGAAGTGTGGCCAACACCACGAGACGGGAGTTGTGTGTCAACAAAGATGTGTGAACTGCGGAAAATCGGACCATGAATCAGACTCTGCTGCGTGTCCCTCATACGTGGAATTGAGAAACGCGTTAAAGATAGCGGTAATGGAAAATATCACAGTGAAGGAAGCCAGAATGAGATCGCAGAGTCTATATAGTACGATTGCTAGGTCGTCAACTGCTCCTTCGCCAGCAGACAATCGCAGCACCATTGGTCTGAGGAATCCTACTACGAGACCTCCCGAAATTACTCTACTTCAAGCACAGGTTGCGCAACTTCAAACAGAAATGAATATGATGAAAGAAGCAACAATCCCAAGCATTGTCAAGGAAATTCGTCAAGTTGCGTCGGAAGTGGAAGCGACAAAAACAAATTTTGGCTCTCGTTTCGATAGGTTGGATCAGTTTATGTTGACATTGATGGCGTCACCGCTGCTTTCTTCGATGCTGCCAATAAGTCCAACGCCCGGAGTGCCCCAGGAACAGATGTTGATGATTCATCCGCATGACCTATCTCAACAATCGCCTCTATCAGATCCGCCAGGCCACCAATGGACAGACCAAATGTTAAATGACGAATCGTAAAAAACAACTTCAAATACTTCAATGGAACGCGCGGGGCCTTACCAAATCGAGGCTCGAGGAGTTTAAACATTTTCTCAGTTCGTTTTCCCCATCCCTAGTGTTATTAAGTGAAACACATTGGAGAGATGAGTTCAAAGTTCAGTTTACTTTCGTACAATGTGATTCAGAAGAACCGCCCCGACAAAAGAGGTGGCGGTGTCGCAATTTTGATTCATAAATCAATTCAGTTTTCCGTCCTTCCCGTTCTATCTTTTCGCTCCATTGAAGTAGTTTCCATCGCCATTTCATCAACCACCTTTCCTTCTTTGGATATTGTGTCAGTGTATGCCCCCAAAGGAGACAGCTCGACGGAAGAAATCTTAAGTTTATTCACACGATCCGGTCCGTTTGTAATTGGTGGAGATTTTAATGCTCATCATGCTATGTGGGAGTCAGAAGCCAATTCGAATCGAGGTGGGCTCTCCATATGGACAGCGCTGATGGAGCTACCGGACGTGTCTTTACTCACCCCTATGGATTTCGGCACTCGAATCGACCCAATGTCTGGTAAGAAATCAACAATTGACTTAATTTTCTCGTCGACCAGTATCTCACTAAGCTCCGAGCTAACCCTGGGACCGGCAATGGGGAGTGACCATCTCCCAATATTACTGTCCGTCGATGAAAATCCAGTCTTGACATCTGGCCGTCCAGAACGTTGGATCTTCGCAGAAGAAGAATGGGGAAACTGGAATACTAGTCTGTCATCTCAGCTGCAAGAAGCAAATTTTATGTCCGTCACGGAGCCAGAATCCGCTTACTCTGTGTTTTATGAAGCATTACTCAAAGCTAGTGTCGCTCATTTCCGAAAAAACAAGTACTAGACCAGTGGTCCGTCCCGAAGCTAATAAGCGTCCGTGGTGGGACGCAGCATGCACCTCAACTGTACAAAACGCAAGAAGGGCTTACCAAGAATGGAGGACCTCTCCGTTGTCAGCGCAGAAGAGAGAAAATTGGAAAAAAGCCGAGGCTCAGAAAAGGAAACACATCATACAAGCGAAGAGAGCAGCTTGGAGATCCCATCTTTCAAATCTGGATTCTCGAGAAGACCCGGCAAAGCTGTGGAATTTTGTGAAGGCTATGCTGGGCAAGAAGGTTGGATGTAACCCATTGGACAAAGCAGCAATTAAAGATTCTGACGGTCATCGTTGTAAAAACGCACAGGATAAGGCCAATCTGTTTTTAGAAATTTTCAGCAAGAATTTTGCAACCAATATCCCCAATAACGAATTTTACGAATCAGCTATAAACTCGAGTGTCAACTCTACCTCCCCGAACGCCCTAAATGCAGTCATCACGCAAGTTGAGATAGACCAATCAATGAAAAAACTGAAAAATACTTCAATGGGAATTGACCTTATCCACAACAAGATGCTGAGAAATTTAAGTCCAATCAACAGAATCTACTTATGTCACCTTTTCAACATATTGCTCAAAAATGTATATGTCCCAGCCCAATGGAAGAAAGCGATAGTCGCTCCACTGTTGAAACCAGGAAAACCAGAAGATGATCCAGTTTCATACCGCCCGGTGTCGCTTACATCTTGCCTCTGTAAACTTTTCGAAAGAGTTATTGCAGGTCGTCTGGACTGGTTCGTGGAATCGAAAAGAATCCTTCATAACTCGCAAGCTGGTTTCAGAAGAGGAAGGAATACGTCAGACCATATTATCCAGCTAGAGATGGATGTGAAAGAAAGTTTTGCCTCGAAAAAATCGACCGTCGCGGTGTTTCTTGATATCTCGAAAGCCTATGATTGTGTTTGGATTCAAGCTATCCAGAATCGGTGTATCTGGCCTTATACTCGGATGGATCAGTTGTTTCCTCACCGACAGAGAACTGTGTGTCAGAGTTGGGAGTTACTTATCCGAATTCCGTCCGATTCTCACGGGGGTGCCGCAGGGGGCAGTGTTGAGCCCTTTGCTATTTAATATCATGCTATATGACTTTCCAATCCCTCCGTCTCTAGTAAAGAAACTCTTATATGCAGATGACATCACAGTCTATGTTAGCGTCAAGAACCCTCTAGATGCCGAGACAATATTACAACCGTTTATAGTGAAGATCAGCCTGTGGGGAAGAAAATGGAAATTCAAATTCTCCGGAGAAAAGTCGGCTGCAGTTGTGTTCACAAGAGCATACAAACCTGGAGATGATCCACTGCTTTTTATTGATGGTCAACGTATTCGCACGGTGTCGGATTTTAAACTCCTTGGAGTCACGTTTGACTATAAGCTTCGATGGCATAAACACATTGCAGCGGTAGTGGAAGGATGCAGCCGCCTCAAATCCCTTTTCTCCATCATAGCCAAAACGAGATATGGCCCACCAGTGAAGACGCTGATGCAACTATATAAAAGCTTAGTTCAGAGCAGAATAGACTACGGAGTGATTGCGTATGGAAATGCAAGCAAATCGGTTATCGAGCGGATCAACGTAGTTTCCAGAGCCATTCTTCGTCTTATCCTTAGGTTCCCGAGCATCGACACCAACCCAAGTGATATATGCCGAATCAGGAGTAACACCAGTAAGGCAGAGAAGGAGATGGCTGGCGGCAAATTACCTGATGAAACTTAGTCACAACCCGAACAACTCCACGTACGAATCAGCATACACAATTTTCCACGGGAACAAGGATTTGCCACTCTCCAGCACGCCATGTGTAGCCTACGATTTACAGGTGTTGAAGCGGCTCAAGCTTAAAATTTTCTCAATTGAACCGGACTATAATCAACAAGTGTCGATTCGTTCTCCCTCGGAAGCGCCGGTGTGTGAGACATTGTGGTTTCCTATGTCGAAACGAAGAGCAGTCGCAAGCCGAAGTGTCGTCATGAGTCATTTCCAGGAACTGGTGTCATCGCTCCCCTCATCCGCGTTATTGATATACACGGATGGGTCCCTATCCCAGGAGAGGTCTTCATGCGCGGTGTTTATTCCTAGTCTCAATATATCAAGATCGTGGCTTCTCAAGAAAGGATCAAGTGTATTTTCGGCCGAGTTGAACGGTATTCGGCAAGCCTTACAAATAGTATATGACATGGACTCATCCTCAGAAGAAATTGTGTTGTTCTCGGACTCCAAAGCGTCAATCCAAGGTATTGTCGCATCTACCTCCAACAAACCCGTGCATCCCGGAGATCCACAACTTATTACGGTGCCTCAAGGCTACGGGGACGAAAGTGACGCTGATTTGGATTCCCAGCCACACGGGCATCATCGGAAACGAAACAGCGGATAATTTGGCGTCGAGGGAATGCTTGCACCCGTCGGGAAATAAAATCCGGAATATGCTGTCTGCGGCCGAACAAATGGGAATTTTCCGTAGTCAGTGGATGGCGGAATGGATTCATTGCCTACAAGTTTGCAAAAAGACCACAGTGAGAATACGGGAAAACATGAGAAGAATCAACTGGCACTTTTCGCCCGACAGACGAGTAAACATCAGCCTTCATCGTCTTCGTTCTGAACACACATACCTTAACGCTTTCCTCCATCGTATTGACCAAAACGCGGACCCAAGCTGTCGTAGAGGATGCGAGGCTTTAGAGAATGTCCAACATGTGCTACTAGATTGCAGAAGTCTGGATGGACATCGTCGTAAAATTGTGTCGTTTTTCTCGTCCAACAGTCTTCACCTTGACTTAACCTCCCTTCTCGGTCTCAACCTCCAGATCCCAGTCTCATGTCAGTTTAGAATAAGAAATCTCCTTACCCAATATCTTGCCCAAACAAAGCTGATAGAGTTCATTTAGTTTTCGCATAGATCTCGAAGTTTATTTCCACATTTCGTTTATTTCGGTTATGGCCAGAAATCCCAATTTTCAGTTTAGTCTGTTCTTTTTTTTTTTTTTTTTTTTCTTCTTCTGTCCCCTTCTCTTTTCTATGTGTGTAACGGTCTTCCTAAGTTCAGCAGGTGCTTAAGGGGTCTCGAGCTTGAGACGCCAGATAGTTGCTACGACCAGACAACACTGGTCGTCTTCAGCTGCACCCAATCTATAAAAAAAAAAAAAAAAAAAAAAAAAAAAAAACGTGAAAATCATATTAAATCTCATGTAAGTATCATGAATATTCCTCTTGACAAATAGGTATTAAGAAGTTGAGAAATGAGAATAAAATCATGATATTTGGTGATGTTTTAAATTTTAATATCATTAGATTTTCCGTTATTTATCATGGATTTATCAGAATATTTCTCATGAGATAAAAGTACTAAATTAGTATAACAAAATCATGATTTTTTCATGATTTTCACAATTTTTGACTTATCATGATTTTATTACTACTTAAGCAGTTATATCTCATGAGTAATATTTATGACTAGATGCCTTCTGGTCATACCTTCGAGGCATAAAATTTTTAAATAAATTTTCAATTAATCATCATCCATGCCACCTAATGTCTAGTATGTTGACTCTTCCCAAGATTTTTTTTTTGTTCTATTCAAAACAAAAATGGGTCAGTTAGTTAATGTTTGTATTCAAACGTTTATATCGGTTTACATCTAAAAGTACTAAATAATTTTTGGCGTCCTAAATATTTTTTTTGCTATGAAGACTCCAGAAATAATCATATGTTTTAATATAAACTAGCGATTTAAAACGAAGATTTATCGTTTATTTTAAGAATTGGAATTATTATAGCCGAGTGATTCGGGATTTATTAAAGAAATCAATGATCTCATGGTTATTTTTTTTTTATGCAAAATTTCAACTGGATTTCAGGTATGTCATTGTATTCCACCTTCAGTCAAGTGGGCAAGACAGTGAGACAGAGGGTGACTCCAATTGTGTTTTTAAAATTTAACAAAGTAAACAAAAACAACAAATGAGTTGCGTTTTAAAAAAAATCTTTATTTCTCTAGAAATTAAATTTATATTTAAATCGTATAAACAAGTTCAGAAATTATTCATTCATAGGCATGATACAAAAATGGACCTGGATCGTGAGACTTGAAAAGACAGACTCTGAACTCAGGCTGAATGGTATACATGTTTAACAACCTGTTGAAATAAATCCTTGCTGTGATTATAATGATCTCTGTGTAATTTCAGCTGCAATGAAATACCTGATTTCCAATCCTTTTGGTGATGTTGATATCGAGGCTTATGAAGAACTGTGTGAGTAGGAATTGTGGTAACACCTGAGAAGTAGAGCAAGAAGTTGAAATGGTTATCAAGAAATATCACAAATTGATATTTTTATAAATTCTACTTTATTCCTGTTGTAAGACACTTAACTATATTTACAATTATAATTTTAAGGTACTGATTCAATGTTGGACGTTGGACTCTAGCTAAGTTAACAATAAATAAATATTAGTTCCATCTCATACACTGGCTATTTGTATTTATTAGTGAAATTCAAATATATTTGATTGTTATAAATACATTGCAAATTCATTTCTTACCTTTAATTGAATTTCTAATGAATTGAAATCAAAACCATTCAAATTTTAAAAAAACAGAAACAGAATGCCTTTCGTCGCTGAATGAAAGTACTACATATTTCCTTTCCGTAGTGCAATACAGAGATTTGATAGATTCGACTGCTAGACACTAGAAACAACGTTGAATGATTTAATGCGCAACGCAATAAGAAAATTTTGAAACAAAATTTTCATCTAATTTTAATTCACTACTCCCTGGATTTTACAAAGAGGTTTTTTTTTAAACCATGAACAACTATTTTAAGAGTAAACTCGAATTACGTATACAAGAAAACTGTTCGACTAAAACGGACCAATCAGGAAGAACCTAGTCGAGAATAAAGGTTTCTCAGCCTACCTAAGCTTCTAAACCCTAAGGGGCTAAAGGGGCTAAGGGCTCTACAGCAACTTAAAACCTTCGGTATATTCATAAGAATGAATATTACCCTCAGGGATAAATGCATGATAAATAACGGAAAATTAATGATATTAAAATTTAAAACAACGCGAAATATCATGATTTTATTCCCATTCAGCTCATTAACACCTATGTGTCATGAGAAATAGTCATGATGTTTACACGAAATTCAATATGATTTTGACATGTTTTTTAACTGTGAAATCAGTGATATCTCATGTGAGGTTTGATGATTTGGACTTTGAAGTTTTTTCAGGTCAGTTTTTACGATGAAAAATCTCATAAAAAAGTGATATTATCATGAGATAAAATTTGTATTATTAAAAATTATGAAAAAATCATCAATATGAGAAAACTTATGATTCTCATGAAATATATTGTAAATAGTCAGACGAATTATATCATCTAAATTCTCTCGTTCATATGAGGTATGAGAAGGTAAATCAAAGCGATGGTGTAATTTCCCAACTACTGGGTTCTTATGTGTTTATGCTATCAGCTAAATTTTTCACTCATTTATTTGAAATCGATCCCCTTTTTAACATATCTACACAAAACAATTTTTCGAGCAATTTTTAGAAATGTTTAGAATGTGCATTCAAACACTTCTGATAAAAATAGATAAAAAAATCAACAGTAGTTTAGAATTTGAAATTTTTAGTATAAAATGCAGCGTTGCCATTCATTAAAAGTTCTGACAGGTGTAGGAAAAGCGTTACACACCTGCGTGTGATTGATCGCTATTTCGCTCCCGATTTCATCGAGGGGTTCACCACTGAAAAATACTTCGTACACCTTGCCCGAAAGAGGTTAATTTTACGCAAAAGACGCTAAAATTACGCAAAAGACGCTAAAATTACGCAAAAGACGCTAAAATTAAGCAAAATTAACGCAAAAGGCGCTAAAATTAAGCAAATTTCACGCAAAATACGCAAATAATTAAGCAAATCACCACAATAAAAATCAATATAGTATGCGAGTTTTGTGACTGAAAATGATTTTAATCATAGAAATAAATTAATTTTTTTTCACTATTTGTTTTTGTTGTTTTTTTTCAATAGTAATGGTTTTAGAAATAATAATAATTATGGAGTGTACATAGGTGCTGACTATGGACACTATGAGTTGACCAACGTAGTCACTTCTACAGACACACGAAGAACTCTACAAAGTCTATAGGCCGAATATGTCTTGCTTAAACGATGCTGATGAGGTAGGTGCATCACCAGAGTCGCCAGCAGATACCGACAGCAATAATGGAAATAATAATTTACACGATTCCGATGATGAAATCCTCTGGATATAACGATTAAGCTAGCTGAAGACCTGCACATTGCCCGAAAGAGGTTAATTTTACGCAAAAGACGCTAAAGACGCTTAAATTACGCAAAAGACACTAAAATTACGCAAAAGACGCTAAATTTACGCAAAAGACGCTAAAATTACACAAAAGACGCTAGAATTACAAGACGCTAAAAGTACGCAAAAGAGGCTAAAATTACGCAAAAGACGCTAAATTTACGCAAAAGCTCGATTGTACACAAAGCGAATTGTACACCCAAGCTCTCAGTGGTGAACCCCTCGGATTTCATCGTCTGCTCGTACCTTCTTGTTTAGTTTTTCACGCTCTTTTAAAAAAAACTATGTATGTTTACAACTGATAAGAGGCCTCGGGGTCTTCCAAGCTGTAGGCCTAACACATTTGGGCGATATTTTCACTAAATCGGAATCAATTTTTTATTAATTCTTTTAGTCGCGACTCGGTAAGTAAAATATATGCAGTCGCAGCAAATATCAGCTCAAGCTGCTTATCTTTTCAGTATTTTTAAATTTAATACAATAAGTGAGACTGCATTTATTCCAATCGTATCATTTATAGATTGTATATGCTATAGGTTTATAGTGGTCTCCAGCACCTAAGACTAATACGACCCCTGTTTTATAAGTTTTCGAAATCGAGAGAAATTAAAGTGTGGTACTATAATGGGTAGATCAATTGAACAATCACACGCAGAAGCAATACCAAAATATTGAGAGTTTGAATAACCGAGTCTCAGTTCAAATATCTAACCACACCCATACACATCGCCCTGGCGGATAAGAACAGACGGCCATCATTAAATTACATTTTTTCACCCACAAAAACCGAGAAAAATGTAATAAAAAGAGCAAATGAGTTCTCGTCGTTAAATTTAGACTTCAACAATAATTTTCTTTTCTTGATTTGTCATTGAGCTAATTTCTTTTGTTTACATAAATTCGTTTCTTTTTGTGGAAGTCTGTCAACATTTCACTTGTCCAAAAAATCGTCAGAATTTGGAACTTGGCAGTATTAAACTTGGCGTATTATAAATAGCTACTGCTACTCATTTCCCTTACACCTATATTTAAACTCAAAAATTAGAACACGTGAGGTGGAAAATGGATTTTTCTATTTATTAAATTAAATTGAAAGATGGCTTTGTCTTTTGACCTTATTAACTGCTATGTTAAGAAAGGATGTGTTATCCCCCTTTAAAAAAAAAACAAGAAATAGCCAGCCTTAGAGATAGGCATACGTTGTCTATGCCTTACGTGGTGTCCCTCTGGCGGCTCGTACCACCGGGGCGAATCTCGTACCAAAAGGGTGAGGAGACAGTGCAGGCCCTCTGGTGGCTCGTTCCATCTCGTACCAAAAGGGGGAGAGGCTGTGCGGGTCGTATATAAGCGGCCTCTGCTACGGCAAGAGGCATCATTCTTCATCGAGATCTACAACTGGATGGAGCTGTCTTCCGGAGCTTCTCGTACCTGCCTACTGGAACTTCCTCTCGTACCTGCCTACTAGAACTTCTCGTACCAATCGGTTCTTTTCAGAACCAGAAAGGCAAATATCGTACCACGAGATCTCGTACCAATCGGCTCTTATAAGTGCCAGAAGGAAAAAATAGAGAACCAGAAAGGCAACTGGCTAAAAATAGTCAAACCAAAAAGGCAACTATCTTAAGAAAAAATAAAAATTGACTTGACCAAAAAGGCAACTGCCTTTTTTGCCTTTTTGGACTTTCTATAGAGTTGCCTTTTTGACTATAATTAAAAACATCCTCATAGAGAAACAAATTGCAAGGATTGCTAAACTAGAGAATGCCCTGAGATCGCACTTTGACAAGATGAATGAAGAAATATTCAGAAAGCATTGCTGTATTCAACAAATAAAATCAAGATTCTCGGTATTAGAAGAGAAAAGGACAAAGAACAATCCAATGGTACTCAACAAATCCAAGGAAGAACCCTAGAAGAGGAAAACAAACAAGCCTCCAAAGCCTAGTAGGCTACTGATATTCAAGAACTCAAAATTTTCATACATTCTGCATTAAATTGTTCGCATTAACCCACTTCAATTTTTCAACTTACGTGAAACTCAAATAATATGTATCCAAAACTGTTGCATATGAGATTTTAGGGAACATTCAACTAGTAACTACGCAGGTCCGTGGACAGTGAAGAACTGCCAGGGTTTCCACTTTTGGTGTTTTAACACTAATTTGGTGTTTTTGAAAAGTCGTTGGTGTGCGATTGGTGTTGGTGTTTTCGGGGGGGGGGGGGGGGGGGGGGGGTTTTCCAACTGTGTTTGATTTAGAATGAAATCAAAAGAAATTAAGCTCCATTATTACGTCCTGGTGCTAGGGCAAAAATTCTACCCATGGCGTCGCTTTTCATGAGATCCACAATTTCGTGGGTTTGACGTCCTTTAGAAATGTTGATAATATCAGTTCCCGAGATGGAATAAGGGTCAAACAAAGTTTTTTTATCAACAATTATTTTCCCATATGCAACCAACGTCACATCTTCATTGGGGATTCCAACTAGTTCAAAATCATTGATTAATTTCACCTAGAAATAAAAAATCGAAATTAGGATAAAAACTAGAAATGACTTAATAAAAAGACTAACCAAATTTGATATCTTTACTGTTAGACCTGCTATTTGGTAAAATACGATCGAAACTTTGTCCATCCCAGGGCGATGAACAGCTTGAAATCGCTTTACAATGTGGGATAATTGTACCATCTTATTTCCATGACTATCCTCATAGATTGATCTTAATTAAAATATAAGAACACTTTAACATTTTTTTGTGATAAAATTAAGCGGAATGATCTCAGTACACAAATGGAAAATGCTTTTAGCCTATCTACTAGCTATGATAACAAATTTTTCCAACAGTGTCTGTCTCAGATTAGAATCAAAAGAAAACAAGAAAATTAGACTTAGACAGCGGAAACCTCTGAAATGCAGAATTCAGTACACAAATGGAGAATGCTTTTAGCCTATCTACTAGCTATGATGACAAATTTTTTCAACTGTCTTTTTTTAAATCAGAATCAAAAGAAAGCAACTATGAGACATAGGTACTCAAGTAACTACAGACTCAAGTAGTACCTAGTCATCGTTGTGTAATTTGCGAGTCCGTTTCCATTCCCTCCAAAGTAATCCAGAAAATGATGTAGATGTGTCTTCCGATATGGGAATAATCTAGAGAATGAGATGAAATGATTATGATATATTGATTCAATAGTTAAAAAAATTGGCTTACTGTGTCGATGTGTCGATGTCGATGTGTCGATGAATTGCATCAAATTTTGAAATTTGTCCATTTCAATTACCTCCCCACGAGAGGATCTACCCACTACAGCAATGTGATTTAGGCGGGATGACGTTACTGGGCACATCTGTTTTTTAATGGTCACCTAAAAATTTTTTTATGAATTAATGAATAGTTAGCTCAGAAAACTTCTGAACATAAAATGAAAAACTCAGTACACAAATGGAGAATGCTATTTGCATAGCTATCACTAGCTATGATAACAAATTTTTCCAACTGTGTCTGTTTTAGAATGGAATCAAAAGAAAATGAAGAGACAGAGGAAACCTCTGAAATGCAGAACTCAGTACACAAATGGAAAATGCTTTTTGCATTTCAATAGCTATGATAACAAATTTTTCCAACTACTTTTTGTTTTTTGCCATAAACTTTTGTGAAAATTAAAAAAAAATAAATTTACCGGAGTTGATCTTGACACACGACTCAAACTGCTTCTACAGCAAGAATCACACATTAACTTGTTCCCTTTTTTCTTTCTCAAACTCAACCAAAAAGTTTGTCTAATACAAATTTCGCACACAATCCCATCTTGGAAATGAAGAAATTCTTTTGAATCAAACTCATCACATGTACTAGATTTTGCCATGCCATGTTGTTTTGCTGTTGGGAGTGGGCTTCTATACTTCAATGCTGGATCATCTAAAAAAAAATTGTTATTAAATATTCTTTTGGATTAATGATTCAATGTTTTACTTTGAATGTTTTGTAATAAATTCACCATTCCACCTGTTTTGACACTTTTGTAAAGTAGACCTGCTCGGCCAACAAAATGTGGTCCAACATCAGACATCTTTAAATAATAATAAAAAAAAAATTTTGTTGTTTATTAGTAAGCGCAATATTAGACGAATGTTGAGCACATTGGACACTCACAAAACGACTGACACACGACTCGACTGTAACACGCAGACTATAAGAGACAAACAGCATTGGATTCGCCCTTTTAAAAATGATTACGACAATTGTAGCCGAAAAATGTTTTTGCGCCTACACAAGACAACACAGTTTGACCAATGTGAAAGAGGTGTGGCCGTCTCTCTCATTCGTCAATTCAAAGGTTTCTCTCTTGTCTAGTTATTGCGATTGTTTTGTACAGTATGCGTGTGATCGCAGATTTGGAAAAGAGCCGATTGCGAAAAAATGTACGCATCTTGTTTGAGTATGAGCTCGCAATCACCCCGTGCTATCTAACCTCCCCACTATCTAGAGCCAAAACTATTGGCATACGTAACACAATATGCGGGGCCGTCGAGGCCGAACGGACCTGGCATAACTTTCCCGGCGACAAACTTTTTGTATGTAACAAGATGCCTTCCCTCTCTCTCCTGCTGTCTATTACATACATACACACAGCACATCAAAAAGTACCCTCTAGTTTAGTTTCTTTTTCTCTGTCCATGGTTAAATTTGCTATTACGAAAACTTTGTAACGGTTATTCTAGATGCCTTTCCTCTTCTTTTTTTTTGTGCCATCTTGACGCTTTTTGGCGAACTCTGTGTATACACAATAAATACAAACTGAAAAAATAATAATAATAATAAAATTGAACTGACAGACATTTGCTCATCAACGTCCATCAGTTTTCTCAGGCTCTCTACCTCCTTCTTCTCTTTGCCCATCTACCAACGGTCGAAAAACACTTTTCTAACCCTTCCAACTGTCGGTGACACAAGAGTCTAACTTTTCTATCGGTCTCCCCCCTTTTTTTTAAATACAAGTTTTTGGGTGTCATCGGCATCAATAGCCCTGACGTAACGTCGTTTGGCCCTGCATTCGCACAATTTGGGAGCCCCGTTTCTTTTCTTTTTTTTTCAAAGACAACAAGTTCTTTTCTTCCGCCTTTCAAATTCATCACGAATTGGCAAGGGATAAGCTAATTTTTTTGCCAGCGAAATAATAATAATAAAAAGACAAAACAAAACTCACAACGTCTAATATAAAATATCGGCATCTCACAACAACAACCCCCCCCCCCCCCCCCCCACACACACACACACAAACACCACAACCAACTTGTCTTTAGCGAATTCGGTTGACTATTGAAGCCAAGTCGGTTTGGCGGCACACGGGCAGACTCCTCCTACGCCGGCCTCAAAAAGAATACACACAAAAAACTTGTGATGCTGTTCAGTTTTGCCAGTTTCTCCAAAAAACCACACAAAACAACAAGAAAAAGAACCCTCGGGGACGACGAACGAATTATACAGGTCCTATCTATCTGTCTACTGTGTGTATATCCTGCCATTCTATTATGTATATACTGCTGACGATGACAACCTTTGACTTGCTTTCAGTTCTATTTCCCTTACTTTGCTGTGTTGTTGTATCGTTACGGTCTCCAGACGGACGGATGACTGCCACACCACTCCCACGTTTCGTGGCTGGATGATGTGCTGGAAGACTGACCAACGATGAATGGACCACTTTCCCCGCCTAAAAATAAAATTATTATTATTATCGTTGTTGTTTTATCTTTGTGCCGTTAAGAAATGCGTATAAAATAAGTAGAGCACCAGGTGAACAACTTTTGCGACAATTCAACTTATTGTTATTTCGTGTAATAATATTACCTGAGAAGATTCCCTGGAGCGTCGTGATGTTATGCCTACTGTTTCTTCTCTCAAGATGGATTCGACCACTGATAAGAAAATAAAATGATACAATACCCAAAAGTTTGATAAAATGATCCAGATAATACGGTATTCTTTTTTTTTAAATTAAATAAGTCAAGACCACCTTCTCCTAACAATTTAATTTGAAGCAATCGAGGATCTTCGTAATGTTCTTCAAGTACCGTGTCGTCTGTCAAGGTCAGTTCCTAGTGTGACCTCAAAGAGCACACAGTCGCCAGAAATAAATAAAGAAATATACTACAACAAAAAGAGAGAAAAGAAAAAAAAATAGTTAGGAGAAACGAACGTGACGGTGCGTGAATTGATGACATACCCCTGTCTCTTCGTCGAGACCGACAATGACGGCCGTGTACCACTGGGTGGCTCCTTCAGAGCGGTACACCTGACAACGGTAGCCGACAACGACTGAAGGTATAGTGACCAGAATCCTTTGCCCGGCTTGTAACTGCGCCCACTTTCGCACGGCTTCTCTCACTGCCTACGAGGAAGATGTCGGATGTGATCGATTTTGATGCTCGGCAGCGGCAGGGCTCGACCAACCAAACGACTCCCAATCCTGCACGAATAACAGAAATGTGATGATTTTAACAGAGACAGAAACCGGATTCCCAGCAGCCGTCTCATTCCAAAACTTCATTAAAAAATGAAATCACATCCAATTAGAGCAATGAAGAATAACAAAACATTTATGAGAACTCCTTTCTTCTGTCTGGCTTTTGTTTCCCTTCGACATTAATAGAACTTGGGATTCAAACTAGTTTACATGTTCAGTAGTAGTACAACCCATCATTTAACTTGTCCTTCTTTCATATTGATAGCGAGACGTTTGTGGGTGTTTTAGAAACAAAATCATATTAGGCCAGTGATTATTATCAAAGAGAAGACTCGGACTATTGATAAGGTGTGAATCAATCATTTTCTTTCTTTTGGGATAACACGCAAAACTTGTTACGTTGTTGGCATTCCCTCGCACACACAAAACAAGTTACACCCATAGAGAGAGAGAGAGAGAGAGAGAAAAATGAAAGAGAAAAAAAAAACGAGACAGAAGAGCCTGAGCTATTTTTATGTTAGCCGGGGTCAATGAACAAGTCGGCCAACGGTTCGCTGTGCGAGTTGCTTATACCTGGAAAGGTTGCAGATGAGATGACGGGAGAAAGGAACGTTGCTGGTCCAACAGGAATTCGACAGCCACTTATGACACGACAGCAGCTGCTTTTTTATTAGTTGAATTGTTTTTCGTCTTTCGATCTGGTTGCGGCGGCGCACTAGTTTCGTTTCTCACTATCTACTACACTACGTTCACTACTACCACCACTAGTTGTTGTTGTCCTAGCAACGGCACTCGAATAACCGTCGACAAGCTCTTCTTTGTCACGCGGACAAGAGGATCCCACAGTCGGTAATTGAAACACCACACGACTACGATTCGCCAAACTGCTGAACGCCTTTTTTTGTTGTATTAAAAAAGAGAGATAAAATTAATTTCCATCACGACGCATTTTGATGAGAGAACAAATAGGTCAATCGATAGATGGTAGGTCAATCGCTTGTAGCTTGAGGGGATTAGCAAAGGAGAACGAGATAATGAGAGAAAAGAACAAAAGAAAGAAAAGAGAATGAAGGAGTAGGGGGATTGGAAAGAAAAAAAAATGGGATAAAGTACAGAAGGTGAAGAATCCAAGGACAACCCGGAACAGTCGTTTCTAGCATTCTACTTGAACAGACGTCTCTGCAGTTGCTCTGTCTAGTACTTATATTATAAAAAAAAGATGTCTCTCTCTCTCTCGTCTGCCCCTTTTTCCTCGCTCGCTCCTACCAGCAAAACGAGTGATGGAAACAAGTTTTTTTTCTCTTTTTGAAAGAAGAAGAAGAAGAAGAAGACGGTCGTCGTCGTTGATTTATCAAAAGATGAGAAGAAGGAGCAAAAGGAGGTCGATGTTATTGAGACACGGACACAAAAGTCAACGAGTTTCCAGGTATTCCCTGCCACGCCCCATTTTATTTCTCAAATGAATAAATAGACACATACACACACGTCTAGCCATCAAACACCAGCAGGAGCCCGTGGCGCTAGCGCCACTACCGACCACTGCCCGTAACATTGTCGGCAACGGCGGCAACCTAAACATGAATACAAAATGCGTCATTATAATAAAGTGATTTTTATTTTTTAACAACTGAAAGTGGATAATCTTGGTTTTGGAACAAAGTATACTTATTTAACAAATTTCTCTTGGATGTTTCAGTTGACAAATTTTGGTTGAATACTTTCGTAAATGATAGGAATCTAAGTTTGAGATGCCGAAAAAGTATTAGTTTGACTAGCTCCTCAACACACACAGAAGAAAATTGAGCATTTACTGAAGGGAAAATGGTGCTATAATTGATAACAAAAAAAGTGTCAAACTAATAGTTTTTCGATGTCTCAAACTTAGATTCCTGCAGTAGTCTGCAGACGAATGGAAGTCGTCAAATCGACGATATTTTCAATTTTAGATAATAAAAGATTTAGATTTGCGACTTGTGTAAATCGAAAAAAAAAATATGTTATCAAGATTTTTTTATGAAAAAGAACTGAATTTTTTATTTTTCATATTTTTTGAAGAAAAATGGCGTTTTTTGGTGTTTTCAGCTTTTTTTGGTTTTTTTTCGGGTTTTTTGGTGGTGTTTTAAAGAAATTTGGCAACCAATTTGGTGATGCCCATGAGAAAACTTTTGAAAGCCTGAGAACTGCTATCTTCTCCGAAAATTCAGATAGTCTGAAGCTCTGTGACTAAAATTTATCAAAGGGTTAAGAATAAAATATACGCTCTCAAAATAGCCTAAGGGAAAATAACTTTTTTTTAGAAGAGGGGGAACTTAGTAACTTAAGTTTTTCAACTTTCACTTGGATGCAATCTTAGTTTGGGGGAAACCTTTAGTCCATTAGCCATTAAACAACTATGAACAACTATGTATCACATCAATGAAGAAACACTGCCACACTTCAGTAAATAGTTATTCTATTCAATTCGATTCATTAACTTGATTTTTTATTAAAAATGCTTCTATAATTTCAACGAAATAAAAACAGTCCGAGAATTTTTGAAACTCCGGGAAGTAAGTTTCAAAAATCCGTGGACTGTTTTTATTTTTTTTTAATTATACAAGCATTTTTAATTAAAAATTAAGTTAATGAACTTTGTAAATCAATTAATTCTACGCACGAATCTATTTTTTTTAATGAAAAAAAAATAATTATACATTAATTTACAGCTTCAAAGGAGGTAGTCTCATAAGACCCCATGTTAAAGTCAGCCCACTAGCTACACACCCTGCCAGAGTTGCCGATTGTTACACATTATGATGGTAAAACAGTAACAACATTAGTGGGGGCTGTTGCCCGTGTGCTAAATCTCTTATGGACATGGAATTATTGTTGTAAGTTAGAGATTGTGTGTTCAGATGGCAGCCCTTTCGTAGTAACGAAGGGTTTCGATGCTGAGGGAAGATCATTGACGGAGATTTTTCAATTTTTTTCTTATGGGACCTTATAACACAGACAGTGGGAACCGGCTCTTCTAAGACCATGTCTGTGACTCTGGTCTTGTTTTATCCATGGTTGTAGATATAATGGAGTCTATGAGTGCGTCAAAATTTGGCTTAAGTTTGCTTATGCGGTGTTGCATGTCATATTAAATGGCGCTTCCCGCAATTCCACATAACTCACAGTCAGAGTTTGCACGATTCAACATATTTTCTCTGATCGCGTTGATTGTTAAGATCGCATGTACAACTTGATTATTGATGTATGCTATTCTTATGTACGTTGAATAGCGAAATGCAGCAGTCCAAAATATCCGAGAATAGCGATAGGCATAATTTTGTAAAACATGCAACACCGCATAAGTAAAGCATAAGCCAAATTTTGACGCCCTCTATAGCTCTGGCAGGGGTGTAGAAAAGATGGTTGCCCAACTTGAATCTTTTTTTAACATGGGGCTCTGAAGACAGTTCTCTCTTGTGGATGTTGTGTAGCTCCTCCTCTACTCCTGACTCCTCCCCTTTTTAGTCTAACATGAGGGTATTGACATCTATGAGTTAAAATAGAAACTGTAACCTTGTTATCCATAAGGATTTGTCCATAGTTTTTCGAGATTTCCAATAGTAATTAGCGATCGGTAGCTCAGTTGATAAAGCGATGGATTGATAACCTGAAGTACTATGGTTCGATAATCTGTGGATGCTATTGCAATATATTACTTTTTTTTACTTTTTTTCATTTATTTAATTTTCTAATGCAAAACTGAATCTAATCGGATTCAAAAAATAAAACGTATCATTTAAAACTTCAATTGATTCCTAGATTAAAAGTAACAGTAGTTGGAGTTTGCCGCCTAAAAGTTTGAAATTATTCTTTTTTACACGCAACAAATGGTGCTGCCCTCATGTTAGACAAATCTTCAAAGGCTTCTGGAGAAAAAGGATACAAGTTGGGCAACCATCTTTTCTACACCCCTGGCTCTGGTTTTATCATGGTAAAAGAGGAGATGGTACCGTCACCCTGTTGGATTTGGCCGTAAGGGCTTGTCACAGCTTTTGAGGGGTTTTTCAAAGTGAAATGACCCGGGTGGGTAGGAGGGGGAAAGTGTGGATGTTCCAGAGTACAGTATACATATTGCTCGCCACGCCACCACGCGTAAGAAACGGCCACAAAGCAATGAATTGATCCCCTCTGTAGTTAAAAAAAAACTCAATTCTCCCAATTTATATTATATAAATTATCATAACTCTTAATCATAAGTCGTTACACATTTTTTGACAACGAGATGGTGAATTAAACAATTTCACATCTAAGAAAAAAAGTTAACAGTTTAAGCTCTGCCGAGGGTAGAATTCTGTTCGTAGAGATCCTAGTCTGAAGTGCTAACCATCACACCATGTTTGCTTGCTTTTTACAGGAGATGGCCATGTAAAGATTCAAACTTGGGGGGATCAATGCTTTGTGGCCGTTTCTTACGCATGGTGGCGCAGCGAGCCATATGTATACTGTACTCTGGAACATCCGTACTTTCCCCCCTCCTACCCAACCGGGTCATCTCACTTTGAAAAACCCCTCAAAAAGCTGTGACAAGCCCTTACGGCCAAATCCAACAGGGTGACCAGAGTTATCGAGCCTATGGTTGATCGATTCCATAAGAAAGTTAACAGGGGGCCATTGCCATGGCCCGGGAGAAAGCTGGAGTTTTCCGTGCTGCCTCAAGTGAGTGTTTAGTGAACTCATTCCTAGAGACATCCTAGAGTAATTTTTTCTAAGTCCCGTGTCAAAATAAAAAATCCCCTAATTCCACCAAAAAACTTGAAAAAATGATATTTCTTATTTACATAATAATATGTTTTATCAGTTTTGCATTGAAATATGAAAAAAATAACATAAATAAAAATCCTAAAATCAAAAAGCATCCAAAGAGAAACGAACCACATACCAACGAAAGAACAACCTACTATTCCATCACTCTACCAACTTCTGCTCCCGGTTGATGCTGTTGGGTACAAATATCTCAAATCAAGTAATTGTTTTTTTCAGAATTCACCCAAAAAAGCACTGTAAATTCCTACCACGAGATGTCAGCAGACGCACTCCAGCTGATTTTTCTGTCCAAAGAAGGTAGAGAATAAGGTAGGGATGGGAAGTCGCGAGCTCGCAAAAAAAGAGGCCATGGCCTTATGGACAAAGCCTTATGGAATCGATCAACCATAGGCTCTATAACTCTGGGTTGACGGTACCATCTCCTCTTTTACCATGGTTTTATCAGAGCCTGAAAGGGGAGGTCTCTCCACTCCATAAGAAAATTTCCCTTGGGCTGCGGCACGGTTTTTCCGAGTTGAACTCTTTCTCATCCTCCTACTTTTGAACTAATACGACGACTGTGCTGCCATCTAGCCACTGTAACGCGTAAAAGTGGCCAATTCATTTCAAGTTGCAATTTTTATATTGCAATTTTTAGAAGACATTTGGTAACGCAACATGATTGATCATTTTGTTTGAACCGAAGCTAAGTTGGTAGAGTGACGGAGAGCTCATATAAAAATGTAAAGTCCGTAGATTCGATACCCTGTACCTGCTGTTTCGTCTCATGTTATATTTTTCACTTTTTTTCTTTTTTTTTCTTTTTTGTAATGCAAAACTGATAAATCACATTATTCTGTCAAGAAATGTGTTTTTTGAAAGTTTTTTGGTGGAATTAGGGGATTTTTAATTTTTGACATGGGACTTAGAAAAAAAAACGTAGGAAAGTTGTAGTTCACCACACACCCACAGGAGGCAGCACCGTCGTCGATGCAATCTCTGTGCAGTTGCCTTATGGACTCCGTCCTTATGGAGTGGAGAGACTTCCCCCTTCATGGCTCTGAACTGGCCCGGACCAAAATGGGCGGGTTTTTGACAAACTGGTTTGTTGAAAACGGGTTTTAACACAAAACGGTTTCACTCGGTTTGGGTAACCTCGAAAACGGGCTTAAACCGGGTAATTACCCGGGTAAATAAAAAAAAATGGGCTGAAAAAAAAAACCGGGTAAAACCCGGGTTTTACCCGGGTGAAAATACAATTTTTAAAAGTTTATCAAGGGATTTCTTTATAAATAATCAGTTAAAAGCAATTTTCTACAATTTCTACAAGATTTTTGAATGTACGATAGTTATTTTCCCTTTCAGTTATCCCTCGTTTAGCCATGATGAGACTTATTGTGACTTTGACTTGTCACGTTTCCGTCTACACGAGGAAAGTCACTAGACTCATTACTCACTCCTATATATGATAAGCTGCTGCTGAAAGAGTGAAAGCTCTCGTTTCAAGTCAAGTGGACTGACCACGAGTCATTTTTTTTATCACGGCAATTTTTTATTTTGCTTCGTTTATTATAAGACTACTAGATGGCGCCAGCGGCCAGCTATTCGGGTACCCGTTTTTGCAATTTGGGCAAGGTCAAATTGAACCGTTACCCGCCCGTTTTGAAAAGTCTGAACCAGTGCACCGTTTTACGGGCAAAATTTTTTTGAAACCGGGTAATTACCCGGTTTCCGTTAACCGGGCCACAGCCCCATGGTTGTAGATATAATGGTTCCCAGTCACAGTCTTATAAGGTCCCATAAGGCAGCTGATTTTTTTGTGATCTTTGATAACTTCGACAACCCCGCCACCTGGTGTTGGAAGGGGGAAAGCTAACAATAAGAACAACACTGAAATTTTCTAAGTCCCTCGTATGGCTCTTAAACAAAACAAAGTTGTAGGGCTATGATAAACATGCGTAAAACAGATTGATTTATGATTTCTAATTGATTCATTTCAGATTTAAAAAAAATAAATTTAATTTTACTATTATGTATATTGGTTAAAATGAAATATGGACTTTGACTGGAATCGAACCAAGGAACCCGAGAGCTAGAATAGACGTCTCAACCATTATACATAAGTGGTGCAAAAAATATGAATACCGCAAAAAAGAATTTTTACATGCCGCTGCAATGATATTCAGTGTCAAGAATAACAGCAGCGGCATTGCAATATTTCCCGCCGTTTGGGAGGGTCACATATTTATGGAGACGGGACGAAAAAAAAATTAAGAAAAAGTGAAAACGACAAGAAATATTACAAAAAGAAAAATTTTGTCCATGTTGACTCCGGTCTCCCTAGGGTGTTTCATTTTTCAAGAATTTCTGATTTTCGAGTCGAGGATTGAGATTGGGTTGCGTTTTGATGTCACAAAGTTGAATCCACAGTAAAAATATTCTAGAATTAAATTTAGGTACCGCACAATCAAGAAAACTGTATTTTTTCACGAATTTTCGTGTAAAAATGACCGAAACTCACGAAAATTCGGGAGTTTCACAGCGGGGTTTCGACAGCTTATAAATAGATATCTTAGAAATAAGTATCCCAATTTTGAAAAAGATCGGAACAAGTTAAGATAGCGCACACATCGTTAATATAGTTGCAAAAACGATATAGGTATAATATAGGGTAATAGCTAGGAAATTTTCAAAGAGGTTTTCCATCCAAATGACATGCCCTAAGCCTTTTTCAGCAGCTACCCATTGTTAATATGAACGATACAATAACAGTTCATGTTCAAATTCTTGTGGGTGTGTGGTGAACTACAACTTTTCTACGTTTTTTTTTCTAAGTCCCATGTCAAAATTAAAAATCCCCTAATTCCATCAAAAAACTTAAAAAAAGAACATTTCTTGATAGAATAATGTGATTTATCA
This sequence comes from Daphnia galeata, assembly GCA_030770115.1. Taxonomy (NCBI): domain Eukaryota; kingdom Metazoa; phylum Arthropoda; class Branchiopoda; order Diplostraca; family Daphniidae; genus Daphnia; species Daphnia galeata. Next base: position 8,581,966 of record CM061119.1, read on the forward strand.
GTTAGGCATTAAAAAATGCAAAAAAAAAGAAAAAAAGTACAAAAAAATTATGAAATATAACAGCAGCTTCAAAGTATCGAACCTTCGAACCACAGGTCTTCACATAAGCTATCCGTCGCTCTACTAACTGAGCTACCATTCGATGTTTGCACTGTATATAAATTGAAAATTGAATGATTTTGGCCACTTTTACGCGTTACAGTGGCTAGATGGCAGCACCGTCGTGGTAGCTGTTCCCAAAAATGCCAAAAGTAGGAGGATGGGAAAGAGTTAAACATGGTGTATTAGTATGGTGGGGGAACTTATGGTTGGAATCGGCTATCTGGGCTGAAGCCAGTGGTCACCTATCATCAACGCTGCCTGGTGGACAATTGGGTGAACTATGAGCTATAAACGGTTTGAAAATTTTCTAAGTCCGATTGCACTTTGCTTATGTACTTATAAAGCTATAAAATGGTAAAAAATGAGTCAATAACAGTAATTAAGTATTATTTTTCCAGCTTTAATTATTTTAAAATTAATAGAAAAAAATATGAATAAATTAGTGACGATTATAGGAATCGAACCCTATCCCTCTAGAGTCGTAGCTCATTCCTCTAACCATTACGACAATCGATTGATATTTACACTTTAAAAAGTTAAATATATATACTATTTTACAGACGAATTTGTAAATTATGAAAGAATTTAGTATATTGGTTCATAGAGGGCACTGACGATAGGAGACCAGCCCCAAAAAGCCACGCCACTTGTCCGGAAACTGGCTTCATTCGAGATAGCCGATTCCAACCATAAGTTCCCCCACCATACTAATACACCATGAGTTAAACGTGGTCTCAACTCGGAAAAACCTAGCCGCAGCCCAAGGGAAATTTTCTTATGCACAGCCCTAGCAGAGCCATGAAAGGGGAGGTCTGTTCACTCCATAGGAAAAAGTCCATAAGGCAGCGGCACAGAAACAGCTACGACGACGGTGCTGCCTCCTGTGGGTGTGTGGTGAACTACAACTTTTCTACGTTTTTTTTCTAAGTCCCATGTCAAAATTAAAAATCCCCTAATTCCATCAAAAAACTTTTTTAAAAAACATTTCTTGATAGAATAATGTGATTTATCAGTTAGGCATTAAAAAATGCAAAAAAAAAAGAAAAAAAGTAAAAAAAAAAATTATAAAATAAAACAGCTTCTTCACAGTGTCGAACCTTTGAACCACATCATTTCATATCAACTACCCGTCGCTCTACCAACTTAGCTACAATTTGATGTTTGCTATCTTAAAATTGCAATACATAAATTGAAAATTGAATGATTTTGGCCACTTTTACGCGTTACAGTGGCTAGATGGCAGCACCGTCGTCGTAGCTGTTCCCAAAAATGCCAAAAGTAGGAGGATGGGAAAGAGTTAAACGTGGTCTCAACTCGGAAAAACCGTGCCGCAGCCCAGGCAGCATTTTATTTTTTATTTATTTGCTTCATTTACTTCCTACCAACTTCCAAACTTAACGACAATATAATAATTACATACAAAAAATTTTTAATCAGCAGATGTTCTAACGAAAAAATTTTTGTGACGATTTTAAAACATCAACAAAGAACTTAGACAGAAAAAGAGAAAAACAAAATTCGTCTGCAACCCCCCTTCGTGCCTATTGCGTAGTACACCACCTTATCCGCTAGAAGCACTACAGGCATATTCAGCACGACGGGGTCAGTAGGGATAGGGCTAAAAGGATAGGACATGTCGAACCAGTGGTCTTTATCTGTGGCTCTGGCCCTAGCTCTGGTTTTATCAATCCAGTTTCTGCTCTCTGGACATTTGGCAACGCAACATTATTGATCACTTTGTTTGAACAGACGAACTTAATTTTGTAAATAAAGAAAAATGGGTAGCCTGCAATGGTTTATCCTGTTTTTCGTAATTCTTTTTTTCCTTTTTAAACGGTAAGTAATAATTTTTTATTAAAAACTTAAAAATCACGTCTAAAACTAAACTCTCTTTTCGTTACAGTCTCCTATTGTATGCTCTAAACTTAATTTTCACACATAAACTAAAAATTGAAGTTCGTCTTGGACAAGTCGCCCTTCTTCCACCTTCTGTACAAAATACTTATTTTTTGTTCAAAAATTTCACTGTTGTAAGTATTAACTAGTTTTATTTATTCATACAGTTTTGCATTATTTTATTTTTCTCTTTACAGCACATTGATAAGGTGAGATTAACATCATCATTAGTAAACGCTGACACCAAAAGGTTACTGGGATTGTTAATTGAAGATGTCAGATTCACAAGAGATTGCAGTATTAGTAGTACTACATCACATCAAGCACCTGTCCTAAACCCAATTGAACCCAACAGAGTTAATCTGCTTGAAAAAATTTTACCTGTTTTGACATCATTTGTTCAGGTAGGTGGAAATATTCATTTGTTTTATTTGTATATTAATTAATGTTTTCTTTTATTGATAGTTTATGTGTGTCTCAATCAGCAATGTGACCATTGTAGCCCAGTTGAACAACAATAAGTTACTCCATGCTTCTGTCAATAACCTAAGCTTGGATGGAAGCATTTTACCACGCTCGCAGATTGCACTATGTGGTCTAATAGATGCATTTTCATGTCGACTTCTTCAGACAGTAGCCAACAATGAAAGGTTAATTATTTTTCTTGCCACCTACTAAATTAGTGTAACCAATATTTCAATCTAGGGATGGAAAGGCCAACCAACATTCACAATTTGTGGAAACGCGAACGAAACCTTCGCAGCCGTGTTTATCAGAATTTTCCGTAGGAATTCAGACAGAAATTCACGTTGACCCAGTTTTACCGGCCATCACGGTAAGTACTGTTGAATTATTACTATTACGCGGATTCCTCTCTTTACTTTATTTATTCATTTTAGAAATTAATGTTAAACATTTCCAACCCAAAATTGTCCATCAATGACAGACTTGTAAAAGCTTTGGAAGCAAAAAGCGGACAAGGTAATGCGTCTAAAGAAAGCCATCAGTCAGCAAATTGGTCTCTCTATTTTCCACGAGTAAGTTTTCTCATAAAAATACACAGTCAGTTGCTGTCACTTCTAATTTTGCTTTCTTAGAAATGCGAATTCAATGTTACTGGCACCGAAATTAAGTTGTACAGACACGAGGACGAGTCTGCTTTCGTTTCTACAACTTTAAATTTGTTGGAGATAACTGCAGATACATCCTTAGACATTAGAAGCGGTATGGATCTAGTTCCAGTTATCAATTCAAAAATGTTTTAAGCTATCTACTCTAAATAGGAGATAATATGTTCGACACCAACGTTAAACTGCACACTCAGATGTTGTACTCTGAAACGAAATCTGGACGATGGCTCAGTTTGAGTGAACTGGACGCAACCATTCAGGTCTAGTCTACAAAACTCAATAGTTTTCTTTTGGAATCAAACATTGTATTTTCAGCAGCTTTAAAACATTAGGTTTTCTCTGGGAACATCGATTCAACAGTGAACGCTAATCGCATCGCATTAGTCTATTCAAACGTCGAACTTTTACCGTGGCTCAACTTGATCCCTAACAAGAAGAAAAAAGCCAGTGCTGATAATGAAACTGCATCCCTTCGTCAAACCCCGCTTACTCTCAATTTCGAAGTTTGGGATTTTTCCGCCGTCGCGGTATTTCAAGACGCTTTACCATTACGGAGTGGCGTTACACACGTGCAACTTCAACTAGTCGATCACCCGGCAACGGGTGGTCTTAGTTGCGAATTTGAAGCTGAAACAGTCTGGTGCTGTTTAGGAAACCGAACGCCATCTGACCCCGGGCAAAAAAAGGTTCATTTTTGGAATTCACCTATTTATGTCGGCCTGATCATTGGCAAAATTGAGCGGCGATTAGGAGTCCTTGGTATGAGCGATTCTATTCACAGCCAGTTGTTGTTGGACGTTCTTCGTTTTGAATGGTCGCCTAATCTCATGGAAACGATTTTTGCTATTCGCAAGTATATACGGAGAACGTATTCTATAATTCTATGTGCTTGTTCTAATTTGTAACGTTGTTTAGTGGTCTGCCGCAATCAAGTGAGAAAGCATTATCAGAAGAAGATAAAACTCCAATCCGCGTTTCACATTCTTTAACAGTCGCCAGTGCTAATATTTTCTTGTTGATGAAGAAAGAAAGTAATTGACTTCATTTTTAGTTAAACGCATCCGACACCATGTCTGCGTTATTTATTTTTTTTATGTTGTGATTTAGGTGCTCTAATGTTTCGAGTTGATTCATTGGCAGCCGATCAGCAACCAGACAAGACTGTTGTCTCTATAGAAGGGCTTAAAGGCCTCTTTATAGTTCCAGGAGCTCCATTTAGTTGCGCGAAATCTTTTGAAATAAAGGTACTCTCATTTTTTTTTTTAACATTTTCTTTGTTGAATGGTAAAATATTTAACCGTCCATTTCAACGTGCAGAAAGGGAACCTTGAATTTTCACGTCTTCAATTAACATTGCGAAAGTCGACTAAGTCTGGGACTATTGACATTGATCAGTTGGGCCTTAACTGGGATACACGTCTCCATATGGCCGTTCTACAAGTGATTGAAGAATGGAAAACTTTCCAGAACCGTTTTAACCAATTTAAACCTGTCAAAATTCCAACTGTCAAAGATTCTGAACACGAAACCAAACAGAGCTGGGCCATTGCCTTGAAACACAAAACATCCATCTGCGCAGTACTTTCGCCTACCCATACTATTCAATTTCAAGCTGGTAACTCCAATAGTGGTCATGATATATTAAAGGTGGTGTGTCTTCAAAATATTTGATTATGTCTTTGTATAGATGATTCACGAGCAATGGTCAACGGCCATCCACGAACTACATTCGAGTTAAATTTGCCACGCTGTGCATTACTTTTTGATGGTCATTCCATCATTGAAGCCGAAGGATTAAATTGGAAATTAGCTGATAACGATCTTGATCTCAAACAAGAAAGAATTACTTTTGATTGCGAGGTAATATTTTTTTTTAATCTGATTTTGTCGTTAAAATGTATTCTAAACTTTATGATATATTATGCAATAAAGGCTGTCACGAACAAATGTGGGTTGGTTAGCATCGCCCATTTGCGCGTTTGTTTCCCCTACCGTTACCAATTTTCTGAAGCCTGCCAACAGGAAATGGTGAGCGTCTTCAAATGGCTAAAATCGTTGCACAAAAAGCCTCGGCCTCCTGGACAAACAGAACCACTTTATCGTGACGTTCGTCTTTCAGTTGCACTATTTTCTATGGTGTTGTGTGACGACCCGTTTGAAGTTAAACTTCGTGATAACTACGAACTGCGCGAAGATGAATTTCGTGAGGGTCTTAAGCGTAAGCGTATGTTGGACGCTAAAATTGAAGAACTGCGGAGAACTCATCCTCTTCTGACGCAAGTAAGTCACCAACTCATCTTGATCCAAATTTAAATTAATGGCAATTTCATTTAGGGTAAAATTGATGAACTTTACGCAAACCTGGGAGGCAGAAATGTTGAGATTTTTGTTCAGCGAGCGCAACGCATGTATGAGACGAGGCCGATGAGAACGGCTCTATTCCGCTGGGAAATGGAACAAGTTGACCTGATGGCTTTAGCCGACCCATCTTTTCACGGCTACGCCAATGTTGTCCGAAATATCCAGGAGATGGATCCTGACAGCCCATGGCCTGATGAAGAAATAGATTTTACCACGTTGTGGTGCCGTGCCATCCGTGCAACCTGTCGTCAATGGCGATTTTTACTTCGAGATTTCCCTCAACCCCTTCTCGACATTCACGAATTGTTGTTGTTTGGTCGACTAGCTGGAGCTGAACAGCAATCCTCCTGGAGAGCTCGACGGACTTGTACTGTTTCTGTTGCGGCTCCCTGGAGCGATGTACAGATCGAACGGGGAATGAACCAACTTAAATTTTACCACGATTTTTCTTGTGATGCTGAGAGCTGGCGCTTGGCTTACGGAGCCTGCTGGGAACCAGTGATAGCCCAATGTAATCTAGCGTGGGATTTCGTTTCACCTCCTTCGAAGGCAAGATAAAACAGACAAAAAATAATTACGCAATAAATTGACGTTTCCATTTCTTTATGAATAAGGATCCTAGTCCAGCCTTACCTTTTTGGGATAAAATTCGTCTGCTCCTCCACGGTCGAGTTACGTTATCCGTCCAACAATTAACTTTACTACTGCACACATCACTTGATCCATACAACACCACAGAAGAGATGGAACTAACTTGGACCGATTTGGCGATGGACTGGACCAGTGCTAATTTTATCCTTAAAGGTATTCCTGAAAAATTTCTTTTATCGATTTAAAAAAAATGCATTCGAATCGATTCCACTAGGCGAATTCAATGTCTATGTCCGAACGGCATCCAAGTACGATGATTGTCGTCTTTTGCATTTACCTCGACTGAAGCTGAGCATTGGATTGACTTGGCATTGTTTGGCCGATCCAAACGACCATCTTGCTGTACAACCCTGTGCTCCCAACCGAATTCCAGAGTACTCAAGCAATCAGGAACACGATTCCTATCGCGCTTTCAGATCGCAAAGTGTGACATTGGCAGTTTCATTGGAAACAAAAGCTAGTGGCAGCAGTTCAATAAGTAGTAGCGCGGCAGAAGTGCATGCCCTTGTATACGGCTCCACTTTACGATGGTTTGAGAATCTGAAATTCATCCTTTCGGGAGTGTCAAGACCAACACGACGGGGGCCATTGTTTAATAACACCAAACCACGTAAAGGTCAGCTTTCAAGACACTATAAAGCAGTCCGTTTGGCGCTTAGCCTTCATCGCTTCCACATCTACTATTGGTATGCTATGGTGTGGAATAAAAATTGCCAATTCGTTATATTAACTTGTATCCCTTTTAGGATGTCTGCATCAATGCAACGTGGGTTCGAGCTTATTTGCGGACGTTTAACACTTAGTTCCGAACATGGTCTGCGCCTTGTTGCTCTGGAAGACGGACTCAAGCATCGTCCGAGAGCTGACTGGTCTATCGTCTTTTTAAACTGTGAACTCAACGAAGCAGAAGTTTGGCTTCAAAGTGCTCTGGGTTGTTTTTTTTCCTTGACTAATTGCACAGTCGAACTTTCAAGTAATTAATTTTTAAAATTACAGGTTCTGATAGTGATGATAACGCCGAGCTAAATGTGTCCTTACGTCAACCGGTGGAAAAATTCTACTTTTTGAGCGTCCAACGAGTCTCTTACGGACGTGAAGCGGTCCTAACACCACCCTTTGTAGCTCCTGGAACAGCTTCGATTGTACCCACACATCGGCTGGTGGTGCAAGATTTAAGAGCCGCATGGACCAAGAGCAACCGTCAAGTGGCTTTTGCTTTGTATGATTCTTGGGTCAAAGCGCAAGTATTAAAGAAAAATCTTTCATCTGAGGTGATGAAACTCCTCCGAATGCCCGAATCCAGCGTTTCACCTATGAAGCCACGATCTTCCGCACGTATTGCTACAGAAGGTGCCCAACCAACACCTAGTGCCTCGAGTACTAGTTCCGCAGCAACATCTGCTGCACCTTCAACACCCGTAGCAGATTCTATGCTGCAACAGCTCTTGGCCGATCATCGAAATGTTGTGTTTAGTGAAGACCTCAGTTCTACTGGCAGTCGACCAGCCGTTACTGGAACTAGTACCAATGAAGGGCAAGAAGGAGTTCATCTAAACTGGCTAATTGAGCTTGTTAATAGTCAGGTAATTTTCAATTTTGTACCAAATTAGAAACTGAATCTAAATCTAGATTTAAAATCTTATTTTCATCTTAGGTGTTGTTGAAAGGATGCGAAACCAAAGGATATATCATATTGGCAGCCTCTCATGCCAAAATCCTGCAAAGACTTCATCCTCCCGTTTGGCGTGATAGAAGCTTAGTCTCCAAGACTTCATGGATCTGTTCACTTGACGGAATGCAGTACTTTGCAACCATTAGTGCCGGGGAACAAGATGCTCTTGACGAAAATATTCTTTGGCTCAGTACGGATCATATTGGTAGCGCCGCTAGAGCAGAAACCCAAGCTCCATCATCGCTTGATTATCTTCCTGACATGGTCGGAAGCGGCCAGAGCGTTGGAGGTGTAATCTCAGAAACGGTTGGCGGATGCGACTCGTCAGCTCTCCAACTGCAAAGAATTGTTTCTCGTTGTAATTGTGAAATTGTATTTGTCAGCTACGGACAAAACACACTAGATCTTGATCTTGATCACGATCTAGAGGGACTCATGGACATCCCACCTCCGCCCAGCGACGATGTCATGGATTTGTGGGCACAACGAGAACAGCCGGTCGATTCATTCACTCTGACACATCACGATCTTAATATCTGCACCAACTCCCTCCAATATGAGATGTTACTAGACGTCATTAATAACCTATTGCTCCATGTCGAACCTCATCGTAAAGAAGCCAGTGAGCGATTACAGAGATTACGCTTCCAACTCCAGTTATCCAGTACAGAGGATCAAAGACGACCAGTTCAACAAATTCAAAATCAACTACGTTCCCTGATCTCTCAGCTAAGGCGCTTGGAGAAAGATACATTTATGCTCCAGCGGGCTTTAGCCGAAGATCCTTCAAATGCTCAGTTTATAGCCGAATTTGACTCACTGGAACGCAAAGTGTAAGTTGTGACTAAATTGAATGCTAAAATTCAGTAATCTCATTTTGTGTGTATTTTAGATATGAATGTAAAGAGCAGTTGAATGCGGCAAACGAAGAGCTTGCGATGATGGTTTCTTGTCTGAAAGAGGCTCAATTAACAGCTCATCAACGTCTTCAAGCCGCTCGACAAGGCAGCAATGTCACTACAGTTCGGACAAGTCAAATCAACTTCAAGCACGCTCAATGGAGACTGACAGAAGCCGACGGCCAACTCGGAATTGCAGATGTCGTCTTGACTAATTTTCTGTACGTCAACTTAAGAGATGATTGATTGTTTCTATTCTAAAGGTTCGTCATTTTTAGGTACAATAAATTGTCTAAAAGTGATGATGCCTGTGAGCATTCGCTGGAAATTGGCTACGTCAGCTTGGCCAATCTTCTACCCAACCAAATCTACAAGCAGGTTATCGTACCAACTGAACTTAACCGCAATATGCCAGTTGATCGACAGGTTTATTTTTATTTTTATATTTCCTAAAACTATTTTTTTATCGTTTCTTATTTTCCTACAGGTTGCTGTGCGTATGTTTTCGAGGGATAAAGCTCCCGTCGGAGGTATTTGTATCAAAGAAATCTTTGAAGTTAATGTCGTTCCTTTCACATTCGGTAATAGAGAAAGTCAAGCGAGGGTTCTAATTTTTTAAATACTAATGACATTTCTATTTGACAGCCATGACATATCAGTTTTTCAAAACAATGATGCGCTTTTGCTTCCCTGAAAAGGATCCTGAAACTTTAGACGGCGAGGGTGAACATTCAGAGTCATCAACCGTGTCACGCAAAGGAGGAGGGAAACATTTCAGCAATGTAAACAAGACTAAACGAGGCAAAGAATCGAGTTTCTACGTCCCTATCGAAGACGATGTGGAGAAAATGAAGGTTTGCAATGGTTTTATGTTATTAAACGAATCATTCTAAAGCAGTTCTCCAGGAAAGAGCTGAGAAGAATAAATTGTTCATCTACATCAAAATTCCCGAGGTCCCGGTCAAAGTTTCATATAAAGGAGGCAAAGAGAAGAACATCGAGGACGTACACGAATTCTTCTTGGTTGTTCCCACACTTGAGTATCATAACGTTACGTGGACTTGGTTAGATTTATTTCTGGCCATGAAAAATGATTCCAAACGTGTTCTTCTCTCGCAGGTTTGAGAATTGCTAAATTTTATCAAAATGCACATCTACCTTTGCAGTTTGATTTTCAATTTATTTCTTTAGGCAATAAAGCAAAAGCTTCAAATTCGACCTCGTTCCCATGTCGAAGAGGGCGGGACACCACAGGAAGAAGACAAAGCGCGTCTACTTTTGGGTGGACTGTCGATGGTGAGAGGCTTTAAACAAGCACGAGACTTAATTAGTCGGTGCAGGCTTATAAGAATTTAATCATGATATTTTTTTTTTTCATTGTAATACGTAGCCCGGTGATGCACGTTCGAGTAAGAGAGGGGGATTCTGGAAACCATCGAAATGATCCATTTTTAGGTTACTTATAATTTCTTAAATTTTTGTCCATGAATCTTGAATTATTGTGATTTTCACTTAAGTTATTGGGGCATTGGGAATTAATTTGCTTGTTGAGAAATAAAACGAAATTTGAGTCATATTTTTTTTAGTAATGTTCTACTTATGTTTATTTCTACTTGGCAAAAATTCCAACACTTTTGATTACTAGCGATACTACAAATTCATTAATTGGTATTGTTCACTGAGGTGATGTTTAACAATGCAAAGGTTTTTCGGCAGTCTTTAAGGTATATAACCTGAAACTTATAAATCACTGAACACGAGTGTTATTAACTCAAGATCTTCAATTAGAAAGATACAAAATATTCGGTATTCTTCTGGCGTGGTTGATGTTGGAAGTTCTTCAATTAGTAGCTGCATTTATAGACTCCAGCCAAATAGACGAAAGTGAAGTAACAGGCTTTACAAGGAGTTCGGATATGTTAGCTGGACGGAAGAAGTCTAGACGATGACTTTAAAAAATAAAAGCGTGTATGCATAATTACAATTTGAAAGTTGCTGCACGACTAGTTTTTTTTCAAACTTACAAATCAGGATTTTCAAATTGTCCTTGAGGAACAGGATAAAGGGCTTCGTATTTTTTGTTAGCTCCACTACCATGTATCGCATAAGCGTTGATTTTTGTTACATTCGGCGGCAGGTAATTGGTTGGAATGATGGCTCGACCTTGCCAACTACCGGTTTCAGTACGTTCGATGACTTTATAATCCAAGGGTAAACTATGACGGATCGCTTTGTGGACGCCATTTAACAACAAAACTATATGTTGGCCCCACCTGTTTTGTTTAATAGTACGGTGGTAAATTCTTTGAACAAATTATAAAACGATTACATTCTCATGTTTTAACTCACGGCCCAAGTTCAATCTCGACGTACTGATTGTCGTCGTTTGCCAAGAACAATTCTATGACTGAAAATGATTAGATATAATAATAGCTTATGTTAAATAATGGTATTTACATTTTTGCGCAAGACGAAAATATACATTAGTTATTCAAATATAACCTTCAAAATCCCAAAGACCCATGAAAGGTTCACCCGCGACACCGCCTGGGTTCGGAGGATCGTTGAAAAATTTCCCTTCGACATTCATTTGAAAGCTATCTTCGTTAAGTGATCGCAATTCAATAGTGGCAGGTCGATGAGTGAAAGGCTTATCATCCCTGAAATGCATCATGTACTGTTATTTAAACCAAATGATCCAAAGATAAAATTTACTTAACAAATAAAACCGTTTGCTTTTATTACCAAGTTCGTGCTATTGAAAATCTCATTGCAAATGATAAGCTGGTCCTAAAATTCAAAACAGATTTTTATTAGAATTCATTTTACAGCAAGCTCAGTCTATTGAGTTTTTACTAGCGACCATGTAAAATACGGTAGTGGTATATTTCTTTAAACGTATCTACTATCTAATATCGACACAATTTAAAAACTAGCGATGCATACCCGAATAGCAGCAAAGTAAAGATTTGACGTACGACCAGATGACTCGCGGCATTTGCTTTGCAAATCATTGTTCCCGTAATAAAAAGCAAAATATTTTTATTTAAAGCTGCACTAGTGATAAAAAATGATTATGATGTTCTTCAAGAAGCGGTTGGTTTCAAAGAAATGGCAATTATAATAATGTAACGACGAAAGTTATTTTATAATTGACTTCGAGCAATAACAAAATCATTTTGTTAGAAGCCCACCCATTACTGCTTGAGGCTAGGGAGTTACCGGAGTTTACAAACGAACAAAAAAACACAAAACCAGTCTCCATTTCAAAATGTTTTATTAACTCTGGTCCATTCCATGGTATACTAATCCGTCTTGCCTTAAATATTAAAGAAGTAGCAGCTCAATTTTCTTTTCATGCCTAGATTATATACTGTATGAAAATCATCACTGCTGGACATCATTTGATGAATTTTTCTTCTTCATCTTACTACTTCTGCGCACTACGCAAAACTGTAAGAGCTTACATAATCAATTCTATTTACCTCTGTGAAAATAGCACATAATATTACTATCAAAATTTTTGTTGGAATTTCATTTAGAATTGCCAAACGTGCAATTTCTTAATATCCTATGATATACTTCTCCTTTCCCCGTAGCTAACCAACAAAATCCTACTTGTCTTTAAAAGTTTTCTGATTTTTCTGTTTGTTTTAAATATTAACTGGCAAAGTGTTTACCAAACGTGGGGTACTGCACTACAAAAAGAAACTCTTGATTATCCGCTTTTATTTTCTTAATATTCGCAATAAAAGAAAACGAGAATATAAATGAAAGATACATATTGCCAGCAACAGCTTCATTGGTGCAAAGCATATAATAACCAACAAAACACGCTACTGCTGTACTCAAAACTGCATATGATATAAAATCATTATTGCAAATCTTTATCGAAAACGTAGACACCCAAACCCTCTCCGACGCGCTGCAAATTAGTAACAAACTTCGCCAGTTTATTGATAGATTCAGCCTGCTCTTTGAGATATTCTTCTTCCAAGAAGTTTGTCAGGTGGGAATCTTTGTGACTATCAGCCACTTTGTGCAAATCAAGCAGGGCCTTATAAAAAGATATGAAATATATAAGAAAATACCCCAAAAAATACTTGGGTTAAATAAAGAATGAGGTTTTTACCTGATTCACCTGCTTTTCCATGGTAAGGGCATACTCCATGGCAGCAAGTGTAGTATCCCAACTATCCTGTGCAGGGCGATCAATAGGTTGGAATACAACTTTTCCTCCACGCAAGTGTTGGTATTTAATGAGCTTTTCAGCATGCTCATGTTCTTCTTTAGCAGAATCCATGAAAAACTTTGAGAATCCTTTGAGGGCTATATCATCACGATCATAGAAAGCAGCCTATATTTGAGTAGTAAGCGAAGTTATTTGCATTGTTGTAAGCTTTGACATTTATTGCGATGGTAAATACTGCGAATTTCGTTTGTTACGTTACCATAGCCAAATACGAATAATGGGCAAACAGCTCAATATTAATCTGTTTGTTAATCCCAGCTTCGGTTTCATCGTGGTAGTTCTGACGACACTTGGACATTTTTCCTTTCTCTTTTTTTAATAGTTGTAAATTTGAAGAGGCAAAACAAAATGTTGAGTTGCTAACTTTTTGATTCTAAAAAACTGTCCGATCACGCACTGGTGAGCCTGGACAAAGAATAAGATGTAGTAAAATAACAAACAACTGAACAACTCTGATTCTAGACTGGAAAAATATCGATGCAGAATGAAATTCGCAGTTCGCACTTCGCAGTAGTCAGTAGTCAGTAGCGCCACCTACTCAAATTGATTGGTTCCCATGGAAACATAAAATGAAACAATTCCTCATAATCGGTTTAAACTAAAGTTTACCTATATATTTTCGTTGAATTATAATTGGAAAACCACACCCTGTTTAAAGGGTGAAGAAGAAAACAAGAAAACAAAGCAATAATACCTTCTTCAATAGTGAAAAACGAAATCGTGGAAAAAATTATATTCTAATTAAATTGGCGCTTCATCTGATGCCCATGTTGTCTATATTGTCTATATAAAATTTGATAAGATAATGAACTAAAAATTAAAATTAACTAAAAATTATTCGAAATATTTTTTTAAAAGTATTTTTTTTCCTTCAAAGTGTTTCTAATTCCAACAAAAAATTCCAAACGTGATTTTTTCTAGTGTCAAACGCGCATTTCCTCTACCTCTACCCAACGAAGCAGCCATTTTAACTAACTCCATTTCTTTGCTCTTCTGCCATCCTCGTGTAGCAAGGTATAAAGAACTCTTCGGTTTTAATTTATTGTATTTGAATTGTCTTTGCTTACAATAATCTGTAGTTGAGAACTTCAATTTTGTAAGATTTTACTTTGTAAATTGTTGGTTTCAGTTTTTCTACCTAGTCTTAACGTTTTCTGAATGTCTGTCTGTATGTAGTTTTGATTGCCGGCGTGGTTACAGTTGTCATGTTGTCTTTTTTAGATTAAAAAATGGTGAACTCCAAAGGATATCGTCGTGGTACTCGCCATTTGTTCTCCAAGAAATTCAAGGAGCATGGTGTTGAACCCCTGTCCACCTTCTTGAAGGTGTACAAGAAGGGAGACATTGTCGACATTAAGGGCAATGGTGCCTTCCAGAAGGGTATGCCATTCAAATTCTACCATGGCAAGACTGGTAGGGTTTTCAATGTTACACAACATGCTGTTGGCATCATTGTCAACAAACAAGTTCGTGGAAAGATCTTGGCCAAGAGGTGTGTATCATTATTATCATGCTGTGTGTGATATGTTACCTGACAGTTTTCTTTATTTCTAGGATCAATGTTCGTGTGGAACACATCAACCACTCCAAGTGCCGTCAGGATTTCTTGACCCGAGTAAAGACCAATGAGAAGTTGAAGAAAGAAGCTAAAGAGAAGGGCATCAGAGTGTCTGTTAAACGTTTGCCTGCACAGCCAAGACCAGCTCATTTTGTTTCCACCAAGAACAATGAGCCAGTTTTCCTTGCTCCCATTCCCTACGAGTTTATTGCTTAATTGTACATCTTAAGCCAAAACTTAAAATACAAGTGGATGGACCTCAAACTTCTCATTTATTACCTTTTACTTAAAGTTTATTATAGTTGAGTTAATAGTGAGTGGTAATGAATAAGCTGCACCTGAGATATTCCGGGTTTTTTGGGGTTTTTTTTAATAGATCATGGTTTCAAAATTTGTTTTTGTTTAGTCAATGGCAAGGGTAGACTAGCACAACTTTGGTGTGGGCATTGACGTTGGCCATTGGGAGGAGTTAATTGATAGATCCTTGGTGGTGATGGCATTAACAGTCTGTTCACTGTCGACCTCTCAAGAGGCTTTCGCTATTGTTAAATTTATTCTCGGTTCGTTTTCTAAAACTTTCGTACTTCCACGCGTAGTCACAGCCTACTGCCTATCCATTTAAGTTAATCAGATAGATTTGTAATGAAATGATTTTTTTTATTTTCAGGAAACAGCTAAAAATTGGCAACCTTTTTTTTGCGCGGATGTTCTTTTGTTTTTTCAACGATGAAGAAACACTGACCGTTTTAATCCTAGACATCACTGGGGCCGAGACATCAATTCGTTCTTCTTATAGGTAAATTATTTACAAATTAATTGACGTTGTAAACTCTAGTATACTTAGAAAGGGTCGAAAAACGCTTTCGAATTTAGAGCGCCTATACTAAAGTCTATAGACCCTTCTGGGTAAAACTGTTTTGCAACCAAATTTCATGTTATTGGAGCGATCCGAAAGTGACACTTCGTTGCTAAATCGATTTTCGCGGCTGTCGAAAAACGTTTGGTTTCTTTTATTTATAAGTAGTAGCTAGTAGCTACTGATGATCTAGATTTCTGCAGATTTCTGTTGGGCCGAGTATATTAACTGCTAAACGAAGTTGTGTGCAAGGGCAGTCATACGTGTTAATGTGTTAGAAGCCCAGCAAGTTGGTAGAAAAAGAAAATTTACCTGTGTGGCAATCACGAATTACATAATTTGTTCGTGCGTGGTTAAAGATGTGAAAATTATTTTATGGTCTACTATATCGTTAATGTTGCGTTGAGGGAGAATGGATGAAATGATAAATTTTCTGTTGTTGGTTTTAGACGGCACGTAATCTATCTACCTCAACGCTATCTTCTTACTGAATGATCGAATTTTTTTCATTTCGTACAACTGCAAAGAAACGTATACGAATTTTCGAAACCAATGGTGATTAGGAATTTACGCGTTACGCCTAAAATTTCTTTTACATTTGCGGTTTTTATTTTTGCACATCTGACATGTAATTTGAATTGGGGGTTCCCCATTACATTCAAATTTACCTGGCAGCAAAATTGCATTAAAGACTTACCGATATTGTATATTTGTACAAAGTAGACAATTTTTAAATCTAACTTTAAATACCTATAATAAAAACTTTTAATATTTGTAAGTTTTCACTTCCACTTGCTTTTAAAATCGCATTATTTTCAAATGTCGAGGGTTTCTTCAAATGTCTTACCGGTACTTTTTCACGTGGATATCTCATCAAGAGTTTGACAAATTTAGATAATTCATTTCAGGTTATTGTCACTTTGTACAAAAAGTACTTTCATTTTGAATTATTTATTTATAAAAGAGAAAAATATTTTTGAAACACAATAATCAATTTTCACCCCCCCAAATGCCTCGGCAATTGAACAAAAGTCGCATTTTATTTCTGTTGCTTGACTTGTTTCACTATCCGTCCTGTTTTGCTTTCTGAGTTTCGTTACGTAAGTAAGATTGATGCAATGCACTTCAAGGTTCTGTACAAGGATCTACACTTTGTTTTTGTTTTTTTTGCAAGCTTAAGTTAATATAAATTTTCAGCAACAAATATGTTGGATATTAACTGAATTTCAACGGCTTTGTTGAATTGAAATTGAGATCATTTTTTCTTCGCCACATAGCTGTGTGTTTTTAAACTTGTATTTTGGTATTTCCAACTTTGGATAGATGTGGTAAAGCTGCCTTCTGTGGTATGCTAATAACCTTGAATTCCAACTGAAATTTGGCATTCAAAAAATAAAAAAAAAACTGTAACATCGATTTGAAAGAATAAAGGCCCCGACATATTTAAGACATTTGGGGAAATCAAAGTCATACGATTTCCTAATCCACTCACGGATCCGCTACGGA
The DNA here is from genome assembly GCA_030770115.1 of Daphnia galeata. Lineage (NCBI taxonomy): Eukaryota > Metazoa > Arthropoda > Branchiopoda > Diplostraca > Daphniidae > Daphnia > Daphnia galeata. The sequence goes on from CM061119.1 coordinate 8,598,849, forward strand.
TCTTTTCTCCATTGATTTCACTTCGGAGCTGCCACTCTCGTTTAGACTTTTAGGAGTGAACAAAAAATCTCATTTTTTCCCTCTTGCTCTCTATGTGTGAAATCGTATTTCTCTGTTAAACAAGTTCCGGAGTAAAACCCGTTTATAAGAAAAGAAATTTTGAAAGTTACAAAAACACATTCTAAAATCAAATGTACTGTGTACATACCCTGTAAGGTATCATAAGATCTTTTTCGGAGGTCAAATTCAATAGTCCATGGGGAAGTGTTAGTGCTTATTGAACATTCTAATCCGTTGGGACAAGGTTTTTCCCCCAAAATTACTTATTGGTTTGTCGTTCCAAAGTTCGAACGATTTACATTTGTTAAGGACTTTTTTCAAAGATTTGTTCCCCACCTATATGGCCATCAAATTCGTTTGTTGTTTTAGTGCATTCCAACTGAAAATCAAACAGAGGGAAGTACAACTATGGCCAGAGGGTCTCGAGGAGGAGCTAAAGGGTATTTTTGTTTCACAATAAAACAAGGAAGAAGAAGAAGCGTGAGGATAGTTTCAGCGATCATCGAGGTTGAATTCAGACGATGGAGGCACACCAGTCGTCTTATTCTCAACTCTAGGGAGAGACAAAAGATATAGGATTCCACCCTAGCATGAGACCAAAAAACTTTGTAAAGAAATCGAGGTCGAGCCTTGGAATAGAGAGAAAACTTTCACTTGTGTTTTCATAGCCCGTGGCCCGTCCACTCGCTTACATTACCGTTTCAGCTCTCGTACTCGACGTTGCTGTCGTGGTGTGTTTCCTTCAGAAAAGTGTCGTTTCTTGTCAGTGATCTATACGAATTTACTGTGCAAATTGATTGCGCTTTATGCGTGCGAGTTCAGCGCTTCCCTACGTATATACCTAAAGGAGTTTGTCTGTTTTTGTTTTGAATCGCGCCTAGTTTGTTATTTCGATTATTATTTCAAAACAAAAATCGAATCAAAGTGTGTTGATGAATGCAGATCATGTAGTGCTGCGGTCGTCGGCTGCAGTGTGTAATGTGATCCGAATTTGAAATGGCATCGAAAGTTCTACGTTGCTTTTTGTTAAGTTTTCTTTATTTTTGTCTATTCCTATTGCGGTCTGATTGGTATCAACATACCTTCGCTAAAGATCGACAACATTCACCAGCCATTTGCAATCGTCTTCACGATGGTACATCTTTTTTAAATTCTACGAGTTTTTATTAAGTATTTTATTATCTTGAATATACTGTACCTAACGTTTACCGTCGTCTATCGGAAAAGCGTTTTTATAGTATGGCTGTACTTTAATTCGGTCCAATGATACGCATCGTCTCCCACTAAAGTATGAATTGCCCTTGTTGCGAATGAAGGTGAAGTGAATTTCTTTCTGCTGCTGCTGAGTAATCAAAATAAAATAAAAAAGTACTTGAAAAACTTCTTCTCGTGTGCCGCTTGAAAACGAAAGTGAAAGTGAAATTTCAACAGCAGGTTCTCTGCTGCTGCTGCTGTATAGAGAAGAGGGGTTGCTGGTTTATCTGAGAACCTTTTTTGAGAGTTAGAAGTAGGTCTCTGCTGTTCTATGCTTGGGGGAGAAAGCGCGCAAAAGGAAAAGTGGTATGCCCTACTCCTGAGGCTTTGGACGGGCTTGTATACGAGTTTTTTATAATTCTTTGCTTGATGGTAGTGAAGAAGGGTGGATGTACCTTACTGTCCACCATTTTCGGTTTGGTTATGAAGCAGCCTTGACCCAGTTTCTATATTCTTTTCATCGTCCGGCCTGCCTAGTGTTCCATGCTAAGGAGAAGGCACACACGAGGCAGTAAATAAGTTCTTTTCTGTGTACGTGTGATATTTTTTTTGTTGTTTTTTTACTTTCCCTCTCATTTATCTAGCGAGAGATGTTGCTACCACAATTTTCCCCTCGAATGAACACGTTGTTTAATTAACCGTAAACTTGCGATTGACAGTTCAGTTAAGTTGAATAATATTTTAAAATGTGTTATCTGCAAGAATGACACTTTATTATTGAATTTATTTTATTGAATTGTTAAAGTTTTTTAGAAGTGAAAGTAACAGAATTGTAAGCAATTTTTGAACGTTTTTTTTGACATTTCTGACGGAGAAACTTGTAACATAAGTAGCATACTCGGAAAGGAAGAACATGTAATGAATGCTGTCACGTTAAGTAATGGAATGTTAACCAGTAGGTAAGAGTGTGTTTTTAAAGAAAGTGGTTAAGAAATGAATTTTATCGGCGTGAAGGTAACCGAAATTCCGTTGCATCACATTCACGTTCGTTCTCAACAGAGAAAACAACTGCCAGTTTTTTCAGGTCACCATGACTAAGCAAATTTAAAACATCATCTGACGCAACTCGTGGTTGCATGGAACTCGTTACTTCTGATGAAGAAATCGACTAATAAAAACGAATAAAGTCACATTTATAAATACCCTAAAGTGATAAATTCATTTTCAGGTGTTTATTAAATTTATTCTAGTTTATAGAGCCTCAATATCTTTTGTCTTGAAAGAATTGTCTTGCGATTTAGATACATTCTGTTTTCTCGTCGGTAGAGAATAAGACGATTGTAATATAGTTTTATTGTCCGCCTGGCTGGCACACAAAATTCATAATATGGAATATATATAAGCAGTTGTATTATAACATGCGACGTCGATTTATTGCCGGCAGCGCAACAACTTACGAGTTTCGATTTCATTCTTCTCAAAGAAGAAAGTTTCAACAAATAATTGTCGCACTTTCCAAACATCATCTCGTGAAGTTTTTGAACCGGTTTTTGATGCACGCCAATTTATTCTTAAACTCTTTGTCATCAAATGAAATCAAGTATTCTAAAACTTTGATTTATTATTATTCTTTTTATCCAGATTTGGTTGACAAGGAATGCCAATTTCAGAAGACGAATGACACGAAATCCTTTTTAATTTACGCAGTGCGCAGCAACTACAGTTCCGCGTGTTGTTTGCTGGAGAAAACTAATGACGTGCATTCTGGAAACGATGTTTTGCCATCGAAAGAGGCATTTTTAGCTTCGTCACCATCTGAAATCAAGACTCTAGTGATATTAAAAAGTGACTTACTTAAAGTCAGCTACATGGTCATAAACGCTTTAACAATTCTGGACATTGTACTAAGTCGCCGCACTAAACCTTGGAGATTTCTTCTGCGCGTTTTATACCGTGTAGGCCGGTCGAACCTTAAATGGGGTTTATTTTGGACGGTTTTCCAGCTTTGGTCCCATTTTGAGGGTAACAAAGCGACGGACTTGATTGAGGTCGACATTGAGCAACTGCCGTTTTCTACAGTCGTCAGTCAGATGCAGCATATATGGATCGCCCTTCAGTCCTATCCGATGCTGTTGGCATTGACCTTTTTCATTTACAACCTTGCTGTCAGCTGGATCGTCCATCTTATGAAACGTCGAAATGATAAACCACAACATCATGACGGCGGCTAATAACGAAACTGATCCTCTTCTTACAACGGCTGACGTTACCAACGGTGCCAGAAACGTCAGAAGAAGAATATTGTCTCGATGGTCGCTACTGATTGACTGTTTCTTTCGACCCTTGTCCTTTGACACAGCACACAGTTTAATGGATTTTGAACTTGACGAAAATGTCGAACAGTTGATTGAGCGACTGGCATTACCTAATTTGTGGTTGACACCCACCGTGCCAACGGATTACCTGAAATATCTACCTGTTTGGCGATTTGATGGCTGCAGTCGGAATGCTGAGTCTCCTTCTACTAGAATGGATTCATTGGCAACAGGCACAGTCTCTATTAATTATATAGAAACTACGGATAATGGCCCTAATCGACAGCGGAATGATGACCCTCCGTTAAACATGAAGTGGATCCCAAGTGCGGATTGTGCTATTTGCCTAGACAAATATCGCTTCACTGTTGATGTGTGCGGTCTGCCGTGCGGCCATCAATTTCATCATAATTGCATCATGGTCTGGTTGCAGCGTGACAATCATCATTGTCCAATTTGCAGATGGCCAGCTTATCAAAACAAATATCTTTGTCATTTAATACTACTTTTATGTGATCTCATTTTTGTAAAAATTTCCATCTAGTGCATCTTCATTTTAGCTATGGTTTTCACATTTCTATCATTTGACTTTTAACAGTATGTCGCCGTTCGGAATTCTTTATGTTATATAACTAAGACGATCATTTTAGTTCAGACAATATTGGATATGTCTTATTTTAATTATTGATTTCAATTCATCGATGTCATAAAATATTTATCGAAGTCAAGATGCCACCGCAAGAGATTCTTGAGAAGCGATTTTTTTTTTTCGGGCAGGTACTTCTGTCTGTGATAATGAGCGAACGAATGAACTTTCAAGTATTGCATAAAGACATTTGAATTCACAAAGAATTTGTTTGCTTCCGCTTATGAGTCAGAATCCGAGATATATTCTCAGATTCTCACAATCTTTTTAATAATTTTATCACTGTAACTGACTTTGTATTCCCCTTTTTAAATAAACGAACCTTTGACGTAAAAAATTTGATTATTTATGGTTAAAGCGCTAGTACAATCACTTGAATCCTTCCTCAATTACGGAACCTTCGTGCTCTTTCAAGATCGGAGACATAAATATAAATTTTTTTGGTCAGCTATTATTACTAGTACTAAAGGAAACAAACCATTTATTGCCTCAAAACAATCATCACACACGCGAACAGAGCCAAATATCAGATACTTCATCCAATCCTGCTTTTCGTGACGAACAACTTCTACAAACAACCTGGAAACAAATAGCCTTACAATGCTTCATGCTTGATTTGTTTATTTTCTTCCAGCTGTTTTAACCGTTCTTAACCGGTTAACCGGTACATTTCACTAATTTCAGATAATGACCAGCGGTAGCGCAGCATATTCAATTAAATGATTTTCTTGAACTCGAGCATAATTTAATGAATGAAGAACAAGAACCGACAAGAATTTTCATTTTTGCAAGATATTTTATTGAAATTTAATTTTTTGTGATGAATAACAGTACATCAGTTCATTTGAAGTTAAGGAGTTTAAAAAAAGTATTTTCACAATTGTTTAACTTCCCGCACATTTTAACTTTCTCTTCTGGTAGTTTCGGAAAATTGATGTGCACAAAATTCGAATGCGCGATTTGTTTGACTAGAGTCCTGTTTATACTATCAATTTTAGAATAGTCAAACTCAATCGTGACGGTTAAGCAGCATTCAATTACTTCATCTACGGCTTCTCGACGGCTCTCGGCACTGGATCCGGAAAATGAGAAATTGCAATTTCCGTCGTTTGTAGTTTTGTATTGAACGAAAATGCCATATTTCTCTGAAAGTCTTTTAAGGTTTGACCCTTCTCGACCAATAATGCGTCCACAGTTAGCAGGGTCCACATTCTTAAGAACGATTACCTTTTTTAATTCAATGACTCTGACCGATGAAGCCACGACGGCAAAATGATGATTTCCATCGGTGCTGTTCTCTTGAAAACTGGCCGGTGTAGAAATGGGTTCCGATACGGTAGGTTCAGACTGCGCCGGAATGGGGTCCAAAATCTCGAATTTTTGTTCTTTGAATTTCCCAGCTGTTGTTGGAATAACGTTGTATCCGCTAACCGATTTATTTCTTAAACGATAATCGGAATATTGGAATACGGACGTGTTTTCGTGTACACTAGAAGCTCCCAAGGGGTTTTCAACTATTGTAGTCGGTGCTGGTAACTCGTTGAGTATTCGTTTCCTCTGTGCTATTCACTTGTAATCCGGACACTAGCTGAGTTTTCAAGCAGGATGGCTGTTTTTCCTCAAGAAGTGACTCGTGTCGCGGCGTCCATTTTCGACTACGTAATTCGGTAAGGTCAATCACCATGAAAACGAGTACGATTGGTTAATTTTGGTTGTACGGCTATGCGTTCCAGGGTACAGAAATAGAAATTCATCAACTCTGAGTTGGTATTCGTGTCAAGTTCTTTGCCTATTACACTCATCAAACTACAGAGAAGTTCAATGGATTTTTCTTCAGCTGGATCTATGAGGAGACGATGGATACACCGATGTATGACCTTCTCTGATATAGTTCCGACTCGAAGCAATTCACCAATCAAAGTGATATTTCCAAGTGCCTTACGACGGTTTTGATCCACTAGATCTTGAAGTTCGATTTTCAATTGCTTCTTCCTTTCTTTAGTTTCGGCGTGGAAGGTTTCGTTTCTTTTCTCTGTGAGGCCAACCAAGGCAGCACTGTCCTTGTCAAATTCTTTCTTGCAATGGGCAAGTAACAAAGTGCGGAACGACACGCTTTTTACCGCATCCGTTGAAGACAACACGGTCTTCTCTGACAGCGCCTGACACATTTTGGCGTAAGTGGAAGCGAAAAATGGCTCACTAATAGCCTTTTCGAAGAAAAGGCTGATGACACCTGAAAGTTCTCTCTTCATCGTTGATGTCTAAAGCCTGTATTTGTGCAAATATCTTGTCGTGCTTTTTTAGATGTCATCTTAGTTCAACAGACCTCGAACAGTTTTCAGTAGAGTCTCTGTAGTCACTTGACCATCTCTTACGGATGTTGGTCTCCATACATTTGAGTCATTAGCATTGGGACGTTCCTTTGTTAACCGGCGCTAAATTGAATTCCCTGCTGCGGGGCTTGAGTAACTTGAACGTTAATGGACTGACATTTTGGAGAAAGATTTCGTTTCGCATCTGCGAAACCCTTTCTAGCAACAGCCACCCTCACGGACAATCTCAATGGGGAATCCATTCAGGTATTTTCTTCGAATGAAGAGATGTCCTCATTTTCAAAAGAAATGTTCTATCGTAAACTCTAGAAAGAGACAACGATTCTTTCGGGAAAATTCTCTTGATTTTGAGTGATGACCAATTCTGGTAGGTTCTTCGCTTCGGGAATCATTTGGAAATCCGAAATGGATTGTTTAACTCGGTAATCAATTTGTACTTGGTCAGCATAAGCCGATCTCAACAAGTTCAATTCTTTCTCGGAAGTGAGACATCGGTGCTTCCCACTGACTTACTGATTCTCTCAATGCTTTAACTATCACCTTCCAATGAGACTATCTTACTTTCTTGTTGATGCCCTTTAGACATCCTAGAGATCGCGTGGAGATTTCATCTTGGCGAGTTTTTACGAGCTAAGACATCGACGAGATAATGTCAGCGTTCGAAGTTGTTGTCGAAGGTTGGTTATTTCCTCTTCCAGGACTGGGTCACTAGTTTCCGTTTGGTACTGGTGCCCGACAGGCTCTTGCGCGTTTTCCGGTTTTGGTATGTGTCTCGGAAGACATTTGGGAACCGGAATCTAAGTCCGGTGACAGATGATGAGAATGTGCCTTAATGGTTTGGGAAATGGATTTAACCGAATTAAAAATACGGATAACCCATTGAGTGAGGAAATAAACAAAGAAGCTTGTAAAATCCATTTTTAGAAAGTTCGTGAAGAATAGACTGTGAAAACTTTACTAACTTTTAAACAGATCGCGCCCCCTTATATAGATTTTGGCTTGCGTAAACTCACTGGCAGCCAGTCTTTTGGCTTGATTTAAAAACAAACTTTTCGGTTAATAATAAAGAAATTGTGATTAATTGAATGCGTTTATTTTCACCAACAAAGTTCAAAACAATTTAAATCAAATACTATAAAATGAATATAATACTATTTTCTGAGAAAATATGACACGCATGACAATTCAGGTTCAAAAAACATGATTTCATTTTTTAGATATTAATCACCAATAGATGGCGAGACATAGTGATATTCACTAACGCTAGGAAGCGCTAGCAGTAAGCGTCCATTAAATTTTTGGCCTTGTTTATACACTACCGGAGAGATTTTCTTCACAAATTCTGCTGTGACAGTAGAAGCAGATTTCAAAGTTTATCTGGCTCCAAACTTTTAATTTTTGACAAAAGTAGCTCTTATTTTTGTGTCAACGAGTGACAACATTCTATTTCAAAATGAGTGGAGGAGTTTATGGAGGAGGTAAATGATTTCTTCTCTTTCACCAAAGTTTGTATTCATTTATTTTGATTTGTTTGTAGACGAAGTTGGAGCACTCGTTTTTGACATCGGTCATTATGCATTGAGAGCCGGTTATGCAGGAGAAGATTCTCCTAAAGCTCAAATTCCTTCAGTAGTTGGTGTTCTTGAACAGGCTGCATCTGTTGAAATGATGGATGTTGACAGAATTAAAGAAGCAGCTCCAGCCTCTGAAAAGAAGTACTTTATTGATACTGTGGCATTAAACGTGGCCAAACAAGGTAGTGTAGTTCAATTATTTTTACTGTCGAAATCATTTTATAGTAAGACTTATTTTAAAAATTAGATTTGGAAATTGTTGGTTATCTAAAGGATGGCATGATTGAAGATTGGGATATTTTTGAGAAAATTCTCAATTACACATACGCCAAATGCATAAAATCTGAATCAGAATTTCATCCAGTGTTAATGTCAGAAGCACCAGTATGTTATATTTTATTTATTTTTAAATTCCATATTGTCTTAAAAAATGCGTTTTTTTTTGTAGTGGAATACCAGAGCAAAGCGGGAAAAGTTGACAGAAATCATGTTTGAAAAGTATAATGTTCCAGCATTCTACCTTGTTAAAAATGCAGTTTTGGCTGCTTTTGCAAATGGAAGAAGCACAGGAATTGTTGTTGACAGTGGTTCTACTCACACTTCAGCTGTACCAGTTTATGATGGTTATGTTCTTTCTCAAGGTAAAAAAAGCTCTTCTTAAAATAAGGAAAACTCCTTCACCTAAATTTATTTAGGAATCGTCAAGTCTCCTCTTGGAGGAGATTTTCTTACAATGCAATGCAAGCAGCTTCTTGAAAGCAAAGACATAGAAGTTGTACCTCCTTACATGATTGCTGCCAAAGAAGCCGTCAAAGATTTTGAAAAGCCAAAATGGACGCGGAAAAGTAATTTGCCAGAAGTCACTAAATCATGGCACAATTATATGATGAAGGTAAAGAGAAATATTTTATGTAAATTCTCCTCAATTTATTTCTATCATTTAAACGCAGGAAGTAACAAGAGATTTTCAAGCTACTGTTCTTCAAGTGGCTGATGCACCGTATGACGAAGAGACCGTATCTACGATCCCAATGGTTCATTACGAATTTCCGAACGGATATCACCAGGTTTGACTTTATATTGTGGTCATGTATCAACTAAACTCGTATGTTTTTATTCTTGCGATGCATTTAGGATTTTGGCTGTGAACGTTTTAAGATCCCTGAAGCTTTATTCGATCCTAGTTCAATCAAAGGTGTCGGAAACACAATGCTTGGCGTCGGTCACGTAGTGACGACAAGCGTTGGTATGTGTGACATCGATCTTAGACCGGTAACTCCCTTTGTGTTATATTCACGTGTTTTTATTCGCCAATATAATTTTTGCTTCTTTTTTGTAGAGCTTGTACGGTAATGTTATCGTCACCGGCGGAAATTCTCTACTTTTAGGTTTCTCTGATCGTTTGAACAGAGATTTATCAGCCAAAACACCTCAAGTATGTACCACGCGTCTAGCAAATTAAATTATGCATTTTCAATGTTTCTTTATTTTTATTTTCTCAAAACAGAGTATGAGATTGAAAATCATAAGCGCTAGTGGATCTGGTGAGCGTAGATTCGGTGCCTGGATCGGAGGTTCAATATTGGCTTCGTTGGGATCCTTTCAGCAAATGTGGATTTCCAAGCAAGAATACGAAGAAGGAGGCAAAACACAGGTGGAGCGTAAATGTCCCTGAAATCATCTTGATCCGCGGAATTTGAAATAAACAAACACGCCTCTCCCAACATACATGTCTCATAATTCATGATTTTATGTAGCCTCGCCCTTGTGCTGGCAGTCGATCGCATGTGGCTATTATCTATCTTCTCGGATATAAATTAACATTTTTCAACAATTGTCTTTTCTTTGAACTTCTCTGTTACGGAGTGCCATTTCCATGAAAAAGTCGACGACGATATCTATTACGATAAGTTGGTTTCCAGTAAGTAATCGTTAATCCAACAGTACATTACTAAATTTAGTTTGCGAAAAAGATATATAAAACGCATAAGCTTCTATCAAAGCTGATTTTGCTAAAGGAAAGTAAATTTTTTTAACAAATGCCTAAAAGGTCAACAATTCATTCGTAATTTTCAGAATACAGTAACTTTACGCTTGATTTTTTTTTCTGCTGTAATTGTTGCATATGGTAGCCTATTATACATATCAATTAAAATGTTTATATAAAAAATGTGTAACGCAGGGAAGTCGACTGATTTCTAAAGCAATAGAATAAAGGAGCATAGCGTAGAAGAAAAAGAGGGGGAAATAGAAGTAGTGTACACACACTATATATATATATATGCATTATATATCAAATTAGAATGTACTCACGGGAACGGGAGGGAAAAAAGCGAGGGTGTCCGGCAACTAGTAATGCCAAAATTGCTGAAGTTGTTCATGAAAAGGGACTGGAAAAATGGGCGTCTGTGAGTGAATCCTGTAACGCCGTCCATGATAATTTCTTGGCGTCTCAGGATAAAGTCGGTCTAATGCCGGCCTTTTATCAGGTAAATGATCAGTATTAAAGCATGTTTCGTATTTTCTGAATGATTGAGATTATTTTCATCATTTACGCCATCGTTTAAACATCGTTCTGAGACCACTTTTCTGTCATTGTATTCGAAGTTTTTTCAGAGCTGGCTTTGTTATTTTTCAGTTCAATGAATATCTCCTAAGATGAGCTTTGTCTTATTCAACATAATTTCTTTAACCATTTTGCACCATTGTTTTTTTCAGTGTAAACTTTGTTTTTGAATGGAATTCATAAGTTATTTGATTTGTTTATGTTGATCTGTGACAAAATGACTGTCCACAGAACCTGAAGTAGCATGTTGTTCAGCTTGTATGATATGTTGTTTGGTTTTATTCTTTTATTTTTATATGTGGATGTGTTGATGTAAACTTACATAGGTACTTCAATCTTGCCTTAAGGATCCTGACAAGAACTACCAAGAAAAAGTGGATGCACTTCTTCGAGCATGGGAGACCCTAGCTTCCTACACAGATCAGTCTTCCCCAAGAGATAATGTTGATTTTCTCACAGAAAATTTGTACAGGTAAGATTCAACAAAACATTTACAATTTGTATAATCATTATTATTCTTGGTTCAATTTTGTAGGGATACCCTTATGCTTGTTTTACGAGGAGAATGGAATAAACTACCACAAGCAAACAAAACACATTTGAATGTAACTCTTCATAATACCATCTCCAACTTATCTAACACACCTGCCTATGATTTATGCCAACATGTAATTCGCGTCGTTAATAATCCTTGGAATAATCCAACATTGAAAAAAAATAATTGATGGAGAATCAATCAGTGAATCAGAAGGTAACAAAATAATTCTTCTCAACATTTTAGTTTATTAAAAATCTTTTTTGTTACAGGGCTCGAATTTTGTTTGGCGGAGATGCCAACGCTTCTTACCATCCGGCTCGATAGGTTATGTGATGATAAGTGCAGAGATATTGCGCTCAGACTAGTTGCTGTCTACAGGAAATGTTTGCAAGATTCTTCTGATTCAAGATTTTTGGATTCTTGTGCAGTGACTTTTCAAGAGCAGTGGCTAGATCTGCATGTGTCGCTTCTCTACAGTTTCAAAAAGAAAGAAGACCTCATAGCAATATTGAAACAACTCTCTTTAGAAGATGGTTATAACCTTGTACAGCGGCTCATCGATAAGGATAAATCGCAAGGTCAAGCACAAAGTAGTGGGTGTAGTGGTATCAACCGAATCTGGCGTCATCATAGCTTGAAGACAGCCGAGTTTTCTAGCCAGTGTTTACTCACCACTGCTTTGATCATATGTCCTCCACCTAACTGCCTCTCGTCACTCGCCATTCAGCTGGTGAATCTGCAAAGGACGATTGGTAATTCAAGTCAAGCTGTGATTGAAATGCTGCACACGTTGGTAGATCAGAATAAATTTATGACATCAGCTCATATGTACATCCTCTGCGCAACGCTTTCAGAAGAGGTAATCATTTTAAATAAATTTTTTTATCATTCGGTTCTAATTTTGATTTAAAAAATTTCATTTTGTAGTTCCGGGAGGATTTAAAGTCATTTTGTATCGAGCTTTACGTCAGAGCGGTGGCGGTTGATATCAACGACTTAGAAAACCAGAAGTTAAACCCACAAAGTGGCGGAGTCAAAAGTGGTGAAATTGGTTTAGCTGCAGTGTTTTCTAAATTGGCCGAATTGGTCCGCGCCAACGTAAGAATCTGCAGAGAAATTGCTTTAACGGCCTTCTCACTTCACCCCACAAAAGAGCGATTTGATAAACTGGTAGAACTGGCCGCTTTAAACCCTCGAACAGGGGCTCAAGTTAGAAACAGTGGCATCCATCGGAGAAGGACCATCGTCATCGGTTACAATTAACGACTACAATCAAGCCATCATCGAGCATGGCCGAGGCGCAGTGGTTGGTGAGCCGCCACCAGGAAGTGGAGGAGGTCCAGGTGGTGGCTTCACCAATGGTGGAAGGTCTCGGGAAGAAAACGAAAGTTTCAATCTAACCTTCACCAGTGTCAAAGAAGCATTAGAGGATGCTGATAGCGGAGTGGACTTAAGTGACATTACCAATGGAATAGGAGAACAAGAGATCGGAAGCCCCATCACGCTATCCCAAGAGGATGAAACACAATCGCCCTACTCCGACTCGGCTGCCGATACTCTGGGTGTATCCAAAGCTGTTATCAACGACCTAGCTAGTGTGGTGCATAGTGTGCGATGGGACGTGCTATCTTGGAAAATTGGATGGGAAAAATTGAATCCTCTCTGTCAGAGCTACATGGCTGACCAGGAAACTATGCGCTCGGTCACCAAAGAACTTCTTTTTCTTAAAATCGACTACGATCGGTTTAAAGATATGCCACGTCCGGAGAGGGACGAGTTTTATGGCATCGAAAAAGGCTACGAAGGCTGCATCGATCCGGTGATAGAAATTGAAGAGAGAAGCCGGTCTCGTGTGAAATCAGAAGTAAAACACAAAAAATTAAAGAATTCATCTAGGCAAGCTTCTGAAAGTTCCAGCCCCTATGCGAATGAACAAGCTGAGCGCAAAAAAGTATTAAAGAAAAAGACTTGGATGCGCAAGGTGACCTTATCGCTCAAAACCTCTTCAGATTCCGATAGCAGCATCGGTTTCAATCAATCCAAAGCGAGTACTGAAGCTAAATCAATTCCAGATGGTGTTAAACGGTCCGCTAGGATTAAAGCAGGCAAAGTATGTTTGTTTTTTGGTATTTCTGCTTAACTAGGAGTGATACAACTGTATTTTTGTTTTGTTTAATATTTTTCCAGAAAACCAACGTTGGCTCTCGGGGCTCACCACTAGTGAAAAGATTGCGTGAAATCAGGCCTGATTTTGGCAATGTCAATCAATGGCAAGATAATTGTCCAATGACACAAACCACTCGATCTCCTATCTGCGATTCGGCAGATTTATCCAGCAATAATGTTGTACAGCAGCACCTTCATTTGTCTCGTTGTCCGTCGTCTTCGTCCTCTAATTCTTCGTCTCCTTGTCACAACGCCGCCGACCATTTCGCACCCATGCTTAGTACATTGGATATGCAACCAAAGGTTATTCTGACGAGAACACCGGTCAATTCGCCAGGACCTTCTCCGATTAAAAAACCGAACAGCGGATACAAAATGTTTCCAGAAGTTGATACTCCGCTTGGATGTCGGGTTTTACTAGAAAAAATTGCTAAAGTGCATCCTGGAGTTGAGCAAACTATGACTAACCTCAAAGGCCTTGATAATGTCCAGGTATTGAAGGCATTTTATTTTGGTTAAATTTTTATTGAAGAGATGATTTCATTTTAAAACGATTCCCCTTTCAGGTCAGACCACCTCCTACTGCCGTGCATATGGTGCAGCTTCGTAATCTACCTGCCAACAGTCGTATAGCTACGAACGGATTGCCTGTCAGCACGGAAGGGAATGGTGGTTCCGGTGTTAACAACAATGGCAACGTCTCCAATGATCACCGGCAAGAGCAGCAACAACAGCAGCAACAACAAGAAGAAACTAATAAAGCAGCCACTTCTTCCGCTTCTTCCTCCCCGCCTGGCAGCGAAGATACACCGGCGTTCACTAGTACGCCAAGTGTCCAAATCACTGCTGCACCATCTGGAGGCGGTTCTGGTTCTGTCAGGAATGATACAGATCCTGATCCAGTGACTTTAGTTTCAACTCCGTCGGTCAGCATTTTCCAAGTGGCACATCGACCTGTAGGCAACAGTAGCGGTGCTGTTCTACAGCCTGTTGCAGCCGTAACAGGTTTCAATCCACCAAATCCCAGAGTCAAAACTCCTGCAACTTCTACTACTGCAACACGTTTACCAAAAGGTTCCAGGAACGCTGCCTCTGTTGTGCGACCTTGTCTTGATGATCTACCTTCCGTCACTTTGTCACAAATGTTGGCACAGTCACCCAGCATTGATAGTACGGAAGCGAATTCACCCTTGTCACAGCCTGTTGCCACATCTAATGGACCGAATCAAACATCTGGAACAACGTCCATCGCAACGAAACATAACTCTCAATCGGGGACGGCACGATCTTCACGAGGTCAACGATCCCGAGGAGAACCTAGTGGTGTTCCTCCCAATTCAGGAGATGGCACACTGGTGTCATCCACCGTGTCTGTGCCCAATAACTCGCCACTTTCATCCGATATTAGTTCTCCTTGCCGAGTCCCATTGGTCAAATATGTTGATTTGGATATGGTGAGCAGCCCATCTCGACCTAGGCCTGGAAGCACCACTGGAGTACGACGTCATAGTCAGGGCTCCAACTCGAATTCTCCCGACCCACATAGGTCCAACACGGCTAAGAGTCATCGGGGAACAGCTGCTGCACAGAATCCATCGAGTCCGGCGCTAAGCAGCCCACAGAGCCCAGCTCTACAAGCTCCACCCAGTCCGCTGTCGTTCCGCAAACAGCAGCATCATCACGTATACCGACAACAACAGGAGAGCAAGGCAGTAACTGGTGATCGACTGGCATCACCCAGTCATCCATCACAATGTTCTTCGCCATTTTCCCGACCGTCAAGTCGTTCACAGGTAATATTCAGTAGTATTTATATATTTGAATAAATTCTCTACATGCAACATGTAATTTTGTGTGATAGGACACTAGTCCGAGTCCATCATCAGAAGTGCTCGGTGGTTCCATGTATCCGCCAGGATTCCTCCCTTATGGTCCTCCTGGAGACACAGGGTCGAATTCCAACCATCCTGTCACGAGTCCGTCTCCTGGTGCATCGGCATCCGCCAGTCGTTTATCCAATTTTGGTGGAGCGTCGCCTAGTCAATCCAACGCACCGAATTTCCCATCAGCTCTTCCAAAGTTTGGACAGGCTTTCGCTAAAAAAGAGTCACTTTGACGTTATGCCCGTGTTAGGATCAATGAGCTCTCCACCGGCTGCTGCCATGACAACAAATGCATCTTTGCCTACCGTCTCTTCTTTACAAGATCCTAATTTACAGGTCACTGGCATTATTTTCTTAATTGAAATCGAACATCCTATTTAATCTTGTTACTTTCTCATCCATAGGTCGGACGCATGATTAACAGTAATATGGGAGGTAATAGCTTTGGCGACAACAGTCGTAGATTCGCTGCGGAGCAACATAATCCATCTGATGAAGAAGGATTGGGATCCAAACTTCAGTCGCTATTGGAATCTGCTCTTAATGGACAGATCAGTCGATCACCCACCAGAGGCTTACCACAGACACAGCAATTGGTGACGGGCAACTCTGAAATGTTGCTGTCAGATTCGGCACATTCAATAAGCCCTCTTGTCGGAGGAATGGACTCGCAATCAGGAAGTGATATGGCCGGCAGTGGAGGTTCTCTTTCAGAACAGCTTCGAGAATTCGAGTCGGTTTTCGAAAGAGTTGCAGCCAGTACCGGTGGTAGTCATCTGCAGAATCAGCCGGATCCGTGGTCGGATCTCGCCCATCCTGACGATGGTTCCTACATGGGTGTCGGTCCTGTTGAATTTCTAGCACCGTCGTCGACGTTTTCTGAGTCCATGGACGTTTCTGAAGCCTCTCCTACTTCTCCGAATTCGGCGGATGGTCCTTCGTCATCCCAGCCAGACGATGGAGGATCAGTTACAGCGGTCCCCACAAATGGAAAGCCTGCCCCACTTATGCAGCTTCTTACAGTGGCTTCGGCTGCCCGGCAAGCGTTGGAAGACGAAGAAAAAGAAAATGATACTGCCGCTCAGTCCCCAATAGCTTCAGTCGAAGTCAAAGTTGAACCTATAATGGAGGAAATAATAAGTGACGAAACGGATGACAATAAAGTTGACCAAGACGGAAAATTGACTGAAAATCAATCCCTTCTTCCCGTATTGTTTCCAACCACAAGAGTAGTGACGCTTTCGACCGTTTTCTCTGGATCTATTGTAGTCAATACTACAGAGGCGGGCCAGCCATCTGTCACTTCGTCAATTAGGAGTACGACATCACCAACGATTTCTATTAAAACTGAGGCAGCGGGCAAAAACAATCGAAATAAAACTCCCCAAAAGTCTACCCCGGTCGTCAGTCCTACCGCTAGCGGAAACACGACGCCAAGCAAAACGACACCAGTAGCATCAACATCCGCTACTACTTCTTCAGCGAGTCCAGCTGCTAATAAAGCTCCTCAGAAAGCGCATGACGATGAGCACACTGTCCTTAGAGTGCAAGCTATTTTAGAGGAATACAAAGAGCAGCTGAGAAATTCACCCGATCTTCAGAATAAGCCGGCTCCTCGAAGGTAAGAATGCGTGTTTACATACGGGTGGTTGTGAAAGTGATGTAACACTTTTCCTATAATATTTTAGGCGATCCAATCCACTTCCTTCACCCAATGCTACTCCAAAGAGACGAAAGTCTGTACAGAGTAAAGTGAAGTTACTTTCTCATCATGCGCGGCCTGCCGAAGCCACTTCAGATGGAACGCCTAATGCCAGTAGTAGCGCAGATTCCACTCCAAATGCATTGGCCGAACAGCTTCCCACATCTTCAAACACGGATAATGCTTCCATTACAATTCCAGCTGTAGAATCCGTCAAAAGTGAACCGGCTACCACTGTGACCACCAGTACGACAACTGCCCCTACCGGAGTTGTTAAACCTGAAGGACAAAAGACCGAAGGAACGACTTCTGTTCAAGTCCTTAGCGCATCAGCAGGCATTCAGTTGTCTATTCCGGTGAGCGCTGTAGTGACTAGCAGGACGACTGCTTTAACCATAACGAATGATGGAACGACCAATGCAACAACAGCTACTTCTTCAGGTAATTTCTACAGCTTATTTTAGAAAATATTACTGTTATTCTTTATCGTTTATTTATTTTCTAATATTATGCTATTCAGTTTCAGGAAGTGCGACGACGGTTACCGTTTCATCAGGTTCTGCCACTCCACTTACTTCTTTAACCGGAGTGTCCACAGTTCCTATTGGCATGCTTCATCAACAACTGCTTGTTCAATCCGGAGCTGGCGGTGTGCGACAGCTTCTGTTTCCTTTGAATTTTTCATCATCTCGTGGTGGTACATCAACTCCCCGGTATATCCAAGTCAGACAAGTCACTATGAGTGGCCAACCTGGTGTGCTTAGTTTTCCAGCCCGTTTTGGTACTCCCATCACCATGCGGGCTGTTGCACACACTGCTGTCAATGTGCAAACACAGCCAGGACAGCAGCAGATTCAACAAACTCAAGAGCCGACTGTCACTACTGTCAAACCAGCTTTGACTGGAGACACACATGTCATACTCTCTTCTGAGATCCCAGTTGCCACCCAGGTGAGGATTTAATTATTTGTTCTTGATCTTCTATTGAGTGCTAACGTTAAGTTTTCCTCCATTAAACTAGCCTGTGCCAAAGTCTTCAACTGGTATTACTGGACCTCAGAAAACTACATCGTTTGGTTCAGAACTGGAATCGCCAATAACATGCTCAGCGCTAATGGTCACTCCTAAATCTGAGCCGATCTCAATTGCTGCTGTTCCAGTCGCTGTATCTACCACGACTAGTGTCTTGAGACTGGTGCCTCAGTCTTGTGTGCCAACAGTCAATAGAGTGAGCCTGCCTGTTCCAGCCGGGATTGACACCAATGCTCTCTTGACGTCGACAGTAACTGTCAATCGCACAACAGTAACTTCTACTCCTACCCCACCACTGACACTGGCTCCTATACCAGTGGAGCCACCTGTTGTCGCATCAGCCGTAGTAGAGGAGCCAGATCATAGCAAATGGAATGACCAAGGTACGCCAAGCGGTTCCAGGAATTCTGTGGATGGCTCAGTGACACCTGCAGCCGATGAAAAGCTTCTAAATGACGCAGAGACGGGTGTTTCTGAATTCTTGCCTTGTGCCGATTTCATGGGCCCTGGAGTTTTCACCCTCGCCTTGTTTCAGCTTGTCAGATTCACCTTTAGGTTTGATTTATTAGTCACAATATTTATTAAAGATTTTAACGTCATTTATTTGTCTTTGAGCAGGATCGCAGAACTCGTCACCAGCCACGTCCCCTGCCACCTTCCAGGCGTCTTCAACCGAAGAGGACTCCAATGGGCTAGTTACACCTGGTGATGGAGATCTGCCACCACCAGGGGGCAACTCTCGAAAACTATCCAAGTCGAAAATACTGAAACGAAACGTCAAGCCACGAATGGTCATGGTTCGCAAAGATCACGGTGGCATGGAATATCGCCGAATGAGTGATGGTGAAGGTGGGCCAGCCGTCATACGGAACGATCGTCGTATGTTAGGCAAGAGATTGGCCAGTAAACAGGTTGCAGTTGCGACACCAACTGTTGCCACAACAACAACTATTTCTAGCTCTTCCTCGCCTGCTCAGCCTGAAAGTCGAACTTCTTCACCTTGCGCCCAATCGCCAATCTCCTTGCAGCCTCATTTTGAAGATTCTGAATCTACCAGAACTATGGTTCAAGGCAAGTGATTAAAATGACAATTCCGCTAAAATAACAAATAATTGAAATATCCATTTCCTCCTTCCTAAGCAGCCGTCAGACTTGTTATTAAAAAGGAAGGAGACATTTCTGTGGTGAAATCAAAATCGATGTCGACAACACCAAATAAACAGACCGAATTAGTTGCCGAATTGGCTGAAACTAGAAAACAGAACCAAAACGATGCGTCTTCCACTTCTGCAGATCGAACGGGTAGTGACGTTTCGTTAAAAGAAGAGCCACCTAATGAGGAGGATACAAATATTAATGCGGTATCTACCGAATCCTCGATCGAGATGGAAGAATACATTGTCCGGCCTAGGCGATGTGGCCGTCTTCAAAAGGAGGAAGTCTTAAATCAACATGATCCTGATGTCTGCCCTCTTTCGGGTAAGTCCATTTCGTCTGAAAATTTGAAAGATGTTTTTTCATCTTTTCTCTCTTGTTGGTGATAGAACGCGGTACAACAAAACGTCGATCGTCTGTACGTACTAACGTAAAAAAGAATTGCCCTTGCTGCGTTACCGTCAGTGAAGGACGCAAACGAACTAAAAGTGAACCGCCAGGCATGGATAATGCGTCTCCGGAACACACGAGTCCTGCGAAAAAGGCTCTTATCAACACAGCAACTTCGTGCGCTGCAGTGGCCGGAGTTGTTTCCACGGCAGCATCGACGACGACTGTGTCGACATCAACACCAACTCTAGCCGCCAACAGACCCAAAACGACGAAGAAATACGCTCAACGCAAAAGATGAGGGTTTGCACCCCAATCATTGGCACGCGCTTAACCCCTTTCTCCTTCTTTTTCTTCTCCTACCAAACAAAACAAACCAAACTGTCATCGAGACATTCCTGTGGTCTGATTTCCCCATTGTCTAGTCACTTGGTTTCCGTCATCTGATTTGAACCGACATAATGGAACCTTGTCGTGTCACTCATATTTTACCCGATCCTCGTCCCTTTGTCCCTGCAGCGTAACAAACGTTTTTATGTTCTTATGAAAACGTGACCTCGGTCCCCCCTCCTCTTTTTGTCCTCGTTATGGCGTTTCCTAGCTTTTGACTCCCTAAATTTCTTACATTTGTCTCGTTACGTCGAGAGTTAGTATGTCGTGGCACTCTTGTCTAGGTTTAGAATTCAGTTTGCCGTTTCTTTTGTATATTTTCCCCTCTTTTTTTTTTTTTTTTTTTTTTTTTAAATCGAGCGTTTTCGGCTTTCTTTCATTGTTCTTCGTCCCCCATGCAGCTACATCAAATAGTTCTCCTTACCTTTTCACCAACTCTCCTCCCCGGCCGAATTTTTCCGATTTATATCAGTGTCGAAGTAGTTTTTTTCCCCCTTTAACTAAGAAACAAAGAAAACAAAAAATAGGGATTTAAAGATTTCCATCTATTTCTTTTGGTCGTCGTGACTTGTTTATATTGCCACATTCATAATACTACTACTCCCACCCGAGAAATAGCTACTTCTCCTCGAAAGCTTTTATTTCACTTACTATGATGATGGAAGGGGATATATTGCCAGCCTGTGATGGATCGCGTGCTCAAACACACAAACACACAAAAAAGAAAAATTGATAACAGCAGTCTGTGGAAAAGTTAGCCAAGAACTAGGAATTTAAACAAAACAAACAAATGTCGAGTGTTATCACGAGGAAATGAAAGTATAGGAGTCTTGAACCTTTTGATATCCTCCAACCACACATCAGATGTCGTTATTTCTTGTTGGAATATCTAGGCAAAAGAGCGAAGAAAAAACAAACAAAACAAAAATAGCAAAGCAGCCGATTGAAAGTTGTCGTTCTGTCTCACTCTCTCACTATCTCTTTATACATCGTATCTTTCTCTTTTTACACACCTTTCTCTGTGTCTCCAGGTCACGCCAAAAACGGGGATTTTCTACTTTAATGTATTATAGCACATTTCCATTGGTGACTTGTCTTGTGTGGAAAACAGCGTGTGTATGTTTGTTTTTTTTCTTTTTTTTCTTTTACTTTGATTATTTATTATTAATTGACATGTGTTTTTTTAATTGGAAAGGAAAGATTACAAAATCAGCCAATTGAAGAACTAAATTTACCCCTGGTTTGTGTTATAAGCGTCTTGGTCACTTCCCTCTGCTGTTGGATGTTCTAAAAATGATTTTCTCTTCTTTATGAGAAAGAGGATTTTTCCATTCCTGAATTACTCGACATTTCGTGAGCAAAAATTTGTGCGTGTTGATTTTTGTACGTTTACTTTTTTTCATTGTAAAACTCTGCATTACCTTTTTTTGTGTTTTGATCTACTCCCACCTGGAATTCTCTGTCCTGAGCTGTGCCGTATTGCCCTCCCTCTCCCAATGTGTCTCATCAACTATAAAATTCATGTGTTGAGTGTGCAACACATTCTGTTATTTTTTTTCTTATGTCAATTTTGTCCGGCTTTTCATTGCTCGTAACAAACGAATATACTCGCTGGAAAGTTGCATTTTTAGCGCAATTTAATTTTTTTTAAATTTATTATTTTCAGTATGAAGATAAAGTTCCTCAGTTTGATCAAGATATAATTATTTTTAGGATTTTCATATGATTTATTAATGACTTTTCAAGGTTTAAATTTAATTTTTGGTCCGTCATATGCCGCTGATGCCGCTCGACCGCTTCATCCCGCTTCATCGGTTCATCCATTCGCGGTGCGGGCCGTGACCATTACATAGGGTTACTGTTTAGCAGTCTACAGCTGATTAGTTTACGAATCACAATTCATAACACGTCAACGTGGACCAACCGACCAGGTATAATATTGTTGTTTTTAAAATCTATTTGTAGCTTACTATCTAGTATCTTTGAGGTTTTTCTGGAGGAAAATATCATATAAATATAAAAAATAAACACTATAATTATGTTATTTATACCTGATATGTGTATGATTTATTTTTGTTTTCCTTTTATCTGGATCTTAGCAGAACTAAGTTTAAGCTGCACCAAAAGTCAGAAAACTTCTATAAACGAGGCAAAATGGCCAAAGTTGTCTTCCTACACCCTGATTTGGGAATTGGAGGAGCTGAACGTCTTGTGGTTGATGCAGCACTTGCTTTACAATCAAAAGGCCACCAGGTTCATATAGTTACTTCTTACCATGATCCTGGGCATTGCTTTCCAGAAACCAAAGATGGAACTATTGCAGTTACTGTTAGTGGAAATTGGCTTCCACGCAGCATATGTGGGTAAGAGTTTATTTGTCACATCACAAATAAGTTTGGACTATTCTCATAATAAATTGATTTGTTTAGGAGATTTCTGGCACTATGTGCTTATGTCCGTATGGTATGGGCTTCATTTTACACAGTATTTTTCAGTGATTTGGATCCTCAAGTCTATTTTTGTGATCAGGTCTGATGTAATTAATATGGTTTTGCCTAGAATTTCAGTGAGTGATATTTCCTTTTTTCTTATACTTACCTTCAGGTATCAATGTGCATACCAGTTTTCAGGGTATTTACATGTGTGCCTGTCTTATTTTATTGTCATTTTCCGGATCTCTTGCTCGCCAGTCATCGAACTTGGATACAAAAGATTTATAGAACTCCTTTAGATTGGCTTGAACAGAAAACCAGTATAGGCTATACTTTCCCATTTTAAAAATTTTAGTTATTATTATTATTTTTAAATGTATTTACAGCCGGACTAGCCACCACAACGGTGGTCAACAGCCATTTCACAGCCGGTATTTTCTGTGATACTTTTAAAAGTATTCGTCGGCGACCACAGGTCCTTTACCCTTCTCTGAACTTCGAAAGTTTTGATCGAGAATGCGGAAACGATCTTAGTGGTGTTATTGCCACCAACAAAAAAATCGATTTCGTTTACCTTTCCATAAATCGTTACGAACGAAAGAAGAATCTAGGATTGGCCATCGAAGCATTCAGTAACATATTTTGAATCTGTCTCAAATTCAACGGATATCTTTCAATTGAGTATTGTTGGTTAGGTCTATTAAAATCATCCCAGGGCATTGCAAACATTCATCTGATCATGGTTGCTATTTTTTAAACATGCCTTTATCCAATGTATAATTTATCTTATAAAATGACTTTTTTTTAAATTTTCTGATAACATTGTGTATAGGTTGGAGGATATGACGATCGCCTAACTGAAAATGTTGAACATTACGACGAGTTGACAAAACTTGTTACTGCTTTGAATCTTAGTGATTCTGTAACATTTCTTCGCTCACCAAGCGACGAAACTAAGACATGCTTGTTGAAAAAACTGTCAAGCGTTACTTTACACGCCGGACAAGGAGCACTTTGGTATCGTTCCTTTGGAAGCCATGTACTGTCAACTTCCTGTCATTGCCGTTAATAGCGGAGGACCACTGGAAACAGTAGAGGATCATCGGACAGGTTATCTGTGTCACCCTACAGCAGAAGATTTTGCAGGAAAGATGCGGTACCTCTTGGAAAACCCAAACATAGCGATTAAGATGGGAGAACGAGGTAGACAACGCGTGATTCAACATTTTTCTTTCCATTCTTTCAGTCACCAACTAAATGATCTAGTGAGTGAGCTCTCTGTAGCGAAGGTTTAATGATTATTACACTTGTTCAAGTTAGCTTACGTACGCATCATTTTTTAAAAAATCAACCCCATTTACAGTGCCACGATTTAGCTTCAAATGTATCGTCAATTATGTCGGATTACATCAGTAATAAAATCAAAAACATTTTTTAGGACGACAAAGTCTCGATATAAATCCAGGAGGATTCAAGCAATGCAAATTTTAGTTTAATTTTCCTTTTTTAGCTTCTGGTTCTTCATCGCCTTCAGTATTTTCAGGTGCCCAGATGGGTTTGGGCTGTGTCTTGGAATAAGCAGGGGAGACCCAATATGGATTTGCGGCTGCGGCACTTGCATGTCTAAGAATGGCTTCCCTTGGATTGCCTTCGTCCTCAATCCGACTTGCAATACCCAAATTACGAACAATATACGACGACAAGGTACTACCTGAAGTCGCAACTCGACCACCAGAGCCTAAAAATAATTCACGGATGAATTTTTACCTTCTGGTTAGACTTAGAAATAGTGAAATCTATGTACCTTTGTTTCCGATCGGAAGATCAGGTTGCTTAGATAATAAAGGATCTTTGCGGGCTTTCTCCATCGCTCGTCGAGTAGATCTCGGTTTGTCCTCTCGAAACATTGGAAGAGCGTGAGGCGTGATGACACGCACGGTTGACATCACGTCATGCTTTATTGCATGAAAATTAAAAATTAAAATTAAGAAAACAAACTCTTTTCAGATACGAAAAATAAACGTTTACCTGTCTAATTCTCTTAGGTTTCCCAAGACAAAGTTTAGCTCCATTGTGACTCTTAGCGACGTCATAGTACAAATGAATATTACCGTCACCCGCTCCAATTATGATCTGGTTGAGTTTGGGATGCCACAAGGTACGAACAACGTGAGCTTTAGGAACATCAATCTCGTGAACACGTTCAAATGTGTTTCTGTCTAAAAACACAACTTTGCCGCCACTTTCGCCTTTTTCAAACGAAGTACCAGTCAGTAGAAGCTGGTCATTAGGACTAAAAGCACAATTCGTCCTAAAAATATAAAATTCATATTAATTCAGGTATCTGATACAAGATACTAATGTGACCTCACATGGTAAATCTAGAATAAAGATCCCCGGCGGAGTGGACGGGAGATTTCGGTTGCCGTATGTCCCAAAGTTTTAAAGTAGAATCACCACCACGCGTAGCGACATTACGACCATCGTAGGCAAAAACTATGCTTGAAGTTTCGGTACCAGTTTGATGAGCATTACGAATTAGTACGGATGTGTTAACCTGCGAAAAGTAAAACCTTTAGAACTGATCATAAATGTGAGCATGATAGCTAGATTTTGAACTTACAAACATCTTGCGATGATCCCACATTTGTATAGAGCCATCGTTGCAGGCACAAGCAATCAAGTTACCATCTCTACTATAAGTGCAACTAGTAGGAGCTGCTCTCAAACCGTTTTGAGATCGACTTTTCATAATTCCCTTGTGCTGTTTAACATCTTCGACATTCCATATCCTACAAGTTCTGTTAACATTTGCAGTAATAAATATTAGTAAAGAAAAAGAAATTATCAGCACATATTCAACTACAGAAAGTCATACCCATCTTGAGAACAAGTCAAGAATTCCTGCTTGTCTCTTGGATGCCAACTCCCTCCTACAAGTGAAGCAATGTGACCCTTTGTTCTTGCCATATCTGTGATATACTGGTCGCCTTTTACGCATTCAGCTTTCTCGTACCCGTCGCGATCGACAATTTTAGCCTTTAGTATTAAATCAGCAATTCAATTCAAATGTTAAAAAGTTATTTGAGAATTTGTAATTACCTGAGCAGTACCAGATATGATGAGAATGGCATCACCTGTGATGGAATAATGCAAATCCAGGATAGGATGACTGAAAAATCAATGTATGAATTAGGATACAATTGAAATCACTATCAAAAATAATAAAATAAACTTACCTTTCACATGGTTTAATAGTTCTGAAACTCTGCAAGGAAGAGCTCATTCCAGCAAAGTCCCAAAGCTTAACATCATAATCAACAGATCCTGATATAAGTCTAGCACCAGAATGGTCTATACTTAGAGCTGAGACAGGTTTAGTTCCATGATTCAACTTTACCTCTAAAGAGGCAGGGATGAAGTTCTCTGCATCATCACTATCACTACTGTCTTCATCATCATCATCATTATCTTCATCATCACTGGGGGACTTTGTGGATTTCTTTGACATTTTCTTGGGTGCAACAAAAACATTGCTTTGCTCACTCTCATTACTGGTGGTTTGTGCTGGCGGTGGGGGAAGAGGTGGTCCAATTATATCTTCATCTTCCTCTTCTGGTTGTTGAGTTGCATCTTCTACTTCACTCACTTTTCTTGTGGTCCGTTCCCTTGCAACTTGTTTGCTTTGTTCTACAAGGCTTTCTAAATCAAAATTTTTTACTGGTGCTGTTTTATTCTTCCCAAATCCTTGGAATCCCATGGCCTGTTGGACAGCAGTTGTTGGTTCAGAATGAAATTCTTCTTCTGATTTTCCAAATTTTCCGAATCCACCATCTCCGTCATTGCTTTTGGTGGGTTGGGTATTAGAACTGATGGAAAGTTGTCCAAAAGATCCAATTTTGCCAAAAGCAATACCTTTTTTGGGAGGCATGACTATTGTGATCACTGTAAAAGCAAATTCTTGTAATAAGTTGGCAAAATAATTCAAAACACTAATAAACACGACAAAATTTGTTTTCGATTTTACGACGATTCGAAATTGTCTGCTTGCTTAGTGCGAGTCCCCAAACGTCAACTATTGGAACTACAAGCAATTTTGCGTGCTGTTTATTACAAACCTGCTAGTTGTAACTTGTAAGGGTTTTATTCTTTGTCTGGGCTAGATCATGGCTAGACAGGTTTGAAGGATAACAACAAAGGAACTTTTAAAAAAAAATCGGTTTTTTTTCTCATCTTGTTTGTGATAAACTTACACATGCCATTTGTGACCAAACACAAAATTTTTATTTGAAGCGAGTTTATTCGGTAAGTTAATCAAGCGTGTTTTTAATAATGCCATAATGTATAATAAATACGTATCTAAATTTAGCGAAAATTTTAATTAGATTAAGTCTAAAAACTGTGGCTTAGGACACATTTTCTGAATTTAATCCTTTTCTGTAATAGATTCAACTATTGATTTTTAAATAATATCCCAGATTCCCAGTATAGTTTCTAGTTTGTTTCAATTTTTAAATGTAGTTTCAGATTACAAGCTTTCAAATTTTATTGTTAATTTTAAAAGGTCATGAAAATTTTTGAATTTCATTTTACAGGTGGGTAAAATGGAGCAACGTCTTGAAAACAGTGCAACTTTTCCAATGTGGTTGAGTAGCTCACTTAAATCCAAGGAGAAAAGCTGTAATCATTCCATTACTAGTGGCTTGTCAAAACTTAATGTTGATCCTCAAATAACTTCTTCTCCATCTGCTTCTCCTACTACTACACCAGAGGAGCAATTTAAACATGAGAATCATTCCCAACTTATTCTAAACAAAATGAATCAATACTATCTTGCTGGAAAACTGAAGGATGTCATATTACTTGCAGGTAGTGCCCATAATCTTTCAGCATGCTTATTTGTGACAAGTAAAATATGATATTTTTAAAATTAGGAGAGAGAAGACTTGAAGCTCATAGGATAGTGCTAAGTGCTGCTTCTGATTATTTTGCTGCCATGTTCACTAATGATTTTGGTGAATCCAATCAAAATGAAATTGAACTTCAAGGTGTTGATCCAGATGCTCTAGAAACACTGGTCACCTACTGCTACACAGGTAACTTCATTCTTCATGACAGTTTTATCAAAATATGGGTACACCATATTTGCTATGACAGGTGGGGTAGAACTAGAAGAAGATACTGTAGAATGCCTGATGGCGACGGCTTGTTTACTTCAGTTGCCGGAAGTGGTCGAAGCCTGTTCGACTTTTTTGATACGCCAACTTCATCCGTCCAACTGTCTCGGCATTCGCTTATTTGCCGATAGCCAAAGCTGCACTCGCCTACTTCAAGTAGCTCATGATTACACAGCCGTAAGTGAAAATAGTATTCCTTCTAGAGATTCGTGTTCTTGATCTTTTAATGCTTTTTTAGGATCATTTCATAGAAGTAATAGGATGCCAAGAATTCGTTTTACTTCCTGCCGACGAGATAGCAAAACTGTTGGCTTCTGATGATTTAAACGTTCCGAATGAGGAATTGATGTTTCAAGCGCTAATGTTGTGGCTTCGCCACGACCTTCCTGAAAGGAAAAAAGAATTGCCCCATCTGTTGTCTTTAATAAAATTGCCTCTTATCATACCCGGGGTGAGAAAATGAATGTTTGTTTTTGTTTTTTGTTTTAAATAATTCATTCGAATATTTTTTTCAAATTTAGTTTATTGCCGATCACATCGAAAGCAATCCCATCTTTCGAGAAGATCGTGTTTGCCAAGAGCTTATTGTCGAGGCACTTAAATATCATCTCCTTCCTGAACGTCGTTCCACTCTTCAGTCGCAAAGAACACGTCCTCGCAAATCCACCGTGCGTGTTGAAATTAAACTAAAATTGACAAGAATAACGTTGACCTTTTTTATTTCAATTTGATAGGTGGGATCATTATATATTGTAGGTGGTATGGATGCTTCGACTAAAGGACCAACAAGCGTAGATAAATTTTGCCTTCGGACTAATTCTTGGTCATCACCTACCGCATCCATGACCGGTAGAAGACTCCAATTTGGTGTTGCAGTCGTTGATAATAAAATTTATGTGGTCGGCGGACGTGATGGACTAAAAACTTTGAGCACGGTATTCTTATTTGTGATTTTTTCTTAGAAAATTAAGTTCTCATCGATTTTGTGTGATTTAGGTTGAATGCTGGGATCCATGGACAAAAGGTAATAATTTTGTTTTTCCTACTTTATGATCTGGGTTATATCTGATCTTAATATTTTCTCCATCATTGAGTGTGTTATAATATCAGCTAAATTAAAATAGTGCATTTAAGACTAATTATAACATAGAGAAATCGATCATGGTAATTATTAACGTGTTTACCACACATTTAATGTTTAGTATGGAGCAGTATGCCGCCAATGGCAACACATCGCCACGGTACTTTTTTTTCCCTATTTGTATTCTAGTTGACTGGTTCCATACGTATATGTTACTCCCTTCTATAAAGGTCTTGGCGTAGCTAATCTTGAAGGACCACTCTATGCTGTCGGGGGCCACGATGGATGGTCCTACTTGAACAGCGTTGAGCGTTGGGATCCCATCACGCGCCAGTGGAGCTTTGTTGCGCCAATGAACAGTCAGCGTTCTACTGTTGGAGTAGCAGCACTCAACGGAAAGTACGGAATCGTTTCTACATTACTGAATCGTCCATGCTGAATCGCTAGTATTAATTTAATTCTAGACTTTACGCTGTCGGTGGTCGAGATGGCAGCTCTTGTCTTCGCACAGTCGAGTCCTATGATCCGCATACTAATCGCTGGACATTAGTGGCTCCCATGAGCAAAAGACGGGGTGGGGTTGGTGTCGCTGTGGCACACGGATATCTTTACGCGTTTGGTGGCCATGACGCGCCAGCTTCAAATCCATCAGCAGCGCGATTTGATTGTGTTGAAAGGTACCAGTTAACTAAATCGTTATTAAATTTTTATTCGTTATTTGTATTTTTTGCTTTAAATAGATACGATCCTGCATCTGATAGCTGGACTGTAGTTACTTCAATGAAAAATGGTCGCGATGCCATGGGCGTAGCTTTCATGGGTGATCGCCTGTTTATTGTTGGTGGCTTTGACGGCCAAGCTTATCTCAACTTTGTCGAAGCATACGATCCTCTCACAAATCTATGGCAACAGGTAAAATCTGAACGTTTTTCACATCGTTTAACTACAATCGTAGTTTAAATAATCGCGTCATTCATTCGCAGTTTGCTCCTCTTCCGTCTGGACGCGCCGGAGCTTGCATTGCTGTTGTCAAAGATTCTGTTCCTCCGGTTGTCTAGCCGGAAGATACTGCCAACCTGCTGCCTGATATTTTGTAGCTTGAGCGTAATTTTGCTGATTCTGTATTCTTTTTCTCTTTTGTTTGTATCTCAACCGTTCTGTGATTTATGTTTGATTTGTTCGTCCTGTTTT
Organism: Daphnia galeata; assembly: GCA_030770115.1. Lineage (NCBI taxonomy): Eukaryota > Metazoa > Arthropoda > Branchiopoda > Diplostraca > Daphniidae > Daphnia > Daphnia galeata. The sequence continues at coordinate 8,628,674 of CM061119.1, forward strand.
CGAAGTTACGAATAATCTCTGTTCGGACATTCCTATCAAACTTCTCTTTCTCCTAGTTTCGCGTCAATCTTTAATAACGATTAGTTTGATTTTCAACTTCATAGATTTTGTTCTTTTTCAGTTAAAATCTCACAATTATTTCACAAAGTAAAGTCTTCACTATCCCCATATTAGAGTCAAATTATTTTGGAAATCCTCGTTGATACGAAATTTGTTCTTACCCAGTTTTATTATGCTTTGCACTGCTATGAAATGCAATGTATGGACCAATTTTGTGTATACATTTGGTTGGAGCATATTTCTTTTATTTTAGTATGATTTTTTGATATTTAGTAGTAAATGTTCGTGTACGCCAGAAACTCAACGAATTTTAAAATCAAATAGTATTAATTCAGATATTGCCGCCTAATAAGCAGAAGTGCAGTAATTCCACGGGGATTAAATAATCTTTAACTACTTAATGTGCTTTAAATACGGACCGCATTCCAGTTGATTAAACAAAGTCGACTTTTTTGGATTCAAGAACATGCATACCATGAAATATATGATAGGCCTAAATTTTTATGTGGAAAGAGGGACCCATCCATCTTCATGTCCATATATTGCTTTTTAGTGCTGCCTTTTGTCGTTTTAACAGCAAAAAAATATATATAGAAAGGACTAAAGCGAAAATAAATTTTTTGAAAAGCAAAACTGCATAGCACTCGGTGCGGCACCTTTTTTGCCTTCAGGAAAAATGCCCCACCTGCATCTGAATCATCCAAAAAGTCATGCGGTGCATAAGTACCTGCGTTACAAACGTAAAAAAAAAATTCAAATTGTGGGGAAGGGTTTCAATAATCAATCGATGTAAAAGGCTTATATTACCAACCTACAGTATCTTTAGTGTGAATAGCTGAAGTAAAGAACTAATGATACCCCTATTAACAAGAAAGTATTTCTTTTTTTGTACTTTAGAAGAAATAAACGTATTTGTCATCTAACCGCATTAGAGATAATTTACTTGGATTTTATCCGTATTAAACTAAATCAATTATGTTACTTGTGTTATAATGTTGTGTTGTTATAAGTATGGTTGGCGCAGCAGACTCAATAGAACTGCTAGCACATACATCCATGATTAGAGCATGCATCATCTAATACCATTTAAGGCATAAATGTATTTGAATTCGATCCAAAGATACATAATAACCAGACACAAAAGCATACCCATATCACTAGCCGGTTCGTACAAAGTCTGTGCGTGACACAACATAACCACAGATATCCCCTGGACTTTTGCTCGGTTCTTCTGCCTATAGCCAATCGAAATTTGATCAATATTTAAATGTTGATTTAAGTTTGTAAAAAGGTTAAAGATAACAATGAATACCTTTCGTCTGGCATTGCTCTTGATGTAACAAATGCCTTTGCTCCAAGTAAAGTGCGTGCATTTGCTCCCGGAATAGTCGTAACAAAGTTTACCGCAGTTATGCTCAGGACCATCAATCTTTGCTACGTCATGTCCGGTAAAATCACAATCTTTCGCCCAGGAGACAGCACCGCTCACGCCTTCCGTCCACTGCGTGTAAGTGACACATGTGGAAGTTCCAGTTTCCGGATCAAAAGAGCAGGCACAGTAACACGATGAAATCAAGGAAATGACCAGGAACATGCACACCAACAGAATCTTCATGATGCGTTCAAACAATTGCTCGTTTCTTAGCGAGAAAAATAACTACTTTTGAATATAAGTTTCTCGAATCGTTTAAAATAATTTTAAAAATGCGAAGAAGAGTTTTGTAACTTACTTGAAAAGTAGTCAAGAGTATAGAAGAAGTCAACTGTTAAGCGCAAACTCTTTATATCGAGTTGTATCCACTCAGCGCAAAGGCATCTCCTTTTATAGTCCCAACGACAGGCTTCACAGACGAAGAAATGGTGTCCGAAGCTTTACCCATTTTCGTGTTTTCGCTAAAAACTTATGAAAGGACAGCGAACCAATAAGCTAGCATACTCGATTCCCCTTGGGCTATTGAAGCCGTTCCTTTTACAGTAGGTGTGTTGAGCACACACGAAAGCGAGGTGTGCACCGCTTCTGTCCAACACGAATCAAAAAAATGTTTTCCTAATTGAATGAAGTTGTTCATCATCTGGCCGGTTGATCTATAACTAATTCAACGACGTAAAGTACCTCAAACAGACGTAAAGTTAGAACTGAATATTTGTTTCTATTACTCATTTTTCTTGGAAGTTCGGCTGATATTCAAAATGAAAGTACTTCGTAATTAAATAAAATATTTCACATAAATGTCTATAATAAATACACTTATGGAAAAAGAAAATTTATAGTAAACATTAAAAATAACGCCTATTCTATAAAGTATAGGTTTTACTTTAACATTTTAATCTTTAACCAAAGCATTTTTGTTTATATTATATTATCTTGCTTGACATTGTTCTGAAGTGGAACGATCACGTCATCGCAATTACCGCAATAATTAGGCTCAATTTATCTAATAACCAAAAACCACTTGGGCGATAGACAAATGCTCTGCCAATTCAAAGGATCAAAGCTGAATATGGTCGCCAAAAATTTGTGTCGATGCATTAAATTAGACGTCATACATAACTGCTCCAGAAAGTAAAAAAGAAAAGAAAAACTGCTTTAAAATTTGAAACGCTAATATGTTACTAGTGGTTAAGAAAACAAACAAGGGAAAATGTACACAAAATGCCCTTCTCGACAAAGAAGGAGATACAGAATCATAATTCCTTCTTTGGACACCAACAGAACAAGCTTCGATAAAATCATATCGTACTCAATCTCGCATGTGACTCAACATTGGGCATTGTGGGTTTTAAGCAAACAAATTTATTTTCTCTAATAGAAAAGAGGTTTAAACACAGATATTCGTGTGGAGATCGAACATCCACTAACCAATAATATACATTTTCCATGATTTAGCTTAGAATCAATCTAACTTGATGTTCTCAAGTTCCTGCACTAATTCCATGTGTTGAAAAGTATCCGGTTCTTTGTTGAATCGCTCCAACAACTGTAATTTTCTTTCGCTTGGCTGTGCGAAATAGAGCACTATTTGATTAACTAAACACTGTGCTTCAATGGCATTCTGAATTAATTCAATAATCAAGAATTATATAATGTGACAAAATCAGAGCAAAAAAAATACATACCAATATGTTCTTATCATAGTCTCCTCGAAATAGCACGATGTTTTTCTGTTCTGCCAAATCGGGAAAGAAGACCACTGTCAAACATTCTGGCGCGTTTTCTCCGTAAGTCTGCTATGAAAATGCGCGTTCCCTCAGAAACACAAAATTGGAAAAAAAGAAATAGCGGTTTTAATCATTCATACCTGAAAATTGATAAGTGAGGTAAAGTGGGCTTCATTTCCAGCAAATTGGCATAGTAAGAATTCATATCCGTCATCTCTTGGTAGTGGGAAGAGAAACTATGGCAACAAACATAAATTCATTTTAAACAAAGTTCTAGTAAACTATAATATTTTATGCTAACAGTGGGATATTGCATTGCTCGAGTATTGAGTTCATCATAAACTGGTTTGGTCAGTACTCCTGACACTGTAATTTTATCTTTGAAGTATTCATGCCATATCTAAAATATTAGGAATTAAATTTCAGCATAAAATATATCCAAAGGAAAGGTAATACTTGTTTGATTTCCTCAAAATTCTTATCCTCCATAAGCTCAGTCTTCATAACAGAATTTAGCTTTTTGGTTTTGCTGTGCATAAATTTTGCTTTAGAACCTTGGGCATCTGGTTTCTTAGGGCAGGGAGCAGCAACAGAAAACTTTGAGCTAACATCAATCGCCGGCATATTAGAGGAAGCGGTTTTGGATCCGGTGAGCTGTTCTAGTTTTTCAGCTAATTTCTGCGGGTCATTCCTGTAAAAAAAAACAATTACAAAATGAAAATTGAAGCAAACTCAAAGAAAAGAGAATAGTCACGAGTGTGTTACTGTTGTAATGTTGTTATTTTCGACGCATATTTCTCATAAAACGGGTTTTTGGCCAACGTTTCATCGACAGTGGCCGATTTATTGTTCATTACTATACGCGCTGTGGTGAAATAAGAAGAAACAAGAAATCGACGATACAAACAAATATCTTGTCGAATCGTCTTAATCAAGGGCAGCGCCATTTCTGTTTTTTTCTTCTGCTTCTTCGAACTGCCAAAAAGACAAATGCCATTTTTGTAAACCAGAATTCAATTTACTTCAAAATTATTATTATTGAAATTATTTTTAGAATTTATATTTGAATTTATTTTAACATATTTTTAAAGATAATAATATGAAAAATAAGAAGCAAAACCGAAATTCACATTGGCATTGGTGCGTCTTTTGATAGTAATGGTATTTTTGCAGCAGACAACAGCTAGCAACTAGCTGTAGAAGCAAAATTAGAGAGAAGAAAACAATTTCAGTTTGCACTTTCTAAATTTTTTAGAATGCAGTCGTTGTTGAAATACAAATATTACGATTCTCCTGAAGGTCAAGATGGTTTTCATAAAATGTTTTACATGTCGAGGCACGCAGCTTTTATAGGTAAACAGGCAGTTCTTTTAATATCCGTGATAAGCCCTAGTTGTTAGTATTATGTTCTTAACCAAGACATCATTTGTAATTTAAGGTTTTGGAATCGCTGCAACGGATGTTCTCATGATATCTCAACCCCAAGGATACGTTCCAACTGCCGCGAGGATAGCGTACTTTGTTGCTCCCATCACTGCAATGGCAGCAGCTTTTGCAGCAACAACTTGCATAGCCACTTCAGTTCGAGGCAAAGATGATCGCTTGAATTATGTTCTTGGTGCTGCAAGCTCAGCTGCCATCTATGGATCTTGGAAGAATAGCCTTTCAACAGGCTTACATGCATTTATTATCTTTGGGGTTGCTGCTTTCATGAAAAAGAAATCCATTGAAGAGGGTTGGGTATTTTTCCCCAAATTCAAAACCCAAAAGAATATATTCAATTCAAATCAATATGATTATTCTGGATTAAAAGGTCAATAAAAATGTAATAATGTGAATTAATGTCAACATGATGTAACAATATATAGAAGAATAAAGTGTTGATTAGAAAAGTTCTTTTTTTATAAAACAAGTTTATTTAAAATTTACATTCTTCTATTGGTATAAAACAGTAAAAACACCAAGAGAACACATGGAGAAAATATATTACAATTATCGTTTCGCAGAAGCCCAGACGAAAAAATTACACTGAGCATTAGCATCACTACTGTGTCCGGTTGCGCGGGAGCAAGCCCAGAATTGTCGGTTCATATTTGGACCCTTTTTCTTAACGGTCCGCAATACACATACCTCCTGATGTCCACTGCACAACGGAGGAGGTGGAGGTCCTATAAACAATTTTAAAAAATTATTAATGAATATTCGATGTAATGTTATGGATTTAATTTATTATCACCTTTAAAAACACTTTTCCATACTGCTGAAGCGGAGGAGAACGAATTTGTAGTACCGAGCACAGACTTACTATTCTCAGAATTCTTTGAAGATTCTTTAGAAACATATTGCTGTTACTAAGAAATAGTCTAAAGAGTTTTATGGATAATTCATTTCATTACCTTTCAACTTGCTGGTATCACAACTTAAATTTGAATTAGAAACTGATTCTTTAACACTGTTTGTAGTGCCCATAGAAAAATAGTTTAGCAAGCTGCTCTGCTGTTGTTTAGTAGTTTTCATTGATAGCCGCATCTTTTTGGGTTCTGATCCTTCTGATTCTTTTTCGATTTCATTTGATTGTTCAACTGATGTAAGGGTTCTCTTGCACACAAACGTCGACATTTTAAGCTGCTTCCCAGAGAATTCTTTGAAATATTTGGTGCATAAAGCAGGCAGTTTGGTTGATGGGATTAACTCCAGAGCTATAGAAGACTTAACAGGGCAGTGGTCGCTCCCATGAACGTCGCTCATGATGATGCAGTCTTGTAGTGCGTGAGTTAATTCATTACTAATTATTATATAATCAATTCGTGTTCCATAATTGTTAACCCGGGCGTTTAGTTTCGTGTTCCAGCAAGTGAAAGCTTTCTCTTTAGTAGGATAAAGATAACGAAAAGAATCGACGAACTTTCCACCTCCCTCGTATAAAAATCCATCTAACCACACTCTTTACAAATAGAGCAAGTATTTAAAAAAAGAACAATCTAGATTTAGTGCATTTTTATATTATTTTGTCTTACCGACTAGGCGATTTGGAAAAGTTAGTAACATCCTCGGGTTCGCAATGGTCTATTAAACGATGTGAAACGTTCATATCACCCAAAACTATAACGGAATACCCTTGGCTAAGTAAATCATTGCAACGAAGGTTTAGTGCTCGATAAAACTCGAGTTTGTATGGTAATCTTTCATCATTTTCTCCAGCATTAGGACAATAGACATTGACCACTACAAGGGACAATAAAGTTTCTTCTTCCTACAATGAAGATAAACTGATTTATTTGATTAGAATGATGTATAAAACAAAGAGAAAAGACTCTACTTTGAATTTGTGGAGAGTTATAACACAGCGTCCTTCAGAATCAAGCGCTCTTAGCCCTTCATCAGTGAATGAACTGTGCACATTATCATAAAAATCTATTTTGTCGTCATGTGCATTAAAAGTTCCAGCAAGTCCTTCTTCTGCTTGAAATGGATAGCAAGAATTCTTGCAGTAAGTAGCAACACCTGAGAGATAAATGTGTGATTTGAGTAAAAGTGTGCAATTTTTCAACAATGATGTATTACGCAGCTGGACTTGATTGTTACCTGAGTACCCAGATCTTTTCCTTGAAAAGCTATAGAATGAAGAATATCCATCAACAAGAGCAGTTGTTTCATCAAGCATGTCCCCTAAAATTACAAAATTTTATATAATACGCTTACTAATGAGTGATGACTGATGTTATAAAAAAAAGCTATATTATCAATCCTACGAGTTATTTTTGTCTCTTGCAGGCAGATTATCTGTGAAAATGACAAGTAAAGATTTTTAATAATTATTCTCAACCATTAAAAATAATATTAACAGCAGTTACATCTGCACCCAGAGAATCGAAAAGGTCCTTCAAATTCTGCTGACTAGAACGAATTCCGTTAATATTCCAAGTTACAATATTAAACATTTCCTGCTTTCGAAAGACGAAAACCCGTTTAAAAAAAAAACTAATTTGAGTGCTTTAACTGAAACCACGCTGAAACAGGGGTGTCGGTAATTCGAGGAAGAGGAACGGGGAATCGTGGGATGGTAAAACGGGGAATTCAACCGAGGAATGCCCTCCGGGCTTGACAAAAATTGTCCGAGGAATGCCCTGCAGGCATGGTAAATCGAGGAACGGAAATCGGGGAAAGCTCAGTTTTTCTTGTCCCTCGGGCATGGTAAATCGGGGAACAGAAATCGTGGAAACCCTTTTTTTCTGGAATATAGGGAGATTTAACGAAGACATTCAGTTCAGGAATGAAGTTTCACATTAATTGAACAAGAAATTTCTGTATTTAACTTCAGACAATCAGGATGTATGATTCTTATTAAATTTAAAGTGGCTGCAAATTGTTCTGTTGATGTGAGCGGTAAATTAAAATGGAAATCACTTGGATTTACGTTGACGGCAGGATCGCCAAAACCAGTCAAGCTAACTTAGGATTTTCCGGGTAATCCTCACACATGCGGTGAAAATGTTCTCCATTTGTTTTTGTTACCATGACAACAAACGGACTTTTTTTGTTACTTGTTTTTGTTACCATGACAACAAAAACAAACGGACTGATTTTTTCGAAACATCGTCTGAAAATTGAGAAAATTAAGCACCGCCCACAAAAAATGGTGGAGGGTCCGTTTCAAAGTGGGAAGGGCTTTTTTCCAACTTTAAATTGAAATATCACACACTCAGGTGCATAAAAAAAAATAAAAAATACCACGCGAATCAGCGTGAAAAACTGAGTATACCTACATTGATTTAAAATCAATCCCTTATTTTTGCAACGACCCTATTAAGTTTTAATATTAGGAGAAGGGAAAGAAAGTCGTTTCACCGGTGCCCCCCTAGCGGCCAATTTCAGTTCTAGGTAACAAATCTTAGCTAACCAACACAAAACAGTGTTGAGTCTATTGCCACGATCTTCCGTCTGCTTTTCGTGAGGCGACGGGGCTCCACAGTCTATTGCCACGAAATTGCTTTCTTGGCAATAAACACCGAATTGTGTCTTTTCCACGAATGCCTAGTGTCCCTCTCTGGTATAGTTTTTACTAAAATGTTTACACAATCTTGTAGGTTTTAATGAGTTTTAACATGGTCTTAGACAATTAGTAGTAAGAGCTTATGGGACTTGGTCGCTAGGTGGCACCGGTGAAATTACTTTCTTCCTCGTCTCCTTAAGGAAATTAGAAATATCTCGTTAACTATTAATTATGACTATACGAACATTTATTAAGTCAACCAATATTTTTTGGTGCTTTTTCTATTGCTAATGTAAAAAAAATTACATGGCCGACATAGGAAACGTCGAAGTGTCCCGTCCTCTTGATGGAGTAGTCCATGGCTATACCCCCTTATTTAGTGTATTTTTTTCCCCCCCATCCCCTTCTATCAACCATTCCGGCAAAGAGCGCACCTAGCGGGGAGATGCGGTGAGCCCATTTGCGTATCATGCAGTGAGCTGCATCTCACCGCTTTATAGTTAAAAATTGCCTCGAAATCGGTGCTTTTTGTGGAGTAAAGTTATGCCAAAAGGCTATCTTAACCTAAAAAAAATTGCAAGAATTGATTTTTTATATGAACTGCATTACTATCAAGCTAATTAATAATTTTTCAAAACCTTCCGTGGGAATAATTATATTTACTAATAAAAAAACTGAATTTAATTAAAAAATTTCAGTAAACTATTAATTTAACACCGAATTTTAAATATTAAAAATAAAAAAATGTCATGAAATGATACCTTGTGATATGTTATATCATATCACTAAATATGAAGGTTTTATGATGAACGGTATTATAGTTATGAAATTTAGAAGTTGTTCCATTTTTAAAAATTTCACACTGCCGCCATAAAGGTTTAACACGGGCTCTTATGCCCGATAGTCCCTAAGTAAAATTAGAATATCTCAAAATCTATAGGACCTAAATTTTTTCTATTGTTCTTAAAAAATAAAGAACGTATAAGAATCTATCGTTTTATTATGGTGTATTGGTGTTAATAGGACATTTTTTTTGTAATTTAGACTTAAAACGTACTAGGAGTTGGTTAAGTTCCCGAAAACATCCGCCAACTCAGTGGCGTTCGGGATTACCCGAAACCGAGTGAAACCGGTTCGTAGTAAAACCAGAGCAATGAAAGGGGAGGTCGATCAACTCCATAAGAAAATTTCCCTTGGGCTGCGGCACGGTTTTTCCGAGTTGAGACCACTTTTAACTCTTTCCCATCCTCCTACCATGAAGTACAGACTTGGCTTGATTGAAGCCATCTGGATAAAATCTGGATGGCTTCAGTCAAGCAAAAGAGGCAGCAAGTTTCGGCTATCCCCCGCCATGGTGCGCACTAGTCAACTAGCCGCACGACTTTTGGCTAGTGCCGATACCAAGCAATTGTAAAAAGGTCTATACTGGCAGTTTTTTTTATTGTTTTCTCAAATTGGATCACATCTTGCATAACTAGTAAACTACAACAGAAATACATAAAGACGAAATATAATGAAATCGAATGCTTCTTTTAATCTTTTTAATTTAAAATAATTTACTTTGATTTCAGAATATCCTGGCAATCACTAGCATTTACTTACTATTTTAAGATAGCCATAGCCTCCATGTAGCTGATGGGCTGTATTGACAATCTATTTTTTAAATAAATTAGTCATAGAATTTATGGTCACGTGAAAGGAAATAAATACTTCAAAACATGCTTCCGTGGCATAAAGTTTAGCCATAGAGAAGAATAAAGTGACGTGATTAGGATGGCTTTCTTCTAGAGCTGTAGTGGCATTCCGAATCATCATCCTTGACACTACTAATTTGGTAGCCATTCTCGCCATTTAAAATTGGTTATGCTACGCATTACAAGGTTTGTCGTGATTTCAAATATAAAATGCAATTCACCTAAATTTTTATTCACCTGAAAATCGGCAAGTGATTTACCGAACTGATTGCGCACTTGGAGATGGTCGGCTGAAATTTCGAGACTTGCCTGTGCTGCTCACTGCCTGTAAGGCTGTAGGGGAGAACGGAGTCAACGTGGACAAAATTTTTTTTTTTTGCAATATTTCTTGTCGTTTTCACTTTTTCCTAATTTTTTTTCGTGTGTTTCGTTAAATGTACATTTGTTTACTTCCCACATTTTTTATACATTTTTCCCTTTAAAAATAAAGTAGTTGTGACGATTTGAAAAAGTCAAATTTTTTGGGCCTTTTTGAAAAAGACGGGGCAAAATTGGACAGGCCCTGTCTAAAACTGGACAATCATGATAAAACGTAAAATAATAAACGGAAAAAATTAAAAAAAAATTTTGGAATGTTCATCTGCCCTTTCTTTATTCATGCACACTGATAATGACACGTTTGTGTAAAACAATGAAGAGTTACGAGTGTTTTAGAAAAGAGGGGGGAAAATTTGACATTTGCCTGTAAATTATGCCCTAAGGCGGCAAGCTCCCCTCGTTGCTATAGTTAGCGTGGTCCAATTACACCCCAAAATTAGGTGTCCAAAATGACACAACTCGGTGCTATTTAGTATTTCGTTCATAACTTTTTACTGAAAAGGCACTAACATTTAATTTTTGTAGCAATCAATTAAGAAATGAATTGGCTATTTCACCTATCATTATTTTATTCATTTGTAGTGTTTTTCACATTAAAAATACTTAGAGTAATAGGGAGACATATTACATCAAACAGGGTCATTTTTTAAATTATGCGATTACAAGAGCAATAATGGTTCAATTTTAATGAATATTTTTTCTAGAACGTTAAACGTTCTAGTATATACAAAAATAAAAAAAAAAAATTTTTTTCCCATAACATGGAGCACTTATGGTCTTTGTCTAATATGACCCGTGTCCATGTTGACTCCGTTCTCCCCTAACCAAAAGTTTTCTAAAATGTTCTATCCCAAAAGTATCTATCATCAATGCGCACATACTGCAATAGTACGCATCAATTGTGTTATAATAAGTTAATTAATAGGAAATTAGGAAAGAGATATATTTAAAGATTAATATACTTGTGGATGCTGATGTAGGCAGTAGTAGAAACACAACCTTGAGACAAAGCTTCAAATGTGATGGAAGCATGAACCACGGAATCTATGGTTCATTTTCTGATTACTTCGTAGTAAAATTAAGTTATTTACATTTTCTTGGTCTTTCTTGGTCTTCTTGGAATTTCAACTTAACCAAAATTTTCAAAGTCCGTTTGCGAAAACATCCACCGCAAACGTTCTCATCGTTATGTTAGTCATTCGCGTTGCATAGCTTAGTGCCTTTTGGCTAAATTCTTAACAGCCAATTGCAGGGCTGGTCGCAATTCTCGAGTCCATTAAATTATAGCATTTCGATTACTGAAGGGTCTAATGATTAGAGTGACAGCTAAAGACCCCTCAAGACTGGCACTTTTTAATGTCATTGTGCCGTTATGCCCCTTGTGTCAGGCAAAATCCGCGCAATGTTTTGGGCTGAATACGCCCAAAATACGTCAGGATGGCACAATGACATAAAAAAGCCTTTTCACAACGGCTTGAAATTGGACATAAGAATTTTGGCGTCTCTTGTGTTGACATTTCCTGACACAAGGGAGAGCCAATCAGAAGGGGGTAAAAATTGCCGCGCTACCCTAACCCTACCAAAACGCCCCCTTTCTTTGGAAAATTGGCACAAAGCCATAACACACTAGACGCAAGGCGAAATAAGTGTGAATGGGAAGCGCCATTTAATTAATTTTATGGCGAACCAACACAATGACTTACGCAAACTAAACATAGAAAAACACCAGTCTGAACGGGCCTTAGAGGAGCGGAAAGACCTAGGTTCGATTCCTGGGCCATTCACTTTTTGACAGAATAATTAAAAAGGGGAGGGGCTTATAGCTCATGGATGACCCAATTGTCCACCAGGCAGCGCTGATCAGTTGTAACCTGGCTTCAGCCATAGCATATACCAAGCAAAGTTACTCCAGCAAACTTATACACCATAGACCATATGCAGGATGCAATTTTATTGGGATGTGTTTAGGGATAGAGCTGTTGAGTCCTAGTAGAGCTGGTACGTTTGGTGGTGTGTTGAGGGTCGGAAGATCTGTTCCAGATTTGTTCTTGCTTCCTCAATCTTCATAGTGCTGGCAGTAGAGAGGCACATGAGCTCGTCTTTAACTACAATATACTTTTATAAGTTAAAATCATGCAACAAATTATTTAAAGACCAACAAACGATTCCACAATCACAATACGAAAGGAAGGCAGACGAACCAAATTTAAATTCATTTGGCCACTCAGCCACCGCTGTCATAGTTTATTGAAATAAATAAATTAATAAAAAAGGAATGAGAATTTTTAAAGTAATTTTCATAAGACTGAACTAATATCCTGCCATAGTTTTAAAAACTTTAGTAATCTAATAATGAATTTGGATTTTTGAGTTAGTTGCAAATTTAGTTATTTCCGCCAAGCCGTTGTAGCAGCAATGGATTTAACCGAGAGTCGTATGAATCCATAAAAAAAGCATTTGCAAAGGCTTATCCTAATAAACTTATAAAAGTAAAAATAATATAATTAAAAAACAAATTATTGTCCTAGTGGGGGGGGGGGGGGGGGGGGCTAAGCTGCACGCTTTGAAAATTTCTTTCAACTCCCAATCCATAATCAAGAAAAATTAAAAAATATGAAAAAGTATAAAACTATTAACACTAATAATAAATTAATCTTACCTCCTCTAAACCGTCTTCGTTTTCAAATTCCCGATAGAAAATGATCTTCAATGGTTTAACAGTTGATGCTTCTCCATGCTTGCATTTACGTAGCAAGTTGAAGATCATCTCTTTAAGACCTTTAATTAACAATTAACAATTAAAACCAAAAAAAATTTGACTTCTTCTAAACCGTCTTCGTCGACAAAATTTCGAGGGGTTGGCAACACAAAATTAGGGTGTACAAGATTCAGAAATTACAATAATAATTTACAATAATTTGATTAAGTGGAAACAAGTTAACACACCTACTCGTTATAGTAGCGACGGCCACGGCAAGCGGCGAGATGCGAGTAGAATATTGGGGCGCAGAAGGAGACGCCTGCAGGGTTATCAGTAAAGATATGACACAAGCGATAAGTTAACATCTTCAAGTCTTTGTAGTGCCACTTGTTTTCGTTTTTTACAACTCGATAGAAAGTTGGGACTGCAGTTCCCTAAAAGACGAATTTTTTTACTTAAAACACTTTTACGATTCACCTTCCATCCTCGACTAGTCATTACTTCTCTGACAGTGAAATATATTGGTTTGGGTACTCCCAACAGGCGTAAAGGATCTTAAGGCTTTGAAGTATGTTTCGCACTGTTGGCTGCCGAAGACAAACGAGAAGAAAAGTTCTGCCAGTTCCAACTCTTGAAGTCTCAGTTCGATCAAAACTAGTGAATGTGCATTTACTTCCAAGCATTGATGCATTGCTGGTGAAAAAATGTTTAGCTAGAGGGTAGGTTTCGTCGCACAACATCCAATACCTCCACTATCGAACAGCAAACCACGCGAACCAGAGACGATAAATGCGGCCCACTGGAAACATTTGCTTGTCAAGATAACTAGTAGTAGCATATTCCATTAACTTAAGGTAAAATATTGTTTCCTCTGAACCCGGGACATATTTTTTTAGAAGATCGCGTAGTTCTGGTCGAGTAGGCCTGCCAACGGCATCTTAGTTTATTTTGTCTTCAGGAAGTAGGTCCCGTTCCTGGAGCAAATCTTGATCCTTAGTGACTAATCCCACAAGGGCCACCAAATTTTCCTTACATGCAATTTTGTTGCCAAACGGCATAGGTTTTTGATCTTTTAGCAGCCTTGTTCGCATTTTAGCACCCTCGAGAATTGTGTCTTACACTGGAATAGGTGCATCCTTATCGATCTTTGATACGAACCAAGGGCAGCTGTTTCCCGGGAAGACTTTTTCAGCATTGGTGCGTTGAACAACCCTCAGTTGTAACATTTCTCTCATTGCTTTCAATTCCTGTGGATAAAATAATATTTAATTATCCATATGTTGCATCAATTAGCTAGTAAATTTTTACCCTTGAGTCGCCATCGGCACTGTAAGTTAGCACTATAATTCCCTCTGTCTTAAGATGGGAACAATTGTTTCGAGCCTGTGTTTAACGTCTGTCGTCTTGAAGGTATTTTCACTACTAAATAATACTTGATGAGAAAGTACAAATCAACTTACTTCAATGGCTTGTTCGGAAACAAGAAAAAATTCCTTGGAATCAACGATCATGTGGTCTATGATGGTTCCCGGTGGGACATTCTTCCCGCTGTCAAACTCGTCCCTTTGACCTTCAGCAAAGAGTCTAGTGTGATGACCGTTCTGAACGGCTATAAAGGTGATTAAGGGTTTGAATCCTGATTCAAATTTCTTACACGCATTGCGAATTGCTGCAAATTCCCAATTGGATACCTATAAAATACATGATAAGATTAATAAACATCGAAAAGGATTAAAAATTTAAGTTTAAGCCATAAATTAAGTTTAAAGTTTAAAAATATGAAATAAAGTGTTGAAGTAAAACTACATCTACGGGTTACCTGTGCGATGGATGTCTCGCATCCTTTAATCGGGCCGCAGGTAAATATTTGATCACCGTAGTCAAACACAGGGAAGAGGTTATTGAAACGGGCGATACAAAGAAAATGAGATACTACTTTTCTGTTAATTCGAAAAAAAATTAACATTTCTAATACTAACTTATTATAACTAAAATAATACTTGTAAAGTGTACTCGGGGTTTGGGTTCGACATAAATGTGGTAATGATGGTACAAATGTCTCGCTGTTGTTGTGACGGCAAAATATAAATTGCGAATTATGTGCAACAAATGAATAGGAACTACGTGACTCTAGTACAGCCGAAATAACTCCAATCTTCAAGGGATGCAGATGTAGATGAAAGCAATTGGTATTCCGTTCTGCGGCAAACACAGTAGATCTCAACCTTTTCAGTAATCTCACGAGACCTCGTCTTGCGGATTATCGAAAATGGAAATAACGTCAATTTCTTTGCTGCCATCCATTCCGCTAGGTGACTCCTCAGTTTTTTTTTGATCGTACAATATTCTCGAAGGATCTTCACCATTTGCTAAACTGGTTGCAAAGGCAATTGCAAAGACTCCACAGTCAAATCCATTGCCTTGTTGCTGACACGTCTTGACTAAGTAAGTCATATCTTCTTTGGGTGTTTTTAGGAGAGACGACATACAACTAAGGACATGGGCGTTATCCCACGGAGTCCTTGGCATACTGTCATAGACCAGTACGTGTTCTGGTTAACTGAAACCCTTGGCAACTAAGACCCAGTTACAAAATATTGGTAGCCAAAAAGAGAAGTGGTTAACATTGTTTATGATTATCGCCGCGGACACAAAGCAACCCATCATCAAAGGACAAGGCGCTTCAATATTCCGCTCTTAAAGGATGTTTGATCGACGCCACACCAAGTGCCGATTCTTTCCCCTCTTAAAATCAATTATTTTTTCATTGTTGGAATATGTACAAATGTTTGAATACAAACATTAACTAACTGTCCCATTTTTGTTTTGAAGAGAACAAAAAAAAAATAAATTCTTGGGAAGAGTCAACATACTAGACATTAGGTGGCATGGATGACGATTAATTGAAAATTTATTTAAAAATACTATGCTCCAATCCCCGAAGGTATGACCAGATTGTTAACTATAGATCAATATGAACAGATACCAGAGATTGCTGTGTGATCTTGACCTAGATCTGATAGCTTCTGTATTTCATAAACGGACAGGGATAAAACCTGTCAGATATAAGAGAGACAATACATTCCAATTAGCATGTGAGCAATCAACATCCAGATACATCAAGATCATACTTTACAGACACATACAGAAACAGAGAGAAACAGCAGAGCAACATACCTGTCAGATATAAGAGAGACAATACATAAGGTTGGTGATTGACACCCACTGATTTCACTGCTTATGGACTGACAGTGCCAACTAGTGGTCTCTCAAGGTACTTGACAGATAGAAGGGAGGCAGGGAAGTTTGGTTTTAGATGACAAACTAACACAGATGGCATCTAATTCCAGTATTCTGAGGACCCTGCATACTGTATTAAAGACGTCTTGAAGGGGGCGAGTAAGAGGTCCGTAATGGTTTTTATGTCCCCCCTGAAAGGGATACTTGCGGCTAATATGCGTTTTATTTTGGTCGTGTATATGATTCATATCAAGGATATTACAGGGCTAATATTCGTTTTAATTCGGGCGTTTAATAGGTTCATTTAAGGATCTAACTAGGATAATACTCGTTTTATTTTGGGCGTTGATTCTTATATTTTACGCTTTATAATCTTATCCTGGAAACGCACAGAAAAAAAAGATTAAATAGACAAAAAAATGTTAGAAATTTAAAAATGTCTAAAGTTTTTAATATTCTTGGTTTATTATATCAATTCGGCAATAAAAAAAACATTCAGCTGTATAGACTTAATTAGATCGGTTAATAATGTTAACGAGTAAGGGTATAAAAAAAGAAGCATGTCGAAATGAAAAACATAACTAAAACATTTTGGTGGTCCACATGCATACAATAAACAAAGAAAACAATCACAGTTTTTTGTTGGATTAGGCTTTTAGTCGTCCACGGACAAATCTTCTTCTTCACCACCATCGTCTTTTCTAATTTTAGACGACGCAGCTTTCAATCATCTTGCAATTTTGCTATTAATTTGGTGTTCGCTAAGACACAAACCAGGTGTAGCTTGTGGGCTTTCTATAAACTCAAATAAGAACAAATGAAATGAAGTCCGTCAAATTGATAACTAAAATAATCTTACCAACAAACTGGTGTTTAACTTCAGTGTTCTCAAAACACCATTTTTCTTCGTTTTGACCCTTGAATAACAAAATTCTGAAGCTACGGAATACTTAATTGAAAAATACACAAATACAATATTCGGAATACACCAATTTGTGCATAATTTTGTCGACAGCTCGATGTTCTTCCCCCCCCCCCACACCACTCAAGTAGGACTTCTGTAAACGAAAAAACAAAAATAAATGGAGCTAAATTTTAATAATAAATTAACAATCTACCAGATTCATCCTCCTGATTTTGTCTTTGCGAATTGTTATGTTCATGATGTCAAATAACGCCAGTGACCTGACAGGAAGACACAATTCTTCTTTTATTCCTCCCAATTCTGGTTCGGCTGGGATTGTGTTGTGCATCACAACTGCTAGTGTGTTTTTTATATCAACCTGAGTTGCCTTTATTATTTGTTCCTGCCCACGCAGGATCCTCAGCATTGTCTGTAGCAGTTGATCAAGCTTTCGTTCATCTACGGAGATAAAGGAATATCAATTGAAATGAATACTTGATGCATTTAAATTAAGGATATGGCATTTTCTTACCATGAGTAATTGACGCAATCTCAGTAGATGCTGAAGTCCGATGAAAAGTAGTTGTTCTATGACGATATAGTTGCATTGCATCGGAATGCCGATTTGTTTCTTTTGGCCATTGATTTTCGGTGGATGAATGTTGGAGAACCCCAGTAGCAGAATGCTGCTGGTGATGACTTGGTCCGCCAGCATCTTGAATATCAGCTGATGCTGATGATTGTTGATGAACTATAAACATTAACCAAACCAAAAAGTTAAAAAAAATAGTGGGTGTACTATAATTAGATGAAATCATTATTGTTTCGGTGGTTTAGAATTTCTTGCAAATGTATGACGTGGGTTAGCCATTTGATTCATTCCAAGTATTGCTGAAATTACTGGAATTTTTGGGACATTGCTGCCAACAGAACTGCTGTGTTTTTTAGGAGCAGCGATTTCTTTTGTGGGTTTCTTCGATGAAGTTTCATTCAATGGCTTCACAACTTCGGGAACACTTACTCGATATCTTTTCTTTCAATGTTGGACTTCAGCAGCTACTTTTGAAAACGCTAAATCTTCATCAGAAGAATATTGCACTGAATTCGAGATGATAGGCCAATCACCAAATTCAGAACGATGTAGTTGCATTGCATCGGAATGTCCATTTGTTTCTTCCGGCCTTCGATTTTCAGTGAATGAATGTTGGAGAACCCCAGCAGCAGAATGCTGCTGGTGATGACTCGGTCCAGCCTCTTGAATGTCAGCTGATGCTGATTGTTGATGAACTGTAAAAATTAAAAAATATAAATATTAATAGGCGTAGTAAATTTGTGTAGCTGTTATAGTTAAGTTGTAATAATTAAAAGTATGACGACAGTCATGCGGGGTAAAACGGCACGGGGCTATTTGGGACAGCCAAAAAGGGCGGAGTCCAACAAAAATGGTCTTTATGAATGTTTTTTTTTGTTATGAACAAATTTCTACATTTGACTTATTTTTACACGAATTATGTGCAACAAATGAATAGGAAATTAAATTTTCAATAAAATGGCTATCTCAGTTTTTTTTATACAGTCATAGTCTGGTGGGCTAGCGAAAAGTGTATGCCTAACCCTAAACTAATTGTAATAAGTTTTTTTTCACATGAGCTGTGTTTTTTATCATGTTTTTCTATGCCCTGGTAAAAAGGCTCCCGAAAAATATTACTATTTAGTGTAGTTTTTATTATTTTTAAAATATGAGCGTTTTAAATTTACCCGTGTAAAACACGGACACGTTTTTAAGGGGAAAAAGGAGGTGTCTTGCTTCAAGTAGCTGTGAATTAGAAACGGTGAAGGTTATGTAAATCAAAATTATACTTAATCTAAATGAAGGAATAAAAAATAAAGTTAATTTTGAAAATTTATATATTATTTTATCTTAAAAGTTTTAATCGAGTCCCAAAAACATACATATTTAAAATTCATAATAATTACACTAAATATTCATATTTTTCGGGAGCTTTTTACCAGGGCATAGAAAAAGGTGATATAAACACAGCTCATGTAAAAAAAAACTTAATACAATAAGTTTGGGGTTAAAACCTATCCCGACCGGACTATCATGCTTGAAAGTTTCTTGAGCAGGCAAATTGCTCTATATGTTTTCATTTCAAGTTGACGGAAGGCATACTAAAAATTCAAACTACTCCCTCTTTTTTAAATCCTTTTTTTAACTAAACGGAAAGGGTGCGCAGAATGAAAAGGCGAAAAAGGGATTTTTAACAAGCCGTCTGCAACTCAACGAGACCGTTTTCGGGGTTTCGACTAGGTCGGAAATCCATTTAAGGGCTCTAAAAAATAAAGTATTATATGATTAAGATGCGGAATTTTTTGGAAAAACCAATGGTGAAATTCGCAATCGTCTAGCTTTTATAGTTTAGCAGATATTTAAGAAAAACTAACTACACCCAGCCGAAAATCGAGCATTTTTTAGATTTTCTAGACTAGTTTTCTCCTTAACTATGACTCCTAAGAAGAAACTAATTGTATGAAAAAGAAGGTATAGCTCATATCTCTAGACCATTTTTTCCGTTTTTGATTATTCTGCTTCTAAGAAGAGTTATTGATGATTGAAATTTAGCAAAAAAATTGTTCAATTTTTTTACATTTTTTTCTTCATTTTCTCCGCCATCTCGCGGTGGCGATAACAAGATTTCAGTATTTTTGGTTTTAGGGTCTTTTGCAATGCCACCCTCAAATCCCCCCTCTCGCATCTTAGTATTGAGGATTTGAGGGTGGCCATTGCCGAGGGCCCTGAAGGTAGAAATACTGAAATCTTGTTGTCAATTTTTTCTTATGGGACCTTATAACACAGACAGTGGCTACTTTTATGTTTAATGGCTTCCCTATTTTTTTTCTTAAAAATAATTAAATCTAGACTCCCCACCGACTGAAAAAGTGTCAAAATGGTTGATTTTTTACGGTTTTTTAACACGCTTGGGTTTTTTTGCTATTTTCAAAAATCGAGCCTTAACATATTATTGTTGAGCTAGTCAAAGTACATATATATCCCAATTTTGAAACAAATCGTATGAAATTTAGACCCCCCGCCATAGGTTTTTACATTCTGTTTCCAATATAGAAGGTGACGCCATTACTTTTCCTGCTGCTGTTCTTCCATTGATCATATGTCCACTAAGTAGAAATATTTAAATATTATTTGGTAATTTTTTAATGCTAGGAATATGTTTTGAAGACTTAAATGTGAGTTTACATGGATATTTAGGTTTTACAAATTCCATCTGCTCGTGATTTTATCATGATCTGCATAGGATAAAAAACACAAAACTTACAGATTATATATTTATCTAACATATTTGAAAAGGGCAAAAAAAATACAGCAACCATTTTGTGGAAGGAAACCAAAACCCTTTGGTGCGTAAAACCGTTGCTTAAACCAAATTACGTTATACGTAACGTTAAAAAACGCTGTAGTGTGAAGTGTGAACGTACCTTACAGAGATACAAATTTAGCTAGGAGGGACATGAAATTGTAATTATTAAACTCGTTAAATTCTTTTAATGAGTTTTGTTTCCAGGAAATATGAGATTAGACTGGATGCATGGTGTATAAATATGGTGGGGTAACTTATTATTTATGAACCCATCTCGAATAAAGACAGTTTCCGGACCAGGAGGAGGAGCTTAGTGCCTTTTGGCAAAATTCTTAACAGCCAATTGCAAGGCTGGTTGCAATTCTCGAGTGCCCTCTATGAACCAAAAAGAATTACACTCCATACCATTAAATTACAGCTTTTCGATTACTGAAGGGTCTAATGATTAGAGCGACAGCTAAGTTTGTAGAAGGACCTAAGTTCGATTCCTGGGCCATTCACTTTTTGACAGAAAAAGGGGAGGGGCTTATAGCTAATAGATGACCCAATTGTCCACCAGGCAGCGCTGATCAATTGTGACCTGGCTTCAGCCGATATAGCCTATACCAAGCAAACTTACTCCACCAAACTTAAACACCATATGCAGGATGCCATTTTTATTTGGATGTGTTTAGGGATAGAGCTGTTGCGTCCTAGTAGAGCTGGTACGTTTGGTGGTGTGTTGAGGGTCGGAAGATCTGTTCCAGATTTGTTCTTGCTTCCTCAATCTTCATAGTGCTGGCAGTAGAGAGGCACATGAGCTCGTCTTTAACTACAATATACTTTTATAAGTTAAAATCATGCAACAAATTATTTAAAGACCAACAAACGATTCCACAATCACAATACGAAAGGAAGGCAGACGAACCAAATTTAAATTCATTTGGCCACTCAGCCACCGCTGTCATAGTTTATTGAAATAAATAAATTAATAAAAAAGGAATGAGAATTTTTAAAGTAATTTTCATAAGACTGAACTAATATCCTGCCATAGTTTAAAAAACTTTAGTAATCTAAGAATGAATTTGGATTTTTGAACTAGTTGCAAATTTAGTTATTTCCGCCAAGCCGTTGTAGCAGCAATGGATTTAACCGAGAGTCGTATGAATCCATAAAAAAAAGCATTTGCAAAGGCTTATCCTAATAAACTTATAAAAGTAAAAATAATATAATTAAAAAACAAATTATTGTCCTAGTGGGGGGGGGGGCTAAGCTGCACGCTTTGAAAATTTCTTTCAACTCCCAATCCATAATCAAGAAAAATTAAAAAATATGAAAAAGTATAAACTATTAACACTAATAATAAATTAATCTTACCTCCTCTAAACCGTCTTCGTTTTCAAATTCCCGATAGAAAATGATCTTCAATGGTTTAACAGTTGATGCTTCTCCATGCTTGCATTTACGTAGCAAGTTGAAGATCATCTCTTTAAGACCTTTAATGAACAATTAACAATTAAAACCAAAAAAAATTTGACTTCTTCTAAACCGTCTTCGTCGACAAAATTTCGAGGGGTTGGCAACACAAAATTAGGGTGTACAAGATTCAGAAATTACAATAATAATTTACAATAATTTGATAAAGTGGAAACAAGTAATAAGACACCTACTCGTTATAGTACCGACGGCCACGGCAAGCGGCGAGATGCGAGTAGAATATTGGGGCGCAGAAGGAGACGCCTGCAGGGTTCTCAGTAAAGATATGACACAAGCGATAAGTTAACATCTTCAAGTCTTTGTAGTGCCACTTGTTTTCGTCTTTTACAACTCGATAGAAAGTTGGGACTGCAGTTCCCTAAAAGACGAATTTTTTTTACTTTAAACACTTTTACGATTCACCTTCCATCCTCGACTAGTCATTACTTCTCCGACAGTGAAATATATTGGTTTGGGTTCTCCCAACAGGCGTAAAGGATCTTAAGGCTTTGAAGTATGTTTCGCACTGTTGGCTGCCAAAGATAAACGGCAAGAAAAGTTCTGCCAGTTCCAACTCTTGAAGTCTCAGTTCGATCAAAACTAGTGAATGTGCATTTACTTCCAAGCATTGATGCATTGCTGGTGAAAAAATGTTTAGCTAGAGGGTAGGTTTCGTCGCACAACATCCATTACCTCCAGTATCGAACAGCAAACACCGCGAACCAGGGACGATAAATGCGGCCCACTGGAGACATTTGCTTGTCTAATATAACTAGTTGTACCATATTCCATTAACTTAAGGTAAAATATTGTTCCCTCTGAACCCGGGACATATTTTTTTAGAAGATCGCATAGTTCAGGTCGAGTAGGCCTGCCAACGGCATCTTAGTTCATTTTGTCTTCAGGAAGTAGGTCCCGTTTCTGGAGCAAATGTTGATCCTTAGTCACTAATCCCACAAAAGCCACCAAATTTTCGCTGCAAGCGATTTTGTTGCCAAATGGCATAGGTTTTTGATCTTTTAGCAGCCTTGTTCGCATTTTAGCACCCTCGTAAATTGTATCTTTCACTGGAATAGGTGCATCCTTATCGATCTTTGATACGAACCAAGGGCAGCTGTTTCCCGGGAAGACTTTTTCAGCATTGGTGCGTTGTACAACCCCCAGTTGTAACATTTCTCTCATTGCTTTCAATTCCTTGAAAAAATAATAATATTTAATTATCCATATGTTGCATCAATTAGCTAGTAAATTTTTACCCTTGAGTTGCCATCGGCACTGTAAGTTAGCACAATAATTCCCTCTGTCTTCAAGAGGGACACAATTGTTTCGAGCCTGTGTTTAACGTCTGTCGTCTTAAAGGTATTATCACTACCAAATAATCGGGGGAATGCCGTCTCCCATCGGCTGGGCCACAACAACGATTAACACAGTCGCCCTTTTGTATGTTGAAAACAGAAGAACTGCATCAAGGGCACTGTTTATCACGGAATCTTTCCAGTTAGGGAGATCATTAGGCTGCAACGGGAGGCTAAATCCATAAATCGAGTTAGTCGTACTGTTGTACTGTCTTTTCCCCACAGCAGCTGTAGCATCCTCACTCAAGGAAACCATCATTGGCAAGTTATGTAAAGTCAAGTATTCTTTTAGTCCTTCTACGTTTACAACACCTATTACAAACAAAAATAAAATGTTAACAATGCTCCTCAAAAACTCAAGCAATTGGTATCACCCTCTGGAATAAAGGTTTGATGTTTGGCAAGTCTCTCACCCATCGTCCGAGGAGAAGGGAGCACTCCTTTAAAATTGGCATGGAAAATTTCATAAAGCCGTCTTCCTCCGAGAATGTAGGTGTTGAGACAGAAGTTATTTAAAGCCTGTTCCATGTATCTGTATCCATTCTATTTTTTCTGACTCTGCGACACGGACTGCTGCAACATTTTTTTCAACAGTTTTTCGGCTTCTTCAGATGGGAATGAATTATTGAGAATCGCTTGCAAGCCCCAGTTTTTGTCACATAAAGCACGAAGCTGTTCGGATAAGAGCATATTTGTTTTTGAAATATATAGCCTTGTTGATCAATTACTTCGAAATACATTAAGATAACAGTTTGGTTCTCATCTGAGGCAGCATTTTGCAGTTTGATTTTCCGTCGTATAATCCGAGAATCTCATTTGCTGCTGTTGGAGCGAGACGGACGAGCACCACCATCACTTAAAAATTCCTTATCAGAACTTCTTTGAGAGGCCTTTATTGTTGACCTCTTCTCTTTGGTTGGACTCGGCGTTTCAATATTGTCTAAACAGGTAAAGAAAGAAAGAATAAACTAAAAATAATTAAGTACAAACTGCTTAAGTTATGTTTAATTAACGCGTACCTGCCGTACTATCACAAGGAGAGTCTGAAATAAAGTTTTTTCTGCTCGAGTTGAGGATTTATTTGGTGGCACCCTGATTTCCACGTTATCTCCTGGGTTTATTTCTTCGACATCACTTTCTTCTGATGTATTCTCGGATGACTTGTCTTCAGTTATCACTACAGTGGGTTTTTCAGAGGTACTATGCTGGGCCAAAAAACTCTCCATGAGACGTTTCCCACATAACACAAGTCAGTCCGGTGGATGTCCAAAAGATGTCAATTTCGGACATTGGTCCTATCCTTTGGATGTCAGTTGGAGAGCCTAGCAACATCCCAACAGCCGAAACGGAGATCCAAAGGATGTACTTTTTTTAATTTTTGTCCGCCCTAGCCAGCGCCTCAGGATGTTCTACCAACATCCGAAACAGACTTATTATGGATAAAATTACAACATGAGAATAGAGTTCATTAAGTTATTTTAACTCAGGATACTACTTTGTTATACATGGCACCTACCAGATTCGAACCCTGAACCATTGTGTTGCCAAGCCAGCTTGCTAACCACTAACCTGCTAGACGTTGTTGATAGTGAACAAATTATATATTAAGATTATATTTATCAGACTTTAAACTTTTTTCCCAAGCTTCGGTAAATGATAAATCATTGTAAAATCCCGATAGAGAAAAGTTTGAAACTCTTTTTTTACCCAATTAAATAATCATTGCATAAAAAAAACATCTTTGCACAACAACAAAAGTTATTTTCTGACCCTTAAAAACCCAGATTGGGACTCATTAATTAGACTGACAAAAGCAGTCTTTTATTGGACGGTCACGCAAACAACGTCTTTTGTCCCAAATAAAACCAGGCGTGTTGTCTGGGATAGCACTGTTATAATGTTGAGGAGACTGACTGACTCGCTGAAGGTCGAAAAGAGTTCTGATGTTCACTGGTTCTCTCGAATAAATTGAACTTTATTTTGGTGCCATTAAAAACTGTATCAGTAGATTTTAACTTAAGTATTACAAATTTCCAAATATGTCTACATTTTTCATTGCTATAGAGTGTATGTGCTTCCCTAACCGAATAGGAGCATCATTTACTGGCGTTATTCACGCCCAAATTATGTTTGATTTCTTCATCACATTCCCATAGAGTGGTTTGCGATCGAATGAGGAACAACTCGAGGAAAAGCTTGGGACGATGTCAGTTTTGCCTCAGGCATAGTTACGCCAACTTCATTCCTTCCTCATGGTTTGCACTGTTTCTCTACAAATACCGTGAACCACTCTAAAGTCTAATTTTTATTTGTACAACATAAATTTTCCGTAAATAAACCATGTTTTGGTTCAAAAAGTGTTCTGTAATCAATATTTTTCGTTGTATTTTTCATTCATTCTCATCTAAGTGTTAAAATGACATATTTGGTTACTTGATAAATGTAAAGTCCTATTACGGATTTCTGTATAACATGAACGGGCTGTACTTATAGGGCCCTTCAAAGGACGTTCGTTTAGTTCATCCGTTGGACGTCCTTTTGAGAGCCGCAGATGGATAGGCTGTGCCTTGGCTGTTCGGCTCTCATTCGGACATCCGACGGCTGAACTGTGCTATGTGGGTTACTGCCTGAACCGAGCAGGCCTGGACTAATTGTTCCTTAGTTTTCTTATGTAGTGTCTAAATGAATAAAAATATGAAAACGCCGAAACACCATGATAATATTAGTAGACTGTTTTACGCTATAATTACGAAGATATGAAGAGTCACATTAGAAATTCTCCATTGTCCACTTTCCAGTGTATTGGATTTTGTGTTTCAAATCAAATCCAAATCCTCAAATGAATTGATTTGATTTGGATTTGATTTGATTTCCCCATGTTAATTTTTTTAAAATCCAAATCAAAATCCGAAAAAATCCGCTAATGATTTGGAGTTGATTTGGAGTGATTTGATTTTAAACCCAATATCCAATACACTGCCACTTTCTTCATTCATCGATCTGCCAATATCTGACTTGCATTGACCACATCAGGTGACAACACACTTTTTTCCGTTGAAAGACCAATTAGGTTAAACAAAGTTGACTTCTTTGTGCTTTTAGAACCAAGCACTAAAGACTGACTTCCTCTTCTTCGTCGGCAAATTTTTTAGCTGTGATGGCTCAGTCTCAGTCTGTGATGATGTTGCTTCAGCATTGAGTATTGTTTTTGCATTCTTTATCTGATTCAAAGCAGTATTTCTACGGGGAGACTTTTTTGGTTTTGATTCAAAGATAGGGGCTTGAGGAAGTTTCATTATTGGCAGTTTTTCTCCATCGGAAATTTTTATACAAACATCAACTGCAGCCAGGATAGAATCAATGTCCACAAGTGTGAAAGTGAATTTGTCTGGGTTGTTCCAAAACAAAGGCCCAAACTTGGAAACCTTTTCATCCTTATTACACGAGTCGTCTACTTGGTATTTATCCGAAAAGATTTCTCGAATGAAGGTTTCAATCGACTTTATTTTCTCTATCGTAATTTTACATATGGCTCGAATAGAGTTGTAGCCACATATTTTCTAAATATGGACCAAATGTGGGGACAATTCTGCTCCAAAAGATTCTAGGATCGAAAAAAATCTTTTATTGCAGAATTTGACATTTTTCATTGCTTCGTATTTAAATCAAGATAATCCCTAGCAGTGGTTTACGGTTAATAACTTGTAAAAAACCGGTGAGAAAAAACGGAAAATGGTAATTTACGGGGGTCTTAAACCATAAGTTTACCCAAAGAGTGCGTTTTCTAGCCCGCAATACTTGGTAATTCAACCGTATTATCTAACCCATAACTTTTTCAAATTGGGAATGCAAAGGATGTTTTTCCTTTAATATAGTAGTTTTTTTTACCGCAATTTTACCCCAAGAGTGCGTTTTTTCGCCCGAAATAAGCGGTAATCTTACCTCATCTATAATAATCTAATTGGGAAATGAATGGGTGTTTTTGCGGTCTACAAACTCATAATTTTTCCATTTTATTTTTTTATTAATTTTGACCATTCCACCGGGTGGAACCAACCCACCCACCAGTTTTTTAAATTCTTACCAGCTCACATCTCCATATTTTTATTTCCATCCACCCCACAACCAAATTTCACATAACGCATAAAATGTTTCAACGCAAGCACCTGGTATCAAACTAGTGTGCCAGTCTTAGTTTAGAAGTCCTTACTTCAGCTCGCTAGCCACTTGTACGTGAAGTGTGTACCAACTAGGCAAGTAATGTAATAGGGATTTAGAAATATTTTCTTCTTCACACATCAACTTATTGAAAATGATCTAACTGAACACAAAATAAATGAAATGAAACAAGATTCCTTCGGTAATGTCCTTCGGGGATTTTTGGTTTATTGCTAAGATACCAATAAATTTATTTATCCACATAATTTATATTCCAGTACAGCAAGTCAACTAGAAGACATGCGAAATGTAAGGAAAATGATGGTAAACTATAATGGGTGGTCGAACAAATAGCTCGATGAATTTTTTTCAAGAAGTTTATTACTATCAACAATATGAGTCTACGTTCAAAATACTTATACGAAATTATTAAATATACTTCCAAGAACATTGAATTGAAATTTAAAATGCAAGATTGATGCCGTTTGATGCCATTGTTTTGCACTGGTGTTACATCAACATTTTTGCGTGATAAGACAGATTTCACATTGAAATTTATAACTGTTCTATTTCACTAATTTTTTGGTTTGTTACCCATTTACTCTGGTTTAATTCCAGAATTTTGTGCAAGGGCCATTCTCATATTAATTTAATTTTAAAATTTTCTTTTATTTTGTTTGATTTGTAGTTTCGCCACTAGATATATAGTTTCCTTATTGAAAAACATGGCTAACGAAAGTTAAACATTTCGTTCGCTTTTTAAGATAGCATATTAATAACTTATTTAGAATATTTTGCGTTAAAAATCTCGAAATAAACTAGTTTATAAAGTTCATTCGTCAAATAGATGAGAAAATGTAGTTGTTTCGGTAAAACTAAATTTGGTCTGAGGACTAATTGATATCATTCATTCTAGCAACTCATTTCGTTGACAGAAACGAAGATATGCAAATTAAAGCGACGAGACTTTCACTATTCGGCAACCAACTAGATAAAGACTCGTTATCTACTTGTAAGATTGTTATCTGGGGTCTTATATCGTTAGAAGATTTTTATCTATTACCTTGTCCCGATTCCTTTAATCGGAACCTTTGTTTTCTTCAAATGTTTTTATTTGTTAAATCCCCATAATTATATGTATTATATAACAAATATGAATTTGAATGATGAGTCATTCATCATCATCATCATCTTTATCATAAGGCCTGACATATTGATTGCTACATCAATAATCAATAATATCAATAAATCGCATGATTACTTTTACCATGCATGTCATGATAGAGAGAATATCTTAAAATCCGAAATTGAAGGAATTTCACTACTACATATATAGTGTTTTTATAGAAAAACATGGCTAACGAAAGTAAAGTATTTTGTTCGCTTTTTTAAGATAGCATATCATTAACTTATTTTGAATATTTTTGCATTAATAATCTCGAAAAAAAGTAGTTTATAAAGTTCATTTGTCAAATAGATGATATAATGTAGTTGTTTTAGTAAAACTCTATTTTGGTCTGAAGACTAATTGATATCATTCATTCTGGCAACTAATTTTGTTGACAGAAACGAGGTTATGCAAATAAATGCAACAAGAATTTCATTTACTAGGATTCGGCAACCAACTAGATGACCAGTACGCAAATGAAATAAATTAACTGTCATAAAAACAAACTGAAAATACGACGGTGACCTCCGCTAAATTATGACAGAATTTCGTACAAAATTTGGTGACGATTAGTCAAGCAGGGGAAAAACGTATACCAACAAACATATTGGACTTTTTTGTGCACAATAAACCCTCTGAATTCTACCCTAATACCCTACCCTCTACCCTCTACCCTACCCCCTATACTATATATTCTTTAAGGACCTTCGTATATAAATATACCTCAGGGATAACAAAATTTACAGATTTATTGTAGCTACCCACATAACACAAGTCAGTCCGGTGGATGTCCAAAAGATGTCAATTTCGGACATTGGTCCTATCCTTTGGATGTCGGCTAGACACCCTTCGAACATCCCAACAGTCGAAAAGGAGATCCAGGGGATGTCCTTTTTTAAATTTTTGACCTCCCTAGCCAGCACCACATGATGTTCTACCAACATCTGAAACAGACATATTCCGGATAAAATTCAACGTGTTGAGAATTATGTTTAATATGTTATTTCCTTCAGTATACTACTTTGCTATAAATGGCCACTACAACATTCGAACACTGACCCTTACTGTTGCCAAGACAGCTTGCTACCCACTAAGCTGCTAGACGTTTTTATCAAAAAACAAATTATATATTGACATTATATCTATTAGACTTTACACTTTTTTCCCAAGCTACCGTAAATGATAAATCATTGTAAAATCCCGATAGAGAAAAGTTTTAAACTCTTTTTTTTTACTCAATTAAATAATCATTGCATAAATAAACATCATTGCCCAACAAAAAAAAGTTATTTTCGGACCCAGAAAGTTATTTAAAAACCCAGATTGGGACTCATTAATTAGACTGACAAAAGCCGTCTTTTATCGGACGGTCACGCAAACAACGTCTTTTGTCCCAAATAAAACCAGGCGTGTTGTCTGGGATAGCACTGTTATAATGTTGAGGAGAGTGACTGACTCGCTGAAGGTCGAAAAGAGTTCTGATGATGTTCACTGGTTCTCTCGAATAAATTTAACTTTATTTTGGTGCCATTAAAAACTCTATCAGTAGATTTTATCTTCAGTATTACAAATTTCCAAATATTTCTACATTTGTCATTGCTATAGAGTGTATGTGATTCCCTAATCGAATAGGAGCATCATTTACTGGCGTTTTTTCACGCCCAAATTATATTTTAATCCAAAACCAGTGAAAACCAGGTGAAATAGCGCTTCATTATTTATAGTATTTTTTACCAGTTTGCAACGAATTAGTTCAACTCTTTTTCCGAGAATGTTCTTTAGGATTAAAAACACTCGTAAAAACCTAAGATAAACTTGGAAATATTACCATACACTCTGCTTTTTGCCAGAGTACTACCTCAAGCGTTTTGGTGAACGTAATTTAGCCCTTAAAAGTAACGAAAACTGGAGGTAAAAACAGGGTAATTCTAACTGTTACCGAATACCTACCGAGAACCGCTACTGGGGTAAGTTAAGCTTCATGAAATTCTCCTTTCTCCATGGAGAAGACGACAGAAAGTATGCGCTGCCTAGCGGAGGAAGGAAAACGGAGAGACAAAAGTCAAATTATCAACATTTTTCTCATTTTTTAGCATTTCTTATTTACTTTCGTAAATGAACTCAAATAATTGAATTTTTAGAATTTTTTTATAAAAAATTATAAGAGAGCAAGATTTCATAATATTCTGCAGATTCTATGCTCATTTTTCGTGATTCTTAATGATTCTGTTTGAAAAAGCGAATTTAGGAACCGGAGACGCTAAGACTCAGGAAAGCGAAAGACCCAAATCGTCCCGAAAAGAAAACCCGAAAAACATGGACAGATTCCCTTGTTTCGGCCTGTTTTCAGGCAAGAAACAGTCGTCTTTAAAACGGTACGAGCGGCCCTAATTCCTGGGAGAAAAGACGACTAAAAGACGGAACGGTGCTGTCTGGGATAAAAATATAATTTTCATTTTTAGAATATCAATTCAAAAAGACTCAGTTTGGCTTCTTGGATGCTTTTTTACAAAGATGCCAGAGTCAGATGACCGAGAAGCCACCACCCATTAGTGGACTAGTCTAGAAGCCAGCACTAAGAAGCCACTCTGGCTTCTTGGTACTGGCTTCTTCGTAAAGTGGCTTCTTGACTATGAACTCTAAGGCTTAAACATAAAGTGTACTTGATAAATCAGCAAAAGTTTTTCGGTGTTTAAATCAACTTCAATTCAAATCAAATTTAACTCTATTTAAATGAACACGTTTCCATTGTCATGGAAATAATATGTATCCCTTGGGAAACTGATTTTTCTGTTTGGTTACTCTACCTCTACATACTCTATTCCCCTGACTTGACACATCTTTATTTATCATATGAAATCATTTCTTCATGCCATTTTTTAGCTCAAGATATGAAAAGGGTTTTCAACTGACTGCTTAACGCAATCAGATGAAAATGGGAATTAATTTAACTATAATTAAAGTAACGATTTTGTCGAATGAAATTTTTTCGAAAACTACATTGCCAAGTATTATCCTAAGAGTTGCCCGGGTTGAGAGATAGAGCTTGCCAATTTGTTTGGGTAATCACGTGATTTTTAGTACCTCCCATTTCAAGATGGGTGACAAAAAGGGATTTTTATTTTCAACTGACTCTTAGTTACGGCAACCGCAATCTGCATTTTCACTCGTCATGGTATGAAAACAACGGTTTACCCTTGTTGCCTAACCCATTTTCTTGTTCTCCAAAACGTGGATTCTGCACTCAAGTCTTGCAACTTGCACATCTGCACTTATAGGTTATAGCTCAACGTTGCCTCACTGTTAGCTCTATAATGCCCAGGAAACGCGTCAGCGGATTGTAATTAGTATTCACCCGAATCCTACCGGACACCGCCCTGAGATCCCGTCCCGGCCAGCGTTCTCACGCTCCGACCACTAGGCCTACCGCTACAGGCCTACTGTGAAACTCCTCCTAGCATTAGTTCACTTCTTCGATTTTACTTTGTTCTCACTATTCAATTTCCGTATACCAGACTATTGACGTGAGTTCGTCTAAAACATTGCGTGTAGCTGACCCCGAGGGCCAGCTCTAAACGGGAGGGCTGTATAATGCCCAGGAAACGTGTCAGCGGATTGTAATTAGGATTCACCCGAATCCTACCGGACACCGCCCTGAAATCCCGTCCCGGTCAGCGTTCTCACGCTCCAAGTGCGATATGATGAAGTTTGCGAAGAAAGTTTCATCAGCACTATCATTGCTATATAACCCAGATGCTGTCTTGTCTATGTGTCGCTGTATTCCCCCAAACTTTACAATAAACAGTTGTCTAAGTCTTTCTCTCTTCTCAAGCCATTTTATTCAACCATTATAGCTCATTGTTCTTTGAAACGTCATGACAAGCAAGACCGTTATTTCAGCTCTCGTGTTCATCGCATAACAATTCAAATTGATCGTAAGTATTTTTATTTTATTTTTTTATTTTATTTATTGAAGCAATGAATTGCTATAAATTATATGTGGTCTGATTTTATGAATTTTGGTTTGGAATCTTGGCCAGATTGGCTCACCATGTTGGGAATTTCAAGAAAGATAAGAACTTGTATTTGTGAAAGTTCTATTAATTGGTTTTTATGTAGGTCCCCAAGCAATGCAGCAACAACGCCCAGCTGGTCCCCAAGCAATGCAGCAACAACACCCAGCAGGTCCCCAAGCAATGCAGCAACAACGCCAAGCAGGTCCCCAAGCAATGCAGCTACAACACCCAGCTGGTCCCCAAGCAATGCAGCAACCACGCCCAACTGGTCCCCAAGCAATGCAGCAACAACACCCAGCAGGTCCCCAAGCAATGCAGCAACAACACCCAGCAGGTCTCATATCAATGAAGCAACAACACCCAGCAGGTCCACAAGCAATGCAGCAACAGCGCCCAGCAGGTCCCCAAGCAATGCAGCTACAACACCCAGCTGGTCCCCAAGCAATGCAGCAACAACGCCCAGCTAGTCCTCTAAATGTTCAGCAGCAATCAACAGGACCCCAAGGTACACAACAGCCTCAAGGAGTTTGGGGTTCTGGGATGCAGCAGCGTCCTAATGTCCCTCAAACGACTCAGTGCCCACAAGGAATGGCCCAGAGGCCTGTTACCCCTCAAAAGCATTCCGTCTCAGAAACAAATACGAAATTAGCACAAGGGCCGTCTTCAATTATGGGTAAAGGTTGTAAAGGCGCATTGGATCGAGAGATCAACATCTCAACAAACTATTTTGCCGTCACAACAACAGCAAGCCATTTGTACCATCATTATCATGTGTATGTCGAACCCAAACCCCCGAGTACACTTTACAAGTATAATAATAAGTTATAATAAGTTAGTATTATAAATATTAATTTTTTTTCGATTTAACAGAAGAATAGTATCTCAGTTTCTTGAGGGTGACGCACCTTTCCATAACCTCTTCCCTGTGTTTGACCATGTCGGACAGATTTTTACCTGCGGCCCGATTCCATGTGGCGAATCCCTTTTACAGGAAACCCATAGAAGTAGTTTTACTTAAACATTTTATTTTATTTTTTTGTTTTTTATTTTTGTAAATATATCTAGGGTATAAAGTTTGAAAACATTGGTGAATTCACAATAAACTTAATAAAAAGCGGATCGACGGGTTTTGGATGGTCTAAAAACCCCCATGAAGCCATTGAGGGTTTAGATTGTGCTTTGAAGTATGGCGTATCCAAAAAGTAATTACGGAAATTTTTAGCTTATTAATTTATTAGTCAATATTTTTATTTGTTTGCTCGACAGCCCATCAACTGTAATGCTTGGAAGTGAAAATTGCCTGTTTTCGAAAACTGATGAAGGATGTGCAGGTATTGGAGGCGGAATTGAAATTTGGTCCGGTTGGTTCCAGTCCTTGTACCTTGGCAGTTCCAAGTTTCTTAATGTGAATGCAACACAGCGTTCCTTTCTTAAATCTGGCAAAGTTCATGAAATTATGGCAGATATGTATAGAACTAGGATCGGTGAGCGATTGGATGATCGTGACTATGCCCAGATAACACACACCTGAGCCAATGACGTCCCTTAGATGTCGTGTTGGGACGGTTGCAACGTCCCAAGGACTCCCCATATTTTGGGGTTCTCGTCTTTGGGACTGGTTTTGGATGTGGCAATGTCCGCGTGTGGCATAAACGTTTAGCATTGCAAACTAGTCATCTAACCACTGAGCTATTCACTTCTTATAGATATTGTTATATTGTATAATACCATTTGTGTAATATCACCAGAGTCATCCAAAGTCATCATAAGGATGACTGATATCACCAATTATGAATCAGATTTCAACTTTCTTGACAAGATGACGATGAATCATGATGAAATATTTTCTTCAGTGAAGAACATGAATGAAGAATAAAATGGAATCCACTGGGCTCAAACCATAGCCAATTGATGACGAATGCCACCCAGCTACCCACTGAGCTACCTGATATACAGTAACATTCCTATTTATTACGTTAAATTCCCGCGTAAAAACACGGTAGTTATAAAATTTTCTAAGTGTTTTGTTGGAGCCAAAATGTAATCAATGGTACGGATAAGGTAAGTTCACATGGGACTGTGAAAATTGCCGCGCTTTGGTGTTTTTTTTTTGTTTTAACGGCTTTTAGATATTTTATACTTGAGCCTGTCCCAGACGTCCCATTGGTACGTCTTTGGGGCTCGATTGGGACGAGAATTCCTATCTAAGTGGCGATTTTCACAAGAAAATAGCCACGATGATCCCATTCTCACTCAAGTTTTCCTATAACCGTGGGCAGAACATAGCCACTGTTGGATGTTATCGTATTAAAGACCTGGCTATTACGGAGAGAATTGAATGCGATGGCAAGATTGTGTCTGTGTAGGAAGTCGCGAAAAGAAGTACCTGGTCCCAATGGAAGTAAATTCTCTTACCTCGATGGCACCAATATTCTGTCAATTTTTCAAACACTTTTTCCTTAATAGTTGTGTACTATTCCGGAAGGACAAAAGTTTCGTCGTAAGTTAAGTGACTTCCAAACGTCTGCAATGGTCAATGCTGCTGCCACACCTGCTGATGTTCACAAACAAAAAATTTTGGAAGTTGTTCGTGGTCTGCAATTCGAAAGGGATTCTTATGCTATACATTTTGGTAGCTCGGTTGACAGTCAGATGACTATTATACCAGGTCAGCATTTATTCTCGATATTGATTATAAGATGCTATTATTAATCATTTAACTTATTTATATTTATATAGGACGAGTGTTGCCTGCGCCCAGACTTGATTACGGAGAATCGTACATGGTTCCCAAGGACGGTGTTTGGAATATGAGTAACATAAAATTTATCGAAGCTAAGTGTAAAGGTTGACCCAACGGGTTCATTGTGTCAAACCAATACGGAGAAAACCAGGAGGTGCCGGTGTGGTGGCAGGTCCCTCTTGGAGTTCTTTTTTTTTAATTCATCAACGTTTTTTTTTTTTCTTTTTTTTTGTCTTTTTAACTTTTGGACAAGCGAAGTCCGTCCCAATGATAGACTAATAGACTAATATTGAATGTGGGAAATAAAATTTTTTTAAAAATACTAAATGGTGCAACTTTTTCGGGTCGCCCGCGGGTAAAAAAAACCGTTGATCGGATCGGGATTTTTTGTAAACCAAATTGTTCGTCTCAACAAGTTTGATTATGCCCACCCACCACAGATAAGATTCAAGAAAGGATTTGCACGAAACCCGCCCTAATAGTAATAATTAACTGATAAACAAAGCAAAATCAGACGACACTTTTACGACATAGTCATCAATACCCACTACCCCTTCCCTAAATCCAAACCGCAAAAACGATGAAAGCGGTTTATTCGCAAGCGCTCACGATCCGCTGAACAGATCGGGATTATTTTTACATCAAATTATTCGTCTCAACAACTTTGATTATGCCCACCCACCACAGACAAGATTCAAGAAAGAATTTGCACGAAACCCGCAAATTAGGGTGTACAGAAAAAAATATGTATTTTTTAATTCAATCGGCATTTGGAATTTGGATTTCAAATGATAAGAGAAATCATTTCCTAAAGTCTTAAATTTTTAAAATGAAATTATCTTTCCGCGCGCGACAATCAAAAAAAATTTTTTTGTAAAAATTTACTTTTTTTTATGATATTTTTATTTTGAATCACGACTTAGGACTATTAAATCCTATCGGCGCTTTGCCAGTCTGTAGTTAAACATAAGAGGCATCTTTACTCCAATTTTGAGCTCTTTGCGTAATATTCTTCTTCACGCACAATCAGTTTTGGGGTGGAGGGTTTTTGGTCTATTGTCTTAAAAGGCAACAGTAGACAATACGGTGTCAAAACTGGCTATGAGATAATTAAGTGCCTAAGGGTTAAGAAAGTGTAATATAATAATATAGTCAAGCGTTAGGCACTGGATGACGTAGTATGTAGCTGTGGACAAAGTTGGCTCTAGCCAGAAAATTCGATCTATGACGGGCTTATTGTTGTGGGTGTCTAACCTATGCTCTTTATAAATGGCGATTCTTACACATATCAAACATACCAAACACATATCAAAGCCTCTTTCCTTTTCTCATTGTATTGTCAACATTCAAAATTTGGTGGGTGGAGAGAAAGACTGGCATTATTTCATCATGGATAGTTGCATGTATGTATATAAAAATAGCGTTCGATTAGAATGTATCTATCCGTTATTGATGGCCATCAAATTAAATTTAAAAAACAGAAGGCTAAGGAGCTATAAAGATCTGCAATGATGTCATGATGTGTGTACAGTGATGGAAACACAACCATGCATAATTACATATACTATATATCATCTATATAGACTATAGATTAGACACTGGATAAAATGATGCAATGATGCCACTGGCACTGCTGAGTGCTGATGATGTTTTGATCAAAGGTAGATAATTTTATATAGATTATAGAAACAGCTAGAGAAGAGACGGGACGACATTTGTGTGTGAGAGAAAAGACTGTTTTTTGTGTGTACATATTAGCAACGATGTTTTGACTTCCATCCTTGCTTGAATTTCCTGCACGAGAGACAGAGCATGTGCATACGCTGAGCTATATTATAGCCATGTAAATATCAATAGATTTAGTCCAACAAATTAACACAGGACTATCTACGAAACTCAACGCATAGGCTATACACACATTACACAGTTACCCACATTAGACAAAGTTGCTGAAACACGCACTCCAGAACGAGGATAATATGATATAAACCAGTTTGACTATATGATATTACACTTTCTTAATCCTTATGCATTCAATTATCTCGTTACGAGAGTTTTTTATATTGAAAAATAAGTCAATCCAGTTTTGACACCGTATTGTCTACTGCTGCCTTTTAAGACAATAGACCAAAAACCCTCCACCCCAAAACTGATTGTGCGTGAAGAAGAATATTACGCAAAGGGCTCAAAATTGAAGTAAAGATGCCTCTTATGTTTAACTACAGACTGGCAAAGCGCCGATAGGATTTAATAGTCCTAAGTCGTGATTTAAAATAAAATATCATAAAAAAAAGTAAATTTTTACAAAAAATTTTTTTTTATTGTCGCGCGCGGAAAGATAATTTCATTTTAAAAATTTAAGACTTTAGGAAATGATTTCTCTTATCATTTGAAATCCAAATTCCAAATGCCGATTGAATTAAAAAATACATATTTTTTTCTGTACACCCTACCGCAAATAGATCAAAAACCTGGCAAAGACCCGCCGAAAACCCGCTCTAATAACACCCCACAGGACCCTCTTGGAAGCCAAGAGGGAATAAACTTAACTAATGAGGCGAATTTACCCACAATGTTTGTATAAATTTACGACCAAAAACAGAAGCGGGTATAAAATATTCAGTGTATTTATTACAATAGTAGACAGATCTCATAACAAAAAAAAACTCTTCTATTAAAATCCAAGACAATAAAATAAACAAACATTTACTTTAAAGAAAGGTGGGTAAAAACGGGTAGCTGGTAGTGGCTCGAGCGTCATGCAAATTCGGAGAATTTGGGAAAGCTTGAGTAAAGATGAGCGGAACTCGTTCAACTTTCGGAGGAGTTTTTAAACATAAAAATATTTACGGCAAAGAGAAATAAAATGAGGAACAAGACTCGAATAAACGTGAGTGAATTGACGGGGTGAGAGTGCGTACCGTATAGCTTTTGCGTCGGGGTTTTATACTGTTTGATTTTGCACGCGCAACATAGGGAGAAATACGCGGAAAAACGAGTCTAGTCTCGTTCAGTCCCTTTGGAAATAAAGTAGGCAAAAGCAGATATTTTTGGGAGGTAAACTATAAATGAATAATATCGAATGTCGGACGATTCGGCAAAAACCATTTCGGCAAAGTTGCCGAATTGTCACCTATGAAACTACCGATTCGGCAAAAGTCGATTCGGTAACTGTGCAAATGTAAATTGGCGACAAATACTGTGGAATACACACTGATAAATAGAATAGCCTACTACTTAGTCTACCTTATTCTAACGTCAAGTGAAATTGATAGTGATTCTTATAACGGAAAATTGTAGTTCTGAAATGGGTGATGACAAAATTTGCGTTATTTGCAAGGATGGATTTACTGGTAGAATCATTCGGTATGTTTCTTGTGTGGAATGCAAGGATCCTGTTCATCTTTCCTGCATTCCTGGTAACAAACGGGAAAAAGGTAGAATGAAATTGATTATTTATCTATCATTTAAAAAAGTATGTGATACATGTCCAATTTCATATTTCAGTTCTTTCAAAAGCAACTTATGTTCTTATGAACAAGAACAAGGAGGCTTTTTACTTTAAGTGTCCAAAATGCCCTACTGTTGTGCCTCATGTCGAACTCATGGCTTATGCATGAGTTCGACGACCACGAGCCACGAGTTCGATCACCACTTCTCGTGGCTTATGCCACGAGAAGTGGTGAAAAATGCGCGAGCTACGCTTGCAGAAACATGCAAACTTACTTTAGGGCTGTTACACTCAAGCCCAAATAAACACCTCCATCCACGACCAACTACGCATTCCACTGACGTCATACCATTTACGCCAATCGATGGAATTTGCCTTCCTATGATAACGCCTGAGATTGAATTAGGTAATGCTTGGCAGGGCTTCCGGTACGATTTAAAGTTCAAATTAAATTACTTTATTTATTAAATAATATTAATTTTGTGCAGATGATATCAACAAGTTCTGCTTCTGATGCTGCTGATGGCAACTCAGAAATAAATGCGTCAAGTGCTTCTATGGAAAAGACTAGCTTCTTTGCCAGGCCTGTTGCTACTCAGGAATCGAGTCTGCCGTCCTTGCCTGTTCAGAAACGATCAAGATCAGGTGATCGATCTCACAGAGCAAATGCCTTATCTCATATTAACAAACCTGCCCTCAAAGTCGTTGAGCCCATGATTGTTAAGGCCCTTGGTGATAACCCAAATTGGAACCCAATAAACCCCCCAACCTTAGCTAGGGCTGTAAATCGGGTAAAATCAAAGCGCACTGCTAAAAACCCAACTGATCTATTTTTTTAAATCAAAATGGACTTAATGCCCACTTCGTTTTTTAGAGGAGAAGTTGTAGTTGGTTCTAAACGTCATTTAATTTTCATGACTGACGAACAACTAGCGCTTTTGAAAACTGCCGTTCGATGGTATGTTGACGGAACCTTTAAAATCATAAATTTCCCTTTCACTCAACTATTTTCCCTCCATGGGTTTAAAAAGAATGGGCAGTTAAAACAGGTTCCACTTTGTTTTGTGTTTATGTCGGGAAGGACTCAAAGAGATTACCGCAAGGTTTTCGAAAAGATTCTGGAATTGTTGGATGGTGAATGTGCTGTGAAGGAGTTTGTTACAGATTTTGAACGAGCAATTTGGAGGGGGGGGGGGGGGGGGTAAGGAAACGCTTCCTGACGTTAATATTATTGGGTGCTTACAACGGCATTTTAAACAATTTTGCCGAATTGGTTTTTTACCGAATTGGTATGTACGGTTCGGCAAAATAACAAAGTCAACCAATTCGGCAAAAACCAATCCGGCAAACGTCAAATTTGCCGAATCGTCTGTATACCAATAATATCTGCTGAAAATTAAATGAATAACATATAAATGGATAATATTGGTGGGTGATTCAAACACGGAGTCTGAATGAGCCATCTAGTATTTAAAAGGGAAATAAGAGTAAATCAATAATAGAAGGACGGGGAGTAGGAACATGAGAATAAGAGAGTTGGTCATAAGTATAATAAACGAAACGTTATTAGAGCCAGTATGGTTTAAATGCCGCCGGGAAGCGACAAATGTTACGCTTCCGGGACTTATGGTCTCATAGTAAGCAATCGTCTGGGTAAAACATGATGATTGTAAAATTAGGTAGTTTTTAGAAGGTAAAGTAAGATAGATTCATAGGAAATAAAGTACACGAACAAAACGGACGTTTCGTTACATAAGGCAATGAATTCCTTTGGAATAATTAACGTCACTAGATGTGGTGATCGTGAAATTGGATTATTCATGTCTTCGTTGACTAAAGTTGCCCTGAAATGGGTAAGTAAAAATTTTTGTTGTTAGTCTTCGCAGAATTTTCATTTGTGTTTAATTTTCCTTAATCCAGGAATGTCAATAGAAAAGTCTCAATTCATCAGGTCTTGTGATCCTTTAGACTTGGAAAAGACCATGGTTATGGCAAAACAAGAACACCCTGAAATACAGATCATTTTCGTTATCATCAATCGCGAAGGAAATCTTTCTGACGGTATGAATTGTAAGTAATTCAATAAAATGATTAACATTATCATTTTTCTTATTTTAGAGACTGTAAAGCGTGTTCGGGACTTAAAATTGAAAATTCCAAATGTCTGCATCACCAAAAACGAAGTAATGGAAAAGGATCAACTGAGCTTGGCTAACATTTGCTTGAAGCTTCATACCAAGTTGGCCGGTTTGAACTGAAGAACTTGATTCATCTTTCTTCAGCTTTTTTCTGTACTTTCTTTTCACGTTTTTTTTTCTTTTGCTCCCCCCTTCTTTTGCAATTCTAGAAAAACTGGTGACACGTTTTTTTTTTGCCTTTTGCAAGAATGCAAACCACTTCAAGAAGAAAGTCGCTCTGCGGATGCAGACGTTGTTGGCATGGCCAGATATTGCTATGCTATTCCAGACAGATTGGAAAACCTCCCTGAATTTTCTTTCCAGAAAGAAAAAGGGTCAATTTCATCATCGAACTCTCCTTGTCCAATATATACAAGTAATTCTTAATCTCCCTTTTAAATTCTACGAGAAACTTGTTAACGAAGAAAACGTGAGACTATGAGAGTGTGAGAGATGAGACGTAGTGAGGGACTGTGGGCGCGAAAAACGTTGAGCGGCGCAGAAAGAAATATCAAGTGTCACATAAAAATGAATAAAAACCATAAAAAACCTCGTTGTCATACTTTTGACAACGCTGCATAAAAATCAAAATTACCTGGGTAATTATCTAGGTAATCATTTAAAAACACTAGTCATTACTATTACTAGGTAATTTCTAGGTAGAAAAATGGACCAAAAATTAGGTAAAAGTAGAGAAAAAAAAAACTAGGTAATACTAGGTACCCTAGTAGAACGAGATATCTTTTAGATATCTATATATCTTTCTGCTGTCTTTTTTTTTGTAGGTATCTTACAGATATCTTTTAAATATATACAAAAACATCACCCGTTTATCATATCTATAAAACATTTAGAAAATATCTTTTTAAAAACATTTTACGTACGATATCTAAATTGTTAATAAAAGAACCAAATTGGATTCGAACCCTGATCCATCATGTTCACACGCCAGCTCGCTAACCACTACACTACGACATTCGTTAGTAAAAGAAGAAATTATATAGTAGCACTGTATCAAACGGACTTCAACTTTTTCCCTCAAGTTACAATGACAAATCCTTATTAAATCCTGATAGAGACAAATTTTGAACTCTTTTTAGACCAATTAAATAATCTTTGCGGCCAGAAAAAAAAAATATTTTTGGACCGTTAAAAAACCCAGTTGGAAACCCATAAATTAGACCACCAAAAGCCGTCTTTTATCAAAGCTATTCGGACGGTATAGACGACGTCTTTTTTATCCCAAATAAATAAAAGTGCGTCTAAACTAGACCGCCAAAAGCCAACTTTTATCCAGCCTATTCAGACGATCACACAAAGATGTATTTTTTCCCAAATTAAAACCAAGCGTGTTGTCTGGGTATTGAGACACAATGAATGAACAATTGGGGTATCAAGTTATTTAGAATCAAATCATTGAAATCGTACAATGTCAAATTTAAAAAAAAATCCTTCAAAATATACTTTCCACCACTTTTTTCAACACATTGGAGATTAAGGTAAAGTTGCAAATCTCCTACTAGGAACTGAGGTCCTGAGTTTCTAGCAAACATTCGAAAACGGCAGCCAACGAAGGAGGAACATTGGACCATTGTTGTTTTTAAAATGTAGTTTAATCACGCTTGGATAATTTTACTGTTTGGATGGGCGGATTAGATATGAACTCGATAGTATTACTGGCTAGTTGCAATAAAGTTGTTGCATGCACTCTTGCAAAATCCAACAAGATTTTATAGCTTGCTAATAATACGATTTCTATACGCAAAACAGCTGAAGATTTTAAGGGAACCGCAAATCGTCTACCTAGAATCCTACATATTGCAGATAATATCTATTATATTTACTTAAAACATAAATTCCATTGGTAAAAAATATATTTCTTATTTATGCCATGCTAGCATGTAATGCTGGTATAATGGTTAGCGAGTGAGGCTACCATTCTAATGGTCAGAGGTTCGATCCCCACAATTAACAAAATACAAGTTTTCGTAATTAGGAATGAATAATACGAGAAAGTAAAACAGAAGTGACATAAGATTTTTAAAAGCATTTTTCAAAGATGTATGAGATTCGAAGATGTACCCTAGTGGAGTTTTGTCGGGTCAATACTGGTGTTAAACTGGTGTGGATCCCCGGTGTGAGGTTTGATACCGGTGTTTGACACCGGTGTTACACCCACTTGTTTGCGTGATAGGGCGCGTTTCACACGAGTATTCTGAACCATTTGTTTTTAGTAATTTTTTGGGTGTGTCATACTGGTTTAATTCCAGAGTTTTATACTAGGGCCATTCTCGTATTGATTCCATATTTTTATTTTCTTTTATTGTTCTATTTAATATCTATTTCTTAATTCTGATTTATAATTGGAGCTCGCTTTATTACAATTTTCTTTATTTTGTGTATCCTCATTATCATCAATTTGTAATTTGAATTTGAATGGTCCGCCCTTTATAATTATTCTCTCAATACCTAACATATTGAGAAAATACATCACGATAATGTCAAAAGATCAATCACACAACATCTCTTAATGTGAGATGTCATGGGGGAGAGAAAGACACAAATTTCTTAATTTCGCCACTATATATATAGTTTTCTTATTGAAAAACGTGTCTGACGAAAGTAAAGCATGTCGTTCGCTTTTAAAGATATCAAATTATAAACTAATTCAGAATATTTTTGCATTAATAATCTCAAAACAAATTAGTTTATAAAGTTCATTTGTCAAACCAATGATATGGTGTAGTAGTTTTGGTAAAACTATATTTTATTAAGGATAATAGCATTGATGTTCAATTCGTCAGGGGAGAAATTGCTATCTTTCATAATTGTGAAATATTTATAAGTGTTTAAGGCAGTTCACCAGAATAACACCCGGATGATGTGAAAAACTGTAACTGCCGAATGAAATAAAAATTCTAAGTGTTTAAAAACAAATAAACAAGGAATAGCGGTTTTGAATACCAGTTGTATCTGAGTTTCATACTGGTGTACATAACCACGAATGACCCTCAATACTTAGAGTTA
Organism: Daphnia galeata; assembly: GCA_030770115.1. NCBI lineage: Eukaryota > Metazoa > Arthropoda > Branchiopoda > Diplostraca > Daphniidae > Daphnia > Daphnia galeata. The sequence goes on from CM061119.1 coordinate 8,672,730, forward strand.
AAAATAAAATTTTCTTGAGTAAGTAGTACTCTGATGAAATTCAGCTCAAACTGGTTTGAAAACTGAAGTCTTTAGGAAAAAAGAGGGGCTTAAAAGAACAAAGAGGGGGCGTTATTTGGACTTGTAAAAAACTGTCTGAGTTACGGATACCGATTTTAAACGTCATAAAAGGGGTTTCAAATGGGTTTGCCACTCCGTACTCATTTTACACCCAAAAGCTCCGCTAGGGGAATCTTGATAGTCGATATGAAGCTTTCCAAATTGTTTTAGGAAATCTTTTCCTAGTAACAAATCGATTCCTTCCATTTGCATGACCACTGCTTTTCCTTTTGCAATTTTGTTGTGTAGCTGTATTGTGATCAGGGTAGCTCCCAGTGAGGAAGCTGTTGATCCATTTGCCATTATTATGCGCGGCCCTTCCCACGCGGAAATCTGAAACTTTTTGCACGCCAGCAACTTTGGGAAAATTACGGTAATTACTGCCCCGGTATCGACCGGTACTGCCGGTATCGACCATTTCCCCACATTGAACTGTTTCCGTAATCAGTTTTGATGTGTTCAACGTCAAACAAGGGATGTTCACGTTTAGTTCTTGATTTAGAAATGCTAGATTATTGAGAGGCAAATCGTCCTGAAAAGCCGATTATGGTTGTTGATGAGGTGCTTCTTCATAATAGACATTTTCTTGTAAATTGTTTACTTAAAGTCCCTTGTTGGGATTGCCTTGTTGAAAACGTGGTGTCCCGTTCCATTGATTCAATTTGAAATTTGGAGATCGTGGATTTTCATAACAAAATCAAGCGATATGACCAATTTTTTTACAAAAATAACATTCTGGTCTTCCATTTGCCGGACGCCGATTTGTTACAATTGGAGAATTCCAGTCAACTTTCTTTTGTTTAGGTGTTTTGAAATCTTCAATCGTTTTTTGAAGTTCTATTAAAATTTTTTCCAAATTTAAATTCTCCCTCCAGGCTGGCTTTTCCTCGCGTACCATCGAAATTGTAGCCGTTGTAGGCACGAAATCATTTTTTTCTTCCCAACTTCTCTTGTCCAGAAGAATTGAGGTCTCTGTATGGATTTTAACCATTTCTAAAAATTCTGCGCATGTACGCGGCTTTAAAGGGTAGGTCTTCTTTACTAATGAACGGAGTAAACCGTTGTATAAATGTTCCAAAATAAGTGTTTGTGACATACCCGGGTTGATGACATGACAAATATGTAAAATATCATAGTAATAGAATGCTGCGTCCTCGTTTTTCCCTTGAAAACGTTTGCGCAGCTTCACCTCTTGGATGAGAGCGAAATTGTCCTGTCAAAATTCTTGTAAAAAGACGGTTCGCAATCCCGCTACAAACGGAATTGCTGCGACCGTTGCCGTTGCGGCCACCGCCGCCTGGTCTTCCCAGTCCGCTGGAACATTTGTAAAAAGAAACCATTTGCGTGCGGTCCCTTCCAAGTACATTACAAAATTTGCCCTCATTTCGGCCGCGTCCCAATGATTATACCGACCGGTAAGCTCGTAGCGTTCCAGCCAATCATGTGCATTCTCTCCTGGTTTTGCACTGAAAGTAGGCGGGGAGATAAATTTTGCGTTGCGTTGTGCCGCCATCGCTAATGCCGGGATGATGTTTTGTTGTAACACCGGTAAAGCGGGATGTTGTACCTCTTCTTCGTCTTCAGATGTGGAAGTCGAATATTGGTCTGCCACAGGCAGAAAGACCGTTGATGCGGGAATCTGTTGTGCCCGGCACCACCCGATTCCATGTGGAGAATCCCTTTCACAGGTAACCCATAGAAGAAGTTTTACTTAAACATTTTATTTTTTGTTTTTTGTTTTTTATTTGTTTTTATATATCTAGGGTATAAAGTTTGAAAACATTGATGAATTCACAATAAACTTAATAAAAAGCGGATCGACGGGTTTTGGATGGTCAAAAAAAAAACCCTGAAGCCATTAAGGGTTTAGATTGTGCTTTGAAATATGGCGCATCTAAAAAGTATTTACGGAAATATTTAGCTATTAATTTATTAGTCTATATTTTTATTTGTTTGCTCGACAGCCCATCAACTGTAATGCTTGGAAGTGAAAATTGCCTGTTTTCCAAAACTGATGAAGGATGTGTAGATATTGGAGGTTATTTTGTAGGTGGATGTAAACATCATTGCTACTGCGGAAGGAAATGCGAATTGCATCGTCTACCCACGGCTACACCGACAAATTCTTAAGGACCAATCACAGTTTTCTGTAAAGGACGTACAAAACCTGACATATAACCAGACTTGTTAATATCGCTGCGATTACTAAGATGTGCTATAGCATATCTATGGGAAGCACGAATAGGCATTCCCATCAATGCATCCCATGGGGGATGCACGGCATATCAAGCAATGCATAGCGGGGGTTGGGGTTGGAAATTAACACATCGCACTAATTTTTTTTGTTTTAATTGTTTATTGTTGATAAAAGGTCTTATGAAATTGTGTTCAACTTGCTACGTAAATACATGCATGGAGAAACATCAACTGGGAAGCCACTGAAGATAATTTTCTTTCGGGATTTTGAAAAAGAAGACGATTTAGAGAAGGTAAGATTAATTTATTATTAGTTTTAATGGTTTATACTTTTTGATATTTTTAAAGTTTTTCTAGATTATGGATTGAGTTGAAAGAAATTTGCAAAACTTGCAGCTTAGCCCCCCCCCCCCACTAGGACAATAATTTGTTTTTTAATTATATTATTTTAAATTTTATAAGTTTATTAGGATAAGCCTTTGCAAATGCTTTTTTATGGATTCGTACGACTCTTGGTTAAATCCATTGCTGCTACAACGGCTTGGCGGAAATAACTAAATTTGCAACTAACTCAAAAATCCAAATTCATTATTAGATTACTAAAGTTTTTAAAACTATGGCAGTATACTAGTTCAGTCTTATGCAAATTACTTAAAAAATTCTCATTCCTTTTTTATTAATTAATTTATTTTAATAAACTATGACAGCGGTGGCTGAGTGGCCGAATGAATTTAAATTTGGTTCGTCTGCCTTCCTTTTGTATTATGATTGTGGAATCGTTTGTTGGTCTTTTAATAATTTGTTGCATGATTTTAACTTATAAAAGTATATTGTTTGAGTTGAAGACGCGCTCATGTGCCTCTCTACTGCCAGCACTATGAAGATTGAGGAAGCAAGAACAAATCTGGGACAGATCTTCCGACCCTCAACACACCACCAAACGTACCAGCTCTACTAGGACGCAACAGCTCTATCCCTAAACACATCCAAATAAAAATCGCATCCTGCATATGGTGTATAAGTTTGGTGGAGTAAGTTTGCTTGGTATAGGCTATATCGGTTGAAGCCAGGTCACAATTGATCAGCGCTGCCTGGTGGACAATTGGGTCATCTATGAGCTATAAGCTCCTCCCCTTTTTCTGTCAAAAAGTGAATGGCCCAGGAACCGAACCTAGGTCCTTCTATACACTTAGCTGTCGCTCTAATCATTAGACCCTTCACTAATCGAAAAGCTGTAATTTAATGGTATAGAGTGTAATTCTTTTTGGTTCATAGAGGGCACTCGAGAATTGCGATCAGCCTTGCAATTGGCTGTTAAGAATTTTGCCAAAAGGCACTAAGCTCCTCCTCCTGGTCCGGAAACTGTTTTTATTCGAGATGGGTTCATAAATAATAAGTTACCCCACCATATTTATACACCATGCATCCAGTCTAATCTCATATTTCCTGGAAACAAAACTCATTAAAAGAATTTAACGAGTTTAATAATTAACATTTCATGTCCCTCCCAGCTAAATTTGTATCTCTGTAAGGTACGTTCACACTTCACACTACAGCGTTTTTTAGCGTTACGTATAACGTAATTCGGTTTAAGCAACGGTTTTACGCACCAGAGGATTTTGGTTTCCTTCCTTAAAATGGTTGCTGTATTTTTTTCCCCTTTTCAAATATGTTAGATAAATATATAATCTGTAAGTTTTGTGTTTTTTATCCTATGCGGATCATGATAAAATCACGAGCAGACGGAATTTGTAAAACCTAAATATCCATGTAAACTCACATTTAAGCCTTCAAAACATATTCCTAGCATTAAAAACTTACCAAATAATATTTAAATATTTCTACTTAGTGGACATATGATCAATGGAAGAACAGCAGCAGGAATAGTAATGGCGTCACCTTCTATATTGGAAACAGAATGTAAAAACCTATGGCAGGGGGTCTAAATTTCATACGATTTGTTTCAAAATTGGTATATATATGTACTTTGACTAGCTAAACAATAATATGTTAAGGCTCGATTTTTGAAAATAGTAAAAAAAACCCGAGCGTTTCAAAAAACCGTAAAAAATCAACCATTTTGACACTTTTTCAGTCGGTGGGGGGTCTAGATTTAATTATTTTTAAGAAAAAAAATAGTAATAGTATATAAGGTCCCATAAGAAAAAAATTGACAACAAGATTTCAGTATTTCTACCTCCAGGGCCCTCGGCAATGGCCACCCTCAAATCCTCAATACTAAGATGCAAGAGGGGGGATTTGAGGGTGGCATTGCAAAAGACCCTAAAGCCAAAAATACTGAAATCTTGTTATCGCCACCACGAGATGGCGGAGAAAATGAAGAAAAAAATGTCAAAAAATTGAACAATTTTTTTTGCTAAATTTCAATCATCAATAACTCTTCTCAGAAAAAGAATAATCAAAAACGGGAAAAATGGTCCAGAGATATGAGCTATACCTTCATTTTCATACAATTAGTTTCTTTTTAGGAGACATAGTTAAGGAGAAAACTAGCCTAGAAAAATGAAAAAAACGCTCGATTTTCGGCTGGGTATAGTTAGTTTTTCTTAAATATCTGCTAAACTATAAAAGCTAGACGATTGCGAATTTCACCATTGGTTTTTCCAAAAAATTCCGCATCTTAATCATATAATACTTTATTTTTTAGAGCCCTAAAATGGATTTCCGACCTAGTCAAACCCCGAAAACGGTCTCGTTGAGTCGCGGACGGCTTGTTAAAAATCCCTTTTTCCCCTTTTCATTCTGCGTACCCTTTCCGTTTAGTTGAAAAAAGGATTTAAAAAAGAGGTAGTAGTTTGAATTTTTAGTAAACCTTCCGTCAACTTGAAATGAAAACATATTGAGCAATTTGCCTGCTCAATAAACTTTCAAGCATGATAGTCCGGTCGGGATAGGTTTTAACCCCAAACTAATTGTAATAAGTTGTTTTTTACATGAGCTATGTTTATATCACCTTTTTCTATGCCCTGGTAAAAAGCTCTCGAAAAATATGAATATTTAGTGTAATTATTATAAATTTTAAATATGTATGTTTTGGGACTCGATTAAAACTTTTAAGATAAAATAATATTTGAATTTTCGAAATTAACTTGGTTTTTTATTCCTTCATTTAGATTAAGTATAATTTTGGTTTACATAACCTTCACCATTTCTAATTCACAGCTACTTTAAGCAAGACACCTCCTTTTTTTCCAACGCACATATTTTAAAAATAATAAAAAATGCACTAAATAGTTATATTTTTGGGGAGCCTTTTTACCAGGGCATTGAAAAACATGATAAAAAACACAGCTCATGTGAAAAAAACTTATTACAATTAGTTTAGGGATAGGCATACACTTTTCTCTAGCCCACCAGACTATGACTGTATATAAAAAAACTGAGATAGCCATTTTATAGAAAATTTAATTTCCTATTCATTTGTTGCAGATAATTCGTGTTAAAATAAGTCAAATGCAGAAATTTGTTCATAACAAAAAAAAAACATTCATAAAGAACATTTCTTTTTTTGGACTCCGCCCTTTTTGGCTGTCCCAAAGAGCCCCGTCCCGTTTTACCCCGCATGACTGTCAACATACTTTTAATTATTACAACTTAACTATAACAGCTACACAAATTTACTACGCCTATTATTATTAATATGTTTTTAATTTTTACAGTTCATCAACAATCAGCATCAGCTGACATTCAAGAGGCTGGACCGAATCATCACCAGCAGCATTCTGCTGCTGGGGTTCTCAACATTCATTCACTGAAAATCGAAGGCCGTAAGAAACAAATGGACATTCCGATGCAATGCAACTACATCGTTCTGAATTTGGTGATTGGCCTATCATCTCGAATTCAGCGCAATATTCTTCTGATGAAGATTTAGCGTTTTCAAAAGTAGCTGCTGCGGAAGTCCATCATTGAAAGAAAAGATATCGAGTAAGTGTTCCCGAAGTTGTGAAGCCGGTGAATGAAACTTCATCGAAGAAACCCACAAAAGAAATTGCTGCTACTAAAAAACACAGCAGTTCTGTAGGCAGCAATGTTCCAAAAATTCCAGCGATTTCAGCAATACTTGGAATGAATCAAATGGTTATCCCACGTCATACATTTGCAAAAAATTCTAAACCACCGAAACAATAATGATTTCATCTAATTATTAACCCACTATTTTTTTAACTTTTATAGTTCATCAACAATCATCAGCATCAGCTGATATTCAAGATGCTGGCGGACCAAGTCATCACCAGCAGCATTCTGCTACTGGGGTTCTCCAGGCTTGGAAGCGGTACTTTCAAAATCTACCGCGGTCCCGGTAGTGCGGTATCTTTTTTTAAAATCAGCGGTACCGATACCGGTACCGATAAAAGTACCGCGGTGCTACCGCGGTACCGGTACTGTCAAAACTCGATGCTTCAAAACTCCTTCTTATTTCCTCTTTTCTTAACTCCTTCCTTCAAATAACTTTTCAATGCTGTCAAAACTCATCTTTATTTCTGAATAGATAGCCTGCCTGAGTATTTTCTATCACAGTTTACTATTTAATTTAAGCAACAACATCTTTTCAAAGTTTGTAATCCGACAATCTGCTCCTAGTCGGACGGAAGATACTTCCACCAACACTAAAGAGTCGCTCAACAGAAAATAATTCCAATTTTCCCACAACAAATTGGAAAAGGATCACCATCAATTTCAAAATGTTCAATAGAGCGAATCTCTCTACACATGTAGTAGTGTTATAAAGTATCTGATGAGATTTTTCCGCATTATCCAACTCGGGATGATGAATATGCAAATCGATCGATTTTCATTCGAAATCCGCCGGAAGCCCAGCATGGAATGCCATCGCACACAATATAAAACTGCCCATTTTGGCAGGAATGCAATTCTCCTTACCCCCCATACAAACCTTTTTTTTAAATTTGAAATCCATTAGATCTAAAACATTTCCCATCATCTTTGTTGTCAAAGTTGAGTGGTGAACGTAGCCAGAAGGGACGAGGGGAAGGGTTTTTATTTTGACTTAGTTATTTGATTACTGAAAACAAGAAGAGAGGACGAGTTGCGAAGAACAAACGAGAAAATAACGAATAAACGAGGAAATACCAAGAACGAAGAAAATAAATCCTTTCTTGTGTAAATATAAAATCAAACTTGCTTTTGTAGGCTTTGTGACATTGTCCATATAATAGCACAGACTGACAGCGATTAAATTTCACTATTTGTTTTCAATTGGAGTACTAACCATGCGGTAGAGTATAAAAATCTCACTGGCACTGTCAGTGTAAGTTTTGTCTGCTAAATTATTCGCCTAAAAGGCTTAAAAATTTGACCGCTAGATGGCAAATTGTACCCAAAAATACCGGGACCGCGGGGGGCATCTCGTTTACCGCGTTACCACGGTACGGTACTTTTTTTTATTGAACCGCGGTAGACCCCTGCGGTAGTACCGCGGTAACCAATTGTCCAAAAAGGAACACCATCGAATAATGATGATGTTTCAACCGGTAAAGAAAGAAAGAAAGAAAAACCGCGGTGATGCCAAGCCTGGGGTTCTCCAACATTCATCCACCGAAAATCAAAGGCAAAAAGAAACAAATCTGCATTCCGATGCAAAGCAACTATATCGTCATAGAACAACTACTTTTCATCGGACTTCAGCATCTACTAAGATTGCGTCAATTACTCATGGTAAGAAAATGCCATATCCTTATTTTAAATGCATCAAGTATTCATTTTAATTGCTATTTTTTTATCTCCGTAGATGAACGAAAGCTTGATCAACTGCTACAGACAATGCTGAGGATCCTGCGTGGGCAGGAACAAATAATAAAGGCAACTCAGGTTGATATAAAAAAACACACTAGCAGTTGTGATGCACAACACAATCCCAGCCGAACCAGAATTGGGAGGAATAAAAGAAGAATTGTGTCTTCCTGTCAGGTCACTGGCGTTATTTGACATCATGAACATAACAATTCGCAAAGACAAAATCAGGAGGATGAAACTGGTAGATTGTTAATTTATTTTTAAAATTTAGCTCCATTTATTTTTGTTTTTTTCGTTTACAGAAGTCCTACTTGAGTAGTGGGGGGGGGACAGAACATCGAGCTGTCAATAAACTTATGCACAAATTGGTGTATTCCGAATATTGTATCCGGGTATTTTTCAATTAAGTATTCCGTAGCTTCAGAATTTTGTTTCAAGGGTCAAAACAATGAAAAATGGTATTTTGAGAACACTGAAGTTAAACACCTGGTTGTTGGTAAGATTATTTTAGTTTTCAATTTGACGGACTTCATTTCGTTTGTTCTTATTTGAGTTTATAGAAAGCCTACAAGCTACACCTGGTTTGCGTCTTAGCGAACACCAAATTAATAGTAAAATTTCAAGATGGTTGAAAGCTGCGCCGTCTAAAATTAGAAAAATGATGGTGGTGAAGAATAGGATTTGTCCGTGGATGACTAACAGGCTAATCCAACAAAAAATTGTGATTGTTTTCTTGGTTTATTGTATGCATGTGGACCACCAAAATGTTTTAGTTATGTTTTTTATTTCGACATGCTTCTTTTTTTTATCTCTCTACTCGTTAACATCATTAACCAATCTAATTAAGTCTATACAGCTGCATGTTTTTTAATTGCCGAATTGATGTAATAAACCAAGAATATTAAAAACTTTTTGGCTACCAATATTTTGTAACTGGGTCTTAGTTGCCAAGGGATTTAGTCAACCAGAACACGTACTGGTCTATGACAGCATGCCTAGGACTCTGTGGGATAACGCCCATGTCCTTAGTTGTATGTCGTCTCTCCTAAAAACACCCGAAAAAGAAATGACTTACTTAGTCAAGACGTGTCAGCAACAAGGCAATGGATTTGACTGTGGAGTCTTCGCAATTGCCTTTGCAACGAGTTTAGCAAATGGTGAAGATCCTGCGACAATACTGTACGATCCAAAAAAAACTGAGGAGTCACCTTGCGGAATGGATGGCAGCAAAGAAATTGACGTTATTTCCATTTTCGATAATCCGCAAGATGAGGTCTCGTGAGATAACTGAAAAGGTTGAAATCTACTGTGTTTGCAACAGAAAAAAATACCAACTGCTTTCATCTACATCTGCATCCCTTGAAAGATTGGAGTTTTTCGGCTGTACGGCGAGAAATGCCATTCATCAAAATCATTCAAATTTAAAAACACAGAAACAGAACGCCATTCGTCGCCAAATGAAAGTACTACATATTTCCTTCACGGAGTGCAATACAGAGCAGTCTGGTCGCACGCCACTCGTCGATCACTTGCAACGTTGAATGATTTAATGCGCAATGCAATAAGATAATTTGCAAACAAAATTTTCATCTAATTTTTATTCACTACTCCCTGGAGTTTACAAAGAGGTTTTTTTAAAATCATAAACAACTATTTTAAGAGTAAACTCGAATTACGTATAAAAGAAAACAGTTCGACTAAAACGGACCAATCAGGAAGAACCTAGTCGGGAATAAAGGTTTTTCAGCCTACCTAAGCTTCTAAACCCTAAGGGGCTAAAGGGGGCTAAGGGCCCTACAGGAACTTAAAACCTTCGGTATATTCATAAGAATGAATATTACCCTCAGGGATAAAAGACGTCTTAAAGATGGAACCGTGTTGTCTGGGCTCTCCTCTGCCTCTGACGTCTCCCTTTTCCACCCCCAGGCATTTATCTCTAATTATTCTAGTCTAGATATTGCATCCGCGTTCTCGTGTCTCTTCCCGTTCGTGTAATAAATGTCAAAGTCATACGAATTTATTTTCATTAGCCACCTCATCAGCTTCGGGACACTATCGCCCACTGACTTAAGCCACCTCAAGGCTTGACGGTCTGTAACAATTCTGAAATGGATGTTATGTAAATACGCGTGAAAATGTTTGACCGCCAAAATATCGCTAGTGCTTCCCTCTCTGTAGTGGAATAGTTCCTTTCTGCCTTGTTCAGAACCCGGCTCGCATACGCCACCGGATGTTCTTTTCCCAACTCGTTCTGTTGGCCGAATACTGCGCCAATAGCGACGTTTGAAGCGTCCATGGAAAAAAAAATCTTTGTCAAAATCTGGGTACTTCAGAATCGGTTCCTCACTCCACATTTTTTTTAGAATCTTAAAGCTTTTACTCTGTCCCTGTCCTCATTCGAATGATTGTTTTTCACGCGTAATTTTTATCAGCGGCCAAACATCCCTAAAAATGATTTTAGCGATTTCTTGGTTATGGGCTCCATGAATTGCAATATTCTATTGGCATTTTCCGGGTCTGGTTTCACTCCTGTCTTAGACACTACATGGCCTAGGTACCTATAACCTGCCTTCTTCCAATGTAACACATCTCCGGTTTTAGTTTGAAGTTGGCTTTTTTGAGTCGTTCAAAAACCTGGCGGAAGGGAACAAGGTGGTCGTCGAACGTTTAGCTATAAATTTCTATATCGTCTAGGTAGATCAGGCAGTTCTTATGTAGTAATCCCTTAGTGTTTGGTCCATTATTCTTTGAAACGTCGAGGGGGCATTACATAACCCAAATAGTAACACTTTGAATCTGAATTGACCCCTTGCTGTGGTGAACACTGTCTTTTCTCTGTCCTCTTCCTTCACTGCTACTAGCCAGTAACCGACTGCAAGATCTAGCGTCGTGAAAAATTTTGCCTTTCCCAATGAATCTAACGTTTCTGTAAATATGGTATAGGGTATCTGTCCTTCCTCGTGACTCTGTTCAGTCTCCTGAAGTCAACTACTAATCGTTTAGTCCCATACTTCTTTTCTATTAGTAATACTACAGTTCTACAGTTTTTCGCCAGCTTTCGATTGGTGTTATTTTTTTTAAGAAAAAATTATTTCTAAGTGTAGTTATTTAACTTCTAAAAAGACACTGTCCAGGCAAAGTAAAATTTAACCTCTCTGATTTTAAGATATTGTATGAATTAAGATTTCGTTAATATTTTAAAATAAAAACGGCTACTCTACGAAATAGCAGATTTTTGCTTTCGATTTTTGAAGACGGAAGCTTTTACAGACTTAAAAATTAAATAGCTATAGACCTTATTGCGATCAAAAGGTCTGCGTCAAGCCAACCCCTCTAGCGGCGAATTGCAGTGTGGAGGGGTGCCGTGAACAGCCGCTTCTTTTTTTGTATGCCGGATGTGGTTACTCGCCAGGCTTTCAACGGTAGCAGACGACTACCACATTTTTTCAACATTATTTTCACATTTTTTTACATTTTTTTCACATTTATTCTTTCTTACTACAGTTAATTGTACAAACATCCTTAAATAATAAAGAATAAATGTGAAAAAAATGTAAAAAAATGTGAAAATAATGTTGAAAAAATGTGGTAGTCGTCTGCTACCGTTGAAAGCCTGGCGAGTAATCACATCCGGCATACAAAAAAAGAAGCGGCTGTTCACGGCACCCCTCCACACTGCAATTCGCCGCTAGAGGGGTTGGCTTGACGCAGACCTTTTGATCGCAATAAGGTCTATACTCAGAAATAGTTTTTTCTTAAAACCATTTACACCAATCGAAAACTGGTAAAAAACTGATTAAGATATAAACGTGTTTTAATTTCTTAGAATATTTAATGAAAGGCACAAAAAAATAAAAATAAAGAAACGCCGGTAAAAAATCCGCTACGGCAAAATGGAAAAAAAAACAATTTTCATTTTGCTGTATCTCGGAAACTACCGGTCCAAAAACAATACAATTTTGGAAATCAGTGTTTCATAACATTATGAACCCACTGTTTAAATTTTAAAAAATCTGTGACTTACCCGCGCCCAAGATTTGACGGATCGGCGTGGATTGACCCTATTGATACTTTGATGAGCCATATGATTGCTTGTAGGCCTCCATCTTCGGGTACTCGACCTTTTTTGTTCCCTCTCCACGTTAATCTTTTTCAAGTAGCAATCTTCCTTTGAATGGCCCATTTTCCCTCATTTTCCCACCCACACTTAAAACTCCTGGCTTCGGGGTGGTTTTCCAAAATTTCCTCAAAAACATTTTCCTCTGAATGTCGTTTGTCCTCACAAAATTTGCAAGCCACTGGGTTTTGATTCGGACATTCTCTTACTAAATGCCCAATTTCTCCACAATTAAACCACTTAAAATTTACGCTCCTTTTTTATTCCTTTCTTGATTCTGATCTGACTGGGGCTTTTATCGCGAACGCTGTTAGCAGGTCGTCATCACCTATACTTCACCTTGCATTTCTCGTAGCTAGTTCCAACCTTGCTATTGTGTTCTCTCAATATTTGGGTACTTTCTTGTTCCCTCCCCATTCCACATTTCCCCCTTGCCACCTGCTCATCCTAAAATTGATTTCTTTCTTCGTTGCCCTGTCGAACGCCTCTTCGAAATGTTCAGGGTTTTTGCTGCACACCCATCTTTGAATATCCCCATTTCATTCTCCTAAAAATGTCCTCAAGATTGTTATTTGCACCGGTTTTGCTTGGATGTAGTCCTCATATAACCTTACGGTCAAAACTTTAAACCTTTGTGCATAATCTACTACTAATTCCCGTGGTGCTTGCTGACACTGATGGAAATCTATTTCCACTGTCACTACATCCCCTCCCTGAAATCTCTCCATGAACATTACACTTAAGTCTTCGAAACTCCCTACACATCCCCCTTTTATCCTCAAGAATTGTGCTGGTTTCCCTGCCAACCGATAGTGTAGGGGAGACCGGGGCTATGTGAGACAGGGGCTGGGAGGGACATCACAGTTTTCAGCATGTTCCCGTAAAACATATTTTTAAAATTTGTTTACCATAGGGGAGACCGGAGTCAACATGGACACGGGTCATATTAGACAAAGACCATAAGTGCTCCATGTTATGGGAAAAAATTTTTTTTTTTAAATTTTTGTATGTACTAGAACGTTTAACGTTCTAGAAAAAATATTCATTAAAATTGAATCATTATTGCTCTTGTTATCGCATAATGTAAAAAATGACCCTGTTTGAGGTAATATGTCCCCCTATTACTCTAAGTATTTGTAATGTGAAAAACACTACAAATGAATAAAATAATGATAGGTGAAATAGCCAATTCATTTCTTAATTGATTGATACAAAAATTAAATGTTAGTGCCTTTTCAGTAAAAAGTTATGAACGAAATACTAAATAGCACCGAGTTGTGTCATTTTGGACACCTAATTTTGGGGTGTAATTGGACCACGCTAACTATAGCAACGAGAGGAGCTTGCCGCCTTAGGGCATAGTTTACAGGCAAATGTCAAATTTTCCCCCCTCTTTTCTAAAACACTCGTAACTCTTCATTGTTTTACACAAACGTGTCATTATCAGTGTGCATGAATAAAGAAAGGGCAGATGAACATTCTAAAATTTTTTTAAATTTTTTCCGTTTATTTTTTTACGTTTTATCATGATTGTCCAGTTTTAGACAGAGCCTGTCCAATTTTGCCCCGTCTTTTTCAAAAAGGCCCAAAAAATTTGACTTTTTCAAATCGTCACAACTACTTTATTTTTAAAGGGAAAAATGTATAAAAAATATGGGAAGTAAACAAATGTACATTTAACGAAACACACGAAAAAAAATTAGGAAAAAGTGAAAACGACAAAAAATATTGCAAAAAGAAAAATTTTGTCCACGTTGACTCCGGTCTCCCCTACATGAGGATAAATATAACGCACACTGAGAAAAAATTTCAATAAAATCCTACAAGTACTTTGTTAGTTATAAGTGAACAACATTTTTTTGGAGGGTGGTGAAAACTTACAAAGTATTTAAACTAAAATAAGTGCATTTCGCAGAAACGTAATTTAAAAACGAAATAGATCATTCAATGTGAAATTCATTTTAATTTTTTTTTGTATACGGTAAATTTTTGTAGCTGTTATAGTTAAGGTTAAAAAGTTAATTTTGAAAATTCAAATATTATTTTATCTGAAAAGTTTTAATCAAGCCCAAAAACATACATATTTAAAAATTAATAATAATTACACAAAATATTCATATTTTTCGAGAGCTTTTTACCAGGGCATAGAAAAAGGTGATATAAACACAGCTCATGTAAAAAAACAACTTATTACAATTAGTTTGGGGTTAAAACCTATCCCGACCGGACTATCATGCTTGAAAGTTTCTTGAGCAGGCAAATTGCTCTATATGTTTTCATTTCAAGTTGACGGAAGGTATACTAAAAATTCAAACTACTCCCTCTTTTTTAAATCCTTTTTCACCTAAACGGAAAGGGTGCGCAGAATGAAAAGGCGAAAAAGAGATTTTTAAAAAAAGAAGGATTAGTTGGATTTATAGTATACTTTCCGCCAACTTGAAATAAATCGTATAGGGCTGTTCGATGACATGACAGAGGAATTTTACCATCTTTGGTAATTGGTACAGCATTAATGAGGATGCCCATGGATGGATTGCGTTAAATACTGTCTCACTCATGGCAGCCCATAAGACAAAACAATTTTTTTAAAAATATTAAAACTATGGTGTGGGGGCAGAAATTGCTACACATACTAACCAAGAAACGTAGAAATTAAGTGGTGAGAAAATAAATCCAAAAAAGGAAGATGGTGATTCACAAATTGCAATTCACAAAATCAACTGTCACCCTATACAGACAGTGAGAAATAGAACAAAAACAACCAGTACAAATGGCGGACACCAAAACAAATGAAACGCGAAACCGCGAAGTGAATAGCCTCTATTGTCTTAAACTTTAAAGCATTCTGCGTCTTCTCCAGTCATTTTAAATAATTAATCATCCCTAGTTAATCCATGAAAAATAATCCAAGTCCAAGGAAAGGAATCATAGGATGCTGTTTAGTATTTTTTTTTCGTTTCTAGTGATAATAATATAGCTGTCAAAACTCAAAAGTCAAGTGAATTATACTAAACAGCATCCTAGCTTTTGACTTGAATCAGCTTGAATTAATTTTCATGGATAAACTAAGGATGATTAATTATTCAAAAAGACTGGAGAAGACGCAGAATGCTTTAAAGCTTATGATTCCAGAAGATATCCTGAATTGGAAAAGAATTACTATGGTAAATAAATCAAAAACCCCCTTTTTTCCTATCTCCCCCTGCAAACGATACCCGCTGGGTATTTGGAAAATTGGCAATGCAGCATCCGTAACTGGTCTATATTAAGTAGGCTTTGGCGTAATTATTTAATGATTTTGTTTAAGTTGCCATAGATCAGCAAAATGAAACCGGAGGTGTGCTCGTATTTGGATTTCGAAGTGATCCACCGTTACTTTATGTCTTTATCTATTTTTAGAAACGAACAAACAAAATCAGGAAAAAAAAAGAACTGCAAAGTGCTTCAGAGTGATCGCAGACTATTAATAATGATGTTGGGACTCGGCTATTGAAAAGATCGTTTATAGTTGGGTAGTTGGTTTTCTTTCTCTGCAATCTTGAATTACAGATTTCATTTCAAACGACACACAGCATAGGCGCACGTATACTCTGACTTACTACACCACAATGATTTGACTGATGACTTTACAAGCCGGGTTGTCTTCGCAGGGCAAAAATAAACAAAAGAAAATGAAAAAAAAGAGAAATAAATTGTAAGAAAGAAGATTCCCCGGCCCATTTCTTAAAAAGAAACGATACGACCCAATCCTTGTTCGTGGCCAGAGTCCTTTCAATTATTATGAATAAATTCAAGCACACTTTGCCCACAGTGAAATATTAAATGATGCAAGCGCCCATGTTGGCTTTTCTTAACGTGAAGCATTTCGAGCACAGGCTTCGTACCTTAAGATTTAAGTTAGATTAATCTTGCATTTCTTCGGCGATCTCGTGAGGGTTCAAGATGCCCGGTACGGACATTTGGACTTTACGTTTTTCGTCCTGAGCACGCCGTAGCTCACCTTCTCTTTCTTCCAAATACAGGTCGCTGTTGTCATCCCCAGTAAATTCCTGTAAATTATTTATGGACATTTGGACAAATGAAAAACTAAATAAAGAAAACAAAAATTGTGTTGGCAACTAGTCAAAACTATCGAGTTCATACTTTGATCTGAACGAGGAAATCTCTGAGATGTTCCCGGAATCCAGTGATGTCTTGTTCAAGGTTGAAGAGACCTTCGACAGTCACTTTAATCTGGAGCTGTGTCAAGTGAGGAAAGGCATTGTGCAGCACTTCCGCTACGAAATTTCTAAAAACGACATTTGCGGCTGCTAGACTCTCTGGGGCGATTACAGCGCCCGATGAGTTTAATGACACCGCTACCTGATATCAGAAACCATTAATTTGACTTAAAAGAAACAAAACAAAAAGTAATTGGCTAAAAGTATGGCATACCTTTCCCATTTCTACGATTGTGAACATATAGGCCAGAATGGTAGCGTGCATGGTGAGGGCCGCCGTATGTGATGTGTCAGTCACAACGGAGTAGACGTGTTGAAGAATCTCAATGTAGCCTACATAATAGGTCTGATAATAGCTTTGCGCCGCCTGTTCGTGTTGACTGACATTCTGCAAGAGCTGGTAGAGAATATCGAGACCAGTGTCGGCAGCATTACGCATCGTGTGCTTAAAAGCCCAAATAACTGAGTCCGGGCTGAGTCGAGCACTAACTTATTAAACTGGGCCGGAGGCAGACTTAAGAAGGCAGGAAAACAAATGGTTATTTAGAGATTGCAGCAGAAGATAGAAGTTGGTGCGATGTTCAGGGAATTCTTCAAAGTTCTTATTGATCATGTCTAAAGTGCATTGGAAAACCGCATCAAAGATTTTTTGCACATTTGAGGTGGTGTGCCCCTCAAGTTTGTTTACGATAGTGACCATCGTGCTCAGAACCTCGGGTCGCGGGCTGAAGGAACTGCACACCTTTGATAACGATACTGACCTTTAATATTGCACTGTTGAATCGTAGAGAACTGCATTCAACAGTGGTGGGATTAAATTGTCGAGTACGAGTTCAGGATGAATAGAACGTGAGACCCGGTCTGAAATGAGTTTTGGGGTTTCCTTCTTGACGAGTCGCATGCTCTTAATCAAGGCTGCTTAGTAACGTTTTCTCCACCAAGGGCGATCACACCACTGTTGTTTCTCGACATCGCCTTGTACACATTAAGCATATCTAAATAGATCCTTCCAAAATGGGAGACGTATGGGTGGCCTAAAGTTTTGCAAGTTCAGACGTTTGTCTGAAAGATTACATATATGTTTTAAAGATGATTAAAAATAAAAAAATTCCGTTCATCTATTAGCGTAATACCTTCAAAATGTTGGCCAACTGTTTGACTGCGTCGGGAACGTTGCGCGTGGCCTGATTAATGATATCGCCCCACACTTTGTTGGGTAATAGCATATAGCGCTCGATTAAAGGTACTTGTGCAAACTTTTTATTTTGAGCACTAATCATGTAGCTGACAGCTTCGTTAAACGTGTGAACTTAATGAGGTTGGAGATCGCAAATGATGGTACTGATGGTCGAAATAATCTCTTTAATGAAAGGCGTCACTTCACCTGCCTGTACCACAAAGTGTCGACGGCACTTTTGGGCGATCTTGATGAAAGTATCGCAGGCCGTGTCGGACAGAGAATACACGAAAGTACATATATAAGTCAACAACTTCTTATCAAACACTTAATAAACACTTCACCTTCAGCGGTCTCGTTTTCTGAAGACTTTTTGATGATCAAACCAACTATGTATTTCTTTATTCCTTCGCATTGCTCTCGAGGCAAGGTTTTCCATCTAGTTTTTATGACGGCTTCTAAAATTTGCAGGGCATAATTATACTTTGTTTCTTGATTGCTCGAAAACTCGAAGATTGTGTCTACTCTCGTCCATGCTTGAGGCGGGTACTCTTTCAGTGTCGTCAGGACGTCACGTGCTAATCGTTGCTGTAATAATTGAAAACATAAAAAAGGATTGAATTTTACTGTTTTAACATTTCTTGGCAAATACAAAACAGTAGCCAACCACAAAAGTATCCAAACTACAACTTAAACATCTTAAATCCTCGGATGTTTCTAACTACAATAATTTTAGCAAGAATGTGTGCAAGGCAAAACTGTCACTGAAATGTCAACTAAATTAACTGATGCAAACCCCCTCCCCCATCTAAAAATGAAATAAAAATTCATTTCAAAATTACCAAAGGAAAAAGCAAAAACATAACGGCATTAAAAAGAACTGTAAAAAAGTAAATCAAGATGGAATTTTTAGTGTGAAACAATAGAATTTTGCTTAACAATCACACTTACTTGTTCACCAGCTCCAGAGTACATGCACTCAACTATATACTATCAAGTAATGTGATGTCCAACTTATGATCAAAGTCGAGCAGCTTTGAGCCTTTGACACCTGCTCTGCTAGAGTTGCCATTACAAGGAAGTGTGTTTTGTTCCTGGAAAAAAAAAGAAACTATTTCTTATTATTACCAGCAGAGTAAAATTTTCATGACAACCAATGTACAGAAGTAACAAAAAACTTGAGATTATTTCTATTTCATCCGATAATACCCTAAAGTAGTAGTTTAAGAAGTATTGGTGAAAATTTCAGCGAGTTTTGAGTGAGAGCGAAAGTGATTCAAGTCTTCGTGACTTGATGTAGTTTTAATAAACGATTCATTTACGTGGTGGGTATTTTATTTATAATATTCGAGTGTCTAGGATTGAAATTTACATACCTTGCAAACAATAGAGATTTGACTTGAGCTAAATCCGTTAGTGCATGAATTGAAATAGATTTCATCTAAAGAAAAATGATTAAGTAAGTGATCCAACGAAATTGTGTGCTTATAGACTGAAAAATCAAAAATTCGAAAGACTTTCCTCGCAATTCGGCCACTCAGCCACTGCTGCCTTGTAGTAATCTAATAATGAATTTTGATTTTCGAGCAAACTTCAAAATAAAAAAGGAATGATAGAATTTGATAAGCAATTAAAATATTTAACCATATACGAAAATTCAAGAAAATCAGTTCCAAAAAGATGGCAAATCGGCAACCAATGAACCAACTCGTGTTGGCTGCAAGTCTGCAACGCTCGAAATTTTGAGAGATAAAAAATTGTGAAGCGGTGAAGGTCATAGGTTCTCTTATGTTTATGTTGAGTGTTTCCTGTCTGGCTCTGACAAATTACAAATTCGTATATGTGAATCTTAGACTGAAAACAAGTTATTAATTTGTGAAACGTGCTAATTTGTTATTGAATATTTTTGAATAAAGTGAAAGTTCAACAAAAATGAAAGAATTCGGTGTTTTCCCTGTTGAAATGAATGCTGGAGGGAAACGAACGAAGTTTCCGGCGGATCAGTTAGTAGATAAAGCTATGGAAACCATCGTGGCTAATGCCATTAATTTCAGAAAACAACATGGGCTGCAGAGAAATGATGACAACACAACATCAGCTGAACCTAAGCGCCAGGTCTTATTTCCTTGCCTTAAGGTAAGACATTTTTTATGTTCTATCATAAGATTTTTATCGGTTTCTATTATTTTCTCTTCCATACCAACCTATTTTACTTTACATTCTATTCATACATTTGTTTATGCCAATATCAAGAAGAAACAGATGGACTCGTTTCAACTTCAGTACTTCAACCTAACGCCTTCCTTCGTCACACGGGTATCTAATATATGTATGTATGTTTACAATGTCGCAGCCAATTATTATCTTTGTATTATTTTAACCTAAAAAGAAACGGAAATCTGAAGACTGCTCCGTGTCTGTTAACTCGGACGTAAATTCGCTTAATTTGGCTTCAAACAAAATATCACAAAGCAAAGATTCTTCAGACCAATGTGATTCTTTCAACGATACAACAGCCACGTATCCTTCTACAAAAAGAGATGCCAAGGTTAAGGTAATATTACCTGTCGAATAAACTGAGCCTTTGAAATTACAATGTGTCTTTAAAATTTATATTTCAGAAACAACACTTAAAGGCACAGGTGGTAAGCCCAATTCCCGACTTCATGGCTAAGAATTTTCCGCTGGATTTTCCCAAAGGTTTTACTGGCCCAGCATCCCCAGTAATTTCTGCTCAACCCAAAACAACTCAGATGGAGACGCGCAACAGTGCATATACTGAACATGGCCATCAAGAGACAGGCAAACAACACGAGAACTGTTCGCCAAATATCGACGAAGAAGGCTTGGAAGAAGAACCGGTCAAAAATTCAATGTTTTGGATGTATCGTAGTTTCCCACATATTGCGTGAAGGAGTCGTTATCTTTACTCTTGTCATTTTGTCACATAGAAGCAAACGAGCTGTAGTTTATTTTTTATACGTATATCTTTTCGTTTCGTCATAATACAATTTTCGAGAAAAACATTGGAGTACATCTTTCAAACTTCCTGTTTCACAACGCGGAGAGATTGTAAATGTGTTGCTACGCGTATGTTATTATATCTTTGCTTGAACAAACTATCTTATGATTCTTATCGCAGGGCCACTTCTGCCCACTTGAGTATATATATATATTGTTCAGTCCGTCAAGCTTTTCAAAATCATATTCCTCTCCTGTTAAATTATATACTTTTGTTCCACTCTTCCCTATCTAATTCCATTCATAAAAAGACATTATAGCCAAGCTACATTTTGAAATTCCAAATTCGATTGCTATATATTGAAGCAAAGCATCACACATTCACACGGCAATTATTTTGAGTTAGTGACTCGTGATCAACAAGTGAATTTTCATCAACTGTCTACTTTAAAAAATTTGTCCCAAAAAACCAATAAGCTTTTGAGAGGCGAGTTTCTGTCTGTTCCATAGGATTCAAAATCGATAAAAAAAAGGAAACCAACGATAATAAGGACGCCACCCAAGATAACGCATCATAGCGGTGAACGAAATGCGTTAATAACGGTAAGCCAGAGCGGATAGAGCTAAATCGTCAGACAACACATGAATTACGCATACAATGTACATAAATTTTGAGAATAAGCTTAACGGCTTAGTGGTTTGTCAACTTGCATACTGAGAATATTTTATAAACAGGTTTAAAGTGACTATAGCTATATCGGTATGGTGGCGATGAAATATTTTTTACTTCTTTTATTCATTGCAATGGTTCT
The DNA here is from genome assembly GCA_030770115.1 of Daphnia galeata. Lineage (NCBI taxonomy): Eukaryota > Metazoa > Arthropoda > Branchiopoda > Diplostraca > Daphniidae > Daphnia > Daphnia galeata. Next base: position 8,694,090 of record CM061119.1, read on the forward strand.
GACTCTTATGTTGATTGGCAATACCGAATGGTACACGGATAATTATTCTGCGCCCGCATTTGAATCTATTAGTCGAGGCCATGTGAATCAGAAACAAATTCCTACAAATAGCCAGCTGACTTCTGTTGGATATAAAAATATTTTGATATGGAATGAAGCTGATCGAACTGAAACCGCCAATTTTGGAATCGGTCACAATCCTTTTGTTGAACACAAATGCGATGTCTCTGACTGCGCAATTTTCACTCAAAGTACGTCAATGCTGCCATTCGAAGAATATGACGCTGTCATCATACACATGTTATTCTTGAAATTGTTCCAATTGCCTGATTTCGAGAGGCGGCGAGAACACCAACGATTCATTTTCCTTACGCAAGAGACGCCCGTCATGATGCCACTTTACATATCTTCATTAGAAAACTACTTCAATTGGACGATGACTTACAAAAGAAATTCGGATATTCAATTTCTTTATGGCCGCATCGAACCGAAACGTTCGGCCCCTAAAACTCAGGAGGAGATTATAAAAATGATCGCCAAAACTAGCCTCCCATTAGCCAAAAATTACGCGGCCAATAAAACTCGGCCGATTGTTTGGATGGTGTCTCACTGCCTCACAAGTGGTAATCGAGAGACATATGTCCGCCAACTTAGCAAGTTTATTCCTGCTGACATTTATGTCAAGTGCGGCATTCTAAGTTGCCCTCGAAACGAAGCGAATTGGATCTCCGATCCGAAATGTTATGACATGTTATAAGAAAAATACAAATTCCATTTGTCATTTGAAAATGCCTTTTGCACGGACTATGTCACTGAGAAATTCTTCGAAATCATGAATCATGACATGATACCGATTGTATACGGCGCAGCAAACTACAGCGAAATCGCTCCTCCTCATTCTTACATTAATGCCATGGACTTTACGCCGGAAAGACTGGCCCGATATTTGACAATTCTTGATGCCAACGATACCCTTTACAACGAGTATTTCTGGTGGAAGAATCACTACAGAGTAGAGTCCGGAGAGCCTCAAATGGCTAGACATGGTTTTTGCGATCTGTGCAAGAAACTCCATCAGGATCAGAGTGTCAAGTATTACTCGGAAATAAAATCAGAGTGGCACCCAAATACTCAGTGTCGCCATTTAAGTTCATCGTGGGAAAGTTCCCCTCAAAATTATTTGACTCAATTCCTGTCCTGGTTATTATATTTGATTCAATTTATGTATTGATTTATCTTGTATTTTTACAGTTAGTTGACAGGTTGATACATATTTTATAGGCCTATATGTTTTACGATATTTTAGTATTATAGATAGATATTATTACAACTTCAAAATAAATGTTTAATGAATTTCATTCATTCTAAATTCCTCAATACAGCAGTATTAATCTTTGTAAAAGTGAGACATCAAGTCAAATTTCTTTTTCTTCATATAATATTTTGGTTTTCTCAGAACTATTATTTCCTTGAAGAAAGAATTCAACGGGCAACATAATCTTGGAGTGTGGAATGCAGACTGCAGACACAAAATGACCAAAAGAGAAACATTTTCTCAATTTTTCTTTTTTAAATACTTTGTGAGATTGTCTGAGATATTCTTCTGCGGTATATTTTTCTTTCCGTTCAACTCCAACGAACGAACGAACGAACAACTCGAACGAAGCCCCGAAAATTTGACCTGGAGCGTGAGAAATCCTGACAGGTTCAATCTGATTTGTGTGGCAAGCGAAAGTGAAATCGCCAAATTCAAGGAAGATTCCAAGTTGTGGGAGGGAAAATTGAAGGTATTTTCTCTTGCTATTTTATTATGAGGTCTTAATGGCATTCCAATTCTATTTTTAAACTTACCTCAGACTAAAGACGAAGAAATCGAATCGATGCGCAGTGAAGTAACAAAGACGAAGAGCGAACTAGCAGGAATTCAACAACTCCTCTCTGAGAAGGAAAAGAGTCTAACCGAAAACCGGAAAAACTTAACAAGCGAATAAAACCGCAAGTGCTGCTAGAAAGTTGCGTCGGGAACTTCAGTTCGTTAAGGTAATCACGATTTCTTTTGAAATCGATGCTTTCTTGTATTATTGAAATGAGCTTTTCTTTTTCTCTAAAGGACGAAATGTCGATCTCCTAGCGTCTTAAGTCAACTTTGGAATCTGAAGTGCAAAGAGCCAAGGAGAGAATTTGTCGATATGACGAGGAAAAGAAAGAAATGCAAAAACTTTTGCAGAAGGAAAAGAAGAAAGTTGAAGAAAGCGAAAAAAAATCTTAACATTCTAAAGGAAACAATGATGCTCATGGATGAACAACTTCAAGTACTACTAAATCTTGCTTTCATTAATTGCTGCAGTTTGTTATTTGAATTTCTGATTGTAGGATTTCGATAACATCGTTAAAGGAGTCGACACTAAACAAGCTGAATTTGAAAAAGAAAAGTCCAGCCTCTCACAAGAGATAGAGCATCTCAAACAGGAAGTTCGTAAGGCCAAGCAACAAGTCAATGGAGAGAAGTCACTTAAGTTATTCACTGAAAGCAAGCTTCATGATGTGGAATCACGACTTAATAGTTGCGAGTCTGACACTGAATCACGCATCAGCCAACTTCAAAAGCAAAATTCAGAATATGCTACAACTATTAACCAGTTAAATGGACAAGTAGGTGAGCTTGACCAGCAGCTAGCCGATTCCGATATGTCACTCAATAGTCTGGAAAGAAAAATGGCGATCCTCACTGAAGATAATATCAAGTTGAAAGACAAATCGTTTGCATTGAGAACTCTTGAAACTGGATTTCAGTCAAGAATTCAAATGTCGTTCTTAGCGAAGGATTGGAACAGGCGATCTCAAAAGCGGAATCGTTCAAGAACTATATTATCCGTTTGGAAGCACAAATCGATACAACCTGCGTGATGCACACAGAGTGAGAATTGAATTATGGTTCGACCATTGCACAGCATATAGAAAGCTTGTGGATTTCCTTCTGACCAAGGCAGAAACCGACAAGATCTTTGGTTCCCACAAGAAAGAAAACCAGCCGAGTATCCCTTTGGCATATCGCGAGCTCGAGTCCAATCTAGAGAAGAAGACGACACAATGCCGTGTCCTTACAGAGCAATTGAACAAATGCAAAGCCGAATTGGTAACTCTCAAGAACGATTCGTCTTCCAGGTCATCTGAGGATCTTACGAAAACGCCTACTGCGGGAAATAAATTGATGAAATGTAAAATGGCCACACCTAGTATTCCTCATCGAGCGTTGAGCCGACTGACTCAATCTCCTAGGACACAGGTAATACAAATTTGTATTCTTGATTACTGTATTGTTATAAAATATGAACAATCACGATATTTTAGCAATCTTCATCGTTAACAAGCACGGATTGGCCAGCCAGCGAATGCATCACAACATCCCTCGTCGTTTGCAATCACAGATGGTTATGCGTGCCACAAATTGCGCAGTCTGTTTGGATTCTATTCATTTTGGACGTCAAGTTTCCGTTTGCCAAGATTGTGGCGCTTCTGCGCACGCTAAATGTCCTTGTCATTCGCCTAGTACTTGTGGGTTGCCAGTGGGCTTGGCTGAACATTTCGGAAGAAGCAAGCACCCAGAACGGGGAAAGCCCTCAAGAATCTTCTTTATTCATGAAGGCTGGGTGAAAAATCGAAAGCCGACTACTCCTCGCAATCTCCGATCTCTTCCATCATTCCTGTTCATTATTATGTTCCTATAAAAGAAGAGTATGTACGATACTTAGACGTCTGTTACGTTGTCCGAATGTCTAGAACAACAAATAATATTAATGAGTTTAAGTACTAGAGGTTTGTTAATTAATACTTAAATGTTTGACACCATTTGAATCCTGATGGTAGTTTCTTTGGTAGAATATTTAATAATTTTTTATAGATCAATACCGGAAATTCGGGATTGGAAGGACTTATTTTTTGCGTATAAAAAAAAATAAAGAAGCCGAACAAAAAAAAAATCTTTTTGAAGAATTCTGATTCTCGTGTTTTATCGGACAAATAAAATCAAATACAATTATGCAAGGAATTTGCATTATGCTTGTTTGCATGTGCAACAAACACCAGTTATATTTGAAACTTCGGTTACATTTTCAACAGAACATTTCAACAACAGGCGGTAACGTGAAACAGTTAGGAAACAATTTCCGGGTCAAAAAGGTTGTTTTTGGTATTGGTATTTTTTAAACTGCGATCGGACTTGTCGCAGATGGGCTCTCTATATAGAGGGCCTCACACTGGGACATGGCTGGGATGTAAGGTTGTTTTGACTTTGAAGTTTTTTTAAAACCCCTCCGGTGTCTCTTGAATTCATGGTCACGTGATTGTCATGAGCCAATGAGAATGGACCAGTTTTCGTCTAGACTTTTGAGTTTTGAGCATCCACTATCATTAGAAGTAGGTCGTAGTTTCACCACAGCTGCCAGCCAGTTTTTTGCTCTCAATCGTCGTGTTTGCTCTCAGTTTTTTGCTCCCAATCGTTGGAATCTGAGAAATTAACAGTTTTGGACTCTGATTTAAGTTGATTGAATTACTTGAATATTGTATGTAATATTGGCAAAGTGGATTCAAACAAATATTGAGTAACCAGTAGGGCAGTAGCTTAGGCTGCTTAGCTTTTTGGATCTGATTCCTGCCTAGAACATAAATTTGAAAGACACGTATTTTTCAGTCATGTACATAACTGAAACTTCACTTTAGTTCAGTTTGGGACTGTGCTTGAACTGGGAGTTGGTATATGTTACATTTGTTAAAAATTGTTAAAGCGGATTCAATCACAAATTTAGTAACCAGTATAAAGTAGCCTAGCTTTTTGATCTTGTGCTCGAACAGAGATTTAACAGTCTTGAACATCTAAAGTTAAATGGAGAAACAGGAGAAAGGCTACTATTGTGAGGGATCACAAACTAAAGAAGAATTGCATAGTCAACAATGGATGTTGAGACAGGTGGATACTGCAAACAAACAAAGTGAATGCAACCCCACTATTGAAATCCCATTAACAAGAACGTCTGGACACTCTGGAGATCCTAGAACACCCTGGTCATCCCAACAACAGTTGGAAAAGGATGATTCTATGAGGGTGAGTATTTAAAATAAATTCTAAAGGTTATTTTTATTTTTGCCTGTATTTTAATAATTTTAAAAAAATTCAAATAAGGTCCTTTATTGTAGCTTCCGACCTCAGAAATTTGCTAAAGAAATTCTGGTCGATGGATTTAAGACCCATGGTAGAATTAAAGATGTCAAGATTTTTGGTTCATATGGATTCATCTTGTTCCAGAGACAATGCGATGCTACAAAGGCAATGAAAGCTATGAATGGAACAAAATTGTACGGTGCTCGATTGGAAGTTACATTTTCAAGATATCCATGGGACGAAATTGGTAAGCGCCGTAAAAGACACGTTGCGGTGTTGTGTGATTCGGCTTCAAGCTGTGATGCAAAGCTTCGCTACTCACCTCGTAGCCCTAGGGGAGCGACTGCAGTAAGTTTATTTCTTAATTATACAATTCAAGTTTATTGCGTATCATTTATAGTGTTTTTTTTTAATTCAGGGATCATGTGGAAGTGAAGGAAGCACCCGAGCGAGTTTGGCCAATCTCAAACTTTCTTCAGATGTAACTAAATTCCACAAAACAGCTTCTGCTCCAACCACCTACGCCAAGCATCCCCATTTCTCATCTCGTAGAATTAATGATTCAGCAGCTGTAAGTACTTCTTTATTTCAAAAGGCAATTTGTTTGCGTATCATTTATAGCATTTTTTGGGGTTTAGGTATCATGTGGAAGTGAAGGTACCGCTGGAGCCTATTCAACCAAGAGCAAACTTTCTTCTGATGCATCCAGATTGCATGGAACATCTTCTGGTTCAACCACCTACGCCAAGCATCCCCATTTCTCATCTCGTAGAATTAATGATTCAGCAGCTGTAAGTACCTCTTTATTTCAAAAGGCAATTTGTTTGCGTATCATTTATAGCATTTTTTTGGGTTTAGGTATCATGTGGAAGTGAAGGTACCGCTGGAGCCTATTCAACCAAGAGCAAACTTTCTTCTGATGCATCCAGATTGCATGGAACATCTTCTGGTTCAACCACCTACGCCAAGCATCCCCATTTCTCATCTCGTAGAATTAATGATTCAGCAGCTGTAAGTACTTCTTTATTTCAAAAGGCAATTTGTTTGCGTATCATTTATAGCATTTTTTGGGGGTTTAGGTATCATGTGGAAGTGAAGGTACCGCTGGAGCCTATTCAACCAAGAGCAAACTTTCTTCTGAAGCATTCAAATTGCATGGAACATCTTCTGGTTCAACCACCTACGCCAAGCATCCCCATTTCTCATCTCGTAGAATTAATGATTCAGCAGCTGTAAGTACTTTATTTCAAAAGGCAATTTGTTTGCGTATCATTTATAGCATTTTTTTTGGGTTTAGGTATCATGTGGAAGTGAAGGTACCGCTGGAGCCTATTCAACCAAGAGCAAACTTTCTTCTGATGCATCCAGATTGCATGGAACATCTTCTGGTTCAACCACCTACGCCAAGCATCCCCATTTCTCATCTCGTAGAATTAATGATTCAGCAGCTGTAAGTACTTCTTTATTTCAAAAGGCAATTTGTTTGCGTATCATTTATAGCATTTTTTTGGGTTTAGGTATCATGTGGAAGTGAAGGTACCGCTGGAGCCTATTCAACCAAGAGCAAACTTTCTTCTGAAGCATTTAAATTGCATGGAACATCTTCTGGTTCAACCACCTACGCCAAGCATCCCGATTCCTCATCTCGCAGCATTAGTGGATCATCTGCTGTAAGATGTTTTCTTTACTTCTCGAGTGAAATTTTCGAATATTATTTTGTGTTCTGCTTTAGATACCTCGTGAAAATTTCAGCTGTGCTCGGATAGAAACTAGTCGCAGCGAATATAGGTAGTTGTATATTATTTTATTGGGTTTAATTTCGTATTAACGATTTGTTTCGCTTGACCATCATGTACATAGCATCTGTTATCCTACGGCCGAAAAAGAAGCAATGCAAGATTGGTTGAAGGATTCCGAATTGAATTCTACCAACAACTTTTCATGGTATGAAGATCCGTCTTTCAACGGTAATTGATCATTTGACCTAAATCTGTCTTATGTAATAAGAAACTTGAGCAGACATTTTGTCATTAATGAAATTTCTTATCACTCTTCGTTCATCATCTCCTTCCAAATGTTAGCCTATGTTCCAACGAAACATTTTTTTTTTCTGTTTTTTCTCCTGTCGACCTTATCTCCAAAATTTTGTTCGCGTTAAACGTATTTCATTTCTTCGTTCGGAAACTTTTCAATTTGTTAGCTGCAAGCTGTTTTTTTCTTTTGCTAGAGAAATGTTCAGAACAAGTTCCGTACCCTTTATCGGAAGAATCTGATCAAATAAACCAGTCATAAAGAGTCAGTGAAAAGAGATTTTTTTAAAAATAATTTATATCGCCTTCAGCTATCCCATTTTATTCGTGTGAAATCAGACAATGTTAGATTTGGATACACATTCAAAGAAAACCAACATGCGAACATGGCGACCGCGAGACGTCTCATCCACTTGGTTTGTCCGATAGAAAACAGTTAGTGTTAGTGGATGTGTGAATTTTGAGAAACCAACACTTCACGTAAAAGTTATAAAAAATAACAGCACAAATTTGAACGTAAAAAATAATCCGAACAGTTACCGTGTAAACCTGTGGTAAGTCCATACACGCCCATTCGGATTGTGTTAAATACTGCACCTGAAATCAAATCTGTTCAAATAATCTGATGTTTTTTTCCGATTTGGCAGTGCAGTTAGTCGTCGTATTTTTTATTTAATGTACACTTTTGCACATTATTGAATATTCCACGTTGATGTTGACTTTCCCCACAGCAAAATGGATTAATACAGGGTACACTCGAATACTATTTGATGTACAACTGTCGCATTAATCCGAGACTATGTTTCTTATTGAACAACTGTCCCATCACCACTTTCCGAAGGTAATCCGACGATCCGATGTTTTTTTTTATGTTTTTTCATGCTGCATACTTAACTAATCCGGGAATTGAACTCGTGACCCACCATCTGCTCTCTTCGTCCCCAATGGTATGATCGATCGCTAACCACCCACCCCATTGGGGATAGTTAAAAACCGCGTTTTTACAATAGATATAGATGTGAAGTTGCAAGAAAGAAGATTCGAAATAACGATTTTAGCAGCGCAACATTTCCTGTGACTTTTAGATTTCAGTGTACGGCATTTCAAGCTACTTTCCATTTAACTCGCTTTCGCTGTTCAAGAAGTCGAAGAGTTTAAGAGCTAAAATGTAAAATTTAAAAAATTTAAAATTGTATCTTCATGTAGAAAGATTATAATGACGAGAAAAAACAATAAAAATTGAGCTCATCAAAAAGATCCAGGAACTGGAAGATGTCCTTAGGAAATCAGAGGCCAATTACAACAAGCGGCTGGAAGCCGAGGAGAGGCGATGGATTTCACAGTCCAATGAACGGGAATCTGAATACCAAGAGAAAACTTCTTATTTAGAAGAGGAAATCATCCAAGCAAAGGAAAATCGCATTAAAGTAAATAATTCAATGCAAGCAACATTAATTCATATTACTAATATTTTTCTTTAATATTTTCAGTGTAAAGACTTATCTTACCGAATGCCAGAACTTAAGAGAACGAGCTAATTAACTTCAAAGAAGCCTGGACGATGCTCTTCAATGGAAAACCGGCTTCGAAACAAGTTTCTCAATCCGCGAAGGAGAGTTAGAGAGTAGGGTTAAGCAGCTCGAAGTTGACTTACGAAGCGCGGCTGACATGAGGTTAGAACTACAGAAACAGGTTGCAGAGATATCACTCAGAGAGACAATGCACCTTCAAAAATACGAGACCATTGTTGTGGATATGCGGGAAGCTGTTGAACGACTTGAGCAGAAGAATCGAGATTTAGTAGTTCAACTGTCGAGCCACGAATCAGCTAACTCAAGCAATCAATCTGTTTTCCCTGAATTGGAAGAGAGCAAGCAGAACATTCTCTTTTTGGAAGGTCAAGTTACTAAATTGGAACAATAACTCCAACGAAGCCCCGAAAATTTGACCTGGAGCGTGAGAAATCCTGACAGGTTCAATCTGATTTGTAGAAAAAGGAGAAGAGCTATCGGATGCCAAAATTTACTTACGTATATCGTGCTCTGAACCTCGGGTCGCGGGCTGAAGGAACTGTACACCTTTGATAACGATACTGACCTTTAATATTGCACTGTTGAATCGTAGAGAACTGCATGCAACAGTGGTTGGATTAAATTGTCGAGCACGAGTTCAGGATCAATAGAACGTGAGACCCAGTCTGAAATGAGTTTTAGGGTTTCCTTCTTGACGAGTCGCATGCTCTTAATCAAGGGCTGCTTAGTTACGTTTTCTCCACCAAGGGCGATCGCACCACTGATGTTTTCCGAAATCACCTTGTACACATTAAGCATATCTAAATAGATCCTTCCAAGATGGTAGACGTAAGGGTGGCCTAAAGCTTTGCAAGCTCGGACGTTTGTCTGAAAGATTAGGCCTATATGTTTTAAAGATGATTAAAAATAAAACAATTCCGTTCATCTATTAACGTAATACCTTCAAAATGTTGGCCAACTGTTTGACTGCGTCGGGATCTTTGAGAACATCGACGTTGCGCGTGGCCTGATTAATGATGTCCTCCCACACTTTGTTGGGTAATAGCTCGCTCGATTAAAGGTTCTTGAACAAACTTTTCATTTCGAGCACTAATAATCATGTAGCTGACAGCTTCGTAAAACGCCTGAACTTGTTGAGGTTAGAGATCGCAAATGATGGTACTGAAGGTCGATAGAATCTCTTCAATGAAAGGCGTCACTTCAAAGTTTTGTTTACTGTTTTTTTTGTACAGAAAAAAAATTATAAGAAGATTTAAGACATCAAATTGTAAATGGTGCCAGGTGCTAAAGGGAATCCCATAAAGGAGTCCGCCTAGCGGCTGGGCCCAATGGTGTGACCAACTGACCATCAAGTAATGTGATGTCCAACTTCTGAATTCTGATCAAAGTCAAGCAGCTTTGACGCCTGCTCTGCTAGAGTTGCCATTACAAGGAAGTGTGTTTTGTTCCTGGAAAAAAAAAGAAACTATTTCTTATTATTACCAGCAGAGTAAAATTTTCATGACAACCAATGTACAGAAGTAACAAAAAACTTGAGATTATTTCTATTTCATCCGATAATACCCTAAAGTAGTAGTTTAAGAAGTATTGGTGAAAATTTCAGTGTCTAGGATTGAAATTTACATACCTTGCAAACAATAGAGATTTGACTTGAGCTAAATCCGTTAGTGCATGAATTGAAATAGATTTCAACTAAAGAAAAAATGATTAAGTAAGTGACCCAACGAAATTGTGTGCTTGAATAGACTGAAAAATCAAAAATTCGAAAGACTTTCCGCGCAATTCGGCCACTCAGCCACTGCTGCCATAGTTTATTTTCAAAATTGTAGTAATCTAATAATGAATTTTTATTTTCGAACAAACTTCAAAATAAAAAAGGAATGATAGAATTTGATAAGCAATTAAAATATTTAACCATATACGAAAATTCAAGAAAATCAGTTCCAAAAAGATGGCAAATCGGCAACCAATGAACCAACTCGTGTTGGCTGCAAGTCTGCAACGCTCGAAGCGGTGAAGGTCATATCATAGCTTCTCTCTTGTTTATGTTTACTGTTGAGTGTTATGCCTGTCTGGCTCTGACAAATTACAAATTCGTATATGTGAATCTTAGACTGAAAACAAGTTATTAATTTGTGAAACGTGCTAATTTGTTATTGAATATTTTTGAATAAACTGAAAGTTCAACAAAAATGAAAGAATTCGGTGTTTTCCCTGTTGAAATGAATGCTGGAGGGAAACGAACGAAGTTTCCGGCGGATCAGTTAGTAGATAAAGCTATGGAAACCATCGTGGCTAATGCTATTAATTTCAGAAAACAACATGGGCTGCAGAGAAATGATGACAACACAACATCAGCTGAACCTAAGCGCCAGGTCTTATTTCCTTGCCTTAAGGTAAGACATTTTTTATGTTCTATCATAGTAAAGATTTTTATCGGTTTCTATTATTTTCTCTTCCATACCAACCTATTTTACTTTACATTCTATTCATACATTTGTTTATGCCAATATCAAGAAGAAACAGATGGACTCGTTTCAACTTCGGTACTTCAACCTAACGCCTTCCTTCGTCACACGGGTATCTAATATATGTATGTATGTTTACAATAACGCAGCCAATTATTATCTTTGTATTATTTTAACGTAAAAAGAAACGGAAATCTGAAGACTGCTCCGTGTCTGTTAACTCGGACGTAAATTCGCTTAATTTGGCTTCAAACAAAATATCACAAAGCAAAGATTCTTCAGACCAATGTGATTCTTTCAACGATACAACAGCCACGTATCCTTCTACAAAAAGAGATGCCAAGGTTAAGGTAATATTACCTGTCGAATAAACTGAGCCTTTGAAATTACAATGTGTCTTTAAAATTTATATTTCAGAAACAACACTTAAAGGCACAGGTGGTAAGCCCAATTCCCGACTTCATGGCTAAGAATTTTCCGCTGGATTTTCCCAAAGGTTTTACTGGCCCAGCATCCCCAGTAATTTCTGCTCAACCCAAAACAACTCAGATGGAGACGCGCAACAGTGCATATACTGAACATGGCCATCAAGAGACAGGCAAACAACACGAGAACTGTTCGCCAAATATCGACGAAGAAGGCTTGGAAGAAGAACCGGTCAAAAATTCAATGTTTTGGATGTATCGTAGTTTCCCACATATTGCGTGAAGCAGTCGTTATCTTTACTCTTGTCATTTTGTCACATAGAAGCAAACGAGCTGTAGTTTATTTTTTATACGTATATCTTTTCGTTTCGTCGTAATACAATTTTCGAGAAAAACATTGGAGAATATTATCGCAAACCAACAAACGTGTTTACCAATTGTAACTTTGCTAAAGCAGTGCAACAATTTACATAGTTTTTTACATAAACTTTTAGAATTGAAGTACATCTTTCAAACTTCCTGTTTCACAACGCGGAGAGATTGTAAATGTGTTGCTACGTAGGTATATCTTTGCTTGAACAAACTATCACATGATTCTTATCGCAGGGCCACTTCCGTCCACTTGAGTATATATATATTGGTCAGTCCGTCTAGCTTTTCAAAATCATATTTCTCTACTGTTAAATTATATACTTTTGTTCCACTCTTCCCTATCTAATTCCATTCATAACAAGACATTATAGCCAAGCTACATTTTGAAATTCCAAATTCGATTGCTATATATTGAAGCAAAGCATCTCACATTCACACGGCAATTATTTTGAGTTAGTGACTCGTGATCAACAAGTGAATTTTCATCAACTGTCTGCTTTCAAAATTTGTCCCAAAAAACCAATAAGCTTTCGAGAGGCGAGTTTCTGTCTGTTCCATAGGATTCAAAATCGATAAAAAAAAGGAAACCAACGATAATAAGGACGCCACCCAAGATAACGCATCATAGCGGTGAACGAAATGCGTTAATAACGGTAAGCCAGAGCGGATAGAGCTAAATCGTCAGACAACACATGAATTACGCATACAATGTACATAAATTTTGAGAATAAGCTTAACGGCTTAGTGGTTTGTCAACTTGCATACTGAGAATATTTTATAAACAGGTTTAAAGTGACTATAGCTATATCGGTATGGTGGCGATTAGATATTTTTTATTTCTTTTATTCGTCGCAATGGTTCTGACTCTTATGTTGATTAGCAATACCGAACGGTACACGGATAATTATTCTGCGCCCGCATTTGAATCTTTTAGTCGAGGCCATGTGAATCAGAAACAAATTCCTACAAATAGCCAGCTGACTTCTGTTGGATATAAAAATATTTTGATTTGGAATGAAGCTGATCGAACTGAAACCGCCAATTTTGGAATCGGTCACAATCCTTTTGTTGAACACAAATGCGATGTCTCTGACTGCGCAATTTTCACTCAAAGTACGTCAATGCTGCCATTCGAAGAATATGACGCTGTCATCATACACATGTTATTCTTGAAATTGTTCCAATTGCCTGATTTCGAGAGGCGGCGAGAACACCAACGATTCATTTTCCTTACGCAAGAGACGCCCGTCATGATGCCACTTTACATATCTTCATTAGAAAACTACTTCAATTGGACGATGACTTACAAAAGAAATTCGGATATTCAATTTCTTTATGGCCGCATCGAACCGAAACGTTCGGCCCCTAAAACTCAGGAGGAGATTATAAAAATGATCGCCAAAACTAGCCTCCCATTAGCCAAAAATTACGCGGCCAATAAAACTCGGCCGATTGTTTGGATGGTGTCTCACTGCCTCACAAGTGGTAATCGAGAGACATATGTCCGCCAACTTAGCAAGTTTATTCCTGTCGACATTTATGGCAAATGCGGCAATCTAAGTTGCCCTCGAAACGAAGCGAATTGGATCTCCGATCCGAAATGTTATGACATGTTACAAGAAAAATACAAATTCTATTTGTTATTTGAAAATGCCTTTTGCACGGACTATGTCACTGAGAAATTCTTTGAAATCATGAATCATGACATGATACCGATTGTATATGGCGCAGCAAACTACAGCGAAATCGCTCCTCCTCATTCTTACATTAATGCCATGGACTTTACGCCGGAAAGACTGGCCCGATATTTGACAATTCTTGATGCCAACGATACCCTTTACAACGAGTATTTCTGGTGGAAGAATCACTACAGAGTAGAGTCCGGAGAGCCTCAAATGGCTAGACATGGTTTTTGCGATCTGTGCAAGAAACTCCATCAGGATCAGAGTGTCAAGTATTACTCGGAAATAAAATCAGAGTGGCACCCAAATACTCAGTGTCGCCATTTGAGTTCATCGTGGGAAAGTTCCCCTCAAAATTATTTGACTCAATTCCTGTCCTGGTTATTATTTTTGATTCAATTCATATATTGATTTATCTTGTATTTTTACAATTAGTTGACAGGTTGATACATATTTTAAAGGCCTATATGTTTTACGATATTTTAGTATTATAGATAATTATTGCAACTTCAAAATAAATGTTGAATGAATTTCATTCATTCTAAATTCCTCAATACATTATTAATCTTTGTAAAAGTGAGCCATCAAGTCAAATTTCTTTTTCTTCATGTAATATTTTGGTTTTCTCAGAACTATTATTTCCTTGAAGAAAGAATTCAACGGGCAACATAATCTTGGAGTGTGGAATGCAGACTAGGGACAAAATGACCAAAAGAGAAACATTTTCTCAATTAAAAAAAAATAGTTGTGAGATTGTCTGAGATATTCTTCTGCGGTATATTTTTCTTTCCGTTCCAGTACATGTATCTTATCTAAAACGTGACCTAGCTAGAAATCTCTTCTCTAAATCTTTTTTATACTTATTACCAAATGCAACGCGTATAGAAGAAGAGTTTTAAATACTAGCAGCAGCAAAAAACGAAATGACTAACGGTTTTACTATAGGTCTTCGCAATATGTATTACGAAATTAATTGCATGTGTTAATCAATAGACATCATTCCAAGATTAACTATAAGAGTATAAGACTTTGGTCTCATAAATAAAGTCAATTGGACAATCAAAATTTGAATTAATATTTTTGAATTTGATGGAATAGACCGGTACCAGCATTAACGATTCGTTTACTTTAAGTCACTGGAATGTCGAATCGACTAGTCGCTTGTAACTAAAAGAATTTCATCGTGATAAATATTTCATTAAAAAACAGTCTACAATAAATAGAGGAATCCGCTGGCCGTCTACCTTTACATTAATAAGTCATATGCATTGTGCTACAGTCATCATGCTTCTATTTCGTCGTCATTTATCATACAAATCAATGTTGCGTGGTTGAACCTGTTCAGAATAAGAAAAAATAGTTGATTTCACGTTTAAAAGGCAAAAATGTTTTTTTATATTTCATTTACCACACGCGGTCATATAAGAAAAGGGCAATATATTTCTTGAGATAGCATCATCATCTTCTGGCCAGTTTGGCTGACGCCCAGAAGTGCTAATTCACCCAAGTGTATTTAACGAAGTTGTCAAGCGAGCAGCAGAATTTTCTTTGTCCTTTCAAGGACAAGGACTGAATATTCAATGCCAACAATGCAAGGAATGAGCCGAGTACTAATCATTGTACGATTCTTTAAGATATAGTCGGTATGATATAATTTACTAACTTGTATTTGTGTCGCAATGCGTATGGAAGTATATCCCGTCAGGTGGTTTTTTTGTGGATGTTTTCACCGTGTTGTTGAAACAGAACGCCGACAACGTGAGAAACGACATTTATTTATGGTTGTTGCGTTTTTTTTCGTGTTACTCAATATAAAATACACATCAGTTGTCGATTGACCCGTGTGCAGCAGCTTTTCTGGAGATTTAATATCTGTATTATTGAATCTTTCATTTGATCTTTCTTCGACTATGTTTTTAAAAAGATTTATTATTCACGTTGCAACAATAAATGGAAAACGGGTTCGTGGACCGGTCAGCAGGTTTTTATTTTATTTTTCCTTTTTGTCTCGATACCATCGGTCCGTTCGACTCTGATTCTTCAGTCGCTCGTGGACCGTCCACCAACGAGCTCTCACAACCATAACTCCTTTTACAATTAACCTGTTTGACTAAAAAGTCTAGTAGGTATTACACATTTCAGTGACAAGTTTCGATTTTAAAAAAAATGCGCTTCTTATCGGTCCTATCAGCTCTGTTTTTATTCGCCAATAATTTGAGTGATGGACAGAGAATCGGATCTTTCATGAGGCCCATTCATTATGATCTGGCTTTGCTGCCTATCATAAGCGGAAGCAGTCCGCGTTTGTGTGGTCATGTTTTCATCGATTTAGAGCCAACTACCACCACTAATTTAGTGACTTTACACGGGTCCGATATTACTATTCTCGACGTTAGTGTGGAACAGGTTATTCTAGTCACAGGAAACGAATCGGCCGCATCAAATTCAAGCAACAAGGATCGTTTTCTTCAACTGGAGGATCTCTGTTTTTCCGGTCTGTTTGAACAAACTAACGAAGCCCAAACATTTACCCAAGAGGAACCTGAAAAGCAACAGATTGACATTGTCCTCAAAGAAATTTTATTCAAGGACAAGAGATACCGTATAGGATTGTTTTATGTCGCCAAAGTAAGAGAGGACAATAGGGGATTTTTTAGAGCCAACTACAGAAATGACAATACATCTTGCTGCATACAGGGGTATAACAAGATTCATTTTCTTGCCATTTTGGTTTTGTTTGTGACATCGAATTCGTTTTATTATTTTCAGTTGGTTCGGTGGAACGCAAATGGAAGCGAGCAACGCCCGTAAAGTTCTACCCTGTTTCGACGAGCCAGGCTTCAAAACGACGTTTGATGTAAATATCGCCCATGACAAGGCCATGACAGCAATTTCAAATATGCCCGAAACGGACACTCATCCCATGTAAGTGCCGATAAAATTTGTCCTGTGTCAAAACAGCCAGGAGTTTCTCTTGATATTGGTCTCCTTTTAACGGACGAGGAAAAAATGAGATGACGAATTCTCATTTGAATATATACAAGGGAAAGCACACGTGACTGGAAGTGGACAAGTTTTTCCCGATCGCCTCCCATGCCCACCTATTTATTGGCCATGTTTGTAACGGATTATGAAAAAGTGGAGCGCATTTATAAAGTTTGCAACCGGACTGTTAAAATGCGCTTCTGGGGCCAACCGGATCAATTACCTCATCTCAAACAATCGATGTCTGTCGTTGCGGATATGTTGAACCATATGGAAACGTACGTGCGCCAGCCGTTCACCTTACCGAAAATTGATTTCATCGCCGCTCCCAAACAACTTGATTTCGAAGCTATGGAAAACTGGGGTCTCATCCTCTTTCGGTATAAGACCTCTTTCTTCTTAATTATTCAAACTAAAAATTGTTGATCGTTATTATATTTGCTTGTCAGTGAGAACCGACTGTTCTACAAAGAAGGAATTGACAGCGAAGAGGAACGCTTCCAAGTTGTTCAAACAATGGCACACGAATTGGCGCATCAATTTTTCGGCAACTTGGTGACGTGCGATTGGTGGTCAGACATTTATTTTTACGAGGGCATGTGTGGATTATTCGAGATCGAGTTAACAAAATCCGTAATTGATGAAATTTAACTAATAAATGGTTGCTCTATTGTGGAATTTATATTTTGATTATGTACATCTCGATCAGGCCATGCCAAATTTGACATTTCGGGCTGAAATGTCACAATTCTCCGCCATTCGAACTGCCATGAAAGTTGAAGAACACGTCCATGCCGCGTCCGTTATTCGAAAAGTGGAAACGGTTGAAGAAGCCGACAATATGTTTGATCCTATCACCTACAATAAAGGTAACGTTAAAAAATTCCAGTTTATCTGAAAGTGCTATAAGAAATGATCGCCTTATTCGAATAATAGGAAGCGGTTTACTGCTTATGCTGCGCAACTTTGTAGGACACAACAATTTTAGGAATGCAATCATCACTTATATGGAACGCTTGTTAGTGACCAGCATTCGTATTACTTATTTTTTTAGTTTTTCGTCTTGTATCACGAACGCATCAATCTTATACGTATAATTTCATTTTTTAAAAGTCAATTCCAGAGTGTCAACAGCCAAAGATTTATGGAAATTTTGAACGAAGAAATCCACCAGAACCGGGAATTCGGTCGGGGAATGAATATCACAAAGATTATGAATTCATGGACGACCCAGGAGTCTTACCCGATTGTTCGTTGCTCTCGGATAAGCAATGGACGGATCCGACTGTCTCAGTTACCCCATCCTGTCCAACGAAATATTACATCAGATGAAAATGCCAATCACTTGTGGTGGATTCCCATTTCTATGACAGACGCCAATAGACCAGATTTCAGTTTAGAAGGGATGTATCCGAGAGTCTGGCTTACACCAGAACGTCCGACATTGGAAATTTCATATTTCCCTCCGGTATCAAAACATCAGCATCAACCAGCCGGTGACGAGCGAAACGCTTGGATTCTCCTTAACGGTGAATTGTCCAGCTACACACGCGTCTTGTATGACGATGAAAACTGGCGTCTCATCTCCCGACAGTTGGTGCTCAATCACACAGTTATCCCCCAAGTGACTCGAGCTCAATTGATTGACGATGCTTTTCTCGCTAGCTCTGGACGAATTTTTGAATTATCAAGTGGTTTTGGAACTCATCGAATATTTGACGTTGATCAATGACGAGTTCGTCCGGACTACGACCCAATTTCATTTGAAATGGATGAAAGAACGAGCGAGACATAATGAATCACTAATGGAACTTTTCAATGTACGCTATTAATATCAGGCTATTATTTAAAATTTCACAAAGAATAGTATTTAATGAAATTTGATTGACATTTTCACTATTTTCATTTCTTTGCCTAATTATTCAGGAATACACGGAGAAATTGAAATTTGAAAGAATGGACGATGGCGAGTCAAATGAATACAACAATCTGGTTCGGTCTGGTGGCTTCAATGACCCACTATCGACTATCGACGGATCTGATTGTCTTCAGTGGAGTGACGGCGTTTGTGTCGATCAAATCTTGCGTCTTTTCCACGCTCAGATGGACGGCACCATCACCCCAGAGGGCCAAAGGTTTATTATATCTTGAGTAAATTCTTCCATAACTATTGACTAATAAAAATGTTGTGTCGTCATAAAACAAAGGGCAATGACAGAGAAGCTCGAACGTAATTGGTGTGTAGTTATGCGTTACGGAGGCAAAGAGGAATGGAAATGGGCTTGGAAGACGAGTCTAAGTGACATCTGGGCATCTCGACGGAGCAAAATCCTATCGGCTATGAGTTGCAGCCAAGATCACGGTCGACTGAAGCAGCTTCTCTCGCGTGTTTTTCATCCCATAATCGAACAGAATTCACGTGATTCTTTTGTCATGATTGAAAAAATGGCCGACAATCCCCTAGCTCGATCTATGGTTTTGAATTTCATCAAGAACAACTGGGAGAGAATTGGACAACAGTAAGAACAAGTTTTTCAAAAGTTGATTGTCTAATTTATATTGGCCAACTAAATTATTCTTAAAATGTCATAATCAAAAGTTTTAGGCGATCCGATGATAATTTGAAGCTGCTTACTTCGGCCTCCAAATATCTGAGTACTCCAGAAGAATTGAAAGAGGTATGGCACTGATTAAAATGAGATAAATTTAAGGGTTTTAATGTTTTCATCAATTAAATATTTTCTTTGTGTTTCTAATTTATTATACAGATGTCTCAGTTCATAGATGATCTAGAAAAGAGAGACAAGAAACTTGATCGCTTCGTCACGACTAGCATTCTAAACGGCATTCGTGCCAATATTCGTTGGGCTGAAAAACATTCTGAACAGGTATATTCGGTTCTAGAAGCTCGTAGAATCAGAGGGCGTACGAAGAATTCATCTATCGATGCATGATCGATTTAACCCCACCTTCTGTTATATTATTCATTTCATTAAATTAAGAATTTTTTTGATTTCTTAATTTAAAAATTGGATCTGAATCTACAAGAAAATCACATCTTTATGCTGGTTTGCATCTTTATAAAACTTGTTAAAACTATATTTAAATCTTATTTAATTGAAGTTATCGCCACCAAATTTTTCCGTAAACAATACAATGCTTTTTAGCGAGACTAGAGCGTGGTTTGGTTTTGTAAATTTGAATTATTATTTTATTGAAAAACAGAAGCTAACATTTCTGCTTCTTATATTTCTGTTTTAATATATATGAACAGAAGAGATCCGCCACCGATCTGGGAGACAACCATACGTGTGCCTGAATCAGGACTAGATGTGTAGTTAATTAATAATTACACCAGAACCGTCGCATGTTATACCGCTACCGAGTTGACCATTGTCTCGAAGATGATAATTAGAAGCTAAGAAAGTTGAACCTAGGAAGCGTGTCCATCCTTCTTGCATTTGAATTTCTAAATATTAAACAAATTAGTTAAAGAAAAATATTGCTTTTTCAATTATACCTACCGGTAAGGAATGGAAGGTTAGGCCACGATATATAAGGAAAGGTACACTCTCGGCTATCCCCAAGACCGGCGAGTGTTTAGTAAAGAGTCCCAAGATTCCTCACCAGGTTCGCTAAGCTAGGAGGCCGATCGCATCTCTTGGGTAGGGCTCTAACCCGAGCCATGGCCCGGGTAAAAAAAAATGACCGAAAAACGATGACCTGGGTCACAAAATTTTTTTCGGGTCGGATCCTCGGGTCTTTTTTTTGACCCACGGGTGACCCGAATAAGTGGCGCCATTTAGTATTTTTAAAAAACTGTTGATTATTTCCGTCTACCACACGTTTTTTTAAAATTTAATCAACCAAAATTCTCAATTTTCAGTTTTCAAAACATCCGCCGCACAAAAACAAAACAAAAAACGCACAAAAATAAAAACAGTGGCGTATGGAACGCGAATGACTAACACAACGATGACAACGCTTGCGGCGGATGTTTTCGAAAACGGACTAGCTTTTTAACAAGCGATCTCCCACTCAAGTAGTCCAAAAACCGGCTTTTTGGGGGAGGCCGATTTTGAAACTAAATCCGGAAAGGGCCGTTGAAATTCCGGAATAGATTATTCTTGTTCAGAATTTAACGGCGGATTCAATGGCGCAAAGACCGGATTTCTATCTCCCACCGTTTGATACATATAAAGGACAAAGAACGGAGAGAGCGAAAAGACAAAAATACGGGAGGGGGGAGCGAAAGACATAAATAAACCAAACGGCAACACTGAATAAAATGATTTGGAAATCGTTCCAAATGGGTACCTCACGAGATCGTTCATATCTCAGTCAATTATTGATTAAAAAAAAAAATCCTTTTGGATTCCAATAGAGGAAGACCTAAGGCATTTTTTCTTACAATTAGTTTTTTTAATTCGGCCTGTGGACCGAGAAAAGCGATGCACTATGAGGGAACCGGAGGGGACGAATTCAAAATTTCCCGATTTCTATCACGAATATCTCCCAAACGGTTGGAGATAGAAATCCGTTCTTTGCGCCATTAAATCCGCCGTGAAATTCTGATCAAGAATAATCTGTTCCGGAATTTCTACGGCCCTTTCCGGATTTAGTTTCAACAGTGACCTCCCCCAAAACCGGACTACTTGAGTGGGAGATCGCTTGTTAATAAATTTTTACTCCAATTCACCTTGCGGTGACTAAAACCCGCTAAAACCACCACTAAAACAAACATTTTCATATTTTTGAAGTTAGGGTCTATTGAACAAGCCCCTCCTCTGAATCGATACCTAGAGCGGAAAAATCAGGTCAAATTCGGGTCAACACGGGTTCCAAAATCCCGACCCGGGTCAAGGCCCGTTTTTGATGACCCGGGTTTCCCTTGACCCGCCTTTTTTGACCCGGGTTACAGCCCTACTCGGGGGCATGGTGTATTAGTATGGTGGGGGAACTTATGGTTGGAATCAGCTATCTCGGCTGAAGCCAGTGGTCACCTATCATCAACGCTGCCTGGTGGACAATTAGGTGAACTATGAGCTATAAACGGTTTGAAAATTTTCTAAGTCCGATTGCACTTTGCTTATGTACTTATAAAGCTATAAAATCGTAAAAAATGAGTCAATAACAGTAATTAAGTATTATTTTTCCAGCTTTAATTATTTTAAAATTAATAGAAAAAAATATGAAAAAATTAGTGACGATTATAGGAATTGAATCTTATCCCTCTAGAGTCGTAGCTCATTCCTCTTACCACTACGACAACCGATTGATATCTACACTTTAAAAAGTTAAATATATATAGTTTATATACTATTTTACAGACGAATTTCTAAATTATGAAAGAATTTAGTATATTGGTTCATAGAGGGCACTGACGAAAGGAGACCAGCCCCAAAAAGCCACGCCACTTGTCCGGAAACTGGCTTCATTCGAGATAGCCGATTCCAACCATAAGTTCCCCCACCATACTAATACACCATGTCGGGGGTATACGGTATAGGGCTGTTCGACATCTTTTTTAACATTTGTTGAAATCGTGAAACGCAGCAACTCATGTATTTTTTTGTCTGCTACGAGTGACTTGTTTTGTTCTGCGAAATATGAAATTTTTAACAGTTTGATAGAAATGGGGGTTATTTTAAAAATTTTTTAAAGTTTTATTTACATATTCGTTGGCTATAATGTATTTTTAAGCTATGTCACTGTCTGGTTATGCCAGTGGACTGAATAGTGAGGCAAAAACACGTTATTTTGATAAAAAAAGGCCACTGGGTGTCCGCCTTCGAGATTTCGTTGGCTTTCTTGAGTTTTACCTGTTGTCTGGCTTTGGTTGCCGGATTGCTTCTTTGTTGGCTGCTCTCTTTCTGCTAGACAAAATTTTAGGAAGTGAATTTTTTTTAAAATTGTATTTTAAGGATTTTAAGGTGAATTAATTTGTAAGCTGGTGATTTGTGGTTTCCTACGAGATGGCTTGTGTATTTTGGGTTTGTTTTGAAATCATTTTGTGAATAAAAATTTCTTGTATTTTCAATTAATTAGTTTTTGTTTGGTAAATTTCAAATTGTAATAATGTAACTGAAAACAATAAAACCTATCTTTTTCAAGAATTGTTCTAACTGATTGGACAAAGACATTTAGCAGGGAAATGAGAAGGGAGTTTCATGGAATTATTTTCTCCGTTGATGGATGTCTGGTCTACTATTTTCACTGATGGCAGGCATGCGAAGTTCATTTGTGTTTTCCGTCTAGGAATGGGGAAAATTTAGGTGTTTGCAGTTGAGTCATCAGTGTTCTGCCCCTTCCATGTGAAATATGTGTTTACTTTCTGTCATTCCTGAAACCTGATAGGATTGAGAAATGAATTAGCCTCATTGGCTTCATTTTCAGTAAACGTATGTCTACGTGGAACTTCACGTACATAGCATTTGATCCCTCACAAGAACCACAAGAATTGTTTTCCTGAAACCAAGGTGAGATGTGTATCACACCTTGAATGTAAAGTTCATGCAGACAAGCAACAGGAGATCAGGATTTTCATTAAAGCTGTTAGTGTATCACCCCTTCTGTGTAAAATACATGACACCTTCTGGAGGATGAGGCCTGAAACGTTTAATAAAATGAATCAAATCATTGTCAATACTGACATGATGAGTTAGTCTTAGGACTTGAAAGTTAACCTGCTTAGTTTCATTTTCAGAAAACTTATGTTCATCAGATGTTGTGTCATTTTATGCGAAGTTATGTTCATCAAATAAGGTACACATAGATAGTATTTGTCTATTTGATCCCTCACAGCCACACTAAGAATTTAATTGTTTTCCTGAAATCAAGTGAAAGAATTTAATGAAAACATTAAGAGGAAAACATTATAATTATAACTTTTAAATTGAGCATATCCAAATATAAGTTTTTTTTTAAATAAAAAAGTTTTCTACCATTGGTGACTAGGGCTGTCAAGTCAAAACAATGAGGCCAGCAGCAGACTAACAATCATAAATTTTTGAAAGAAAAAAAAACAAATGACACACGATAGCCGCGTTCACTATTTCTTAACACTAATTAATTAATAAACCTAACCTTTCATCCCCAAAAATACCCTATGGCATACAGTTTCACATGGAGAATCCAACTGTTGCAAAATTTCCCCAAAAAAATGAAAACCCGCGACACAGGAGGGTCCCCCAATTTTCCAACCTGAAACCAACCAATCCCAGGCCGACTTTAACGCGCGGAATTTGAATTTCGATAAAAAAAAAATATATAAAATCAACTGAAAATTCTTGTTTTGTGGATTTCCACCCCAGACACGTAGTTGGATGCGGGGAATCTAAAAAAAAATAACTTGAAATCGATAAAATGTCCTATTTCCACGGGAAAATTCTGCCCAATTTCAACCAATGACAACCGGGCTGGAATCCCAGGGGAAACAATAAACAGTTTGGGGCCCATAAACACGGCAATAGCCTTCTAGTTTACTGAAGTAATCTCTCAGGGATTAAATGCTGTTTAATAGTGATTGTCCATATTATATTCCGAATTCTCTGTGGAAACATGGAACAGACTATTGTCCTATAGTTTCTAAAATTTCTCGTTAGAAATAAATTCTATAAACATGTATTCAAAATCTGTAAACTTGTTTTAGTTGATGTGGGGTTTGAAACCATGTATCTGGGTTGCTACAAGTCTGCATGGTTTCGTCTGAGATTAATTAAAAAATAAGTATGATTGGGTATGATAATTTTAATTAACACATGGTTAACTAACTCCCATGTTTCCACAGTAAATTCGTAATATAATATGGACAATCACTATTAAAAATTCACAACTTATCAAAATAACGTTGTTTTTGCCTCACTATTGAGTCCACCGGCTTAGCCAGACAGTGACATAGCTTAAAAATAAATTATAACCAACTAATCTGTAAATAGAACCTATAAAAACTTTAAAATAACCCTAATTTCTATCAAACTGTTAAAAATTTCATATTTCGCAGAACAAAACAAGTCACTCGTAGCAGACGAAAAAATACATGAGTTGCTGCGTTTCACGATTTCAACAAATGTTAAAAAAGATTTCGAACAGCCCTATAGTAAAAAAAAGGTGTTTTTCGTTCATAATTTAGAAAATTACCAATAAATTTGTCCAGAAATTAAATGAATTGAGATTCAATTTATTTTCCTATCCTAAAATACCAAATTCATGTTGTTTAAGCAATTTGTTCATTGTTAAATTTATGATTGAAAATCACAATTTTTCGAAAATTGCGCTTCTCGCAACCAGATCCATAAAGCTTCTGGTTAATCAATTTCATAAGAAAGTTTACAGGGGGCTATGGCCCTGATGAAAGCTGGAGTTTTCCGTGCTGCCTCAAGTGAGTGTGTAGTGAACTTATTCCTAGAGACTTCCTAGAGTAATTTTTTAAAACTTGTAAAATTGATATTTCTGACATATAATGTGTTATATCAGTTTTGCATTGAAATATAAAAAAAAACAAATAAAAATCATAAAATGTAGGAGTATTCACAGAGAAGCGAACCATAGACCTACGAGATAATGACTTATTATTCCATCTCTCTACCAACTCAGCCGCCGATTGCTACAAATATCTTAAATAATTTAATTTTTTTTCAGAATTCACAAAAAAAGCACTGTAAATTCCTACCACGAGATGTCAGCAGCAGCACTCCAGCTGATTTTTCTGTTCAAAGAAGGTAGGGAAGGTAGGGATGGGAAGTCGCGAGCTCGCAAGAAGTGAGTGGATATGGACAAAGCTTTATGGAATCGATCAACCATAGGGCATAGGCTTTATGGATCTGTCGCATCATTGCCTATTTGTCAATATCACGCTTGTCTTCTCTCTACCAGTGATATAAACATCTTGTAAAAGAACACACTTTATATTTCACCATATTCAACCTCAACCGGAAACTTAAAACACGTCCTACCAGAGTCATCCTGGTTGCTTCTCGCTGTAGGAAAGTTCCATAAGGGGGGTGATGGGTCTCGTAGTTGTTTTTTTGCCCTAGATAAAGCGCCTCTATCGGACGTTTTTTAGGGCTCTTTATTTAGGGAAACTCCTCCCTCAAAACAGCCAAAAAACCTAACTACGAGACCCATCACCCCCCTTATAAAACTTTCCGACAGCGAGAAGCAACCAGGATGACTCTGGTCCTACCCTGCCGGTTTTCGAGAAGAAAATTGCGGTATTGAGAAATAGGCAATGTTGCGAAAGGCGCAATTCAAAAAAAAATTGGGAATTTCAATCACCAATTTAACAATGAAAAAAATTGCCTAAACTAGATGAATTCGGTATCTTAGGATAGGGAATGAAATAAAGTTTCAATTCATTCAATTTCTGGACAAATTTATTGGTAATTTTCTAAATTACGAACGAAAAACCCCCTTTTTTTACTATACCCCCGAGAGGTGATCGCCCTCCTAACCTTGCAAACCTGGCGTGGAAACTTGGGACCCTTTACTAAACACCCGCCGTTTTTGTTCCAAGAGCCTGAGATAGCGCGAGAGTGTACCTTTCCTATTATATCGTGGTTAGGCTGTAGGAAAAACAAAGTCTTTTGATTCCTTGTTGGTAATAAAACGTCAATGCACGGTAATACGGGCCATCAGTTACTACTTCTTCATGGAAAATAACTATAGCATTCTTAACACAGCCATAAAGCCTATGGTTGATCGACTTCATAAGGCTTTGTCCAATGTCCATAGGCCCATGCCTTTTTGTCCATAGGCCTCACCTTTTTGCGAGGTCGCGACTTCCCATCCCCTACCTTCTTTGAACAGAAAAATCAGCTTTTTTGCTGCTGCTGACATCTCGTGGTTGTAACTTTTACTGTTTGTGTGTGATATTCTTTAAAAAAGCAATATTTTTACTATGGTGTATGGTTCAATCCTCTGTGAGTACAATTTCGTTTTATGATTTTTAAAAACTTTTATTTTCATATTTTAATGCAAAACTCATAAAACACATTTTATTTTGTCAAGAAATGTCTTTTTTAAAATTGTTTGGTGGAATTAGGGGATTTTAAGTTTTCACACGGGCTTAAAAAAAATTACTCTAGGAACAAAGTTCACTACACACTCAGTTGAGGCAGCACGGGAAACAAAAGCTTTCAACCGAACCATGTCCCAACTGTAAACTTTCTTAAGAAGTCACTCAGCCATAGGCTTTATGTCTCTGCTTAACATTTTGTTGGAAGTATACAAACATACAAACCAGCAGGTGGCAGCACAAAACATCTAGAAGATGCATCGACCTGCTAATATAGCTCTCTCTATTTCTTTTCACTATCAGGTAGTCGCCTGCAGTCACCATGGTGAATACTTCTCTCTTTGGTGCTGTACGTTTCTTATAGTTGGTCGTACAAATCTAGTTGAAGACTCGAGGACGATCGGATGTAAGAATAAAGTGACACCGCTTCGTTTGCTTCGAACGACGATGAGAGATAAATCCAAGTAGTTGTGACACGGGGTGTACCGAGAGGCCAGGCGAAGTAGAGTGTCTTTCGTATAGATCAACAAAAGTTTGAGTTTTCACAGGTGTGAAAGATGACCGTGTGTATGCAACTATATCAGATGCAAATACGAGGGACCAAGAATCTGGTGACGAGCTTGTGAGATGAACTGCTGCGATGAGCGAACAGTTGAAACAGGAGCGACTGCTGTGAGCGAGCAATTGAAACAGGAGAGATTACTGTGATGAGCAAGTAGTTGCAGGAGTAGTAGTAGCAGGAGTAGTTGAAATCGAAAAGAGGCTTGTGAGGAAAATTTGATCAGTTGAAATCATGCTTTGTGTAGACTGGGGTGATGAGCACGATTGCATTCACGGCTGCGAAATCTTGATGGGCAATTGGGTTGGTGAATCTCTCTCAATCAGTTCAAACAAAGCTTCTTCACCTTTGCTATTTCATACCGTTCCTCAACGGTTTTTACTGTATCACAATCGGTGGGCCAGTGTTCTCCACTACAAAACGGACAGAAGAGTTGTCTTTTCTTAAACAAATATTGGATAAGGTTTCTCCCGAGAACGTAACATTTAGCTTCTTAGGAGGCTGGAGAGATGAGGGATGAGTGAGTTTGCTCTCACAATTTTCAAGGATTTCTATTTCGGTTAATAGACTTTTTCAAAGACTGTCCAAATCCCTGTGCAGTAGCATTTTGTCGAGCCAGGTTACGACGTAGCTCAGTTGAGAGTTTGTCGAGGAGTATACAGACCAGCAGATCGCCATAAGAGTCAGCCGTTTTGTTTAGCTTCTAGAATGCGGATGTGCGACTCTAGAGCGTCAAACTTGCGAAGTGAGTTCCGATCAGTTCCGGGTTCTGGCAATGCGGCGAGAGGTCGCATGTGAGCCATGATTTTATTTTTGCCGTTTCTTGAGCAGTTCAATTGCTACTGTGTAGTTTTCGCAAATTCGACTTTCGATGCTGTGCCTATACTAAATTATTGGTCCTATTGGAGTCTCGATAGACGCAAAAGCGTAAAGGGCCGTCTAACTAAAAGGTTCTTACGTAGGCAATAAACTGCCGCAGCTGGATTCCGGATTCTGCCGTAACATTGCCAGGTAAATCATCCAAATCATGCTCAATCATATTTTTGTTGAAAAAATAACGAATAAAAATCGTAATTTAAAATAACATTTTTAGATTTAACCTCGTAACCCAACCAGTCTTGGAGGTAGCAGAGCCAGAGAAATCGACATCTTTATTATTCAGCGGATGGATTCATTTTCTCTGTATGCAGCTAAAAGCCCTAGCCGAGTAGCATATCGGTACATATCCTGTGACATTTTTGCTTTAATAGATGATTGTTGTTTATTTATTATTATGTAATTTACAGTTCCGCTGTGATAGTTTCAGCCACGCGATCTATAGCAACGGGAAATTTCCGTGACATAGCTTGTAGAATGGCAAGTTCATATTCACTCACTAGTAGCTGAGGAGCGGGTACCCTTCCTTGTAAATGAAATTAATTTTTTTTTCAAATATTATATAAATAAAAAATAATACAACTCTTTCCTTCTCCCCTTCATTTCAAGATTCTTACGGATATGCCTAAAGTGCGGTGAGCAAAATAGTCCTTCCTAAATCCGGGATACAACCCGCAGATTTTTATTTGATGGCCAACAAGTTGCATGAACACGCTTAATCTTACAAAATAATTCCACTGCATCAAGACGTTTTCAAGCATATCACGTCGCTTTGGTCAACGAAAGAGTCATCGATCTGGACACAAAGGAATTTCACGAATATTTTGCAGCAAACATGTTATAGTCTCCGCCTAGATTATCTAGATTATCTTCGTCGATCCGATGTTCATCCCAGAAGCCATAGTGAAGTGCCGGACGAACGTGAACGTGATCGCCATCGTGAACGTCGCCGCCCGATCAACGTGTCGTGCATCGATAAAATGGCTGGTGACATTTCCTATCGTGACTTTTTGACTTGGCGCAACAAGTGGGACGATTTTTGTTATCTTTGTTGGAGCATACATTTGTATCAGTTAGAGGAACGATCGTTTGATGGCGCAGGTTGACTATTCCCAATGGTCGGCCTCCTTTCGCTATCCATCAAGTCACCGTTTTTAGTTTTTCTTCTCTTCTAATATATCACCTTCTTCTCGCTCCGACCACGCTGTGGAACGGTTCTCTCTAGCCTTACGGTCTCACACACTTAAGAGTTTTTACATTTATTTTTCTGTGCTTTTCTCCCTACATCTGCTTACAACTGGTAACTATTCTTATAATTCATGTTGTATCAATGTACCCATGGCTCAACGTGTGAACGTTATCGTCACACGATTATTTTTCTGTTGCTCAACGTGTGAACGTTATCAATACACGATTCATTATGTGTTGCTCAGCGTGTGTACGTTATCGTAACACGAATCAATTAGTTCACGCCACATGTCTTATTATATAATGTGCCACATTTTTTTAAAATCATTCCATCTGCATAATGTGTAACGTGACTCGTGTACTCAAATTTGTACCACGAGACATGTCATCCTGATTATTCAGAAGCTCCATTAAATGGAATGATTTATCCTGTTTATTGTAATACAGAAGCCTCTGACAAACTGACTCCATTATTTGTTCAAATTCTTACAATCTTCAAAGGATTGCTGAATATCCGATACGTGAACAAGCTGCTGCATTGCGTATGACTCTCTCCTTGGAAATGCTGCAGACGGTCGAGATGGTAATTGATATCTCTCCTTACGACCTCTTATCGGCAGATGAAATTCTTGTACAGATCGCGCGTTACATTCGGAAGAAACGCAGTGTAGCTTTGGATCGCGTCGAGTTTGAAGAATATCGTCAGGACCACGGTGCCACTTTCGACGAGTTTTATATTGGGTTGCAACGCATCGCCAAATGCGCCGATTTATGCCGACATTGCTTGGATGAACGTATGACAACGCGTGTCATGAGTGGCATCTATGACCTGGACGTGCGTAAAAAACTGCTCGCTATCACACCATTCCCATCGCTACAGACCGCAGTTGACCTGTGCCGCAGTGAAGAAGCGGCCGGCAAAAACGAATCTTTGTTGAGCCGTTCGGGTGCAACTTCAGTGAACGTGGTAAAACAGCCGGGGTGAAATGGAAATCGACCCCGCACGCATTTTCACCGCCGTGGTGAACAAAGGGATGGACTCAAGTGCGGAAATTGTGGCCACTCCCCTCATGATTCTGGCAAAGATTGCCCAGCTAAAGGTAGAGAATGTCATAATTGCGGCAAGTCGGGTCATTTTTCGTCGGTTTGTGACAAGCATAAAGCTAGGAGCGAAAAACAGGACTCAAGCGTCAAGAAACTCGCCAGGATCGTGTAACGATGAACCTGTATCAAGCATCGCCAGCGGTGCAAAAGTTTTCAGCACGTTTGACGCCCGACATGGATATTGGCAGATACCGCTGGATGAAGAGAGCCAACTCCTGACCACCTTTATCACCCTGTGGGGACGATACAAATTTTTACGTGGACCAATGGGCCTCTCATCAACAGGCGAAGAGTTCGGCCGCAGAATGGCAGCAGCACTAGGTCATTTGCCAAATCTTCATTGCGTCGTCGATGATTTGTTATCCGCCCACGCCGATCTACCGACTCACTACAACGCTGTCCGGGAGATTCTGACCGCATGCCGAGAAAATCAAATCACGTTTTGTTACAGCGCCAGAGCGACCATTGGAAGCTTATCCAGTGTGGTTCGAGATTTGTCTCAGATACCGAGAGCCGCTATGCTATGGTGGAACTGGAGCTATTGGCGGTTGTTTGGGCTACAAAAAAATTCCATCTTTACCTAGTCGGCCTCCCGAAATTGACTCTCATCGTCGATCATCAGCCGTTAGTAACAATCTTGGACCGGTATACACTGGATTGTGTCGAAAATCCCCGTCTGCAGCGACTAAAGGAGAAGTTACAGCGCTACGTTTTCAAATCCGTTTGGCGCCGTGGTAAAGACCATGCCATCCCTGATGCGCTTTCCCGCGCACCCGTTGCTGATCCAATGCCCGACGAGATGTTAATTCGAAGTCTTGACGCCCAGGCACGCGTCAAAATTTTCAACATCGTTGCAGCTATCGAGTCAGATGAAGACGTCGAACCAGCCTCGCACTTACCAGATCCCTTGCTGGCCAATCTACGCTCCGCAGCGTCGTCAGACGACGAATATTGCGCCTTGATAGCCGCAATCCAGGATGTGTTACCTTCGCGCCAAGAGGAGTGGCCGATTGCAATCCGCGGATTGTGGAAGATCCGCAACGATCTGTGGACCGATGACGGCCTAGTGTTGTATAACAGCCGTATAGTGATCACCCCCTCCAAACGCGCCGAAACATTACGCAAATTACATTCTGCGCATAAGGGCATAGAGCGCACAAAACGCCGTGCCCGTCAACTCGTCTATTGGCCGGGTCTATCCAGCGACATCATCAACATGGTCAGAGCGTGTGAAACATGCCAAAAGGCATTACCAAGCCTCCAACGCGAACCTCTCATGTCTGATCCCAGCCCAACGCGCGTGTTTGAGGACGTCTCCGTCGACATTTTTTGTCATGCCGGCAACCATTATATGGTCTATGCTGATCGTTTATCGGATTGGCCAGCAGTGTTCGAATTCGTGAAACGTGATCTGTGTTCCCGCGACGTGATTCGGTCGTGCATGCGGTTCTTCGCTGATTTCGGTGTTCCCGTCAGAGTACGTTCTGATGGTGGCACCAACCTGACATCGGTTGAAATCCTGAATTTTTTCAAGAACTGGGGCGTAAATTCTGTCAATTCGACACCCCATTACCCTGAATCTAATGGCCATGCAGAGGCGGCCGTCAAAGCTATGGAAAATCTGGTTCAAAAATCAGCCCCAAACGGCCATCTGGACACCGACGCCTTCCAACAGGGCCTATTGGAGTGGCGCAACACTCCCCGTGAAGCTGGCCTATCGCCGGCCGAAATTGTCTTTGGCCATCCCATCCGATCCATTCTGCCGGCCCATCACACCGCTTTTGCTAGCAGCCTGGACGATCAAGCCGAACGTGTGAAAGCCGCATACGACCAGCACGCACGCCCATTACGTCCACTACGAGTTGGTGACTCTGTACGTGTCCAAGACACTGATTCCAAGCGC
This sequence comes from Daphnia galeata, assembly GCA_030770115.1. Classification (NCBI taxonomy): domain Eukaryota; kingdom Metazoa; phylum Arthropoda; class Branchiopoda; order Diplostraca; family Daphniidae; genus Daphnia; species Daphnia galeata. Next base: position 8,726,387 of record CM061119.1, read on the forward strand.
TGGGACAAACAAGGCATCATTGTATCAGTCGGCGAGAGCCGCGACTACCGCGTCAAAATGCAAAGTGGCCGGATTTATTGGCGAAACAGAAAGTTCCTCCGCCTTGTTTACCCCCCGCTCGCCATCGATGCCGACCCAGCTGCCCCGTCACTCGCAATCGTCGTGAATCCGGAGGTGCTCAATCCACTGCCTCCGCCGGATCATTCGCCAAACCAGCGCCGCCGCCGTGTTAATTTTGATCTTTTCCCTCGTCGCAGCAATCGCACAAGACACCCCAAAGTGCCTCACGATGTCTAAATTGATATCCCTATTGTCATTTAATCCTGATTGCAAAAATTTGTGTTTGTCATTGCGTTTGTGTTTGTTAAGTTGTCATGTAATGAAAACTTGGTGGGGAGCTGTTATAGTCTCCGCCTAGGCCCTGTGCGAATGAATTATTACAAAAATAATACTTGAAAATAGTTTTTTGAAGGTTCGGGTAAAATAATGACATAGTATTATGAAGATATGATTATTAAATAGTTTTGCAGCAAAAATACAAATAAAACATAAAATTTACCGTCGAATCCAGATTAGGAACCAGTGCGGCAGTATATATGTAGCCCCCCAAAATATTTGAGAGCAATATCCCTATTTCGGGGGTCATGTTGCAGAAAGTGTTGAAAGATTGGATTCCGCTGCGCTGAGTTCCTGGATCGACGGACAAAATTGACCAAATTACGCTATACGTAACGCTCAAAAACATTGTCTTTTACCTTTGTCGTCCTGTCTTCTGGAATCTGTTCCGTCATGAAAATCTTATTTTTGAAGTCAAAGACTGGAAACATATTTTGGAACATGTCAGTATTAAGAAACTAATTAACTACTTTGCTGTTTAATTAAAAAAAAAAGAAAAAAGTTAACTTCTCTTGGGCGAATGAATTATTACAAAAATAATACTTGAAAATAGTTTTTGAAGGTTCGGGTAAAATAATGACATAGTATTATGAAGATATGATTATTAAATAGTTTTGCAGCAAAAATACAATTTTTTGTCCCGCGGGAGAGGCAAACATTTTTTGAAAAATCTCATCTTTGGGGAATATTTTTTTCCCTAATAATGCACCTCTATCCAAAAGGCCGCGTGAAACAAAAAATATTCATGTAAAATGAAACTCCTTAATGTGGATTACCTACTGGTCATCATTATTTCCATGTTGAAAGTAGCTGTGGTTTGGGATCAGCAAGGTAACGAACTAAATTTTGATCTGAATTCCTCGAGCTGCAATTTGTATAAGGATCATGGTTAAAGTGTTGTGAAGACATTTCAGTCAATATCGAATGGATTGGACAATTATCAAATATTCATGGACAATTTGTATTGTGGGATCTATAGTGAAGATTATAACTTTTATATTCACCCCACCCACGACTATTATTTTATATTTTATATTTTTTTTTATTTGTCTGATTATTTTTTTTCTTATTTTTAAATTTTAATTCCAATGTATATTACGACCACAACTAAGGCGGCAACTACAATAATTATTGAGGTTGTAATAGCGGTAACCGAGGTGGCAATGGCCAGTGAACAAGAAGACTTTACAAATCCAAAGTAGGATTTGTTAATAATATTCATTGGCTAACACATTTATTACTTGATGTATTTCACAGGATTTAGAGCGAGAGCTGTCCGCCATTAAAAGGGCGTGTCAGAAACTGGATCTTGACTACAATCCCCCGGTTACCTTTATTGTTGTTCAAAAGTCTCATCACAGTCGTCTCTTTCAAGAAGATGAAATAGATGAGGTAAAGTGAACTTTTAAAGTGTTGTAAAAAATTCATCATTTTTAATTCATGGCTTGCAGAGACGCCTTGGGAGAAATATCCCATCTGAAACGGTTGTGGACAGTGATATCGTCGGACCCAGAAATGTTTTTTACAGTCGCACGACCAAATTGAGGTAATTTGTCAACAATAATACGTCCAAACATAAAGAAGGAAACAAAGAAAACTACGAGTGTAGACCATCGAAAAAATTCCACAATTCTCTTACTCAGGTAAGACCTGTCGAATTGAAGTCCAATTGGACTTTCATTATTTTTACTAGTTACTACAATGATGCAATGATGCATAAATTATCCGAAGAGATAATTTATAAGATTTTATAAGATAATATATAAGATTTTATTCTCACTATTAAAATATTCTCGTTGCATTTGTTTAAAGCGTATGCTTTTATTTGGCTCTTTTTTGGTGTTATGTAGATACAGATTGTGATTTTTCTACCGAAAAGGAACCAAATTAATAAAACAGTGTGATGCAAAACACTCGGAAGGATTTTTTGTGTCTGTGAAAAGGTTTTTTCCACAAAACATGCTCTCAACATACACTAAATAAATAGATGCAAGTTTAATTGTGCAAAGCTTTTTGCTACAAAAGACAGCCTAAGACAAAACATAATAAGAAGCAAAGAAAAAGAAAGATGTAAACCATCAACAAATTTTCCCAATATTGCGGTAAGATTTTATTCGCATTATTAACATATTCTCATTAAATTTGTTTATTGCCTGATTTCCTATATATTAAAATGTGTGTGTGAAGTTCTAATCGTAAACTAAAGAAAAACTACACCAGAGTAACGAGTGAATTTGTTAAAAATTTAAAGTACTAACCCTAATGTATAGAAATAAAGACTATCTTAATTCAATTGTATTACGATATGTTGTGCTAGTTAATGGAGGATGGAGAGCGAGTGAATTTGAAGACCATTCGAGATTTCGAGGAGAGGAGAAATTCCACAAGGGGGAGCTCAGCCGGGAAAAAAGTGGGCGGTTTTTAGCAATTCAAGGAGATAGGAAGGCAGCGTTGTGACGCTAGAAAAAAATATATATATTTGGAGGGAAATTTGAAATATTTACGACCACTTAACTGAAAAAAACACTGCCCCAACATGGCTCATGATGGCAAAATTTCAATTTTTTTCTAGAGATTGGCTCTCTCTGGCGCCGGGATAGGGAATTCGGCAACACCTTTCGTCTTCATTGCAGTAAATACAAGTTTACAAGCCCTAACCATTATTAACCTTTGCCAAAAGACGAACGGGGCTGTTTGGGTTTTGTGTGTGTAAACAGATGGCGCAGGCAAACGCCCATAGACGGCTATCAAAACGTTCGGTTAAAGAATGGCATTTGAGGTCAGGCCCGAGAAGGTTCTCCATTCATATTTGTTTCTACTTTGTTAATGTCAACTCATGTTTTATTATCTCTTAATTATAAATATTCAAATATAAAAAATGGTGTGGGATAAAATTACGAGTATAATTTTATGACTACCATCAAAATTAAATATACTCATACTCATACTTATAGAATAATTACTCTAATAACAAAAAAAAAATAAAACCTATCAAGCATATATTTTAGGGCAAACATTTTTATAGCGATTGAATAAAAATTACCAATTGATAATTAAACGGTATAGAATTGTTGGTCTTTAATTGTTCATTAATTGGCCTTAGTTTTGAGGAGACTTTTAATGTAAATTAAGCACCCCCTTCGTCGTATCATTTTCATTAGCATAATTTTTTTGAAGAAAAAAAACTCCGATGCGTCTTCTTCTATATCAGAACTAGCGGAAGGGAGAGGTTGATTGGCTACGTTTTTATGCGATTCAGGGTTTAATTTTAGGAGCGAGTTCCAGGTAGCCAACAAATACTCTTTTGCCTTATGCTTATCTTCAGAAGAGAGAAGGGCCTATCATAAACCATGCGGGTAAAAATATTGACCAGCAGATAAAATAAGTAACATTATAAGTTTACCTGAAAGCGAGGATTAGGATATAAACTAGCGCCAAACAAGTTATTATCAAACAAGTTTTTTTCTAAAAACCTGTTTGAAAAAGAGGTCTTGATTTCAGCGATGGATAGTTTACACTTGATCCATGCCTTAAAGAAATCACCAAGGACGAGCTGCTCTTGTTGGAGAACTTGCGTTATGTTATGTTAGCCGGATCGAGGACTCTTGTCAACTCGGCAATGCCGTCCTATTGAGTTTCACTGAGAGTTAGTTCTTTATTTGCAACAGCCATTTCTTCTATGAATTCCTTCAACTCAAGCAAACGCATAAGCATTTTGAAAGTACAGTTCCATCTATTTTTTAAAAGTTGTCAGTTGTAACACTTAGAATCTGGTATCTCGTTATTCCATAACTCGCCAGTATTTCCATGACAATATCTTTTAAATTCTGGCCGGTATGTCTGACATATATTTCCCTCATTCCCAAAGTCCGCAAGATAAGTCTCCCGTCTCGAATAAATTGAACATTAAGGCCAAGCATTGATCTGTCTAGTCGAGTGCAGCAATCAAATTTTAAAGAGAGAAGTTTGCCTTTTAATGACGCCAAAATTTCTTTTCTTCGCATTTTGGCATAAGTTTTAGTCAATTCTCTTATATTTTTAGAATTAATAGCAGCATTTTTATCGATAGCTTTAATGATTTGGTCAACTATCATCTGAAAGCCTTCATCTTCCATCATTTCAAATGGTCGACCATTTACCGCCACTAAGTTTATGCATGCTTCGATTAAAGTGTGCTTATCTATTTTTATCTTGATTTTCCACCTTTACCACCATTTCCGTCTCTTCTACTCTTTCTTGATGCGTTTTCTCTTTGTATAATGATATAAGTTTCCTTGTGACTCGATTTAAAATGTTTTTAAAAGTTACCAGCGTGCTTTGTTTTCGAGGTATAGCTACATTCCCCAATTTTACAAGTATTCTTGCTAGTAGCCGGGTCGAATTCAAAATATTTATAACTTGGATTTGTTGTTTTTCTTCCCATTATAGCTTAGTACTATTTAAAAAAAATATCGGGGTAGAATAATAATAATAAGGGAAATAACTTTTTTGAATTTGTACTTAGTAGTCTGGAGAATTTTGAAATATATCCAAAAACAACACTTAACAGTAAAAATAGGACTAGAATAAACTTTCAATGAACAGAGATATGGCGATTTCTCAAAATTCTAACCATTCCCTTTATTTACATGGGCGTTATCGAAAAAAAAACATTCCATTTCGTTCCATTCGTTATTTTTTCGTTTTTGTTTTTATAAAATTACCCGCCAAAAAACGAAAAGAAACGTATGTTATTTACCGTTTTTTTCCGCAACGAATCGGGTCCCTGGTCCCATCGCATTTCGTTCGTAAGTTTCTACATCATTTGTTTTATTTCTTCTCCTTCCTTTGATTCGATCATTTTTTAAATTTCACCTTATTTTCTTTTTCTTTTCTAGCTTATTTTTTGTTTCACATTATTTTACTCTCTTTTTTTATCCGCATCCAAGGTATTTTCCCTACAACATTGGAATCTGCTTTGAAGCTTAATTCTACATCAACGCATTTTCTGTTTTGGCGTTGTAACGGGAAAACGACACCGGCCACCTTCGATACTGGCTACCTTGGAGGGGTTGACACTGGCTATTTCGAAACTGGCTACCCAACATTGGCTACCTCGCGTCTGCTACCGATACATAATCAACCAAAACTCACCAGTTGACAGACTCAATGTAAAAAAAAAGTTTCCTTCCGTCAACCTTAATCTTTTGGGGACTTTTACTTACAGAAGAGTCTACTGAAGGCCCCCCCCCCCTCAATTCTAAGCTCCCAACTTATTTCAAAAGTTAGAACTTGAAGTGTTTAATATATTTTAAAAATGATTCTTTGCGGAAGAAATACTTCTGAAGTTCGTTGAAATCTAATAGCTCCTCTTAAAATATAAAATAATATTTTATTAACATGTATGAATAACAAATCAGTTTGCTACATGTGAAATGTTACCTACATGGAGTAAATTTTACCTACATATGTAACAGAAATCCCCCTCCCCTTCTCAATACTATTTTTGTCTGGGCACAATGTTTCCAACTTAGTTTAATAGGAACAGTGACACGTGAGAGTTCCCTACGTTCAAAGCTTATTTTCCAATCCAATCAAGTCTTCCAATCTATACGATAGAAACTTTTTAAATCAATCCAATGCATCTTGTGTTTTTAGATTGCATGCTGTAAAGTAACTTAATATTTGGGTAAAGGAGAGAAATATGATGCGTATCATAATTTATTCCCAGCAAAATCCTGATATATCTGGGTTGCTGGTTGCCATTGAAGGGCGTATTCCATGGTAGCACACCCCTATCGATAGGATGGACTGATCTGATATCCTACAATAGTAGATTCTGTTGCGAATTTAAACTCTATACCATCAAATTTCCTGTTATGGCGTTATAACGGGAAAACGACACCTGCTACCTTGGCACAACACAGAACATGGGAAATATTTCTTTCGAATCAGAAAAATATGGAAAAAAAATTAAAATGTTTGATATTTAATCAAAAATAATTTGAACTTAGGTTCCTTTGAATAAAAGTAGGGGATGCTGGACCCATCTCGGACACCGTACCACGTCGTACAGTGTCCAGTAAAATAGTAAAATTTAATTTAATAATCATATTTTTACAACATCCTGTTTTTCCTTACTATTACTCCCGTATGTGGGACAAGTTAAAATTGATCTACGCGCACTCATGTGTAGCTATTGGTGGTCCAGTTGATAAGTATATACAACCCTTATCACTGCACACATGTGAATTATTGATGCGGTCGATGATGGTGCCGCCAGAATCACCACTTACTGTCTTCCATCTGTGATTTTGTCACGAACCAGGAACAAATCCTAAAAAATAAATAAACAAAATATATTACACAAGACTTATTCTTTTGACCAATCTAAATATGCTAATAAAGTCTGACTCAAATTTCCTCTTGAGTTTTGATCAAATTGACATGAAGAGGATCTAAAAGGTTTTTGCGTTCATACAACCTACCTTTTTTGGAAAACATTCTTGAACGTTGTAGCAATAAGATAGACAATCAAATTCAGTTATTCCATACTGATTTACTAAAAAAAATGGATTGGCAGTTTTTCAGCAAAAGCAAATTCGATTTTTCCGAACTGATTCCGGTGATCCCAGCAGACCATAGTTTTACTCCGATAGTTAGTCCTATTTATGACAAAACTCTCTAAGGTTGTAGTGATGTAATCACAAATTCACAATTAAGTTCTTTTTCATTTAATCTGAAATTTTCGCAAACAACAACGGTTTCTGTTTTATTTATGCTATTGTAACTAGGAAAAGAAACGAAATTTCGATTGGTTTCAAATTTCGCCCTTCTAATAAGAAATGAAATGCTTTGCACTGTCGTCGATAAGACAAAGTAATTATCGCACAATAAATCTAGCATTGAGGAGTCTCTTTCGTATTCATAACTTAATAAAGCGCAACAATAATCCTTTGCAAAACTTTCGATAAACCAAAAAACTTATTAGCTTTAACTTATTCTTATTGGCCCATTCGCTGTGATAATTTCAGGGACCTTTCTCATTTCCAAAAAAAAATTCTCCTAAATAAAAGTTATAATAATAAAATAATAATAAATAATTAAAAGACCCTAAATGTCGCGCGAATCAAAAAATATTCGTGTAAAATGAAACACCCTATATTTCATATATGTTGTCTAAATTTCTCCAGGCAATAGATGTTCTAACTGTTTGCAATCGTCTTACGTCTTACGTCTCTGTGCTATAGGGGAACAGGTCTCTGGGCAATTCTTTGTTGCCGAGCGGCTTGAACAACATTAGATCATGCCTGCATAACAGAAGTTGATGTGCGATCTTCTAAACTCCGTTAAGGTATGGCCACCCATGGCTTCTGGTGGATTTGGCTGAATTGTTGCATGCACACGAGGAAGCAAACGTGGCTGGAAAAATCACAACTGTCTAAAAAATTCTTGTCTTTCCGCCTCTTTTTGCGAAGGACCAACAACATCTTTTTCTTGGGTAGGACCCTGTTCCTGAATAGCTAGCTGACTATGTCCAGGTTGATATTGCTGGAATCCTTGAGGCTGTTGCATACCTTGTAGGATTAACTAGCGCATCCAAACCCATTAACAAATATCCCTATGATCGGAAGCCTTCTACTCTTTTTATTGCCTGGTAAACAACTAGCTTTTAGAGTTTTCCTTTCGTATAGTCCCTTTTCTTGTAGTCTTCCATCTTCGGGTACTCGGCGTTATTTTGTTCTCTCTACACGTTAATATTTTTCAAGTAGCAATCTTTCTCTGTATACAACACTTAACTCCGGGGTAGTTTTCCCAAACTTCCACACACAAAAATTGTCCTCTGTATGTTGTTTGTCCATACAAACTTTGCAAGCCATTGTGTTTTGATTTGGACATTCTCTTACTAAATGCCTAATTTCTCCACACTTAAAAAACTTAAAATTTACGCTCCTTTCTTATTCCTTTCTTGATTCTGATCTGGTTAGGGCTTTTCCCGCGAATGCTGTTAGCCGTTCGTCATCACCCACACTCTCTCTTGCATTTATCCAACTTTGCTAATATTTTGTTTTCTAAATATTTGGGTACTTTCTAGTTCCCTCCCCAATCCGCATTTACCCCTTGCCGTCTGCTTATCCTCAAATTGATTTTTTCTTCCATACCATCTCGAACGCCTCTTGGAAATGCCAAGGGTTTTTACTGCACACTCATCTTTGAATATCCAAATTTAATCATCCTAAAAATTTTCTCAAGATTGTCATTTGCACCGGTTTTGCTTGGATGTAGTCCTCATATAACCTTGTGGCTTAAATTTGAAACCTTTGCACATAATCTACTACTAATTTCCTTGGTTCTTGCTGACACTGATGGAAATCTATTTCCACTGTCACTACACCCCCTCCGTGAAATATCTCCACGAACATTACTTTTAGGTCTTCGAAACTCCCTAAACAAGCCCCTTCCATCCTTAAGAATTGTGCTGGTTTCCCTGCCAGCCAATCGTTTATTCCCTCGATCAACTCCTCCTGTTTACTTGGTTATTTTTCGAATGAAAATCCTACATTCTACAACCACTCCTTTACATCTTCCGATCCTGTAAACGTAGGCACCCTTTTTAACATCTCGAATACATCTACTGCCACTTTCGTACGTCCCTCGAATGGATTTTTTATATCATCTTCTACCTCTTTCATAACCCCCATCGTCTTTGATTTTAATTTCCCTGACTTTAGAATCCCTTTATCTTTCACCGCTCCCGCCCTGCCGAAAACCGACGTGGTTAAATCATACATTGAGATTTTCTCGTACCTCCGTACTTGGACACCTAACAAGAAATTCCATCCCCATACCGACTTATTTTCCTCCCAATTAAGAAAATAATTACAACCACTTGATACTTGGGCGTTTCTTTATAACACTACAAGTCTTCAAAAACTACGGGAAGTTTGGTATGCGTACTAAAACAAATCTTAATCCCACCTAATAGCGTTCCGAAAATATTCAAAATAAGTTCTTGTACTTGTTTTACTCATCCCTTTATTCTGCTCGAGTGGATGTTTACCGTTCTGACACCAATTTTAGATTGCTGGGAATAACAAGTGTATTGATTGCTGGTGCTGTTAAACTGCTGAACTCACACTTCATGTGTTCGTCTTTTACTTCGGACAGCGAAAGATAACTAGTGGATGCGACATGTATACTACATGCTGTGTAACATAAGAATAGTATAACGGAATGGTAAAAGTCAATCGGAGCGGTGGGGATCAACAACCTTACACAGTCTTGAAACAGTAGGGGAGTTTGGGGCTATTTGGGACAGGGGCTGGATGGGACATCACATATTTCAGCATGTTCCCTTATATTTTTTTTTATAATTTATTTTGCCATATATGGGAATTAATATAAAGCACACTGAGAAAAAATTTCAATTAAATCCTACAAGTACTTTGTTAGTTATAATTGAATTGTATTTTTACACGAATTATGTATAACTAATTAATATGAAATTTACTTTTCTATACAATGGCTCAGTTGTTTTTATATTACTTCATTATAGCTAAAACATAAAAAAATTGAAGTGTCCCAAGTATTGTGTTGAAGTCCCAAGAAGTGGCCCTATTATCCGTAAGAAAAAAAGAGATCTAGTCATTAAAAAAATTGTAGTTAATTTCAGGGTTGAAATAAATAAATTCTGAAAAAAGAATTGAAGAGAGGAGAAAATATCCTATTATATTTTCACAAAAAAGGGGAAATTCGTCTAATTTTGAACAACAAATTACAACTTGAAAATTTGTTGAAGAATATGTCCCACTTAGCCCCGGTCTCCCCTAAACTTGATTTATGCCAGGATTTATATTGAAGTTCGCAACTGTAATCACATTTTGCAAAAACAACTGATTGAGTTGAAATAAAATCACAGAAAAACTTACAATAGTTTTGTAAAATATGAATTCTAGTATCTATACATTTTACTCTTCTTGGTGTTGTCATTCTCAAAAATCTTTTGGCATTCCCTCGTGTTTTTTCCAAAATATGCCATTCACTTTTGCCACAAATCTTTCAACACTGGGCTATTTTTTAGTACATGGACAAAGGGTTCGAGCAGTCCTTCCAAAAGTTCAACAAAAACCACGAAAAACCTTTTCTTTATTGTTTGTCGTTGGCAATTCCATTGTCTGCTTGTATATTTTAACTAACAAGAACGATATCTTTAAATTTAAGATAATATATTAAGAACTAAAAATAAACAAAGTTTGTTTCTTTTTTTCTTCAATTATTTCGAAGAGGATTTGAATTGAATGATTTGGATTTTACCAAATCAAATCAAGTTCTGGTTGATTTGGATTTGAGTCCTTTTTCATTTGATTTGATTTTAAATTCCTAGATTTCTTACAAAACATGATTTAATTTGGATTTGGAAATTGTTGAAATGATTTGGAGTTGTAAATCCGACAAAAAAAAACAAATCCAATGCACTGCAAATAAGATCTTTACAGTAAATACAACACACCTTTATCTTCCTTCGTATGTTTTTCTTTATAATATGATTCTAAGTCTTAAGTGTAAAAACAACACCCCTCTTTCGTTGAAAATTGGACATTGAAAATTGCATTAAAAAATATATTAAAAAAAAATGAAGATTGAAATTGAAAAAATCTTTATGTTTGGCCAAGGGCCAATGACCAAATTCCATATACATTTATATTCTTCTTCATTTAAAAATGAAAATGGGCCCTCATTTTTCTGTGCAATCTAAACCTGATTTACTAAATTTCACAAAAAATGAAATAATTAGATTAAATATATCTAAACCTTACCTCAACTCAATAAACCGAACCCTAAATTTGAATTTATTTTTCAATATGGAGATTAGCTCCTCCAATAAGTTGTATTTATGCACTGATTGTCTTGGAATTCCAAAATTTCTTCTTAAAGTTCCGATTTCAAAAAGGATTTTTCCTAGGCACAACAATAACAACACTATGGCACAAAAGCAAAGAAGACAGAAGGAAAGAAGACAAAAATTTCAAGGTTTAGTAATAAAAATTTAAGTAGTACTCATCAAGTGAAAGAACTTTCAGGTGGCCCTTTAGGGACACTCCTAAAACTAATGCGATCTAGGTAAAATTTGGATTTAAATAAAACATTCTAAGATTTATTCCTTAAAAAATACATCAGTTTAAGTTAAATATATCAGCTTCAAATAATTCAAAGAGGCAAAAAATAGGTGTTTTGGACATTGAAATAATACTGGCACCCTAAGAATTCAAATCAAGCCAAACAAAATCCGCGAGTTAACTTGTAACATAAAGAAAGAGAACCACAAAATAAATCGGGAAATGCCAACATTTAGCAGATATGAAACTCCCTAGCGTACCCCCCTTCTGAACTATTCAGAAGAAGAAAATCATCCAAAACAATTACTAATCTAAGACCTCGTCTTCTTAAAATTTCTGTCACTACGTTTACAAGTTTAGTAAATATTCTAGGGGCCGGTGAATGACCAAAGGTCATACAATTAAATTGGTAAATACCCCCTCGCCGAGCAAAGCGTAGGTAGTTTTGATGGCATATACATACTGGAACCCTCAAGTATGCGTACCTAAGACCTAGCTTGATAAAATAATATTATCTTCTTAAATCGAAATCCTGACCGTTTCAAAATTTCCCTTTTTGAAATGTTCATACTTATTTAACTTAAGGCATTTTAAATTTACAATAGGCTGAATCAGATCAGATTTGTACGGACTTAAAAAAACGAACAGAAAAATAACTGTCTACGACTTCTAAAATCGTTTTTTTGTCTAACAAATTAGCTTATTCGGTATCATAAACCATCCGCATATCTTCCGTAATGTCCACGTTATGCGATGGAAACAGGCGGGCGGCGGATGATCTCAATTGTCACGACAATTTTAAATCGTGAAAATTATTTAAATCGTTGAAACATTTATTCAACGAACAGTTGGTTTCACGACTTAAAAATGTCATGCTACTAACAAAGCAACGTGTATTCTGAAGCTGCATCGTACAGTTAGTAGTTATTTTCTTAATGATATATGATCCTATTACTTTGATTTAACTCATTTTTTTATATATTTATTCAGGTCGACCACGACCACGCCCGAGATTGTGTATGGAGACGGAGAATCGTGTACAATTCCTGGGGACGGTGGAATATGAAGTACCTCGAACTCAAACCGATACATTCATTTGGATTATAATAATATGATAGATCTTTCATTAGTGTTTAATGTTCCTTTACAGGCATGTTGATTGAGGAGCCGCTTTTCAACTATCCACGGCATCCCAGAAATTTGGAACAGTCGATGAAGCGGAAAATAATCGAACACTACAAATCATTTTACTTATCATCGACTGCGGAGAGGAATCTGGTAAGAAGTATTAATTATCAATATAATGTTATTTATGTTAATTACCTTTCTTATTATAGAAATTTTTAAGCGTGTTTGCAATTTAAACTTAGACATCCTCATCCAAATCATTCAACAAAAGGATATCACCGGAATAAACAGACCGGATCCTTCCTCTATGGCGATGGAGTGAATTGTAGGCTCCAATTTGATAATATAAGCCCCAGAAAAAAAGACTCTATAACCTATAGAGACCCCCCCCCCCCACCAAGAACCTGAACATTGGTCTTGTATAACGTGAAAATCATGTCACAGATCCCGTTAGATTACATACTAATAGTATCCAATAACGTGTTCAATGAATACGGGAAATCCCCTTCCCTACCCGCAGTCGACCTCGACTGCTACTAAACAAACCCCAAATCCATGAACAGCTAAAAAATAACAACAATCCAAGCTCAAGGAAAACCATACTACAACAAGAAGACGGATGCAAGTCAATAGCAAACCAACAAAGGGACAAAAACACACAAAACCAAATCAACCAGCCTAATTAATCCTTATCATCTCATGCTCTGGGGGTGGGTGGAATTCTCAAACCATTTTGTCCCAAGCAAACAAAAGTCATTCACTTTCATACTTTCCCAGTCCGAAAAACTTACTAAATAAACAAAACCAAAATCCCCCAAAACACAAGTTTACATCCGGATCGTCACCCATCAGTGGCAATAAAAAAACATATATCTAGGCCTACAACGTAACCTACTGGGTTAGAAACTAAAAAAAGACTAGAAAATGGGAAAATTTGTTGCGGGGAAATCAATTCTTCATATAAAAGTTATTTTTTTTTAAATAATTTTTTCGTGACTTTGGAAAGTAAGAGTTTAAAAAGTCATAAAAGTGAAAAAAAAATCTTCTGAAAAAAGTAGAATTTTCGGTTATAAGGTTTGTTTCAGTTGACGGTAGACTACTTTCGTACTTTGTTTGCGGTTGTGAACCCTTGCACCCTCGATCGATTGCCAAGGGTGAAGAAAATGGTGAAAAACTAGGTCGTTTCTATTCTGCATTAAGAATTTGATATCAATTTTTGCATTAACTTTTGCTTGAATAAATCCCGATTGGACTGAATTAGACAATTAATTTGTATGGCAAAATTTTGTATGGACAATCCTTGCTGACACAGATTACGTTGCCGACTTATCTGAAGCTGAAAGAATCAGCATGTTTGGATAAATGTTTTCCAGAATTCCTTCTAAGTTTAGTTTTATGCCAGGACACAAACTTTAATTGCTGATGTTGTTGACACTGCCCAAAAATTTATGGGGTATACCAAAAAGAAAAGTTGCATGCTCGCAAGAAAGCAGACTAACGTCTGCTGTCATCAATGAATTGCCGCAAAAGTGACTCATTGTCTGCTTTCCAAGATTCCATGCAAAGAGATAGGACTTTTGTTTTTGGTGTACCCCGAATCAAGGACGTTACCGAGCGTCACGGTTGGCAGCGGTGTTGTACCAAAGCGCAACAGTCTCTTCGGTCCCAGCCCTACTCGCCCGATAAAAGAGTGAAAGAGATCTATGATGGAGTAACTTCATGATTGGAATAGGCTATCTCGGCTGAAGCCAGGTCGCAGCTGTTCAGCGCTGCTGGTGGACAATTGGATCAACTATGAGCTATAAGCCAATTCAAAGGGGGGGGGGGGCCTTTGAATTCTAAGTCCAATCACACATTACTTTGTGTATTTATGTCTTTTAATAAAGCTATATATACCTTTAAGGCTAAAAGGCTATTATAATAGCCTTTTTTATTGTTATTCGACTTAGTGGATATGTATTACATTAGAATTATAATAAAATTTTAAAAAAATTTCCCAGGATTCGAACAAAAGTATTTCTGGTCTTCTGCTATTCGAGCCGTCGCTCAAACCACTAGCGCACTTCAGTATACCAAATACTGTAATTAGTGATTAGTAATGGTTGGAATGTAATTACTATTTTGGTTCATAGGGGGCACTTACGAAGGTGCAACCAGCCCTGCAATTGGCTGTTAAGAATTTTGCAAAAAGGCACTAAAATCCTCCTCTTGGTACGGAAACTGGCTTCTTTCGAGATGGGCTCTTACAAAATAAGTTACTCCACCATACTTACACACCATTCACCATGCTAGATGTGTAGTTTTAATTACACCAGAACCGTCGTATATTATTATATCGCTACCGATTTGACCATTGCTAAACAAGCTGACCAAGCTAACAAAGTTGAATCTAGGAAGCGTGTCCATCCCTCTTGCATTTCAATTTCTAAATATTAAAAAATTAGTTAAAGAAAAATATTGCTTTTTCAATTTTACCTACCGGTAAGGAATGGAAGCTCTAGACTGTACGAAAAACAAAGTCTTTTGATTCCTTGTTGGTAGTGAAACGTTAATGGCAGGTTAATGCTGGCATCAGTTACTTCTTCATTGAAAATAAAAATAGCATTCTTAACATTTCGTTGGAATTATACAAACTTACCAACCAGCAGGTGGCAGTACACAACATCTAGAAGACTCCTCGGCCTGCTTATATAGCTCTCTCTCTTTCTTTTCCCTCTCAGGTAGTCGTCTACAGTTACCACGGGTCCACGGTGAATACTTCTCTCGCTCGTGATGAACGTTTCCACAGTTCTACTTTGTTTTTCACCCATTTTTTGGTAACATGAAGCACAAGTTATTGACTCTTACTCTTGTCTATTTTTTACAAGTAGTTTTCTCATCCCGGTTTTTTACCATTAAGTTTTTAATCCCCAAAATCCTGAATTTCAAATTAATCGGTTAATACATCATACCTGTGAAAAAAACCAATTCACCAAACATTTTATATTCTTGGCTATCAACTTTCCAGTAGAGAATGTATTTATTGAGTTTCTGCATTGCTGGTTCTGCAGGTCTTAACAGAAACTTGAATCTTCATCTTTATTATATGTGGCAGTACCCAGAATCGATGTGATCCTACTGGATGGTGCGCGCACATGAATCATCTATGGTTCTTTTTCAATTCAGTTGCGTGTGAAAATAGATCCCACCATTTTGTTTTTTCAGAAAAAGTTTTCTACGTTTTCCATCAAGTTTCAAATTTTTTTTTTAGATAAGCATATGAAACTAATGTTATTGCTGAATTCATATTACGATTTTTTCAGAATATCACTGAAACCAAAAAACAAGAATATGTTTTGAGCTAGAAACTTGCTGCTAATGCTAAATGTTATACTAACTACACGAGTAAAGACAAGCACTGAGCGCTTGAATATTTTTTTTTTTAATTTGTTATAATAAGTTTAAGAATACGAATGAATTACATTCACTTACGTAAGCTGTATGTGAAATTTTGAAATTAACGAAATAGATAATAGGAAAAGTTTACAATTGAAATATAAAATACAATTTTTCATTTTATTCATAACGGGTGTAGGACTGTAGGTGAAAACCGACTCTTCCATTGACATGCCTGCATTACCCATACAGAACATAAACCGATTTTAGACGTCTAATTCCTGTTTTTCAAGACTGGTCAATGCCACTTTAATTCATCTTGAAAGGAAGCATCACCGTCTTTAAGATGAGTTCTAACGGTCTTAATGTCCGTATATTTCTGATCCAAAGGTAAAGAATATATCTATCTATATATTGACAAAATACCGTCCCCAGACTCGAACATGTTGACTTCATGTTGACTCGCTACCTTGCTAACCACTACGCTATCTATTTCGTTTTATATTTTAGAAATTATATAGACACTTTATATCAAAAGGACTTTAACTTTTTTCCTTAAGTTACAGTAAATGATAAATCTAAAAAAAACCTTATAGAGACAAATTTTAAACTCTTTTAAGATTACATAAAGAGTTCTTATACCCGCTTTATATTGATGTATTAAGACCGATATAATCGTCAACAAAAATCGATTAATATCAAGCTATAAATGGTTTTATTTGTAATATCTTGTTGGCATCTTCAATAGATAACTTAAAGTCGTCTAAATTTGATCTCGTCTAGGAGGTCTTGGAATGATGAACTATAACGATGTAGATATATAACGAAGCAGATAGCGTAGTGGTTAGCGATCTAGCGAGTCAACATGAAGGTTTAGTGTTCGACTCTAGGGACGGTCTTTTGTCAATATGTAGATATATTCTTTACCTTTGGATCAGAAATATACGGACATTAAGACCGTTAGAACTCATCTTAAAGACGGAGATGCTTCCTTTCAAGATGAATTAAAGTGGCATTGACCAGTCTTGGAATGACGGGTAAAAGACGTGTTCAAGACAAAATATTCTGTCTGGGTAAGGAAAATAAAACACTGATGAGATCTGCGAAAGTCAACAAAAATTTGACTTACCCATTTTTAATGCAATTATCCAACAGTGGCTAAATACTTTGCACGGTCATAGGTTACCTTGAGATAAGAATAGAAGCATTCCTCTTTTAAGATTTCACTCTGAATTGAAATCGCTTACCACGGTGTTATCAATTTTTTTGCCAAAGAGTGCCATACGATCATCCAATCAATCACCAAGCTCAGTTTTGAACATCTCAGCCATAATTTCATGTCATGGGTCATCATACTCGTATTTCCGGAAGATCAAAGAGATGAAGTAAAGTGAACTATAAATAGTATGTGTTTTATAATATTAATCCTTTTGCTCTGGCAGTGTGGCCGTGGCAAATACGTGCCACCTGGCACAATCGTAGATAATATGATTGTTCGCACTGGGTCCATCGATTTTTTTTTGGGTTTCGGGACAAACTGTAAGAAAACGGAAATATAGTTCCTGATGTCTAATTTCATATCGAATAATCAGATCTCTAAAATTCAAGGGAGTTCTTTAGCAATATTAGTTTCACTGAAACGTCAAAGTCTTTCTTCAAAAGGCAAATGACGGAAATCATACTGACACCAAGTCCAAGAACAAAAAGAACGTCGTGAATCTTTACAGAATGTTGATCGTGAGACAGACCGGTGTTAAGGTGTTCAATCTGAATAGTGATTGTTCCAATGCCCAGAGCATGAAGTACAGTCGAACCAATCCCATGAACAGGTCAATTGTTGGGAGGCAGGAGGCGTAGGTCTTTGAAGTACGAACGTTCTCCACTCATGTGCATGGAGCATCCTGAGTCAAGAAAGAAATCGCCAAGTGTGGGAGCAATGAAGTAGCAGGTCGAGATCAAAGAGACTTCGGATTTGTGACGTGAAGGCCCAGGTGGGGGATTGTCGTCGTCTTCCTGCCGTTGCTTGTTTTCTTCAAGTTTCACGCTTTCGTTGGCGATACGTTGCTTGCATTCAAATCGATAATGAAACTGTTTGCCACAATAGCTGCAGATAGATTCAGATCTGTTTGTACTTTCACGGTCGGCGTTAGAACGATTACGTCCACCTTGATAGCGACCCCTACGTCCGTTGTTACTTTTGTTATTGTTACCTTGCTGACCAAAGAGAGCAGTGTTTCGCTATTACCAGCAGGAGCAGGACGAGGCGGAATGGTTCTAGTAGTCACTTTAGTATTTAAACCCTGAGTAGCTTTGTCTTCTTAGTCTTTGTCTTCTTTGTCTAGCTTAGTCAAGTCCAGGCTTCTTTGTTCAGAGATGATACGAGTGCGAAAAGCCTCGAGCGTTCTTTCGTTGTCACGTAGATTTTGCCAGGCGTGAGTGAACCACTTGAGGATGTTGGTCATCAGAGTCATCAGACATGAAGGGAGAACCTTGGCGGTGGCTCATAGGAGCTACAATGCTGTTCTTTTACCCGCGTTTTGTTAGCCTTCTACTTGCGCCGTCTGTGCACACCCAGACAAACCCCAAACAGCACGGTTCCGTCTTTAGCAAGGGTTGATTAATGGTTGAGGATTGTAAATTTTGCCATTTGGCGTTTGATGATGCCACCCAGTTAGAAAGTAAACAAACAATGCTTAGCATTGCAATCCAATCAAAAAAGCATTGCAATCTAAGCAAAATATCGAATATACCATAATTAAAAGTTTTCAATGGTTATTGAAATAAAAGTAATATATTTGACTTTCCAACCTGTCAAATATATCTTTTGACAGCGTGTTCATGACATAAACGGAAAAAACATACCTGAAAATTGATCTAATTCAATAACTCAATCTATATTTTTCTGATATTTATTCTCCAATAAATGTTGCTTTTAAAAACCGACTGATCAAGACTAAATTTCAGAAATTCAGGATTTGACTTGTTGTGAGAAATAAGGTTTTTCTTGGACATTTCCCGTAGAAAAGTATGAACCTGGCCCGGAGGATTACGTTTCCATTGCTTAATAGACTGCTTTCAAACACAAGATTTTGGTTGTCAAACAGATGAAGAATTTTTTTGCTAGTGACATTTGAAAAATACGGAATCAATAATTATTATCACTACTTTTTAATTTTCAAATGTAGAAAATAGTACACCAAAACCTAAAACCTACTATTCTGTACTCAGGATGAAGCAGAATTTGCAGCAAGGGACTTTCGATGGCCCGTCATGGCGTACACTAGTCAAGTTGCCGAACAACTTTAGGCTATGCAGGACATTAGCAACATTTAAAAAATAGGTAAGGTCCATACTAGCAATTTTTCGGTAAATGTTATTATTACTTTTTAACTCAATCATTTAATAATAAAATACAATAAATCCAGTTTTGGAAAATATATTATAAAAATAACGATTTATGTTAAAAATTTATGACTAAGAATTAATTTATGTCTTTAATTTAAAAGAAGAAATCATAAAAAAATGTAAATTATATTCTAATAGTTCAGTAATATCCTTTAATGTCATATATATTTTTTCCTTACCTCTAAATTCTAGTTTAGATATCCGTAGTATATCCTATTCTATTCCCACCCCTAAAGGACAATCTGTGTCAACAACGTACCAACACTTACGTTCGTTGGAAGTCTCTATGATATTGAAAAAACGACAATCGTAGATCGACCGATCGATAGACCGACGTCTGTAGGATATCCCTGAGGTAAAGTTTGCTATAGTAGGTGAAGAATTAGTGTTGGTAAATTGGATTCATGGGGAAATTATATGCTGTCCTGTAACTAGGGAAGAATTTGTTGGCTGTAATGTACAGAACGTTTATTGTAAAAATAAGGCCAAGACATGCATCTTTTATAAATAATCGGCCTTCAATGGGATGGGTTAACAAGCGAAAGCACGCAGCAAGCTGTCGTTAAGAGTATTTGAAAATCTAGTTGGAGGAAGGACAAGGGTGTTAATATTTTTAGTTTATTAGATATCCTATTTGGTATCCAATAACAATATTCTACTTTTTGTACATGTTACAGAAGAAGACATAAAAACTTGTTTCATGCGATTGTTTTCCTTTATTCTTGAATGACGAAAAGTGTCCCAAATATGTTTTAAGGGATCAGCAACGGAATCATCTAGAGAGAATTCTTAGTGAGAATCTAGGGAGAATCTAAGGAGAATTCTTTCTAAGATCGCCGCAGCCATATAGCTTCTCTTGAGACTTCATTGATGAAACGTATTCCGCTTAATATAAGGTTAGTCAAAGTTTTTCTGTATAGTACTTTTAACTAAGTTAGTCTTTCTTTTTCTTTCCTTTTTGTTGTTGAGTCAAATGTCTTCCATTAATTTTTGTTTTCTTTTCTGGCCTTTGCATCTTAACCCACCAACAAACTGCTGATATCCTAATAAAAGCTCTAGTGGGGCGTCACCTTCAGAGAGAAGAGAAAACGTCTGGGAGTAAAAGAGCTCCAATTACAAACTAATTGGTCTTTTTCTTCCCTATACAGTGCCGGTACACTTATCGGACCACCTGGTGCGGTGGTCCAATACGCGAGTGGTCCTATAAGCAAGATCCCTATCACAACGTCACCTAATTACCGAAATGAAAGTGGTGCGAGGGGTCGCCCGGTTCCATAAGCGAACTGGTTCGATGGCTGGGAGGTCCAATTACCCTAGCAGCGGTTCTCAGTAGGAAGTTGGTAAGGGTTAGAATTTACCATGTTTTTACCACTGGATATTGGTAATTATAAAGGCTTAATTACTTTTACCAAAACAAATGGGGGCCATCCAAGCACTGTGGGCTAGAATACGCACTGTTGGAGTAAACTTACGGTTGAAACCCCGGTAAATTACCATTTACCGGTTATTCTCACTGGTTTTTTACCAGATCTTTACCGTGAACCGCCGCTAGGGAAGTGGACCAGTACTGTAACTCAATCTAGATCCTGTCATCAATGGTGAAGTTTTGTCTTCTCAAAAATACTAAGTGTCCAGAATACAACAGTGCTTATCATTAACTGAATAGTTGTAAGTACTTGTTGACCATTCAATGTATCTCAATACATAAAGTAAAATGCAAATATGTTGCCTTTATTTTCCAAACCATATCGTAAAAAATCAGGACAGGGGGTCGCCTGATCGTGGCATAGCCCATCCCGTTTTTACGAGACGCATCCACTTGGGTGACGGTTTCGCGATCTGGATCAAAATCAGCTAAGATGTGGGGCGCGAGGAGTGGACGTTTCACGACGTCAATTGCTTTTTCTTGGTTCATCTATACAAATCGAAGGATTCTTCAAACCTTATAGTGGACGAAGGGGCCTAGCAGCTGAACATCAGTTGAAAATCCTGACAGCTGTTCACCTAACCCTATATAAATGAACGTAATTCTGTGATGCTGTTTTGTCGTGGGAATTACGAGATGGCTTTCAGTTTGTCAGGATCAATCCGTATTTTACCCGGCGGTTGTATTCATCCCTCGAACAACTGAGAACCATGGATGCTCGCAGAAACCGATATCGTCCCCATGGCGTCATGAAGGTTGTTAGATGTTGGCTATCAGGATGTAACGGGATTTGGTAGTAGACATTTGCTGCGTCGAAGCTACTGAAGAGGATATTTTCATCCCCAATTTATGCAATTCCATCACAGTAGGTACTATTTGGTGTGTTGTGCGAATAACGAATTGGTTCAAAGGGTATGGTTGACAAACAAACCAATTCTTCCCGTTTAGACCCCAAATATCAACAAGTGGGGCTGCCCAGTCTGAGAGTTTCGTCACTGGAACGCCAGTTGGCCGAAATGAGCTATCGGTTTTAGATTTTCTTTGTGCAAGATGTCTGACAGTTGTCAAGCTGTGAACGATAGCTGAGGCGTGTTTTGCTACAACCATCCCCAGTGGAATGCTTTCGGCGTTTTCAACAGCTACTAACGGAGGTGAAACGAAATAATAAGGTTTCTCTTGTGGTCGGTATGATTTGGGCTTCGACTTGTGGTATAGTTCCGAGCGGTTACTATACTCGTGGATCACAATGTAATGAAGGTGTTTTCTTATACTTGGAACCAAATCAACCTGTTGCTCCATATGGGTTTGCTGCATGCGAGACTGGGGAAACTTGTGGTGGTTTAAATACCACCTAACGCCGTTGTCTATCCAACTCACGTTCTATGACTCTGGTTAAGCGTTTCTCTTCTATGGCTGTTCGTCGTACGGGCGACTCATCTTACTATTATGACGTCGTGGTGTGAAGAGAGGAATTCACAAGTTGTGGCCCACGATACTCAGGCCGATTAAGCTACAAAGCTACGGCCATGATTAGGGACCAGCTTCCTGTATACACTGCAATAGAGCCAATAGATGATAGTAGGTAAAACCACACACATGACGATAACGAAATCATTAATCAACGGCCTACGATTTTCAAGCCGGTAGCTCAACAGCAACGACCATGAATATGGACCAGTATGAAATTGAGAAACACAAATCACAAGTATCAACGAAAAAAAATTGGTGCAGCAAAAAAATCTACTTGCTAGACAAGAGGACGACGAAATGGTCGGCAGAAAAACAATGACTAAAACGAACCATATAATTAACGGCCCATAAAATTCAGGCCGATAGGTCAACAGCAACGGCCATGAATAAGGACCAGTATGAAAATTAAAAAGTGAGACACATAATAACGAATAACAATGACAGAATGCAAGAAAAAACCCACAAACAAGCTGATAACTTATTAGCAACGACCATGAATAAGAACCAGAAGAACAAATACAACACAGAATCAAAAATATCATTGAGAAAATGCGACAAGACACCACACTCCGTTCTTTTTTTCGACGACTCCAAACTAGTGGCACAACGCAGGACTGCTAAAAAACGAGGCCAATTTAAGGGGAGTATAAAATGGTGTTTTCAACACACGAGGCTGACAACAAATCGTTTCAGATCGCCCAAGAATAATTTTACAGAAATTGTTGTGCTGAATGTGAAGGCGTAGATTAAACCAACTGTTACGTATGCTACTAGATAGATAATTAATTATGTATGTGGAATCGATGGAACAAACATCAAAGCTAAGAGAAAGCGTAAGCGAGAGACTAGAGATGCGGTGATCTCCTGGGTGGGGTAAACATACAGATAACAACAACCGCTTGCACAAAGGTTGCTGAAACCGAATTACGTTATGCGTAACGCTCAGAAACATTGTCATGTTAAGGAAACTTTAGGGTCAAAAGGTTACTTTCATAAGCATAGTTGTTTATTAATAAGCTATTTGCACTAAAACATATTTTGCTATCAACCATCAATCAGCTAGGGACACAAATCCATTTTTTAATAAAAAAACAACTCTTACCTAAAAAAACAATTGGCTTAGATTTGGCAATTAGATAAAAAGTCAATAGCGGCAAAACATAATAGAAATAAAAATCTAGAGAAAATATTTTGATTGTGAGTTTTTTTACCTTATTTTGTACGTTTAAGGGCCGTTCACACCAGAGGTTTTCGGCTAGCCTAAAGATGAAAGATGAAAAAAATGAGCCGAAAAACGAGCCGAATCGAAAAAAAAATTTAATCTTTCCAAAGACGAAACTTTCTAAACTTTTCGGCGCCGAAAAGTTTCAGCTAGCCGAAAAACGAAAGATGAAAACTGAGCAGCCAATCACAGCTGTCCATTTGATGCGCAATTAATTTTTGATATTAGGGCAACATCAGCAATGCCAAATTTGTCTGCTGTCATTCACAGGCTTCTATGAGACGAAATAATTTGTAGTGTGAACAGTGAAGACGAAAACGAAATTTTTTTCGTCTTTTGGTTTTCATCTTTCATCTTTCGGCTAGCCGAAAAACCTCTGGTGTGAACGTGCCTTTAAGAAACCAAGTTTGTTTCTCAATCCCAAAATCGATCAAGGGCGTTCGAATCTACTACCTCTGAGATCGATGAACCTCATTAGAAATAGACGTTTTGAAGCTATATGTGGCTATTATTGATAGTACATGTTTCGGGAAACGGAGGAAGGAATTGATATATTGATCTCTTTTTCATTTGATAATTCATCTGCCTACGTCAATACTTGGGGCTACAAAAGGAACATATCCTGATATCGACATCAGATAGAAATCAAAGCTTAAGCTTTTTGCGTCGGTTACAGGGTTGTATACTGATTCTCTGCCCTCTTTTTAAAACGATTTCAGTCAAGTATACACCACTGTGCGTCAAAATACACATTTTCATCATCTGATCCTATTTCACATTCTCATTTCTTCCAACAAAGACTCTCACTGCCCTCTAATCCTTAGCTTTATACAAAAGCTCTTTCAAAACAGCAGTGGAATGAAGAAGAAAAGTGAAACAAGTTAATATGTTTGCCTAAAATTTCGTTTTTGTTTATATGCTAATTATTCTGTTCACACAGCGCTAAGATAGAGAGTTAAATGCGTCATTTTTGTGGTAACTCGTTGCAGATTCAATACCGACTGGGCCCACTATTTACCCAGATGAAATGGATAAAGGCGCATCATCAAATCATATTGGTATCGGTCGGATGCTCATTATGTGGCGACGCTCAGTCTACAAAGTCGTCTATAAGGAACTTATCGCATTTCTTTTCTTATTTGGCATTATCAGCTCCATCTACCGTTACGCACTCGACGACAATCAGAAGAAGTGAACTATTCCATTTTTTAAACTTAACTTGAATTATAACTGACAAAATTATAAAACAAAATGTACGAAATTATATGTACCTGATGATTCCATTGCTATTTTACTACCATTCGCAGATATTTCGAGGAATCAAAACAATTTTTCCAGTCATACATCGATCACTTATCGGTGCCATTTCTTCTTGGTTTTTACGTAACTACCGTGGCCGGTCGATGGTGGGCGCAATACCTTACGATCCCATGGCCAGACAGGTAAATGTACAGCTGCTGCCAAACGTTTAAGAATCTGCAAGAGAATTTTATGGAAAAAGGCAAATTTTCGTATCGCTCCGAAAAATACAGTTTCAGTCAGAAATTGATGAATTTTTTTAGATGTAGGTATAAAGGTCCCTTGTAAGCTGATCTTTTGTAGAATTTTTATTTAATCATAAATGAAAGTGACTTTTATTCGGATATGTCTTTTTCCCCCTTTATTCATGCGGAATTGCCATGTCTTCAAAACCGCAAAATTTCCTTTTGTATTTAAAGGGTAAAGGTGATATTTCAAACCCTACATAAAAAACAAAGGAAGATTTCTCGGTTACCTACATTTTTAAAAATTATTAATTTCTGACTGAAACTGTATTTTTGGGACCTCTGCCCTTTTCCACAAGTTTCTCTTTCGCGTACCCAAACTTTCGGTAGTACGTTCCTTGTACTCTACACAAGGAAGAAGGCAGATTGTCTATATATTCTCTTGAGAGTGTATGGCAAAAAATGATTCGTTGGGTTTTCTGACATTCGGCAGATTGATGCTTACTATTCATATTTACATTCCTGGCGATGGAGATAAAGTTCAAGAGTTAAGAAATGGACTCGTCCGTCGTGCGCTCTTAATGCTGATTCTTTTGTTACGTTCGATCTCTTCTGCAGTACGTCGCCGCTTTCCAACAATTCAGGCTCTCGTCAAAGAAGGTAGTCTGCGTGTATGATATCAGTTTTCATTTCTTTTTATATTAGTTTTGTTGGTTTTTTCTTTAATGAGAAAAATTCATTATTTATGAATAAACAACTTGCAACATATGAATAAGCAACTTGTTTTGGTTACTGTTTCTAATGAAATTGGAATGAAAACTATACCTTTTTAAATTCATGTTCTCTTGTGAAGGAATTATTTCTCAGAAGGAGAAACAGTGTTACGAATCTGTATTCCCAGTCGTCAACTTATTTAGAATACAACTTATTTTTCTGTTCTGTTTTGGTGTTAACTCTGTTTCTAATGAAATTGGAATGGAAACTATACCATTTGGAATTCATGTTCTCTTGTCAAGGAATCATGACTCGGAAGGAAAAACAGTGTTACGAATCTGTATTTCCAGTCGTCAACTTATTTTGGATACCTGCAACTTGGTTTACTTCAGCGCTTAATGAAGCTGTAAAGGATGGCATTTTAACCAACGAGTCTGGAGCAAAACTCATCATGGAGGTTCTATATTTTGACCACTGAACATTTATTCTTGACTGCATTTGAGGGGAATTTTACCACTATTTTTAAAATTGTAGGAATTTCTAGAATTTCGTGCAAGTTGTGGTGCCCTTTGGAGCTACAACTGGGTCAGCATCCCAATGATTTACACCCAAGTATAATTCAGCAAAAATTATACTGTAATAAACACTGTTTTCATCGTTCATCTAATCCTAATTCAAATTTTAGGTGTGCACGTTGTCCACCTATTCTTATTTCATTGCGTGTCTGATGGCTCGTCAGTACACGGGACCTAGTCGTCGTTCGTTGGAGGATATTGACATAGTCCTCCCTTTCGGTACAATCATGGAACTAATTTGTTACGTTGGTCTCCTTAAAGTTGCTGAACAGATCAAAAACCCTTTTGGAGACGCTGATGAGGATTTTGACCTTAACTTTCTCATTACTCGGCATCTCAGAGTTAGTTATCTCCAATTTTCTCTATATATATATAGAAATCATTTTCGTTTTCTTATTAAAATTTATTGTAACAGACGATTCATCTTGGACTCAATTTCGTTGGCGATGTTTGTCCACCAGGGATGGAGGAAAATAATTCAGAAAAAGACACTACCCAACCAATGGATAATTTGGTTCTCCTAATGCCAGGTCAAATTTCGCAAGATCGCCCGAAATCTTCTTCGACCCCTAAAACATTATAAATCAAAAAGTCTGAAAACATCTTTCTAAAAAATTTACAGACCATCAACAGCTTGCCCTAGAAAAGAGAAAAATGACAATCGTTATTTAGGGAAATAGATTCGTGCAAAAAAAATTGGACTTATATGTACATATATGAGCAACATTTTTTTAAGTTTGAAACTTTAAACCAATTTAACCTAGTTTTAACTTCTTCAAATTTGACTTTATCACTTTAAAAATACCATTAAAAAAGGGAAAAAACCTTCTTTTTGTTTTGTTTTTATTGTCAACTTGAAAGAATTGGAACGGTCTTAAACCATGGTATTCCATTACAATATTTCCTTAATTAGAAAAGTATGACTTAAAGTTTAAAAAATCGAAACCATCTAAAAATAAGCCTATCTCTCTGGGCAACCAATACCCGCTCGTATATTTAGAAGTTTTCGACACAGCAGCTTGGTCTGAAGCTTTTAGAAATTAACTGTCATTACTTCACTTAACGAAATAAAATCACAACATCCTTATTAATCATCTTCTTCGTCGTCGTCTTCTAGCTGGGATAGGTCAATGGGCTTCAAAATTAGACTAAGTGGGCGTCTAAGGATGGTTTAATTATTATTCAATTTTTTTCAGTTTAGTGTTTAGGGAAACCGCCATAAACGCCGTGTTAAACACGGCTCAAAAATTCGTAGAGTTTTAAGAGTTTAATAACTCTTAAATTAATTTTTTCTAAATAGTAAATTTTCGTGAAAGATATTAAAATTTTGAAACAATGTTTGTTTATACAAAAAGTACAGTCCCCTTCACAAGCATGTGAATGTGTTAAAATTGATAATAGTACCATCTGATAGTTGATTGCAATACAAGATGTAATTTCACTGACGATTTGATTGTTAGAGCAATTCAAATGAAAGCGGTATTTTTTTAATTTATAAAAACTTCCTTTTTTATGATAAGCTTGAAAGTTTTTTCAATCGACTATTTTGTAAGCAATTCAACAGAAAATGATTAGCAATTTCATTTAAAGAGTGAAACTATTCAGGTTACGTGAATAAATTATTGGACTTAAATTATTATTCTAAATAACGTAATATTTACTTCATTTTAACTATATAATTTCAATTTGATTTCATAATTTTCAGTTAGCAAATGAAAGCATGAGCAATGGGGAATATCCAACTTTGCATCAAGTTTTTCCATTTTTAAATCTGCATTTGGGTGATTTAAATAAATTTCTCTGGAAATATTCCGACGAAAAAAGTGCAATTGGGATAACCTCGAAAACGGGAATGCCGAAGAAATTGGAAAAGCTCTTTTTGCGGCTAAAAGCAAGCTCCTTAAATGTTACGATATTGCCAACTGTCATCAATTTATTCCGTTTCATCAGTTATGGATCCCCGTTTCAAATTAAACATTTTTCAGCAATCTGTTTGCCAAGACAATTGTTTTGCATATGAGGTAAGAAATATACGGAGAAATTCTAAACCGGAACCAGAAGAGAGTGCGACGACAACTCTTAAAAAGAGAGGCACCAGTATAGTGAAAAGACTACATCAGAAACTTCAGGAAACCCTTTAAATTAATTCACCAGCGCAAAGTAATGACGAGCTAGATATTTATTTTGCAGAAGATATCATTTATGAGTAGAAAAATGTCTGGTGGGAGGTAGAGCTTTTAATTTTTAATTGAATGCATTGATTGGATGAATTTCAAATTTTCAGGAGAACGAGAAAAGATTTCCAAATTTGGCATTAATGGCAAGAGATTTTGTGTCCGTCTCTACTACAAAATGTATCAGTGAGAGAAAAGTAACGAATAGGGCCGATCTAGAAACTGTTTAAATGTGGTTAGAATTAAAAGAAAATTTTACTTTTGGTGGGAATGAATTATTTGAGCACAATATATGACTGAAATCCAATAGTAAGTGAGACGACTAATACGCTTTAAGAAACCAAATTTTAGAAAAAATTGCCTGACGAAAATCTAGTACAAATCTACAAACATGATGAAAAGTAAATCAAATCACGAGTGGAATCCTTGGCTGGCTGCAGAACAGATATGAAAGGCGCAGTTGCCGAATATTTTGTTAACATTCTTAAATAGAGTCCTTCTCGTGAGGCTACAAGAGGCGAGAAGAAGCAATGCTGCTGGAGCAGCAATAGATCTGCACTGATCCGTAAAGATATATCAAAAATGGAATGCTGAAAATTTTGATCTTTTTCAATCCTGCGAGGACTGATGTAAATAAATGATGTACCCATTTCCCGAGCAGTTGAAACCAAAGATGCAAAGAAACTTTCTACTTCACGATCAGTACATTCATTTATAGAAATAATTAAGGAATGCGCAAAAAGTAAGATCCACCATAAGATGTGGATTGCACCCAACACTCATGTGTTGGTTGTGTTTAATTAGTGCTTCAACACACCTTCCTAAGTTGATTCGTCTTTTGAAAAAGAGCGAATTTCCGATGGACAACTTCGAAGAACTGGAGCAAATAAATAATTTTTTTTTATGTTAGAAACCTTAGAAATCTAAAAAAACAACCTTTGATTGGCATTATATTTCAGCAAATTTTCGATCGCTCTGAAAATGGGTCGCGCTCAACCGGTACACAATACCTCCCAAGCCGAGGGCAAAACATCCATGTCCAGATGTCCAAGAGCTTTCAGGGTGATATCAGAATGTGGATTTGCTTCATATTTGAACAGTATTTGAACCTAAATATAAATGAGATTTACAATTGAAAATAGTTTTGCAGCAAAACTACAAAAAAGGTAAAATTTACCGTCGAATCCACATTAGGAATCCATTCAGCAGTATATAGGTGATTGCCCCCAAAATATTTTAAGAGCAATATCCCTACATTTGGTGTCTTCTTTTAGGTTGATTGTGTCAACTTCCTAAATTGATTCGCCATCTTTTGGAAAAAAGGAAATTCGCGATGGACAGCTTCGACGAACTGTGGAGCCAATAAATATTTTTTTAATGTTAGAAAACTTAGAAATAAAACAAATAAACAAATCTATATGAATAGTGCCGTATTTCAGCAAGTTTTTGTATGCTGTTGTAATAAAGCCTGCGTTCCAGCAGTACACAATTTCTCCTAAGCCGATGGCAACAGTTCCCATTTGAAGAGTCCAATAGTTTTCAAAGCCATGTCAACGTGTTTATTCGCTTGAACTCGAACTTGCTTGTTAATGAAAATAAAGCCCGGAGAGAAATTGACGGTTAGAAATTTTTATTCCAACCAAAAAACTTAACAGACATTTTTCACAGGATTTTCCAAACAGGCCTTTTGGGCAACTGGGCTTTGGTACTTCTCGTTATCATCAAAGATTTACTACCTTTGACAATCTTAAAATCAAAAACAATTATTTTTTTTTTCAAACAATGAAATGCAATAATATTTTACCTGTCATGAGCACCATATTTCATCAAGTGATCTAAATCTCTCACCGCGTTGGGAGTTCTTAATGAACAACCTACGTGGAACAATTTTTTCCCAACCTGAAAATTATAAATCCAATTTAACTCTATACCATATAATTTAAAATGATTCAAGCGTATTTATCAGGTAAATATTCGAACAGCACTTCATCCTAGATATACGAAAGTTAAAAATGGGTCATTGGAATCATGGAGTGACATGGAGTGGCATCATGGAATCATGGAATGACCCAAATTAAACCGTACAATTGAAGTTGTCTGCCATTTTTCAAGATTATTTCAGCGTGTTTGTCCATAAATATTCCAACCGAATTTTAACCGAGATATGCGAGAATTTAAAATTTAAAAGCCTGGAGGTGATGGAATTTAGTAGAAATCTACCTGAGATTTCCCACTCAAGATAGAGAAGGAAGTCCTATCGATATCGAAGTCCTATAGAAAAGCAAACCGGCGAAACATATTGAACATCATGGAAGAGTTTGTCTTCATAAAAAAACTGCTTCAACAAAGCCCTGGAAAATGGAACCAAAACGTGAGCATCCTAAATAAAACTTTAAAAAATGTTAAAAAACTTACCCGTAAGATAATTCTCTAACATCAGTTTATTTCATGTTCAGATCCAAATTATGGACATTAAGGACAGCCGTATTTGCCATATTTATGGCAAAATGATTGGTTACAACTTGTATAATACAGCCTTAAAACTTTTTCTGTTTTCTTCTAATTTTAAACACGAGCTGTGTTCTTTTGAAAACATATCAAAATGTCTAGGAACTGCTTTAAGAGTTCTTAGATTTTTTTTCCTTCGGGAAAAATAAGAGAATCAGGAGTTTGAAATGCACTTTGAAGCTGGACTTGCTCCTTGATAGAATTCAATGCATCAATGATGAATGAGTGGGTTATAGTGTGATGATAACGAATTTATCGGGAAGAGGGTCAAATTTGATTTTTCGTTTTAAAGTTGGACCCTGGCTTTAAAACGATGCGGTACAGTAAAGGTTTAAAAAATGCAGTACAAATGTTTTAGAACCCTTAAACCCTTGACTTAAACCCTTGTTGCTGGAAAATTTGGATTTTAGTCAAAGTCAAACTTTCAACAACATTGGCGGTCGGGAAACAAAACCTAAATGCAAATATTCATCATCTTAACTGTAGAGCTCTTTAGATCTATGTGGATTAGGGGCATACAAGGAACTGAGGCCTGGCAATGAAAACAAAAGGTTGCTTCATTTATTTATTTTTTGGGGGGATCTAAAACTATTCCGATTAAGCTAATTTTTTGAGAATGAGTTCCTAATGTGCTTATCTACAATTCCTGAAAATGCCGTGCAGATATTCCAAGCCCTTCGGCTCATATGAATTAATTAATGCCATTTGTTTCTATTTTCACAATTTTTTGTCCCGCGGGAGAGGCAAACATTTTCTTAAAAATCTCATCTTTGGGGATATTTTTTTTCCCTGATAACGCACCTCGATCCAAAAGGCCGCGTGAAACAAAAAATATTCATGTAAAATGTAACACCTTAATGTGGATAACCTACTGGTCATCATTATTTCCATGTTGAAAGTAGCTGTGGTTTGGGATCAGCAGGGTAACGATCTAAATTTTGATCTGAATTCCTCGAGCTGCAATTTGTACAAGGATTATGGTTAAAGTGCTGTGAAGACACTTCAGTCAATATCGAATGGATTAAAAATTGTCAAATATTCATGAACAATTGGTATTGTGGGATCTATAGTGAAGATATTATCTGTTATTTTCACCCCACCCACGAATATTGTCTGATTATTTTTCTTTCTTATTTTTAAATTTTAGTTCCAATGTATATTACGACCACAACTAACGGTAACCGAGGTGGCAATGGCCAGTGAACAAGAAGACCTAATAGCAGTATTATGATTATTACCCGGTTACCAATATCCTGTTTATGTTCAAAAGATCTGGGGTAGGAGCACTAACATTTACGTTAAAAGACACAACACTTAAATTACGTGAAAAAACACATAAATAAAAAATATATATCTAAAGGAGAAAACGAAACCTGCTACCTTCGACACTGGCTACCTGGGGGTCGACACTGGTTACCCCGACACTGGCTACCACTTGTTTA
Source organism: Daphnia galeata (assembly GCA_030770115.1). Classification (NCBI taxonomy): domain Eukaryota; kingdom Metazoa; phylum Arthropoda; class Branchiopoda; order Diplostraca; family Daphniidae; genus Daphnia; species Daphnia galeata. The sequence goes on from CM061119.1 coordinate 8,758,802, forward strand.
CTACCCATTCCAAATAGCCCATTGCGAATAGCCTTCAGGCCATATTTTCTGTTGGTATCAAAATTATACGTGCCCAGACGAGAAAAAATTGGAAGAATTTTCCAGAATGTCCTTAGGCTTGCAATCGATCAATCATTACAGAGAAAAGACAAGCAAAAAAATTGGGTGTGAACTAAAAAAGTATTCCATTTTTCGTAATAAAAAATTATAGCAACAAATTGAAATTTCCTTTCTTCAGAGTGTTTGAAAGACACGGTAGGTGCCTGTGGTGGGTATAGTTTGTGTATTAAAAGCGGAAGATTTCTTAAACATATGCAAAGTAACTTACTAGACGGAAAATCCCTAAAGGTAATTGAGTTAATAAGTTGTAATCAGATAAATAACATTAAACGTAATGAACATACTATTTTTGGGGTTTTATTCTGGTATTCGGTGTATAGGTCTATGATAATTGATTATTGCAACAACACCAAGTTACCAATTTTCGATTGCAATTTCTAAGTTTTTCGTTCCTAGTTCGGCATTCAATTTTAACAATAAGGATGGCAGAAATACTTTCACTTCTACAACTATCCTTAATCGCTACCGTTGATTAATAGATATGCCGGAATTGGCTAGTCAATTGTAAATAATGTAATAGGTTTGGGCGCGGCGTGAAGCGCTTATTCTATTAACATGCAAATATAATAATTAATCAAGACAAGAATTATTCGTTTAATTACCGCATTTTATTTCTTAGAACGCACAGCTGAAGACACTTGAGGGAGATTGGAACAGTCTATTCGGGAGGTCTAGTCAATGGAAAAGTCTGGTCGATGAGGAGGATAGTTGGTGAACACAATGTAGATTAAAGTTGCGAGTCGTAGGGAAATGAAGTGAGAAAGGGTTGTTTGAAGAAAAGTGTAAGGAGGTCTTTACGAGAAAAAGAGAAGGTAACAAGTGCGCGTTTTTACTAGTTGCTAGTTCTATTTATTACATTTCAAAAGATGCTACTCGATGGGGGTTAAAGTTACCCAAGCGTCTACATGGGTCTACTAAAGTTCATTATTTGAAAGCATCTTTCTGACTTTCTTTGTCAACCTAACAAGGATGACCTTCTAGATATTTTTGCTAGGCCTGCTCTTATTTGAAATGAAAGTCGAGGGTAACAGCTTCGTATGGCAGTTTACTACTTGGGAGGCTGAGGGTGGCTGTGGCCTTGACTCCATTTACATAGCAAGGGGGACGTGAGTACGTCCGCTCTTTGTTACTAACTGGAATAAGGAGAATCCTTACATCACTCCCCCTCCCATTTTGTTGCGTCCCGCAACAATCACTCCCGGCTTTGGTATTTAGAACATCAATAAAATGTGATTCCGGCTCACGGCTAGAGACACCATTTGTGCTCTCTAGTTGATTCGTTTGCGGGCATTATTTTGGAAATCATTACTCGATTAGCCTTGATTGGTCGCCTTTTTCTGCTCATACTATTAACTGGTACTTCTTTTTTATTTTACTTATTAAATGTTACTTAGACAAGGTGAATGATAAACAAAATCCAATCGAAAGGAGTGTAAGAATTTTTTAGTGGGCAATCGTAAATGAGAGGGTTGTAGTTGGGAAACAAAAATGAACTGAATATAGAGGAAAGCATAAATGGAATATAATGGAGCTGATACGTTGCAAGCGTTAACAGAAATGTTGTAAGAAAATGTGGAACTAAAAAGTATTATTGGAAAAGGAATTGAATGAATACGACATAAAAGAGGGATAAAAAAAATGAAATTTGAGTTTTCGTGGTAAGGACCACTTATGCAAAATTATCTCGTGGTTTTTTCTTAAACTATTCTTGTTCTCTTCTTGGTCTTCTTGGAATGAACTCTTCATCTTCTTCTCTATTACGGGAAGCACGTTGCTGTCTCGGTTGCCGCCGCGGTGGACCTGTTGACCGCTCAGAGGCAGTGGGGCGGGACGGATATTGTGCTACTGTTGGTGTGATGATCTGGATCGGCGCTGGAGCTGCTTGGATGGTCGGTTGGGATTTTTTGAAACAGTTTAAATGGAGGACTTGGGATAGGATGGGAAAGATTTTGAGCAAGAGAGATCCGACTCCACAGAACCTTACTGCTATCACCGAAATCATTCCAAATCCTGATACGGCCCCGAAATTTTTTATCCAACCCCCCAGTTTTGCAACAAAACTAACGTGAGGTGCATCACTATGATGAATTAAGACGTTTGATGTCAACAGTTCTCGCGAGTTGTCAACTGCGTGGTGCTCGTGAATCGTTGCTAAAATGTCTGCCATCACTGATGAGTCACTGATTGGGCTATTTCCCATCGCCGTGTTCATCTGTAGAATGTTCTGTAATGAATTGTCAGCTTCGTATTTGTTTTTTCCGACTAGCTGTCTGCCTTGTACTGGAACTATCGGAAGTACTCGCACCCAATCTCCATTCTGGAATGCATGGGTTTTTCCATTAAAGTTGAGCGTACCAACCGTTGTATTTGGCGCTCATCACGATATTGTTATGAGTTGTTTTGCGATTTTCACATTGTAGACGCCTGACTTCTATTACTAGTTTGTTTGCCATGTCGACTGCCAAGTCTCTGGTATACTGAGTGTGTCCGGCCGCTGCAACTTCGGACGCTAACATAGAAGGGGCTTTTTCTTCTTTTGTTTTATTCTCTGTGGCATTTTTGTTGAAAAAACCATTAATTTCCTTTTGAAAGTTTTTGGCTGGGGAAATTGTTGTGGTTGTTGTTGTTGAATCGTTTTCAGACGTGTTTTTAGGGGTTGGAAGCATATGGAGTTGCACAATTATTTTTTCCATTCCATCTATGCTCAACAGGCCAGGTTTATTACAAAATTCTACAGGTTTGGAGGTATTGATCAGGTAGTCAGTTTGGCTGACTTTGTCTTGTAGTCTCTTGATATGTTTATCATTTGTCCCATATAAATATCCCTGGTTCATTGTTTTCCCCACTATTTTGAGCTCGCAAGGTTTTTTCTCCTTGTACGCGTCCTCCCAAATTAAAGTTTGGGAATTCATGGTAATTGAACCATTATAGGGGAAATCTAGGGTACCCAAAGGTGAATTGATCGTGCAATTGTCGCACTCACTTTCAAGTGCTACTTCTTCTATTTTACAATTAAGCATTACTTCTTTAACGTGCTTAAGCCATACTGGCTGAGCAGTAGGGTACATATCAAAGATAAATTTGTTTTTTCCCGCTTGGTGCATTATGTTATTCCCGCATTTCCTCATTTCTCTCATGTTTTCACATTCGGTTATGGTTGGCGTAACTGGACGTTTTGTTTGAGAGGGGTAATGCCAACCCATAAAGTCGGTATAAACCGCCTTATATGACTGCCACATACTGCACACATGCCCCGGGAATCTTTTCATTTCAGGTAAATGGGAATATAGGGTGAAATTTACAGGTGTTGGGTGGGATGGATCTTCCGATCCTAGCAGGCAATCTTCGTCGTCGAAGTCTAGAAATCCTTTCATTTCTGGATTACTACAGTTACATACTATGGCTGTGATGGCCAAAGCAGTCTGTATACCAGCTAGGAGGGCTACTATTAAACAACTGTAGAAATAATGCACGACATTACTTTTACTCTTATTTCTATGTTATTTTAAACAAATTGTTTTTTTTTTGTTTTCTTTTTTTTTTTTTTTTTTCACGACTTGGCAAATATATAGGATTTTTTTTCGGGAAAAAAAAACTTTGTTTATAATGTCAGTCTTTGGTCGATTCGAGATGTCTAACATTCTTCATGAAAACGAGTATTTATGGTAGCAATTTTTTATTTTTATTTTATTGTGAAAAAGTCCTATCTTCCGAACGCGTTATGCGATCGGCTTGAAATTACGCTTAATCGATCCGAAATCATGAAACACTACATCGTGAAAAACTACTTCGTTTCCCATCTATTTTGCCTAAATGTGAACCGTTCGTGAGATATTCGCGAAAAACGGTTTTTTACAAATTTTTTCGTGCAGTGGTGCAGACGACGTAATTCTTTGTTGACAAAAAAATACCTATCTCCCGCACGCGTGATGCGATCGGCTCGAAACCAATCTTATTCGGTCATAAATAACGAAAAACCACCCATAGGGTCGATTTCCAAATTATTTGGCCGAAATATAAGCCTTTTTGGAGATATTCACGAAAAACTAGACTTTTCCAATTTTGAATCTTATCTTTTTCAAAATACAAAATTTTTCTCGCTTTTTCGGTACGTTTTTGATAATCATTTAACAGGTTATTTTACCACCCTCAATATACAACACCCACATAAGAATTTAATAAAAAAATAACATAACATCTGGTAATGACCAGTTTTATCCTCGATTTTCACTACTACATTTAACCGTCGTCTGCCAATGCATCGACGTGTTGTTTTTCCGTGCTCCTAGTTTTGGACATTGTGTTTTCTTTCCTGGTTTGTTTAGAGCCGTTTTAGATTTTTCTCGCTTGCGAGTGAATCCGGCTCTGTTTTGTATAGATTTTACCAATTTTGGATATACTTTCTTGTTTGTTGTTTTTTTTCCACTGTGTATTTTATCAGTTTTTAATTTTTTGTTTTTGTTTTTTTGTTTCTCCCCTACTAGTAGGTTGTTCATCGTTCATCACAATAAGGAAGAACAGTGATGTAACCCTGTCAGTGGTAAGTTGCGAGATTCTTTTTAAAATTTTTTTAAAACAGGAAGTGTGTGGTATAAATTCCACCCCGTCCGGTCTGGTTATGAGCACAACTGTAAAAGGCTCGGTCCATTAGTTTTTATTGCTCTGAAAGAACTAAGATCTAATGTGATCTTGCTTCTCCTTCTTAAGCGAGTGGCAAGGCCATTGTTTATATCGTTCTTGGTCGTGGGCTTCCGCGGAAGTTAACTCAGAAGCCTTCTTTACAGATTGCAGAGACCTTGGGGGATATGAATACTGGTCACTCTGCTCACGCTTGGTTGGAGGGTGAGGGCACGTAAGATCATCGTAGTATTTCCTGACGCCGTGTTCGTCTTTCTTATTCCTTCCCATTGTCGAAAAGGATCTCCCACCATTAAGAAAAAAAAGACTGTCCGACTTGCTTGTCGGCAGATAGTTGGAGTCAGAGTGGTTGTTTTGATGAAGGCCCCGCAGTTTGGCTCGTTAGCCTCGCAGCAACCTGATTCATCAACCATTGCTGTTCAGCTTAGTATGTTTTTAGTACTGTCAGACCAAGGTGGGTCTGACAGATAAGTGGAGCCAGGGTATTTGGATACCGCTGTCCTCTTTAGAGTTTCCTTTTTAACGCTTTTTCTGGTCTGGCTGGGCCCACGGTTCGTTTTCGCCCGGGCTTCCTTCTGACCCGAGAACCGTGGTTCGGTTTCTACCCGGTTTTTTCTGACCCGAGAACCGTGGTTCGGTTTTACCCGGGCCGATGGCGCCCGGTTTTTTCTGACCCGTTTCTTTCTTTCTTTCTTTTCTTTTTTTTTGTTTTTGTTTTGTTTGATTTTTTGTTTTTTGTTTTTTTGTTTTTTTTGTTTTCTTTGTTTTTTATTTGTTTTATTTGTTTCCCTTTCATTCCGTTCATACAAAATATACCAACGACATACGAAGAAAACTAAACAGACATCGATTTTGATTTTGGTTTTCTTTTCCCTATTTCTTCTCTCCGTGTCTGGCGGCGTGCTGCTTCAATACTGCTTCTACGTAACAGTACGGCTTAGTTGGTGGCAGTTGCCTCTGAGCTGCAACCCAGCTCCAGTCGTAGTGGTTTCCCTCGCTGTTGTTGCGTGTGTCTGCCCGGTCAGCTTCCTCCGCCTGGATGTCTTTTTCTTGTCTTTCCTTCTTCTCCGTCTCGCTCAAGAGGTCAAACTTGTCCTCGTGTTCGAGACATGCCTCACGAACGGGGAATCCTGTTGCAAAGTTCTCTTGGCTGTTGTCTTCCATGTCTTCGTAAATTCGTTGTTTAGCCATGTCTAGTCTGAACTGGTAGTCACGTTGGCTACAGTCGCTACAGTTGTCAGTGTAAGCCATTTTGGAGTAACTTGAAGTAATGGTTCACTTGCTCTTCTTTCCGCTTGCTTAAATAGGTTTTTTTCTTTTCTAACGCTACTTTTTGTTGATCACCATCTTCTTATAACTAGTCTAAAATAAAATCTTTGAGCCTATCAGGAGGGCGCGTTGCTCTCCTTGACCTCCTTTTCCCTTCGTTTGCTCCCTCCTCTTGACTGTCTTTTGCTCTACATTCGCTTTTATTGCCGTTGACCGTTTCCTTATTTTGAGTGATGGCTGATGCCGATTCCACGTTTCGCAAGTTTACTTCGTCTTCCTTATCTTCTTGTTCCATTACTCTTCCTCCTTCTTCTTCTATGATATCTCCCTCTTCTTCTTCCATGTCATTTTCTTCTTCGTCTTCCCTGTCATTTTCTTCTTCTTCCTCCGTGTCATTTTCTTCTTCTTCTTCCATGTCATTTTCTTCGTCTCCTCCCGATTTATTTTTCTCTCTATTATTTGCTTCATTTTCTTCCGTGTCTTCTTCTCCTGGTCTCTCTACTCTTAATTTTAATTCTCTTAAGTCGTCGAAATCGACGCACTCCTCGTCCCGCCAGATCATGGATTCCGTCAGCGCTTTGAGTCGGTTGACATGGGTTAGTTGCGTTTTCCCTCCATTATATGAGCGAATTTCAACCGTGCTGTTGTCGTTCACCTTATATATCCGATATGGTCCTTGGTATCTTGGGTTAAGCTTTTTACTCGTTCCTAACTTTGTGACTTTTACGTCTAAAAGGACTCGATCTCCAACCCTAAAGTCACATTCTTCCGCCCTTTTGTCGTATTGTTTTTTCTGTTGCGTTCTTGCGTCCATTAGATTTTTCCTGGCTAGTGAAAATCCTTCTCTTAGGCGCTTCATCGTTTGACTCTTATAGTCTTGCGGGGTGATTAGCTCTGGTTCTGGAATTAGAAACCGGTCTATTACCATGCTAGGGTCTCTCGCCGTTATCAAAAAATAGGGACTCTCCATGGTTGAAGAGTGTACGGAGTTCCTGTAGGCTGAGGCCATTGGACCTAGGGCCTCCTCCCAGTTTTCAAAACCGTCATCTACATATTTTCTAATCATTTCAACTACCGTTTTGTTGAAGCGTTCCGTCATCCCATTCGACTGTGGGTGATACGCTGTAGTAGTTTTATGTTTAGTTTTTAATTCCTTACAAAGGCTATTGAATAGTCTTGAAGTAAAATTTGAACCTCTATCCGTAATTATAATTTTGGGGGGACCGTGATATAACACAATTCTATCCATTAGGGCCCGGCAAGTCGTTTCCGCTGTTTGATTTGGCAGCGCTACGACTTCGGTCCATTTTGAAAAAGCGTCAGTCATTACAAGGACGTATTTATTCCCACTCAAGGATTCGGGTTTTATGGGCCCTAGAAAATCCATCCCTATCACTTCGAATGGGGCGGTCGCTATTTCTAACGGGTGTAAGAAGGTTCTCTTTACCACTCGTCTTTGTAAAGCACAAGCTCCACACGACCGACAATATTTTTTAATGTCTTTCAGCATTTCTGGCCAATAGAACTTATCTCGTATTCGGAAATACGTTCGTAGAAATGCCAGATGTCCAGCTAAGATTGAGTCGTGGTATTCTCTAATTATGTTTTTCCTTAGTGAATATGGCACGACTGTCTGTTGTTGAATGAATCTTCTTCTTTTCTTGGAGGAGGGATGGAAATCTCTCCTCAAGACTCCACTTTTGATGTGGAATAATTCTATTTCTTTTACCCAGCTGGGGTATTTTTCCTCATCTAGCTCTGTCAAAGTACCTTCTGTTAGATAGTCAATAATTTTAGAGCAGGTTTCGTCTTTTCCTTGCTCCTCTATAATGTTGTCTGTAAAGTCCGTTCGTTCTTCTTCCGTTACGACTTGGATTCGGGAAAGGAAGTCGGCGTTTGCATGTTCTTTCCCCGGTTTATACGTAATTTTATATTTTAAGGACGATAGCTCAATCGCCCATCTACCTAGTCTGCTTTTCTCGTCCTTATGGGTTTCCAGCCATTGTAAGGGGCGATGGTCGCTAATTATTTCAAACTTCTCGTCTTGTAAATAATGGCGATATCTTTTTATCCCGTAGACGATAGCTAGAGCTTCTCGCTCGATAGCCGAGTAGTTTCTTTCTGCTGTATTCAAGTGTCTGCTTGAGTAGGCAATAACCACTTCTTTATCGTCTTGTATCTGGCTCAGTACAGCCCCAATCCCGTAATTACTGGCGTCCGTAAAGATTAGAAATTCTTTATCGAAATCAGGGAAGGCTACAATAGGTGGCGTGATAAGACATTCGCGAAGTGTCTCAAAAGCTTTCTGTTCTGCGTCTCCCCATTTCCAAGTATTTTTTTCGTCTTCCTCTGTCTTCTTCATTTTTTTACTTTTCTCATTTGCCTTATCTTTCTTTTTCTTTGTCAGCTCGATTAACGGATGAGCGATCTCAGCGAAATTTTTAATAAAGCGCCTGTAGTAGGAAGCGAGTCCCAAAAATGACTGTATTTCTACTATTGTTGTTGGTCTTTTATAATTTCTTAATTTTTCAATTTTCTCTGGGTCGGGTGTGATTCCTTTTGCTGAAATCACATGACCTAGATAATTAACTGATTCACACATGAACTTGCATTTCGAGAGGCCGAGTTTTAAGTCAGCTTCTTTCAAGAGGTTAAAGATACGTTCTAAATTTGCTAAGTGTTCTTCCCTTGTTTTGGCGAATACTATAATATCGTCCAAATAGACCAGGCATATTTTTCCGATTACTGAACGTAGTACATAGTTCATTAATCGTTGAAAGGTTCCTGGTGCATTGGTCAATCCAAACGATAGTCTATTCCACTCGTACAAGTTATTATCTACTATGAAAGCCGTCTTTTCTTTTGAACTATCATCCATTTCAATTTGCCAGTACCCTGACGCCAAGTCAAGAGTCGTAAAAAATTTTTGTCCATGAAGCAGATCCAAAACATCGTCTATTCTGGGCAAAGGGAATGAGTCTTTCTTTGTTATGTTATTTAGTTTTCTATAGTCCATGCACAGCCTTATTTTTCCTCCTTTCTTCTTTACTAATACTACTGGCGCCGCCCATGGAGACACGGACGGTCTTATGATTTTATTTACTAATAATTCTTGTATTATTCCATCCAATTCGTGTTTCTCATTTTGATGGATGCGATATGGGCGTAATCTAATGGGTCCTTGTCCTTCTGTGTTAATGTGGTGTTTTACTAGTCCTGTTTTTCCCAACTCTCCTGTTGATGTCGCAAATATTTCCTTCTTCCTTTCCAAAAAATTAATCATTTTACTTTTATCTACTTCTGATATGTCTGTTGACAAATTATTTTCAAAATCTAACGTACTAGGAGACAGTTCTTCTTCCGTACATGAATTGATATTAACTCTTTCTACTCTGGTACATTCTATGGTTCCAATTACTTCATATTTAGTGACGGTAATTGGTTTGCTTGTTTCGTTAACTATGGCTATTGTAAAAACTGGCTCATTACTTTTAGTGTTACTATTAATAAACGGATCTAATCTTAACCCACAGTTCAGTCCCGGTCCTCTTTTTAAAAATAACGCAAGATTGGGGGGAAGCTGAGCTCCGTTCCCTTCCGATTCAACGACAGTGGCACTATAGGGCATAATCGTGATCTTCTTTCCCGCAATGATGGTTGGCGTTTTAGTCTCCGGTGCTAAATCGCTCTTTACCCGGTAAATAGTTCTTTCGCTTCCATCAATAATAAATTTGTGTTCATATAGTGCATCTAAACCTAAGATGCAATCCTCGCTGATACCATCGACGACGATAAAGTCCTGCAGAAGATTATCGCCTAGAATAAGTATTTGTAAAGTCACTAGTCTTCTTGTATTAAGTCTGGTGTTTTCTACACCGTATAAATCGACCGGGGTTTCCTCTGTAAATTTTATTATTCCGTTTTTTATTTTATTGAATACTTCAGTCTTAATTAAACTTCTTCCGGCGCCACTGTCTAAAAGGCCCTTAAATTGAACGCCACCCACTTGCATTTGAAGTCGGGGAGCTTTATTTTTTCTGGTTTCTATTACTTGATTAACATTCTGTCGGAATTTCGGACAAGCCCCACCTTTTTGCCCAACGTTACAATTGGTGGTTTCTAGTTTCCCTGGTTCCAAGGATTTTGCTGGCCTGCATTTTGGATTTGAGGTCCGTTTTGCATGCCAGGATTGTACTGTGGAGCTGTACACTGTTGTGAGAAATGGCCAGCTCCTTTACATTTGAAGCATTTCGGGCCGTCTGGACCAAAAAAAACATCTTTCTGTATCATGGGTGGCATAGGCTCTACCTCCTGCCGCACAGTGCACACAATGTCTTTTTTCCCTTGATTGATATCCGTTCAACTGCTTACCCTGGTTATTATTAAAATATGGTGGAGTTTGCTGCGCCCCTTGATTATTTTTGTCCACGAACTGACTACTGTGGTTTGGTTGATACTGCATACCAGGTTTAATTTGATTAATTGCTTGTTTAACTTCTGTTGCCTGAATTTGAATATTTTTCATCAGTTTCTCATTCTCTCTCGACTGATGCATCATATCGCTGAGACATTTTTGATTAATTTTCATCATTTCCTTACATTCGTCTGATTCGCGTCTGTTTTCTACTAAGTGCGAGTTATTTGTTGTAGCTACCGCGTTTATAAATTCTTTATGTTTGTTTCCGGCCTTTTTTCTCTTTCATCTTTTGTTTCATTCTCTCTATTTCTATTTTTAATTCTGACATCTCGAGTTTGGTTTCCTTCAGTTCCTGGGCACTCGCATTAATGGAAACTGCGTTTACAAACTCTACTTGTCTTTTCTCCAGTTTGACTTCATTCAGTATAGCTGCGCACCTTTCGGTGGCTTTTATTAGATCGTCTAAAGTTTTAAATTCTTTAAAACGCATTCGTTCGCGAAGGTTTGCCTTTAGCCCTCCCAGAAACCCGTCCATTAACATTCTTTCCTGTAACCGCATGTCTGTCGGTGTACCCTCTTCCTTTGGATATGCGAACGAGTAAAGTTTCTGTAATCGACAAGCGTAGTCTCTGATAGATTTCCCTGAATTACGGATGCAGTTTTTGAATTCTGTAAAATACATCCCCCTGTTTTCCCCTCCATGGAAACGCTCGTGGAGATTCTGTTTAATTTTGCTGAAAGACTTTGCTTCCCTTGGATAATTAAGTTGGAAGGTTGTAATACAATCTCCTGCAGATCCAAAAAGCTTTGAGGCTAACAGCTTTATTTTTCTCCCCTCTTCAAACTCTGACGTGTCAACTACCCTTTCGAAATGCTGTATCCAGTCCTCAAATTTCGTTGACCCCATTCCATTGAAGGCGGGTACTTGAGCTAGGAGACTTATAGTTTGCTGTTGTTGATTTTGTAATAACTTTTGACTATTATAATAAGTTGGGCTTGATTTCGTCGAAAAGTTGACCTGCTTTCCACCGACATTTGTTGCCTGCGGAACGCTAGTGCCTGGCATCACTTTTGATGACGCTAAGACGGCTTTTGCTCCTGCTGCGGCGTCTTCACGTGACACCCCAGTTTCCCGGAGGCATTTGTACAACACCTCGTAGGATTTTGGTTGCGACATTGCTGGTGGATGTGGAATTGACGCTTTTTGCGTTGTCAATGTAAGTGGAGGGGCTGGCTGAGTATTCGCTTGGCTAACAGGGTTTGGTTTATTTACTTGGGAGGGCCCGGGTTGATCGTCTACTTGTTGTTTTGGAAAAGAGGTGGATTCTCCTTTTGCTGGTTGCAATGGATTTGTATATAAATTTTGATTCCTGCTAATGGGTGTGGAGGAATATTTGAAAGTGGGAGAATTTTGTTTAGTATCCGTCGGTTTTACTTCTTGCTTTCTCTTTAAATCGTTTTCAACCCGGTCTTCTATATTTTTATTGTTCTCCTCTGCTTCTGACTCGAGCTCTGATTTGGAGCTTTCAAATTCTTCGTCCCCTGACTCTGGATCACCCCCGATATTGAGATAAGTATCTTCGACTGGATCGCTTTCTACTGTTTTTTTTTGTTGATTAGCCTGTTCCTTTAGTCGCTCGCTTGCTCTACTTGGAGGTTGACCTTTGATGTGGACGCTGCGTTTTCGTTTTAATTGAATATCGGGATTTGTTTGTCTAAGCAACTCGTCTGAAGTTGGTTCGACGACTTCCTTAACCGCGGACAGATCAGGGTAAATACGAGGTTGCTCAACCGGTGTTCTTGGCAGTGTCTTTCCCACTTGGGTTGACCAGTCGTCTTTCCGCCAAGTGGAAGATTCACCAATTAAGTTACGAAGTGGTCGGGATTCTGTATTGAGTAAACTTTTTCCTTTAGCTGCAATTCTCTTACGAGTTTCCTCAAATGAGAGGTTCTTTTCTGCCTCTTCTTCGTCGTTTTCTTCCAAATCGTCTTCGTAATCTTCCTCTTCGTCAAAAGGCTCTTCTTCCATCGGCTGTGGCTCTTCAACCACTTTCGGGGAAAATTTTCGAATCGACCTACTTAGCTTGCTTAAAAAACTCGTCCCACGAACTTTCTCTTTTTTGGCTCCACTTAATGGGGTGTCCATTCGTAGTCGTTTTCGGTTAGGTGGGCTACGATGTGTACTCATTCAAGCCAGAGTGATACGCGTCACAAAATTATAATGTAACAAGTTAACAACTTAGGCGTGTAGTGATGGAAATTTCAGAATTATGGATGAATTCATCAATTGTTGTCAAGTGGTAGCAACCCAATCAAAGGATTTTAACTTTCCAGTCAGTCAATAACTATCAATCGACGATATTCTAGATAAAAAGATATGGCAGGGCAGTCTGTCCAAAAACAACTTCTATAAAACTTATTTTAAATTTTGGCAGAGCTGGCTGCGCCAACAAAACTGCTATTCCAGTTTATATATAAAAAAGGCAGAGCAGGCTGTCGAAAAACAACTGCAATACAATTTATTTCAAAAAATGGCAGAGCTGGCTGCGCCAACAAAACTGCTATACCATATGTGTGTTTTGCACATTATTTCCCACTTTTTTGGAGGGATTTAAATTTTTTCTGCTTTTTGTTTTAACATAGTCAAAAAAAAAGAGTGTGATTGATCTTTGTATATTTTCTGAAAGCCAGCATAATATACTTGAATCAATCCCTAACCAACAGACAAGATTTACGCCGTGTAACTACGATCGCTTAATCTTTCGAAAGTTGCTTCGAATGACACAGGAGGCCTGCTCATTCGGTACCCACCACACGAGGGTTCTGGGACCAAAAATACATAAACGGCAATGGCTGTGAATTTTTACATCCAATTTCTTGGAGACCGCACCTGCGCGCGATACAATTTTTATGCAATAAGAGAAGGGAAAGGCACACGAGGACGATAGATCGCTGCCACCAATGTAATAGGTTTGGGCGCGGCGTGAAGCGCTTATTCTATTAACATGCAAATATAATAATTAATCAAGACAAGAATTATTCGTTTAATTACCGCATTTTATTTCTTAGAACGCACAGCTGAAGACACTTGAGGGAGATTGGAACAGTCTATTCGGGAGGTCTAGTCAATGGAAAAGTCTGGTCGATGAGGAGGATAGTTGGTGAACACAATGTAGATTAAAGTTGCGAGTCGTAGGGAAATGAAGTGAGAAAGGGTTGTTTGAAGAAAAGTGTAAGGAGGTCTTTACGAGAAAAAGAGAAGGTAACAAGTGCGCGTTTTTACTAGTTGCTAGTTCTATTTATTACATTTCAAAAGATGCTACTCGATGGGGGTTAAAGTTACCCAAGCGTCTACATGGGTCTACTAAAGTTCATTATTTGAAAGCATCTTTCTGACTTTCTTTGTCAACCTAACAAGGATGACCTTCTAGATATTTTTGCTAGGCCTGCTCTTATTTGAAATGAAAGTCGAGGGTAACAGCTTCGTATGGCAGTTTACTACTTGGGAGGCTGAGGGTGGCTGTGGCCTTGACTCCATTTACATAGCAAGGGGGACGTGAGTACGTCCGCTCTTTGTTACTAACTGGAATAAGGAGAATCCTTACAATAATCTGCTTCCAGGCGGGATCTGAAGAATCGAATTATTGGGTAGGTTTGTTGTGGAGCGATGGATACAATTGATCAAATAGGATTTCAAACTCGATTTTTAGATTTGAAATTGGATCCTGGCTTTTGGTGTATAGGTTTAAAAAACAGTCGAAATTTCGTGGAAAACTTCGCTATCCTGAAAAACTGTTCCATCGATGGGATCGTTGGTTTTTTCATTTTTGTATGACCTTGGTATAACAGATGGATTCAATGTTGGTGTTGGGAAGAAACATAACATGTGGCCCGCTGATAGGTGCCACATGATTGAAGTTCCCAGACATGACACGGCTCATCTCCAGCCACACAACCCCTCAACTGCGATGAATTTCTGATCCACCGGACCAGACTTGGACTGTTTGACCTTCACAGAGCTTCAGGGTACCAGCTGAGCAACATAAGCTGTCGGCGCTGTGGCTGCGTGATAGAGATTACCGCAAACGTCCTCAATGCCTCGGGTAACATGACAGAAAGGCATAACGGGGTGCTGGCCCGCCTAGTCAAATCCGTCTTGAAGGCCGAACACACTTCTAGAATTAACCGCATTTTGGGCGAAAGTTGCCTACGCCCAGATTTGGTCATGACCTACACGTTTCTCATTTGACTTTCCGGACAACATTGGAGTGGCCCATAGCGCAAACTGTTTTTCGTCGTGGGCTCTCTCCAGTCATGGTTCACGTCCAACGGACATATCGTGAACATCCTAGGCATAACTCATAGTTTCTAGAACAACTTCAGGCGTGACATCCGACTAATGGCCATACGGGGATTGGACTATCCATTGCCAAGAAGCACATCAGCTCGCAGAAGGACACCTAAGGTCCTTTAGGCCAGAGTAATCTACCACTTGCGCCCCCTCCAAGTGGGTCCCATCCAGGGACCGCAAACGTTATTTTTTGCGTTATTGTTAGCGATAACGTTATTCACTCAAACTTTTTTTTTCGTTTTTCGTTATTGTAACGTTACTGGGAACGAATGTAACGAAAATTAACGTTAAATAAATCGATAAAATGCAAATATTTTTAATGAACGATAATTTTATTCTATTGTTCAAATAGCTTGTTGCATCTTACTAATAAAATATCCTAATAAATATAACTAGAGAATCCGCGCTCCACACTAACTTGAGTAGCAGGAACGGCAAGAATAACTTCTGATAGCTGAAAGAGTTGAGGGTGGAGTTCTTTTACACTTTTCCACCATTGCAAAATATCAGTGTCATGCCATAGTCTTTTAATTTAATCAAACTCGTCTATAATACGATGTATAAGGACCTCTTGAACAGTCGTATCATTTTCATTAGCATCATTTTTTTGGAGAAATAACTCCAATGCGTCTTTTTCTATATCGGAACTAGCGGAAGGGAGAGGTTGATTGGCTACGTTTTTATCTGATTCAGGGTTTAATTTTTGGAGCAAGTTCCAGGTAGCCAACAAATACTCTTTTACCTTATGCTTATCTTCAGAAGAGAGAAGGGCCTATTACAAACAATACAGGTAAAAATATTGACCAGCAGATTAAATAAGTAACATTTACCTGAAAGCGAGGATCAAGATTTAAACCAGCGTGAAACAAGTTATTTTCAAACAAGTTTTTTTCTCCATTTTTCATCATTTCTAAAAACCTGTTTGAAAAAGCGGTCTTGATTTCAGCGATGGATAGTTTCCACTTGATCCATGCCTTAAAGAAATCACCAAGGACCAGCTACTCTTTTTGGAGAACTTGCGATGTTATGTTAGTCGGACCGAGGACTTTTGTCAACTCGGCGATGCCGTCCCATTGAGTTTCACTGAGAGTTAGTTCTTTATTTGCAAAAGCCATTTCTTCGATGAATTTCTTCAACTCAAGCAAACGCAATAGCATTTTGAAAGTAGAGTTCGCTCTATTTTTTAAAAAGAATTTTATTAATGCCTCTGGCAAGGATCGATCTCGAGTGTACATAATTTGAAGCGCACTGCGCTAACCGTTAAGTCATAGTGGGTCCTAAAATGTACCTTGTTTTACAGTATAAGATGGGTTTCTTTCTCTTCCCCCCTACGTAACAAAATCATGAAGGTCTGATTCTTCAAGATTTTCATTACCTCTCTTGCTCGGTTGATGAGTCTGTCTACTGGCGCTAGTTTCAGGGCATCCAGAACTGCCAGCTGAAGAGTATGGGCCACACAACGAAAACCTTCGACATCTTGATTCTTCAATGCTTCTTTTTTTTTGACGAATTCTTCATCTTGTAGCATTTCTTGAATATTTTCATTTTCGGAAAACTCTCCTTCCTCATATTCATTATTATTAAATTCATCTTCATTTCCATCGGTGTTTTTTTTTATGGAAGCTATCGCAGTCAACATGTTACTTCCGTTGTCAGTTGTAACACTTCGAATCTGGTCTCTCGTTATTCCATAACTCGCCAGTATTTCCATGACAATATCTTTTAAATTCTGGCCGGTATGGCTGACATATATTTCCCTCATTCCCAAATTCCGCAAGATAAGTCTCCCATCTTGAATAAATTGAACATTAAGGCCAAGCATTGATCTGTCTAGTTGAGTGCAGCAATCAAATTTTATAGAGAGAAGTTTGCCTTTTAATAACGTCTAAATTTCTTTTCTTCGCATTTTGGCATAAGTTTCCGTCAAGTCTCTTATATTTTTAGAATTAATGGCAGCATTTTTATCGATAGCTTTAATGATTGGGATCAATTATCATCTGACAGCCTTCATCTTCCATCATTTCAAATGGTCGACCATTTACCGCCACTAAGTTTATGCATGTTTCGATTAAAGTGTGCTTATCCATTTTTATCTTGATTTTTCCACCTTTAACCGCATTTCCGTCTCTTCTACTCTTTCGTGATGCCTTTTCTCTTTGTATATTGATATAAGTTTCCTTGTGACTCGATTTAATGTGTTTTTCTAAGTTACCAGCAGCGTGCTTTTTTTCGAGGTATAGCTACATTCCCCAATTTTACAAGTATTCTTTCTAGTAGCCGGTCGAATTCAAAATATTTATAACTTGGATTACTTGTTTTTTTTCCCATTATAGCTTAGTAATATTTATAAAAAATATCGGGGTAGAATAATAATAATAAGGGAAATAACTTTTTTGAATTTGTACCTAGTAGTCTGGAGAATTTTGAAATATAGCCAAAAACAACACTTTAAAACACTCAAAATGGGACTAGAATAAACTTTAAATGAACAGAGATATGGCGATTTCTCAAAATTCTAACCATTCCCTTTATTTACATCCGATTGGGGATTACGTCAAAGAAAGCTCAATACATCAACAAGCCCTGCCGCCCCTGATGATTAGATCTACCGTTATGCAGCCGACCATTTGAGGCCCAACATAGCATCCAATTCACGTTCATCAGTGAAGACACAGCTTGAATCCTACACCGGGAAGTCTTTAGATTGGTTCGAGTGGATTGATTTGTTCAGGCGCTCTCGCATATATGATACAGGAAAATCCCCTGGTGAGAAGCTGGCCATCTTCAAGAGGCATTTAGAAGGAGACTTTGCCGGCCTAGTACATGGTCTAGGAGGAGAAGAGACGGGTATATTGAAGCATTGGTCCGACTTAAACAGTACTGTGGTCTTGGATATGTAATGAGAGCCGCACATCTTCAAGCTATTGAGAAAGTGGAATTAAAGAATGATCCTGCCACTTTCAAATGTTTTGCAGAGAAGATAATGACGCATTTATTTGATCTCAGCTGGATTGTTGCATCCTCGATGCCTGATTTAACTGAGAAGATCAGCCTTAAAATTACAACTGCAAGATCGGCTTGCGTGGAACGACGAAAGACAAAGAGGATTGGAAACAAGAAGTTTCGACGTTTTCGTATCCTGGCATTGCAGCAGAGCAGCCGTTTACCAGAATGGATACATTATCGCTGCTGAACAGCTCCACACCCAAATATGAAAATCGTCCACAGGCTTGAACTCATCAAGATTCCACGCCGAAAAATGTTCACTTCCGATCTCTCTGTTTTAAATGCAAAGGTGATCACAAGTTAGATCACTGCTCTAAATTCAAATATTTAGTTGTAGTTTATAGAGTCGCCTTCTGTGCAAGGCACCTACTGTGTTTTGGTTGTCTTGGTGCCAAACATTTCGTCCGGTTCTGTAATAAAAAGAAACCATGCAAGGTTGCCGGTTGCCATTTACATCATCACGAATTACTCCATGATCTAGCAAAAACAGCCAATCACGTACTGGCAGAGTCTTCAAGGACAGAAACAGCACGAATAGGAAACCCAATCTCTCAACGCGTTGCCATGGGGATGGGGCGTCTAAAGATCTTGGATGGTGACGGAAATGCAGTATGGGCCAATTCTCTACATTAATGACAAGATTTTCGGCGTTAATCAGATCCTGATAGTAGAAGGAGCAGGCGGGGTCGTGACGAGGTATCGAAACAAAAGTGTGAATTTCAAGACTCTGGAGAAATTTTGGATGTCTGTGGCCCTACTCTACCTTCTACTGTAGCAATCACCACTCCTGTGACGGATTTGGGAGTTCTCAACAACCGGTCTCATTTTGCTGACCTTCTGATTGGGAAGACTGGTGGGAGAGTCGATATTCTTATCGGCCAAGACTTAATCATCTTACCGTATCACTTGAATCCAGAAATCGGGCTTTTACTGATGCTCAGGTAGGAGAGGAAGCTGTCAACATTGTGAAAAAGAGGATGTATGTTGATGACTATCTGGGGTCCGCAAGAAGCGTTGACGAAGGATGAAGGAAGCGTCTATCGTCAGAAAGGCTCTCGCCGACACTGATTTGCATTTTCAAGATTGAATAAGATTCGTATTTACTTGAGATGTGTAAGTGCCATTGGGAAGTTCTAAATGAAATTCTCCAACGTAACGGCAAAGCCCTCAGCTTCTACATTCTCAAAAAAATTATTGGGCGTTTTTGTTCTAAAACAACAGACGATCAGAATGCGTTCCCTCCATAAATTTTGCACAATTTTTTCAGACGCGTAGTCGGCTCGTGCCATGTGCCGCGTGTGGTGATCTTTGCACGTGCTTCTTACCTTACAAAAATGGTGAAAGCGAAGTTGAATTTAAAAAAAAACAACCATATTTTAGTGAGCGTAAATGATGAGAATAAGTGGATGAATTCAGCAATGGAAAAAGACGTCATGCAGAAAATCTCCAAAAAGTGGTAGGAGATTCGTTTGCTAGTCGAGACGAAAAGACATTTGATACACAGGAATTCAATGAGATAGCAGATTTCATACTTCAACATTTTAGATTTCCCAACTCAAAGCAAGCAAATTTTCGAGAAATTCTAAAGAACGTTTTGCTAGTATGTGATATTTAATTTTTAATTTTTGTGCTAATTTTAATTTTTAAAACAATTCAGAACCTTTCAGATTCTGCAAAAAGAAAGTTTTTTAATTGTAACTTCGCTAAATGTGTGTATTAAAAGAAAAAAAATTAAATTGAGAATACAATTATTTATTTACTGATTGAAATTCGTGAATTGACTTTAACTTTTATGTTTTAAGGGTAAACTAAAGAAAAACACTTTTGAATTCTACAACTTTTTTACAAAGGTATGAATTGATTATATTCCTTAAATAAATTCATTTATATTTAAAATATATTTTGAAACATCGTTTTGCTAAGGATCAACAAATTAAAATGATCAATCTTATTCCCCCTTTCACACGCACTTTTCTTTCTAATTTTGAGTTTACTGTTGATTGGGGTGAAGAAGTTGATGATCGTTTCGCTTTTTTTAGCCTACTGCCCAACAATTTGATGTTTTGGAACAAAAAGGATCAGAAAAAGAATACACAGTTAACAACAAGAAATCGGAGCTCTCCAAAAGAAAACTTGTCATCCAACCCAAAATTTCAGCTTGTTCCTCCAAATGTCCCACCAAAATAACACTTGCAAATCCCACTTCTCCAGATGCTACTCAACAGCCACCAAATGATGCATCTCCTATTCGTTGTTGGTGCCCCGAAAAGTACTCTGCTGCACGTAATTTTGTAACCTGCGCGCATCCCATATTCAAAATCTTGGCCAACCTTATCTATACTGTTCACGCAAGGCTTTAAAGCCAGTTGGTGTTTCAATAGCTCGTTAAATGGAAAATATCTTGCAGATTATAAAAAGCTTACAATTCTACCAACTGCAAGAATAAGAAATTTCAGTCCCATAAGAGAGTAGCGCATTGAGAATCTTTAGGTGAAAGAAGACATTTTAGTAGTAATAGCGGTCGTGGGCTCCTTACAAAGTTCATAGAGTCAAAACAAATACCCATAGACAAATCTTTATCGGTGTGGGTTTGCTTCGGTTGCGACAGGAACAAGTTTACCACCCTGAGCTTTTTCAGGTAAATTAATTTATTTACGTAGAAAAATGCAATTGTATTTTAAGTATTCCAACTTGTTTTGCTTCTTTCTTTGAATAGGATGAAGCTGCAATTTAAGGACATGTTCGAAATGATCGCAACGAAAGAAGAGGGATCACCTTTTAGGAGGACACTTGTATTGTCTTTCTGCCCTCAAAGACAGCAGCTGCAGCCTGGGCTTAATTGTGGCAATCGCATCTCTGGTAAGAAGTTTAAGTTACAATGTTATGTTGTTGACTGAAATTATATTTCTTATTTTAGAAACTACTAAGCGTCTCGGAGATTTAAGATTGAATTTGCTAACTCAATGTGTCGAATATGATTACGAAAATGGGCCGGATCCTACCAAAATAGCTACTTGCGTTCTGAAGCTTAATGCCCAATTGGGTGGCGTCAATGCAGCATTATCATTTGAATTCTCGTAAGATTTTATTCCTGTGGCTGTGGGCTAAAGACAATACTTTAGAATTCTCATTTGTTTCTTTTCTGCAACACGTTACACGATGAACCTGGAAAGAATTTGACTTCTTTTTTTTTGTTTACGCCGTTGGGGTAATGGGGTCCACACCCAAGGAACAATGGCATTCTGAACTGAACCTAATTAGTACGACTAATTACTCTCCTCTCAACTGAAATGCATCAGACTCGTATTTTATGTTTTTACTGTTGTTAAGAAAGTTGAACGTGTTTTTGTTTGATTTAATTCCAGAATCCTTTAAAATGCCGGAGGTGAAATGCTTCGTAGAGGGATGTCCAGCTAAAACCAAAAAAAGATGTGATATGCTTTTGCACATTGATGCCTGCCATCAAATTATAGGGTATGGTTTATAGTAGGCCTACAGTCAATCTGACAGAAAAAAGCATCAAAAAAAGCTAATGTTTAGGGTCTCCTAAAAATTAGCTTTTTTTTATATAAGAATTTTGAAATTAACACACGTAGTTTCAGGGGCCGTTCACATACTACGTATAGTGGGATTTTGGCGGATTTTTACTCCCCTCCTTCCCCCTTGTAGTAGATTGAAGTGTTCGGGCTGACTCCCCCCCTTGAAATTACGTAGTAGTTCGCTCGACCCCTCCTAAAAATATAGGCCTTTATATATTTCGAAACTCAATTATTTTATTTCTGTATTAAAGAAGTAAGCATTCTTTGTATCATTTTTGGCAGAGACATATTGAAAATCAACGATGCAAAGTATTTTTCTGGTTAGGAAAAACAAAATTTTTTAAAAAATTGGAAAATCTTGAAAATTTGTTTCTACTACGTATCAAATCCCCCCCCCCTTCCCCCGTAGTATTTTGAAGTAATTTGTCTGACCCCCTCCCCCCCCCCCCCTAAGCCCACTACGTAGTATGTGAACGACCCCTCAAATTTGATGTTTTTTTTCACATTGACTGTACTATTATTGGGTAGGATTAAATATTTTTTAAATAATAAAAAATTTTTTTTTTTTTACATTTAATGCAGTATGTCGGAAATGTCTACCAACAGTAGATTCAATATATCAAATAATGAGCAAAAAAAAATTCCACGATGATAATAAATGCAGGGACCTATGTCCAATATGCAACAAGGCCAAAGCCAAACTAGGAATCCATATGGAGACAGCACATAGAAAAAAAAGTAATTTTAAATTTCGTAACATAGATGATCTTATTTGCCATAAAAAAAATTTACTTATATTGACCTTATTTGTGGTGAAAAGTATACTTTCCACCTTTTATGGAATATCTAACACCAGAAGAATCTCTGTACCTTCGTCAACAGCTACCTATTCAGATTGGCCACATAAATTTAGAACACTTGAAAATGGCTTATCGTTTTGTTAAAGAACAAATAATTTCAATAAATTAAGACCCCTGCAATTCATAAGTTGTGTCAAAATAAAATAAACCTCAAAAACTGTAATGACAAGCAAGGCTGTAATGATAAGCTGAGCTGTAATTATGATTGCGTACAAATAATTCAAAAGAAACTGTTGTGACAAAGCAGTGAATAGAAAACCAATAACTCGACTGTGATAAAGCAGTGAAAAACCAAGGAAAAGAGATTGCTCTGCAAGTAATTGAGATCAAACTACTTTTTCAAGCAGTTGTGGGAGAGACGACTGAACAGCGTGGTGTCAGCAGACAAGTGAGAGTGAGGAGAGGAGGCAGAGGAGAGAGAGCTATATTAGCAGGCCAGGGCGTCTCTCTGATGTGGCTTTCTGCCACCTGTTGGTTTGTATTTTGGTACCACATTCGACATAGAAAAAACAAAGAGCGCACCTAGCGGGGAGATGCGGTGAGCCCATTTGCGTATCATGCAGTGAGCCGCATCTCACCGCTAGATGCGCTCTTTGCCGGAATCGTTGATAGAAGGGGATGGGGGGAAAAGTTGACACTAAGGGGGGTATAGCTTGTCGATCGGCATAGTAGTTAAGTAGGCCATGGTCGCAGTCTCACCATGCTGAGTTGCGACAACAACGCTCTTGGTGGCAATTGTTGTAAACTTACTTTTACAAGGGCCAAATCCTAGACTAAGTTTAAGTATAGACCTTATTCCGATCAAAATGTCTGCATGGTGTATTAGTATGGTGGGGGAACTTATGGTTGGAATCGGCTATCTCGGCTGAAGCCAGTGGTCACCTATCATCAACGCTGCCTGGTGGACAATTGGGTGAACTATGAGCTATAAACGGTTCGAAAATTTTCTAAGTCCGATTGCACTTTGCTTATGTACTTATAAAGCTATAAAATCGTAAAAAATGAGTCAATAACAGTAATTAAGTATTATTTTTCCAGCTTTAATTATTTTAAAATTAATAGAAAAAAATATGAAAAAATTAGTGACGATTACAGGAATCGAACCTTATCCTCTAGAGTCGTAGCTCATTCCTCTATCCACTACGACAACCTATTGATATCTACTCTTTAAAAAGTTAAATATATATACTATTTTACAGACGAATTTCTATATTATGAAAGAATTTAGTATATTGGTTTATAGAGGGCACTGACGATAGGAGACCAGCCCCAAAAAGCCACGCCACTTGTCCGGAAACTGGCTTCATTCGAGATAGCCGATTCCAACCATAAGTTCCCCCACCATACTAATACACCATGATGTCTGCGTCAAGCCAACCCCTCTAGCGGCGAATCACAGTGTGAAGGGGTGCCGTGAACAGCCGCTTCTTTTTTTGCTTGGCCCATGTGGTTACTCTATTATATTGGCTTTAGTTTTAACGGTAGCAGACGACTACCACATTTTTTTCAAAAGTATTCCTGTATTCTGTCAATTGTTGGATTACACAATTATGGTGTTATTATGAATACTGATACAAGTATTTGTAATTTAAGGCTCTCTAAATTTGCTGAGGGTTTAATCCCAGAGGAAAAGAATATGTATTGCGCAAAATTAAAAGAATTGGGGTGTGTTGACCCTCTTACAATTTCCCTATCAGTGTACAAGAGTGGAAAAAAAGTGAAAGAAGTGCTTCCTCCTATAATAGATAATCATTTAGTTCTATATTTAGTTATAGAACGAAATGGCAGTAATGGTGACAAATATGAGGCATACAAAAAAAAATGTGGTAGTCGTCTGCTACCGTTAAAACCATGGTTGTTGATATAATGGTTCCCACTGTCTGTGTTATAAGGTCCCATAAGGCAGCTGATTTATTTGTGATCTTTGGTTACTGCGACAGCCCCGCGACCTGGTGTTGGAAGGGTGGAAGCTTACACTGAAACAACACAGAAATTTTCTAAGTCCCTCGTATGGCTCGTAAACAAAACAAAGTTGTAGGACTATGATGATAAACATGCGTAAAACAGATTGATTTATGATTTCTAATTAACTGATTTCAGATGAAAAAAAAATAAACTTAATATTACTAATGTTTATATGGGACAAAATAAAGTCTATCCTAGCCTGGAATCGAACTACGGAACCCGTGAACACCAGTTAGACGTCTTAACCACTGTACCATGAATGCATTAGAAGTATCGGAAAAACATTGATAGCAAATGTTGCCTATGTGTTAAATCTCGTATGGACATGGAATTATTGTTGTAAGTTAGAGATTGTCTGGGCAGATGGCAGCACTTTCGTAGTAACCATGCCCTGAGGGAAGATCATTGACGGAGAACTTTCAATTTTTTTCTTATGGGACCTTACAACACAGACAGTGGGAACCATTATATCAACAACCATGGTTAAAACTAAAGCCAATATAATAGAGTAACCACATGGGCCAAGCAAAAAAAGAAGCGGCTGTTCACGGCACCCCTTCACACTGTGATTCGCCGCTAGAGGGGTTGGCTTGACGCAGACATTTTGATCGGAATAAGGTCTATAAATAACTTTTAAAAAAGTCCCATTAACACCATAATAAAAGTATAGATTCTTATACGCTAGGATGTTCTTAATTTTTTAAGAACAATAGACAAAATTTAGGTCCTTTAGATTATAACTTATTGTAACTTTACTTAGGGCCTGTCGGGCATAAGATCCCGTGTTAAACATTTTTTTCGACGTGGTAAAATTTTACGAAAGGTAACAACTTGTAAAATCCACAACTAGGCTACAATACCATCTTCAGAAAACGTTCATATTTGGTGATATGATGTAGCATCATGACATTTTTTTATTTTTAAAATTTAAAATTCGGTGTTAAATTAATAGTTTACTGAAATTTTTGAATTAAATTCGATTTTTTAAATAGTAAATATAATTATTTCCGCGGAAGGTTTTGAAAAATGATTTATTAGCTTGATAGTAATACAATTCATTTAAAAAATCAATTCTTGCAATTTTTTTTAGGTTAAGATAGCCTTTTGGCATAACTTTACTCCACTATAATCACTGAGAACGTTTTCATACAAAATCAACATGAAAAATTTAACCCTGGTTTGACGCATAAAACTTTTCAAAATTAAAATTTAGAATTCAGTGTTGGCAAGAAGTAGTTAATTTTCTTTTACACGTTTCAATGTCTATCAAATAAAAAATTACAAATATAAATGACAATAATAATAACTATTATATGGCGATTATCAGTCATTACAGTCAAGAAATTTTTGGTTATACCAAGCAATTTCGTAACCCCGAGGGCCTGATACACCCAGTAGTTTGAAGTTGCCACTGAACCAGAGGTTGAGCTTAGAATCGAAGCGGATCATTCCTCGCTCTTCGATTGAGCGAATGATGCGTACACGATCTCTCAACCTAGTCAGGGAATCATCAGCAGATAGATGGATCTCAATGGCTAGTTGCCGGATCTTGTCCAGCATTCCCGATTCCACTATCTGCGGAATAGCCACCCATTCGTCGAACTCGATGTCGATTTTCAGATAGTCGATGACATGCTCACCGTGTCGCTTCTTCAGCATCTGATAGATAGAGGAGAGTGAGCGGAAATTCCATCCTTTCTTGCTGGTCGAGTCGCGACTGTTGAGTCCGAGCTTGAAGAAATGAATGGCTGAACTGCGGTCGTAATCTTCTGCTTTCATTGAAGGATCAAAAGCGTAGACTTGGCAGCCGTAGCGTTCCATGTTGTCGTCAAAAGACCACTCGTTATTAATGCCGAAAGAGTAAACTACACAATCGCCAGCTGGAGGAGCCACTTGAGCTGGAATGAGACAAACAGCTTTCTGTCCGTCTAGTCCAGACGGTTTGCGCTTCATATGCCCGCCAAAATCGTGTGCCAGGCGACAAGACGTTCGATTGGGCCACACGAAGTAACTCATCATCTGCTCCGCTGTCATTTCATCCACGTTAAAAGTTCTCCAATAATCGACGTCGGATCTAGCGTCAGATGATGGTGCTTGCAGACATGGCTGGCCTACAACCGTGTGTATAGCAGCTCGAATTCCCACATATTGTAAACAAATGAAAATTGTCGCTATGACGAATAAGACGAGCGAAAGAAGCACACCACGTCTGCTTGTTATGGCTTCCAGCGCCATATTTAGCCAACATGCACAAGTGTACAGTCAATAACGGTTCCGCGGCACAAGCACGCAACTTATTATGTAAGGATATAAGGATCCTGCTGACACACGCTCTCCAGTCTCCACGAGACCAAACTGTACACTGTAGCTGTTTCTAGTTTTCCCTAGTCCTCATCAGAGTTATCTCTCCAAAAGGAGATTGCACAGAAAGAATTCTATTTGCGTACTGTTACATCTAGTGGTTTCCGAATACATAGAGCAACGCCCACTTCCCTTCTGCATTCAGCCGATAGTGAACACATGGAATAGCAGAGCACCGTAGTCTAAACCACAAGTTCAGAGTGCGTGCACAACAGATGGTCTATACTGGGTCTACGCTTATTACATATAATAAAAATACAAGCAAATTGGAGCTGCATCTCGTTTGCCTACTTCAATTAACTTTTTTTATAAGAGGACCAATTGGGAATAAAAACAGAGAAAATTTAAACTGGAATTAACACCACTCAAAAGTTTAAAACGCAAAAAGGCTTCAGGTTTGGATTTTACGCTTCATCAGTATTAAAGAAATGTATCAAGTTATCAACCAGTGCTTTTGAAATGAGAAATTTAATTATTAGTGTGAATGATATCTGACTATCTGATGTATACTATCTAGTTATTAAATATAATATTTATAAGACGAGGGGTTCTCGACTCGATATTAGGGTGTACGAATTTAAAATACAATATAAAAAAATATTTTCTATATTTTTAATATTTTTAATATTTTTTCTTATTTTTTATTTTTTTTATTTTTTACGATTTTCCCGTTTTCCAGTGTTTTTTCCCCATAATTCACCATATATTCCCATTTATGTTTAAGGGAATGTAAACGATCACTCTTGGAAATTTACATTTTTATAAGCAACATTACCTGTATATAGGCTTACCGCCTACCTGGTATGCAAGATCTTCCGCCCGTTTTTAAGCTCTAGCGTATAGCCCAAGATTTAAACAGCACGCCTTTTTAGTTTATAATCTTTATTCGCAAATTATATTTTACAAATATATAGAAGACTGCTTCGTTCATATGTGTTTATGCCTTGTTCTTACTGAAACAGTGAAACTAAAAGTTCATCATGCATTTAATGAAAAAATTTGCTCCCCCCCCCCCCAATCAACGTCAATGTCAATGAACGTTTTTGTTTTGCGCAATAAAAAGCTGTTTAGTCTTCGGATTCTTCCAGTCCTGAAATATTGTAAGTATATAAAGTAGCCAAAAGGCTGTATACAGACTATACACTATGCCGTAAAATTGAACGATAACGTAATCTTTTCTGTGAAATTGTGTTGGCCCTGAAAAGGGCCGTTTATACGTAATAAGATGAGAGGTAAAACAAGTTAAGCCTTAGCGGGCTTGTCGGTCTTCTTGGGCAAAAGAACGGCCTGGATGTTGGGCAAGACACCACCCTGAGCGATGGTGACACCAGAGAGAAGTTTGTTCAACTCTTCGTCGTTGCGGATGGCCAATTGCAAGTGACGAGGGATGATACGAGTCTTCTTGTTGTCACGGGCGGCGTTACCGGCCAACTCGAGAACCTCAGCGGCCAAGTACTCCATGACGGCAGCCAAGTAGACGGGAGCACCAGCACCGACACGTTCAGCGTAGGAGCCCTTGCGGAGCATTCGGTGGATACGACCGACGGGGAATTGAAGTCCGGCCCTGCTGGAACGGGTCTTTGACTTTCCCTTCACTTTGCCTCCTTTACCACGGCCAGACATGTTGAGTTGGGTAGAGAGTAAACGCGGTTCCTTAAATCAAGGAACAGAATGATAAAGTTTGTGATGAATGTTGAGGCTTTTATACCCACAAGGATCGGATGGATGCGGAATTTCAAGGGGCAATTTTAAACCAATCGGGACAACAGTTGTACAAACTTGTTTCCCGCCAATTCCTCTTTTGTTCGAAGGAGTTTGTGTTAAACCAGAAACTCCTCCTGTTTTCTCCCTTAGCGCTGGAACATGGAACATGGAACATCTGCTCAACTGGGAGTACCCGATTGGTCCTCAGGTCGGAAGAATTGGCTACCATCATAAATGAGGAGGGGGACTAGAGTTGGTATATATACATTGAACAAACTAACGACCGTCAATAGTATTTTTCATAGTAATCTCAGATTTACACCAAGTCTCAGAATGCCCCCTAAAGTCAGCGGAAAAGCAGCGAAGAAGGCCGGCAAGGCCCAGAAGAACATTGCCAAGGGAGACAAGAAGAAGAAGCGCAAGAGGAAGGAGAGCTAAGCCATTTACATCTACAAAGTGTTGAAGCAGGTCCATCCCGACACTGGCATCTCCTCTAAAGCCATGACGATCATGAACAGTTTCGTCAACGACATTTTCGAGCGCATCGCTGGAGAGTCTTCTCGTCTTGCCCACTACAACAAGCGTTCTACCATCACTAGCCGGGAGATACAGACGGCCGTCCGTCTGCTTTTGCCCGGTGAGTTGGCCAAGCACGCCGTGTCTGAAGGCACCAAGGCAGTCACCAAGTACACCAGCACCAAGTAGATTGTTATTCTTCTTGGTTTCCTTTTAAAAACAAACGGCCCTTTTCAGGGCCACCAAATGTTAAAGAAAACGATAAAATCTAACAGCTTTTGATGTGGATGGAATATTCAAAATAACATTTATTATTGACATAAGTTTAAGCACTAGAAAAACGGAACTAGGGCTAAATAAATTATCAGATTTCTGAAATAGAATTTCTATCAATAAACTGGGCCAACAATTTTCTAACGTTAACCATCCGATTCCGTTATCGATAGAATATCTTAATTACATTTAACGGCATAAATCTGGAGATTAAGGCAGATATGGTAACTCATCGAAAATTGAAATGTACTCGGAAATGTATTTACTAAGAAAGGTACAAGAAGGACCAAAATCCAAAAGGACCAAAAAAGTACGAAACGAAAAGAGAAGAAATACGGGAAAAACAATTGAATTAATAATATTTTCACATCAACATCATCTGTTGAAAAAAGAAATTTTGATTTTGCATTCCGTTTGTAGTAAAAAAAAAATTGTCAAAATTTCTCCCATCTTAATGGCGACAAAGTAGTTACGCAAATAATTTAGTAAGTCACATTCTTATATTCTTATACCTAAATTATCTACCTATAGTAAAATAAAATTTTACAATCAGATGAGATTCATATGTTGAAATCGGTTGAAATATTGAAGTAGTTGAACAAATCTTTTTCTTTAAATAAATGGTGGCCCTGAAAAGGGCCGATTGGATGGAAAGATCAGAGTTGGAATGAAATTTTCAAATTTAACCACCGAAACCGTACAGAGTGCGGCCCTGGCGTTTCAATGCGTAAACGACATCCATGGCCGTCACAGTCTTCCTTTTGGCGTGTTCAGTGTAGGTGACAGCGTCACGAATCACGTTCTCAAGGAACACCTTCAACACACCACGGGTCTCTTCGTAAATGAGACCAGAGATACGTTTAACACCACCACGGCGGGCAAGACGACGGATGGCCGGCTTGGTGATGCCCTGGATGTTGTCACGTAAAACTTTGCGATGACGTTTGGCGCCTCCTTTGCCGAGTCCTTTACCTCCTTTACCGCGACCAGTCATTTTTGAATGGGTTTCAGAGTTTGAAAAATAAAACTGAATGTCGAATGTCCTTACCTGAGTCTCTTTATATACCCATCGGTCTTTTGGGAAATCTATCCTCATTGGTTGAGCTTCTTAACGGCCACCCCAACTTGCAGTTTGAACTAAGAGGCTTTGTATTCCTCAATTTCCCTCCCTTTTCCCCATCAACCAACTGGTGAAAAGAAATCCCTTACATTCCTCAACGTCTCCCAGGACCCCTTGATAAACCCAACTTCTCCACCCTATTTCCTTATCTCAACTTTCAGTCGTTCAACATGGCCCGTACTAAGCAAACCGCTCGTAAATCTACTGGTGGCAAGGCGCCCCGCAAACAGTTGGCCACCAAAGCAGCTCGCAAGAGTGCCCCGGCCACTGGAGGAGTCAAGAAACCCCATCGTTATCGTCCCGGCACCGTCGCTCTTCGTGAGATTCGTCGCTACCAAAAATCGACTGAACTTCTCATCCGCAAGTTGCCATTCCAACGTTTGGTCAGAGAAATTGCCCAGGACTTCAAGACCGACTTGCGTTTCCAGAGCTCGGCCGTCATGGCTCTACAAGAGGCTAGCGAGGCGTACTTGGTGGGTCTTTTCGAAGACACCAACTTGTGTGCTATCCACGCCAAGCGAGTCACCATTATGCCAAAAGACATCCAGCTGGCCCGTCGTATCCGTGGTGAACGTGCTTAAGTAATTTATTATTTTTCACATTTTACAAATCGGCCCTTTTCAGGGCCACTACAAATTTTGTTGATGGGAGAATCATAACTGTCGGATCATAATTTAAAAAAAACCATGAATATTCAATATCAAAATTATTCACTGGCACCAATAGAATTGAACCTTTATCGCAAGTTCCGCAAACTTACCGTTGATGAGATCGGGTCCCTTGAGGAAGTGGATCAAGACCATCCAATAGAAGACGAAGGCAAGAAACAGAATTGGTTGCTTGGGAAAAAGAGCTTTAACGAGCTTTAACCCCAACACACCTGCTGAGACTTAAGACACCGGAGAAATCGCAAAATAATGTACGTACTATCCAAGTTTCACCATTTCATTGGAGACCACAAAAGTCCCAACTCACAAGGCAGAGAAAACAAAATCCAGCACAACAAAAGTCCATCACAGTAAAACAATTAAGCCAGTGAATTTTTCGTTAGAACTGGAATTTTGCTGGAGAAACCTCAGTAGCTTATTACTAGCACTCAAAACCATAAAAACATTCAGTCCTTTTGAGTTTCTATTCTGAATTTCTTGTAACCATATTCTTCTATAAATTTGCCGAATTTCGTAAAAATAATTAGATATAATATACGATCGTTGGTGAATGCTACAGAACAAAAAAACAGTGCTCTTAGTCCATTTGTCTTCTTACGGAAACGACTATATTGGATCTAAGCGCCGTCCAAATTGTTTTCTGCAGCATCGTTATTGCGAAGTAGTTTTAAATCTTCTTAAATTTTATGTTTTCATTGTGATCGCTGTTCTGTCGGTAAAATAAGCAGAAATCTTTTACAATGAATGCTTTCGTGTATTTTCTTCTATTTTCTATATATTTTCTATTTATTTAAAATCAAGAATTTATTTAAAATCAAGAATGATAAGGTATATTACGTCAATGTAAACACTAACACATATTATTTAAAAAATAACTTTTATTTTTTACTTTAATCAGATATTGATGTTAAGCGCTGATGAAGAGAATGAATCAGTTGGTTTTCATGGGCTCTTACATTAATCATTCAAAAAAGATAATTAAGCAGTAGTCGTGGACGAGGTGTGAAGACTAATAAATGATGCAACATAATACGGCTTATGATGGCGGCCATTGCGTCCGCTTATATATTTATTCGTCGCCCAGCCCTAAACTACTGGATATTTCAAACAATGTAACAATATATCCAACTGAAATACTCCTCCTGAAATCCTTGATGCAAAGAGCCCAAGGAAGAGCTAGGACTGCTAGATAAACAAGCAACATTCCCTGAGCGGGGGTACAATTATCTGGAATTAGGGACAATAACAATTTTGAAAAACAAATTTGATACTGCTCATGTGCTCAGCATTAGAAGTGCCTCTTTACACAATAACGTTCGGTGTGATTCAGTCCTGTTTCAGTCAAATAAATGTTTCCGACGAAAGACGGAAGACGAACAAACTTGGTAAGAAGTATACCTGGTAAAAATTACATTTTATTGTGAACCTACAGTGAACTTTGATAGTACAATTTGTTTAAGAGCAAGTATTGGTGATCTAGGTTTACATTTTTAAGCTTACAGCGATCAAAAAGTTTGGAATAGTAATAGACGCGGGGGATAATTGACTCAATTTCATTGAGGCCAAGCGGGACCAGCTGCGTTGTCCATCTCTCCGGCGTGTCTGTTGTCGCTGAGAATTCGATGGCCAGTTCCTCCTATGCTGGCATGACATTCGTTGCAGCGACTTACAACCATTGCCCCTCCACAATCACCAATTGCGTAAATATGACCGTTGGGACATTTAAACCAATGTCCTTTGCCCATTCCCATTGCTTGAATGATCTCTCTTCGCTCTTTGTCGCCTATCCCGATTCCAGTTCTCAGTTTGACTCCCAACGTTTCCATCGCAGCTCTTATTTCAACTTTTTGTCCACCTTCTAGCACGCGCGTATTTTTCATTAGTAGACGCTGAATCAATTCATTTTGAGGAGATGACAACCCAATTATAGGAAAAGTGGGAGCACTTTGTAAAACGAAATATGCACGAACATAGTCCAATCGATCCAATTCACGGGTGACGGCGTGGTATTCATTTGTGGAAATCCGATCTCTATCAATAAGGGAACGTAACAACTTTTGTATAAATCTGCAGAATTCGTCAAAAAGTTCCGGTTTCATTATCTCAGTAGACGGAGATGAAGTGGATCGACGTAAAGGATAATGCAGATTAACGTTCGGAGTAAATTCAGAAACTCTTAAAAATTTTTCAATTAATTCTAAAATTCGCTTCAAAACATCTAATTGGACTTCAATCTGAAAACGAGTATCCGATCCCAGTGAAGGATTGACGTTATTCCCTTTACTATTTTTTGGTTTCAATTGTTGATCGATTACACCCAAATTCTTGTCAATGGTTCCCACGATCGAATTTTTTAGTGGTTCACATTCCCTGACAAGATGTCGACATCTTGACAGCTGTTCGGTAGTATTTTCAAAAAATACCACAGGATTTTCTTTCAAGTGCAAGATTTTCTTTTTCGCGTTGGCAATGTCACTGAAGGCGTTTCTGATAATGTCGCCATAACGCAGGCACATCGTAACAGGCGCTTTACAACGAGGACAACACTTTGGCTGGATTTGACCGCCTCCATCCATATCCATCCACTTATCCATTCCTTCCACTTCGATGCAATGCCCACAATCCGGCAAGAAAATGAACCTACGTAAACAAATTATCCTTTACTAAAAATTTTCGTTGAAAAGTGGGAACAAATTATTTTTAATGACTTACTTGGCGTCATCATCGTCTTCATTTCCGAGCAAAATAAATTCAGTCAATTTATCTTTATCGCAAACGCGACACAACTGCGGACATATTTCCCCACAGAGTCCAGCACAGTTAAGGGTACAAGGCAAAATTTTCTTGCAGGGTTCATCGCATCTAGGACGATTACATGGCTCACCGCATTTTTTCGTGCAAGTCTTATGCTCGCAACTCCATTGACACAATTCCTTCAAACATAAGAAATACATCGTCAAAAATTCAAATACACAAGTAAAACTTCAGTTTACCGCGCATGGAATACAAGGTTCGCAGCACTTGTGCCGACATTTGCTGTGCGAGCAAGAGTATTCACATTTCTGCGTACACGGTGGACAAGAGAGGCCGCAGTTGACGTTGCAGATGTGCCCGCAAACCAGAAAACGGCCGCACTTTTCAGCACACGCACGATGGACACGACCATTGAAACATTCACCACAGGTCCCTTTACAGAGATGCTCACAGTCAAGCGTGGCTCCACACGGTTCCAGGCAGGTGACAAGATGGGACTGAATTTGGCCCTCCGTAGGGACTCCGTTTACTACTCCATGAAAATTAGAAAAATGAATTCATGATTGATTTAAACGGATGAACAAAATTAAACACACGGAACTTGCCTTCGTGAAAGGTTTTACAGCTCAAAGTGACGCGATGGCCGCAGATGTTCATTTTCGTTGTTTTCAAGGGTTCTTCACAGCCGGTTTGATTACAAGGTTCACAGCATTTTTTCCTGCATAAATGACCGCAAGGCAACATCGACACACACATTTCTTTGCACAGAGCTCGAACGGGTTCAGTGGAACAAGTTAATTCAACTTGGTGTCCACATCCGGGAATCATCTTCGTCGTCGGTTTTCTAAAATAATTAAAAATGAAGGAGTTATTAAACTAAATTATTGGGCTCCAATATCTCAATAATTCACAACTTTTAAAAAACACAATAAATTTACTAACGAGCAGAAAATGTCGACGTCGTTCCAATGGCATTCGGTAAAAATTTCGTGTCCGCACGGCAAAGTTCGTTTCCATTTCTCGTTACAACGGACGCATTTCTCGAAACATTTCTTGCCGCACCTGTGCTCCTTTTTGCATCCTTTCTTCATCCTTCCGCATTCTTTCTTACATTGATATTTTTGATGATCTGGATCATTTTGGGAGTGGCACTTCAACGTACATGTGTGACCGCAATCGAGTCGCGCATCGCAAGGCAATTGACATTTTCCCTCGATTGGATTTTGATAACAGGGAATGGTTCCTTGATGTCCGCACAAAGGCAGGACGCATCCTTTGGGGACGCGACATTTAACATTCGAAGGATCCACAAAACATGGAAGCATCATAGTTGAGTGCCCACATTTTAATTCTCTTTTCATTCTGACAAGGCAGAGTCCACAAGGTTCGAAGCAGAGTCTTTTGCAAGAATGGTCGTCGCCACACAGCAGCTTTTCACAGGGCTTCTTACATTTATAGCCTTCAGTTGACTTTCCACATTCAATCTCAACTGAATGTTCACAACTCGTGAGAAATTTTTTGACTTTTACGGTGCATTTGACATCTGCCAAGTTCTGGCTGCATTTCACTTCACCCTGTAATTGAAAATGATTGATGAATTTAACTGAAGAATTTATGTTTCCTATAAGAAATCTTTAGATACCTCGTGTCCGCAAGGAAGAAGTTTCGTCATTTGTGTGAAGCATTTCCTACAGTCCTCGAAACATTTCTTCTTACACGGATGTTGTTCGGGACACGTACGTTGGCAAGGCTGAGGACACTGGATTTGTTCATGGGAACTTCTTTTGTGACAAGGAAGTGGGCAAGTGTGACCACAATCAAGGGTCATGCCACACATTTCAGGACACACAGCTTCAGAAACAGACGTGCCGCATAATAAATCCATCCCATGGCCACAATAAGGCAGGATCTGCGTCAAGTTTGAAAATAAATTTTCAAAAATTAATTCAGCCAAAAAAAAATATATAGTTAAAATACTTTCCAAACGTCCGTCCGACAAAATTCTTTGGCAGGATCTTGATGACAAAATACCACTTGTTCGTGAGTACAAGGAAGCGTCTTCGTTAAACGTTTTATACAAGGATTGCAATCTTTAAAACATTTTTGGAGACACGAATGTCCGACGGGGCAAAGACGAGTGCAGCTTTCTTGGCACTTGAAGAGGACATGTTCTCGATCTCCTGCATGACAAATCTTGGGACAGATATGCCCACAAAGCAATTTAGAGGAACATTTATTCATGCAACCTCCTTCCGGTGGAAAATCTGTCACTTTACGAGCCTATAACATTTAAACGGGCTTATTTTACACAGACGACAAACGAAGTTTGAAAAGTTCACCTTACTTGAATTTCAATATCGTGAATATCACATTTCAAACCAAAGTCCGGTCCTATTGCCATCGGAATTAAGAATCTGACTAATCCCTTTCCACAATTTGCTCTTTCCTTGGAGATTTTCCATGTTGCCAATCATGTAGAAACCAAGTTTGGCTCTCGACAAGGCGACGCAGATTCGATTCTCGATACGAAGAAATCCAATATTTTCGTCCACATTGCTCCTCACAAGGGACAGAATGATGATATCATTTTCTTCACCTTGAAAATTATCCACGACGGAAATACGGACAGATTGGACAGCGGAATGATTTCTGCGGATCTTGAAGAAATGAAGCAGCTGACCGGAATACGTTGTCAGAATGGTGATTTGCTTTGGCGAGTATCCCTGCATAATCAGGTGTCGAGCCAAAGCTAGTGACAGTTCCGCTTCATACGGATTCAGTCGACTTTTTCCTTCTTGGTCGCCGATTTCTTGTTCCGTGTGGGCGAGGAAGAAAACGTTAGACGCCATGCCTCGTACGCCGGGATAATCTAGAACCGATGCGTGATTTTCAAGTGTTGGGTAGATGGATGGGACGATCAATCGAGCTATTTCCGGACGCATATGATGTTGAACACCCAGTACGCAAGGCTCCATTCCATTCTTAATCAGCCTCTCGAACAGGGAGACGTCGAGGAAGAAATCCTTGGCTAAGCGATGGACTGTTACGGGTGGCCTTAGCTGTCGATGGTCGCCTGTTCAGAAATGATAAGTGTGTAGGAATAGGTGCATCAAGGCATTAGAAGGAATTACTAATGAGAAAAAGTTGCTGACATGACGTCGATAAAGCGCAAACTACATGCGACTCTAACACCTCCGCAGCCTCCTCAACAACAACTAAAAAGGGAAGGAGTCAATACATTATCTGATATTTAAAATTATTTCTGCAATATCGAGAACAAAATTGTACCTATTTTTGGTTTCAAATGGTTCAGAAGAGCCCTCTGTCTTGCCGCTGCTGTTGTAGTTAATCCTACAATATCGACTTTCTGGCATATCTCAGCAGATTCCAAATTCCGGACGTCTTTCAACTGGTTTACATTTTCAAAGCATAATTTTTCAAGTTGAGCTGCTCGCTCTTCTTGAATTTCAAAAGCTTTGACTTTCCAAGAATTATACATCATCCATCGCTGGGGCAACGGAATCTGCATTAGGTCACACTTGTACAATTCGTTTAATTGTTTTCCATCGAGTGTTGGGACGCCCTGGAGCAACTCACGAAGAAGCCATACTTGCTTTTGGAGTTTCCGAATTTTAAACCTTATGCAATCAGCATCTTCTCTTCGAACTGTTGGCCTATCTAAAGATTCTTTAAATTTTTTAATAGATGTTTCGGTTTCACTGGATTTATAAGCGAATTTCACGAAGAACCGATTGTTGATTCCAAAAAAGTCTTCTTCTAATTCTAGATTTCTTGTAACGTCTTGTACTTCTGAAAATCCTCCCAGATAATCATTATATTCTTCCACTTTACGAAAGGCTAACAATTGCAGAAAAAATAATGGTCATTGTACGGTTTAGTATTTTCTTATCATAGCGTTTACCTTGAATTTCATCGATGTGTTCTTTATCCCATAAAGAATCATCGTCTGCCTTTTCCTCCACTAATTCATCAGTTAAGGATGGATCTCTTTTTCTCTTCGTAGCGCCATTCCGCTTCATAGAGTTGGAAAGTTGTTCAAGGCCATCGTTCAAGTGAATTCGCAGCCAAAATCCCAAAGCTGTCCAATGGGCAGGACCATATTTGATCGAATTCATTAAAGTAACAAAATTGCTGTGCACTGATTGGGGAATAATTTGCATTTCCAGCAAAGAATCTTCATGAATTAATCCGCGGAAACTGATATCCGTCATAACACCTCGGATGATTTCTCGCTCTCTATAAAAGAAAATAAACGAAAAGAAAGTGAATTATAATTACTCTAATTATCTTACAAGATTTCCGTAGAATTTTCTTTAAAACAGCTAACCTTAAATATTTACGCAATTTATCTTGAATGTCAAAAATCCAACTTCTCGTTTCCTGCTGGACCCCACGTCCTAGAACGCGTGAACGCTTCTTCCACGCCATTAATGTGAATGGCTCTAAGGCAGAACACTTACTTTGGCTACCAATTCGTACGATATTTCGAGTGAATTTCGCAATTCCCTCCAAAAACTGGTCTAAAGCATGGTTGGTGTAGCAAATGACAAGTATAGGCGATAATTGCGTTTGGTCGTCGATCCAGTAACGTTTGTTTGTTAACAACGTTTGAACAATTCGCAGCCCCAAGTATGTTTTGCCAGTTCCAGGTGGACCCTGAATCACAGAAATCTTTTGCGTCAAGGCTGCATACAGAGCAGCACATTGACTCGAATCAAGCCCCAAGTCATTTCCATCCGGACGGCAACTTGGCTCAAGAATCTCAACGGCAAGTATACATGGCTTTCTTTTACCAGCATCATCTACAAAAAAATTGTGCAAAAAATAAATAATCAACGGAAATTAGATGATTTTAAAAATAAAAATTAGTAGGCCTAGTTTTTAATTTAATTACCAACGGTATTCGTATTCAAAGAGTTACAAATTTTATTTATGGTCTGATCTTCTTCGTAGTCATTTTCGCATTTGGCAAAGAAATTGAACTGCTAAATGTCAAATCGTAAATGGGCTATAATAAAGAAACAAATAAATATTTATGCTTCCAATCAAACAATTAAACAAAATATATTTTTCCTTACGAACGCTTACCTTTTCTCCCTTTAACAGGTAGTCGGGCATTTCTGGTGTGGTTTTCCGACCCAAGATGTAGTCCTCTAAGGGAAAATCAGTCGGGCTAATACGTTGTAATGCCGTAAGAATCGTTCGATAGGATTCGAAAAACACGGTCGATTCCGCCATGATGAAAATCTTCATTTTTAGATCTGCCGACAAAGTTCCTCCTTCAAATTTGACTTTTATTTTGCCGTCGAATAGAAGTCTAGGGTTCCGATCTGCAACAGTGAAGAGATGCAAGGAAGCAAAATTATCCGACGATAAACAAAGGAGTGATCCAAAGAGGAAACGCTTGCTATTCTCCCAGTTAATTTTTTTCAAATGGGAATTCGAGAACTGAATAGTGTACGTATCACCATGCATATCATATTCCAGAATTTTCACTCCATAGTACAGCCGAATGTTGTCCGGATCCCACGATCTGGAATTTTTCCGTTCGTCCGTCTGATTTTTGTACGCCAGCAACCCAAGTCGCAACGGATAAAAGAAATCCTCACGAAGAAGACGAAACTGAATGTCTAGGTACGTCGTTAGGTCAGGGTATACTCCCTTGACGATGTTTGGTCGAATGAAAGGCTCCACATCTAAACAGACATCCTCCCAAGTTGGCATTACATTCAGCGTTCGGAAATTATTTGGTGGATCCTGAAGAGCCAAATCATCGCCGCCGTATTCATCCATACGACTGCGACAGCCGTCCTTATTCGCGATTTTCAAGGGGATATGTTGATTCTATGCAGTCTATTAAAAT
Organism: Daphnia galeata; assembly: GCA_030770115.1. Classification (NCBI taxonomy): domain Eukaryota; kingdom Metazoa; phylum Arthropoda; class Branchiopoda; order Diplostraca; family Daphniidae; genus Daphnia; species Daphnia galeata. The sequence continues at coordinate 8,798,247 of CM061119.1, forward strand.
CAATTGAATTTACCAACTTATCAGACTGTAGAATGTTTAAATAGTAATTGCTCACCTGCAACTGTTGAATACCATCCTCAAAAATATCGAAAGCATTAGCCGCATTCAAATTTTTAACGGAAGGCATAGCTTTCAGAGAAATAATATCAGTAAAAAAATGTTCTCCCAAACATTGACAGGCCAAGGCGGGCATCTTAACTAATATTTCCGTCGCCAGGTGAAAGATAGCCGTTGTCAACCGTTTCAAACGCTCTTCCTTGGCGGGCAAGTCTGATGCGCGAGATATTGGTACGTTGATGATCATCGACGTAATATGAGAAAAAATATTTTGGGCCGCTAAAATCTTGACCACGACAACGAAACTTTCACTGAACTGTGAGGTCCCATTTTTCTTACAGAATAATCCTAGCGCAACTATAATGAGCTCCAAATATTCAATGTTTCCCATGTTTTCTTTGAGATGTTGTCCTAAATCATTTTCAGGATCGGCAATACATCGGATCACTTCTGACGGTTCGACGTTGTCACTGGCCAACCTCATCAGGTATTGAAAATCCAAGCTCCGGTGACTGGCTTGTCTTGGTTGACTAAGATATGAGGTGAACTTTGATCCATGATGATATCCTCTGCCTCGACTTATTCCTCTGAATGATCGATCTCCTGTTAAAGACGACGGATGCCGTCTCTTCCATATGCTTGATGAAGTCTTGAACGCCTTGAATGAAGTCTTTGCAATTTTACCTAACCGGCCAGCACTGCTACCTGGTTGGTAATAATAACAAGCTCCGGGCGAGCCCCGTCCTCTTCCCGCTGATTTATATTCCATGGTACTTTCTCTAGAATAGCATTTGAAAGCATATGCATTTAAAAAAAACTTAAAGTTATACTATACCTAGATTTTGCTACATTCTATTTTGTGCAATATGAAAAGAATAATTTTATATTAGAGTGGGCGTGGAGCATTGGTGCAGTTGTGAAAGACGAGTTAGTCAATTATTAGTCATTGTTCAACAATACTTTAATCCATTTTAAAATCTTAGTTTAAATGATTCGACAATTTGATACGACATCAATTTCTGCAGTAGATAAATTGTTGCATTTTTCAAAAATGTTAATGAAACTAAACTAATAAAGCGTTTAATTATATTGACGTTTAGGCATTTTAGCCAGAAACTGTTAAGCAAGAATAATATTAAGCCACCAGCGAACAAATATTACCTTCCTATAGTTATAACTTCCATCTTATCAGCAAGCAATAGACTTAATGCCGTGAAAAGTTAAACGTAGACAAAATGTTTGTTAACCTAGAAGCCTAGAAGGATCACGAAATTGATTGATAGAAAGCAATTGATTTAAACTTGGGATTCTTTTACGGAATGATAAAAAAAACGGGAGGTTTAATATGTCTGTAAAAAGTAACTCAAAGTTTTTGGATTCGATTTCGCTTCAAATTCTTTCTTACATTTTAAAATGCAAACGGAAAAGTATTGCTTACTGCGGCCTACGTTCAATAATGAATAATTGCACTAAATTGCAAGCAATATATAGACAAATCAAAACTATGTGTGAATTCTTACCTAATTCCTTGCGTATGGTTTACACCACCCCTCCAATAGTCACACTTTCATTGAAATTTTAAAAATTCGTATCAGAGTAGAGTCCACCGAGATTCGACGAACTGATCTGCGCCAACTTTCTTTTCCAACTGAAGATTGGGCAGTTTTCGTTGATCTAACGTACCGTCTCGTATAGACGTTGAACGTACCGTATCGTATAGATTATAGACGTGTACCCGAGGGCCGCATACTACAAAATTGAGTCAGCTCATGATCTTGCCTAACCTTGCAAAACAAAAAGATCGTATAGCCTTGGTCAAATATCTATTGCCACTAAAGATATAGTAGCCTACATTGGGTTAGGTTAGGTAAGCCGTAAGCTAGGTTGTCATGGCAATCTATCGTGGCGAATTCACTTAAACGAATTTGAAACGGTGATTAATTGAAATTGCATCACGCTAAGTTAAATCAAATCTATTAAATAAAATTCGGAAATATAAAATGAAAAAATTGTAAAAACAAGGCCGCTGTAATATCCTCCGCCCTACTTGCTGGGTGGCAGCGGTTACCGGCTTGAACGCTTGCTATCAAATCACGGATGAGGCACTACAAATGAAAATCTTTTTCACACGACGTGTTGCCCTTCAAGTCAAATGCCGCGTCGCGTGCCTCATGCTGGGAATGACTAATTGAACGATTTGATCGTAAACGCTGACGTTGTGGACTTTGGCTTCAATAATGACATTGATTGATTGAAAGTGACATTGGAAGGGATCTGGACATCGACTCGGTTAGCGAATTTGAAAGCGATAAAGAGAACGACACCGGAAATGTCACCGGAAATGATCCATGTAGCAAATTGGATATCGACAGCATAGAGAGTGACCTGGAAAGCGACTCCAATGGCAACTTGAATGACGGTATTGGAGACGACATCGATTTAGATAACAACTCGGCAGTAATTTCAGTGACGAAACTGACATAAGTGGATGTCCTTCTTGTGGTTATAATGGAAAGGACCAAAGGATGTCTTCCGACGACGAAGATGACGATGAGGACTCTCTGACTTTGAGCTGAAAAGAAATCACCGCAAATAAAGAGAAATTTCATCGAAACAACAACGAATCTATGATGGCGACTTTATCCGAGGATTGCCAGCTTTCTGTTGCCCAGTAAATCATAATGCCACCAAAATGCACGGATTTACTTCTCTTTACTTGCTGGCAGTTAATCGGAAGTCGGAACAGTGTCGTCCAAGTCACGGACGGTCACAGATATTGTTAGAATATGGGGCTCATATGGACCAATCTGACGCGATGAGTAGGACACTTTTGATGCATTTTCACGAATGGCAAAGACAACTCGTCAATCAAGAAAATCCTGGATCTTAACCTCCAATTCCTGATCGGTAAAGTTCTGTCGCTGCCTCTAGCCTAATAAGTTGGTAAGCTGCTCCAGTTCTAAGCAAGTATCAAATTACATTCGATTACATTTGACAAAGATAAGGTCCCACACAGTCATTTGATTTCAATAAATTTCCTTTAAGAAACATATTATTTAATTGTAAAATTTTTAAAAAAATTAAATAGGCCTATAGTATGAATTCTCAAATAACGTTAAGGGCATATAATAGAAAACGAAAGCATTAAATTACAAGCTGCTATTAACAGTGTTTATTTTACAGTTTATTTCGTGAGCAATTCAAATTCTTGGATATTACGATATTATTTCACTGACGAGAGATTTTTAGCTTTCGGTTTAAGCAAATAAATGAGTGGATTGCAGTGACTTTGTACGCCTATTATAGGCGGCCTATAGAAAGGTTTCAAATATCACTAACCAACGAACATGTATGGTATTTTGGTTAATATTTAGAAATATTTCTAAATATAAGACTTTTCGACTTCATTATTTCAATCTTTTTATAAGCTATCGGACAGTAAACAAAAATTAAAGAATTTAAGCCTTAGCGGCCAGTAACTTAAATTTCATTTTGTTTATTTAAATGTATTTATTTATCCTTAAACTTGGATCATGTATGTAGCCTGTACAACCAAGAAGTTCAATTCGTATGAAAATGTGGGTTTTTTCTAAAAATTTGCTTGGAGAAGAAGCCTCGATCAAATAACCCCATCATGAGAGATCAAAGAACCCTTAAGAGAGAAAATTTATGTAAGTGACAAGTAGTCATAATCTGGTCATAGTCAATTACACACAAAAATATTAAGAATGTTAAAGTTATGGATTCGAAATTCGAATGATGGGGATGAGAGAATTTCATTTTTTAAAAATTTAGAAAACGAAAAGCTTTTCAAAAATATTTGTTGGTCCTGAAAAGGGCCGTTTGTGTAATAAGGTGAGAGGTTATTTAAGCTTTAGCGGGCTTGTCGGTCTTCTTGGGCAAAAGAACGGCCTGGATGTTGGGCAAGACACCACCCTGAGCGATGGTGACACCAGAGAGAAGTTTGTTCAACTCTTCGTCGTTGCGGATGGCCAATTGCAAGTGACGAGGGATGATACGAGTCTTCTTGTTGTCACGGGCGGCGTTACCGGCCAACTCGAGAACCTCAGCGGCCAAGTACTCCATGACGGCAGCCAAGTAGACGGGAGCACCAGCACCAACACGTTCAGCGTAGGAGCCCTTGCGGAGCATTCGGTGGATACGACCGACGGGGAATTGAAGTCCGGCCCTGCTGGAACGGGTCTTTGACTTTCCCTTCACTTTGCCTCCTTTACCACGGCCAGACATGTTGAGTTGGGTAGAGAGTAAACGCGGTTCCTTAAATCAAGGAACAGAATGATAAAGTTTGTGATAAATGTTGAGGCTTTTATACCCACAAGGATCGGATGGATGCGGAATTTCAAGGGGCAATTTTAAACCAATCGGGACAACAGTTGTACAAACTTGTTTCCCGCCAATTCCTCTTTTGTTCGAAGGAGTTTGTGTTAAACCAGAAACTCCTCCTGTTTTCTCCCTTAGCGCTGGAACATGGAACATCTGCTCAACTGGGAGTACCCGATTGGTCCTCAGGTCAGAAGAATTGGCTACCATCATAAATGAGGAGGGGGACTAGAGTTGGTATATATACATTGAACAAACTACCGGCCGTCAATAGTATTTTTCATAGTAATCTCAGATTTTCACAAAGTCTCAGAATGCCCCCCAAGGTCAGCGGAAAAGCAGCGAAGAAGGCCGGCAAGGCCCAGAAGAACATTGCCAAGGGAGACAAGAAGAAGAAGCGCAAGAGGAAGGAGAGCTACGCCATTTACATCTACAAAGTGTTGAAGCAGGTCCACCCCGACACTGGCATCTCCTCTAAAGCCATGACGATCATGAACAGTTTCGTCAACGACATTTTCGAGCGCATCGCTGGAGAGTCTTCTCGTCTTGCCCACTACAACAAGCGTTCTACCATTACTAGCCGGGAAATCCAGACGGCCGTCCGTCTGCTTTTGCCCGGTGAGTTGGCCAAGCACGCCGTGTCTGAAGGCACCAAGGCAGTCACCAAGTACACCAGCACCAAGTAGATTGTTATTCTTCTTGGTCTCCTTTTAAAAACAAACGGCCCTTTTCAGGGCCACCAAATGTTAAAGAAAACGATAAAATCTAACAGCTTTTGATGTGGATGGAATATTCAAAATAACATTTATTATTGACATAAGTTTAAGCACTAGAAAAACGGAACTAGGGCTAAATAAATTATCAGATTTCTGAAATAGAATTTCTATCAATAAACTGGGCCAACAATTTTCTAACGTTAACCATCCGATTCCGTTATCGATAGAATATCTTAATTACATATAACGGCATAAATCTGGAGATTAAGGCAGATATGGTAACTCATCGAAAATTGAAATGTACTCGGAAATGTATTTACTAAGAAAGGTACAAGAAGGACCAAAATCCAAAAGGACCAAAAAAGTACGAAACGAAAAGAGAAGAAAAACGGGAAAAACAATTGAATTAATAATATTTTCACATCAACATCATCTGTTGAAAAAAGAAATTTTGATTTTGCATTCCGTTTGTAGTAAAAAAAAAATTGTCAAAATTTCTCCCATCTTAATGGCGACAAAGTAGTTACGCAAATAATTTAGTAAGTCACATTCTTATATTCTTATATCTAAATTATCTACCTATAGTAAAATAAAATTTTACAATCAGATGAGATTCATTTGTTGAAATCGGTTGAAATATTGAAGTAGTTGAACAAATCTTTTTCTTTAAATAAATGGTGGCCCTGAAAAGGGCCGATTGGATGGAAAGATCAGAGTTGGAATGAAATTTTCAAATTTAACCACCGAAACCGTACAGAGTGCGGCCCTGGCGTTTCAATGCGTAAACGACATCCATGGCCGTCACAGTCTTCCTTTTGGCGTGTTCAGTGTAGGTGACAGCGTCACGAATCACGTTCTCAAGGAACACCTTCAACACACCACGGGTCTCTTCGTAAATGAGACCAGAGATACGTTTAACACCACCACGGCGGGCAAGACGACGGATGGCCGGCTTGGTGATGCCCTGGATGTTGTCACGTAAAACTTTGCGATGACGTTTGGCGCCTCCTTTGCCGAGTCCTTTACCTCCTTTACCGCGACCAGTCATTTTTGAATGGGTTTCAGAGTTTGAAAAATAAAACTGAATGTCGAATGTCCTTACCTGAGTCTCTTTATATACCCATCGGTCTTTTGGGAAATCTATCCTCATTGGTTGAGCTTCTTAACGGCCACCCCAACTTGCAGTTTGAACTAAGAGGCTTTGTATTCCTCAATTTCCCTCCCTTTTCCCCATCAACCAACTGGTGAAAAGAAATCCCTTACATTCCTCAACGTCTCCCAGGACCCCTTGATAAACCCAACTTCTCCACCCTATTTCCTTATCTCAACTTTCAGTCGTTCAACATGGCCCGTACTAAGCAAACCGCTCGTAAATCTACTGGTGGCAAGGCGCCCCGCAAACAGTTGGCCACCAAAGCAGCTCGCAAGAGTGCCCCGGCCACTGGAGGAGTCAAGAAACCCCATCGTTATCGTCCCGGCACCGTCGCTCTTCGTGAGATTCGTCGCTACCAAAAATCGACTGAACTTCTCATCCGCAAGTTGCCATTCCAACGTTTGGTCAGAGAAATTGCCCAGGACTTCAAGACCGACTTGCGTTTCCAGAGCTCGGCCGTCATGGCTCTACAAGAGGCTAGCGAGGCGTACTTGGTGGGTCTTTTCGAAGACACCAACTTGTGTGCTATCCACGCCAAGCGAGTCACCATTATGCCAAAAGACATCCAGCTGGCCCGTCGTATCCGTGGTGAACGTGCTTAAGTAATTTCTTCTTTTTCACATTTTACAAATCGGCCCTTTTCAGGGCCACCATTTTTATAAAGAAAGATTCCTATTACCATTTATAATGAATTATTTTTACCGTGAATTAGCGTTTTTACTGTGTTTACCCTCTCCCCTGTAGTAGAGTGAAGTATTTCGCATATTCAGTTAGTATTTTTCATATTAAAAATTTGTTCTCTTATTTTTTCGGAGATAAGGGCTATTATTAATAGAATGTTTCATCAAGATATAATAGGAAAGGTATACAGTTGTATATGCTTATTGCTTGAGGCTTGACAGCACATAGGTTCAGGAATAAACGGATGGTCCAATTTTTCTACTAAATTGGCCTAGACGAGTTTGACAATACTCGTATACGATAATATGGACACTACTACAAAACGTATAACAGCTATATACATATACTCGCATGTACTAATACCAAAAGTTATCGTAGGGTAATGGGATTGATGGATGGCGATCCAAAGTGGCATGTAAGCCATGCATATGATGGATGTAACATTAAATAATAATGCGGGACTAACGCAAGTAACCGATATGCTGGATATTCTCAAGCAAACAGGATGAGTCTGAGGTGAAATAATTAAAGATTTTTAAAAAGATTTTTATCTTGTAATATAGGACCTACACGTACAAAAAATATGGAAAACCTATTATTTGCAATGTTCTTATGGTCGCATTGTATTTACAAGCTCAAAGCGAAACATCCACAATTAACTAACAATAGGAATATAGTCGTTAGTCATAATTGTTATATACTGATAGATGAATTCAGAGCTGATGAATACCAATCATATTCAACACCTGTTTCTCCTGACTATTGAGATGCGGAAGGAATCCAGAAGGGAAATAGCTCTGACTACTGAAAGAACGTAGAAATTCCGTTAGATATTGTTGCAAGTTTATCACCGAATTCGGGTCGTGCTGAGCGTCTGGATCATCATCTTTCAAGTCATCTAATTTATCTTCATCATCTAGTAAATGGCTGGACAGCAACACACCAGCGTTGTCACGCATGCCGTCTACGCTCTGCTTTGATTAAATTGAATACAAATAAATTATTATTAGCCGGAAAAGAGAAATAGAAATGCTTAAGCGAACTCAAGTTATTATTTACCTCGCCATCTGTTTCAGTTTCATCATCTTCATCGGCGAACGCCATAGCAGACTCCAAGCAATTGGAAAGCTCATAAATAATGAGCTTTAAAATTTTCACAAAGATTGAGATTTCTTTGACGTGATATTGAAGAGTTCCACGTTGAGAACGAGTTCGGATACAACCGGAGGAATCACTACCGGCAAGTTCGGTATCATCTTCAATAGTAATTGTAATCTCGGTGATGCGACTATCGTTTGTCGTTACACCGTGATGCAACAATTTGGCTAATGCTATAGAACTAAAAAGCGGAAAGTTTTAAATTAATTAAACTCAATTAAGGACATTACTACAAAAACCTAATGCAAGAAAATAAATTGGATTTGAATTACTCAATTACCTAACTTTAGTCTCATAGGCTCCGGAAAAGACATGTTGTCTCGAACACCACTGATGCAAGACAAAATGTAGAGCTGATTGCCCTTTGGGTCCGGGTACAGATGATAAAAAATCCAGAACGGCTTCCATTTGAGCATGAATTAAATGTGCATAAACCATGATTAGAGATTGCGCGGCCACGAGAGAAGAAGATCCCTGAAGTTTACTCAGGACACCTCTAAGAATCAAATCAACACTATCCCCCAGGTGACTTCCCGCACGATTAAATAAAGTGCTGACGAGCCGACCCACAAAAGCTGAACTGGACTCATTGACCGTAGGATTGAGTAGATTTAGAACGACTTGAATAATAAAGTAGAGGCCGGTGTGTCCCTCAGAGTCTCGATAAGCTGCTACTTGATCAGGCGAAACAGACACAAAAGCCCGCAAACATTCACCTCCGTTCTAAATAAAAATTTACATTGCTGTTAGTATCTCCGCAGTTAAACATGAATTCAAAGTGTCAATCCTTGCCTGAACTATTGTTGGATCATCGGATGTCAGAGCAGAGCGCACCGCGCATGGAAATGTTTGCATAAGAGCATCACTCAGTGGAGGTTTTGAGGCTCGAACAAGAGTTTCCACGACATCCAATGCAACTCCATGTAACCCTTTTCAGCAATCCATAGGTTTAAAAGTTAAAAAGCACATTACAGAAAGAAGTCATTCTTTATCATACCTGACGGCACCTTGTCCGATGGTGACTGAAGAATAGAGACTAAAGTGGGAACTAATCTATGTTGGAGTGGTCCTAAACAAGCCTCGTTTTGAGAGAGCTCCCGAAAAATATCTTGTGCAAGCTCAACAATTACTGGATCTGTTTTGAAAAAGAAATCACGATTCAGTGATGTGAACAATTTCTCAATTAAGTTAACATTTATAGATATAACCGGAATTGTGCTTAAGGAAAAGGGCGATGGTAAGCGGGCAAACTTTTGATTCGCAGGTAGCAGTAAAGTTTTTATCCACCTGTATACAAGCAGATTTAGCATTAAATTGAGGGGAAATAAAGAGTTCATGAAGATTAAATAATGAGGCAATTCTCACGGCCAAAACCATAGCAAGGGTTTCAAGAACCAAGCTGAGAACTTCATGACTAAATAAAATTGCCAAATTCAACAAAGATTCCGTGATCATTGGCAACATCGGCGATAGCATTATGGTATTCTGCGATGCTTTCAAGTGTTCACAAAATCCCCAGACGGCCCTTAAAATGATAAAAAGAACAACGAATAACAAAACATTTGCGATAAAAGGGAAACGAAAGAAAATTTACCGAACGGCAGTGATTCGAAGGATGACATTTTGGTGAGGCTGTAGTGCTTCAACAGTAGCTTGCAAATAGCGATTGAGCAAAGCTGTGGGTAAGAAGCTTGCGAATCGACTAGCTGCCCATAAACAACGGCCCAGCAAAAAAGGTGATGCTGAAAAATTTTTGAAACGACAATTGAATATTGTCAATTGAAATATTTTGGTGAAATCAAAGTTTTCTCACCAGCCATGCGATTGTGCTGATCTAAGCTGCTCTGAAGAATTACAACTATATCCAACGGCAGTTGATTTTCTTTCTGCTGAGACTCGAGCAGATCTTTGACGACGCCGAGTGAAAGTAGAGCCGCTTCAACCACTTTCCACCAAAAACTATTATTACCCTGAGTGTGCATGACCTCGGCTTCCTGTAGGTGACGTGTCACAGCCTCACACAAGCCAGAGCAAGCTTCATCCTCAAATTCCTGTCGTAGAGCCTGTTGAATATAAAATAATGAGTAAAACTGAACATAATAAAAAACTGAATGAATGCTTTTTACTAGAAGAAGATCTTGAGCAGCGAGACGAACAGAGTAAGAGAATGAATCTTCACTTTCATCCTCGACGAAGCGGTCTGGGTTACCAGTCCAAGTCAACACTTGCTCTTCTGTTATTTGCATGAAGAGGATAATATAATAAATAATTTGACTTATTCCATCACGAACAGCACTGCGAAACCGTGGAGTCTCGACAAGCGCGTGAACAAATTCAAATATGCTGGAGACTAAATTCTCGAAGCTGATAACCTCACCTAATGTAAAATAGTAACATATTATTACAAATATAGAAAAAAAAACTTAAAAAGTACAAAGTTTACCGTCCAAGTCAACTTGCTCATCTGATTCTTCCGTTTCGTTGACGACACAAGCGACGTAGACATGTGCAGAATGAGTCAATGTATTCCAAACAGTCGGTAAAATTTGTAAAAGCCACTGCGATAACTGTTTAGGTACATGCTTCACAAGCACAGTAAGTGCTACATAAAAAAAATTATATTGAGAATTTTAATTTAAATAGTTTTAAATGTTTACCTTTAACAATAGCTGTTTTAAGGCCAACATCACTTGCTGGGCCATCAGGTTCTTGAAGGTGTTTGACAAGAGCTTCAGTGAATGGTAGAAGAAATGGCCCAAGAAGCTCCTTTACTAGACCTTTATTGTATTCACCAGCTGAACAGACTGATTCAGTAAGGTTAGTAAAGATTTGAATAGCTTGTGAGCGCATCCTCACATTGTATCTCTATGAGAATAAATTGGGTAAATATTCAAACAAATTTAAACAAATTTATTCAAGAAACTTACACCACTCTCTGAAAAAATCTTGTAAACTTCAGGAAGGATTACTGGAACTACCTGATTAAAATGTAAAGGGGAAATTCAAAATTTGTGTAACAATTTAAAAAAATTTACCAGCTAAATATGATAGCCTATTTATACCATTTTACCTGTGGCATCTGCTTGTCATCCACATTATGGGTAACTTCAAGTAAAACACACATGGATCCTTGCAAGCTTTCTTGACTGCCTTGAGTTAGGTACATCATCAGAGTTGTGAACAGATTTGGCCATTCCTCTGGCCAATCCCATTGTGCAATAGTTGAAATTGCATGGGCAGCTCCAGATCGAATTTTACTGTTTGTATCAGTCAAAGCTCTTGGTAGAAGTTCCCTTATCATAGATTTTGCTTCTGGTAATGTTTCAGGTGGTCGAAACTTCTCTTCGCATAGCTTCCACCAATGGCAGTCAATATACTGTTTTAAAAGAACTGTAGCCAACTGCCTAATTGGTAGCTGATATTTGACATCCAAAATTATTTCAGTGAGATAAATTCCGAATCCTGTATACAATTAAGTGGAAGCATAAAAAAAAGTTTAACGGGCAACAAATAATTTCGAGTGAAATACCTTCGGTAACCTCCAGAGCTTGAACTTGACTTTCCCCAGCTTTTCTAACATCCTGATTAGCTGACAAAATACTACGTAAAGTTTCAATCGAAGCTTCTTTTAAGGAATTGTTAACTTCTGGAGCCGACATTCTATTATTGAATTATGACAACAAATTTCCTAAGAAGATTTAACAAAAGTTTCAACGGATGCAGACAACATTTACATCTGTCAGGAGGTTAATCAAACACATGGCTAATTGGCTAGGGCGCCAAATGGGCAAAAGCCAAAAGGTAAAGGATACTTATGCTTAGGAAATTTCTAGGCTGTGGGGAACATAATGATATGAGGCGCGAAGCCGCGAAGTTTTAAAATTTCCCCACCTTTTTCAGTCTTGACTTGCATCGAGAATCATTGACAGTAAACACATTCACACACACAATATATCATAATTATAATAACACACAAATGTTAAAAAGTATAAAATTAAAAATGTATTGTAATCTTATAATCTGACAAACATTTATTACACTTTATTTAAAAATAACTTATAATGTGTTTTGTGAAAACAATATGCATAGGCTTATTAAATGGCTTCAATACTCTAATTAACAATTACTCTTCATATGATTTCATAGTATAAGAGAATTTTCCAAACTTTCGGCGAGATCTGTATCGATGTTATTGTTTTCATTCCGAATTAACGTGCGTGTTTCAGCATTCACCAATTTATTATGTTGATCCTTTTTCCAATCCATCCACCATTCATTTTCTTGTTCTAACTGCGTCAACCTTTGTTCGATTAGAGCCATACGAGAGGACAAACTCAATACTGGAGCAAGAGCCTTCCCCTTGACTGAAGGTTTTTCTTTTTAAAGGTACATTAAGAATCACATTAAATAATAAGCTTTTAAAGAGAGAAAACGGATACACCGAAATAGGCTGTTACCTGGTTTGATAACATTTTTCTGCAACACAGACGCAACCCGTGCATGAATGGTAGCCATTGAATGATTTAAGATTTATGAAGTTCAAATAAATTTTTCAGGTGTAATAAATCTAAAACACATAATGATAGTATATTTATATTTATAGCAAAGTAAAAGAAAGGCTCATGATGGAAACCTGTGATGCTAAATGATGAAGTAGATTCAGTTAACTTTTGATGAACTATTTGACGTGACGTGCAACTTGCTTATGGTGTTCAGTCTTCAGCACTTTGACAGTTCATTACGCGTGGTTGTTTACACATTGACATTACACTAATGCGATTGTTTCCAATTATTTCTCGCTTTTCCAAATTTTATCAAATCGACAGTGTCAAATGAAGATCAAGCGATATGGCAACCCCGATTGAGAGAAATCAGAAATCAGTGCAGAAATAAAAACGTTGGGAAGAAAATATTATAATTAGTTTTATAAAATACGTTTCGACTGAATTGTTCGAATTAAAATGTCTACAGCTCTTTTATTCCGAACGCTTTCAGGACAAATGAGAAGTTTGGGTCATCGTAACACCGTACGATCTTCTCTTTTATTTGTGATTTGAATCCGTAATTGATTTTTTTATAACAGGGAAGCATCTGGACCCTAACTAGGAAAGCTCACAACAAGGTTAATGACTTAATTGATGAATGTAAATACTTCAGGATTAATTTCTAACATTTTTATGATGTCTATTTAGAGCAATAGTCCTCTGGCACAATATGGTGGAAGATTTACTGTAACAATGCTTCCAGGTTCAATGTTCTAGAATTTAATCCTCCGGCTTCTATGTTAATAATCCATTGAATTTCTAGGTGATGGAATTGGTCCAGAGATGATGACTTATGTCAAAGAAGTGTACAGATATGCTGGAGTTCCTGTAGATTTTGAAGAAATTCGCTTTGATCCAAATTCTGAATCTGAAACAGATTTTTTTGATGCCATTACTTCAATCAAACGAAATGGAGTTGCCATTAAAGGTAAGAACTTTTTCATATTTTTATTAATTTCTTCCAACTTATTGTGTAATAATTTCCCAGGAAATATTGAAACCAGAGAGAACAGACCTGGTCAGATTTCACGCAATGTGGAGCTGAGAAATGAACTGGATCTTTTTGCATACATAATGAATTGCAAATCTTTTCCTGGAATTCAAACAAGGCACAAGGATATTGTAAAGCTTAATTATTATTTATATAGTTTTTATTACTAAATACTATTGATATGTTATTTTTGTTAATTAAATAGGATATTGTCCTTATAAGACAAAACACAGAAGGAGAGTATGCCATGTTAGAGCACGAGGTATTGTTACAAGATATTTTAGTTGGATTTTATATCATTTATTCTATATATTCTAATTAAGAATGCGCCTGGCGTTGTCGAAAGTTTAAAAATCGTCACACGCGCAAACTCCGAAAGACTCGCCCGTTATGCCTTTGATCTTGCACAGAAGTCGGGAAGAAAGAAGGTCACCACTGTACACAAGGCTAATATTATGTAATCAACCCAATTATCAATCCCTTTCAAATACTGATTTTTTTTTTATTTATTTAGGAAAGTCTCAGATGGTCTTTTCTTGGAAACGTGTACGGCGGTCGCTAAAGAATATCCAAATATCGAACATAACAATATGATTATTGATAACTGTTGTATGCAAATGGTGGCCAAGTAATTAATTAATTTTTATAATAGAATTGTCAAGTTTTACTAATAGAAAATTATAGACCTCAACAGTTTGATGTTATGATCATGACCAACCTTTATGGTAATATTCTTTCGAATCTCGCATGCGGTCTTATTGGTGGCCCAGGCCTCTTGAGTGGAAGAAATATGGGTCCTAAGTATGCTGTGTTTGAGCCGGGTCAGTTAATTCAGATTTTTATGAGCTTTTAACAAGATTTTTGGATCTTACCAATCCATCATGATCGTCAATTTTTCTTGTGCAGGCACTAGGAATACCGGAAAATCCATTGCCGGAAAGAATATTGCCAATCCAATTGCAATGTTGAACGCTTCTGTTGATCTTCTCGACCATCTTGGACTTGATCACCATGCCCAATTGATTGGAAGTGCTATAACTAAGACCATAAATGAAGACCACATATTTACGCCTGGTAATCATATTTAATTTCGTATTTCTATATCCTCGGTTAATTTTCATAATTATTGTTAGATCTTCATGGTCAAGCCACAAGCATTGATGTCGTTCAAAATGTTATCCGTAACATCCAACAGGAAACAAAAGCAAAGAACTGGTGAGTCGTTTCTTACCTAAAACTACTGTTTAATACTGCTATGGGAAGTTCTAAAGAAATGCATTTATATTGATCCTTCTATGATTTATCATTAAAAATGTGCATAATGGTTAAAAATCTTTGTAGAACTGTAGCGTAATACTTGAAGCTTATTCACGCAAAATTAATTTGTAGTTCTCCTATTAACGTTTACAATGTTATGCTTCTTGACGATTGAGAAAGGGCATTTTCTTATCAACGATTTTTGAATATGAATTATGTGATTGCTCTTCATAGTACGCGGTAATAGTTATAACTTGACGTTCGTTACGTCTCCTTTTGAATCACAGGGCTGCATTGTAGAGAGAAACTAGTCCCAGTTGGCGCCCATTGGTCATCGGTGAAATTTATTAGTCGACCTTTTATTAGTTATTCTTGTGTTTTTGACATGTGTATTTGAGCTTCTGGCCGAAAAAAAGAAGCCAATACAAAATTGAACATAATAAAGATCGAATATCCTTTTCCGACTTGCTTTTGTGGGAGGTGTTTGATCAAGTTTTAACTTGAAATGAAGGTGTAAAGTAAAAAGTGGGTTTGTGATGAACAACAGTTGATTCAGGGGAAAATGAGTGGAGTATTCAAATCATGCTTTTACAGATAGTATAAATGGGTTGAACTACAGCTCAAATAACGCGTTCGGCTTGAACTTGGGGCTTTGCATGTATGAAGATACTAGACATCCGGCATGGGATTCGGCTTGGCATTATCCATTTTCTCGGCTACCTGTTCCGCTTTTTCCAGGTACTGAAATACACTTCGTCTCACATTCTCCATTAACTGCTTGATTTGCTCGAAGCTCGCGTACTAAAACAGACATATAACATTAACTGCTTATTCAGTTTAACCTTTACATTGAATTACCGTGTAAACGATGTAAGCTGTTGCCACAATAATAAGCAGCAACAAGATGTAACGGATAAATTTGGGTTTAATAGGGGAGGATCCCACATGGGACGATAACGGCTTGACTGCGCTGCCATCAGTGGCATCTACTAGGCGCCGAGATTCGTAAGTGTATTGAGAGGAGCCGGTAAAAGAACGAATGCTCGGTCTTGGTGTTGGCGTGCCCTTTAAGTAAAGAAATAAAATTTAGTTTATATGGTCTACTATTTTATTTTAAATTGAGTTAACCTACCTGCCGATCAACCAACGGTAATGCACTCAAAGACGAAGGAGGCCTTTCTGTGACGCGCTTACGAATTGCAGTTAAGGGTTCTGGATTGGAGATAACTGAATCTGTTGCCATAGGAGCAGGGGCACTGGGTTGTATAAATGTTTCTACTATTGTTTCAATATGATGCTCTTCTTCATTTTGCTCCTGTTCTTCCTCCTCCGAGTCTGAATATTTTTCTTCTTGAGAAGCTCCATTACCATTAGTTTGTTCAACCTCAGTATCCTCAGGAGCAGGAGTTGCTGTTCCATTCTGCAAAAGTGCAGCTAATTTCCTTTGATACACTGATCTTGTTGTGTCTGGAAATGACAAACAGATTAATAGTTGTTTTAAGATTGAAAGAATATTAATTTTGTTTACCAACTATGGGCCCTACTGGTATTCCAAAAGACTGAAGTTGGGAATATAGATCATCATCAGAAATAGTAGTGATGTCCAACCCGTTAAAAACCAAACTGTTATTTGACACCTCAACCTGTAATTCAAAACTAAGTAAACTCATTTTTAAAAAAGGGTACAAATCAATTACCTTTTCTTCAATAACAACTTCAGTTTCTTCGTCACTTGAAAAATCACCTTTCTGAGAAACGATAGGAGCAACGTGTTGCTCATATAACTTGACAAATTCTTCCTTTCTGGCGCTTTGAACGGGCGGTTGGATCCCGTGGCTTATTAACTCATTTTTCAACTGCTCCTTTGTCAAAGTCGCCATATTATTTCACAAATATATGCTAATACGATTCAGGTTTACGAATTACGAATCTTTTGCACTATACTCAAGATTTGGCCAAACGCGTGAATAATCAAACTGTAAGATACAACACACCAAATGTGTCTCAAGTTCAAACAACTGGAACTGCGGCACACTCTTAAAGTCTTAACAGACGCCAGTCCGAAGCCCCCGGCCCGGCGCTGTCAGCTGGCGGCATTTCTTCCAAACTTCCATTTCATTCATTTTGTTTTTATAACGAAAATGTATTGCAAAATGTTTTGACAGACGTAAATTTAATCAAAATTCTTTTAATATGATTTTTGAATTTTAATTTAAGTCATGTATGTGTTAGTTGATATTTAAAAAAAAAATTTTTAAAATTTTAAAATTTCTCCGGCAAATTTGCATTTTTGATAGCAACGTTCCCATAGCAACACCGCTGCATTTGTGCTTGCCGCCTAGTACAGATATCAGGTCAAGGTAAAATTGCCATGTGATTATTGAAATTCTGTTACACACATCGGAACAGCTACCGTTCATGAAATTTTTTTTTTTTTGCTTAATAGAATTATAGACCAAACATCCAAATTAGGTTACATAACAGTTGAGCTCAAATGTATGTTGAAAGTGATCCAAAAATCGTCAAATAAGAGAAACTCCGGTACGGCGCTAAGCTATTTTAGGTCTCGATGAAAAGAATGTATTTCGGTATGTTAGCTGAGACTGATGAGCTAAATTGATCCAAGGGCTCTAGGTCTCTAAAACTACTACTGTTTTAAAGAAATAAGAGACAAGGAGTGAGACCTGAATACAAAAGGAACTGGTATAACTAGAGGGCACAAGAGAACAAAAAGCCCTAAGGCTCCGACTAACACTGTGAAGGGGTATTAGACCTATAATGCTATAAATATAATGAAACCATAGTACTAGCCAAGCTATGTAAAGCGGGTATGTTTATATCGTTCAGCTGGATTTTTTGAAAATATTTTTACTCGTTTCATTTACGTATAAATGTGGGTCTCGGTCTCCGTTATAACTGCTGTTGGTTTGATGTGGTAACTATCATTAATCAATTACAAACCGCAGGAATTCACGATTGAAGGGTTTTTCCAATTTAATAAAACTATTAAGAAATTCGTTAAAATGCTTTCATGTCATTATTAGTTATTACATTAGTAATATAATTTTTATTACGACATTTTTAGCGCCATATTCGCTGATGAAGTTTGCGAATTCATTCCTGACCAGCAATAAATTTCATTTCCCTCATCACTATCTTTATGAAACCTTGTTTGAGTTACAATTTATTTTGAACGGATGAAAGATTGATTAGATTAGATTTCGATTTCTCAATATTATTTGTATTGGAGAAATTCATCTCCATCTCTTGATAGGATTACGAAACAAAACATAGATTACACATTTTTCGACAAATTTCGGTTGTTTTATCAAATCATCATTGAGATCATTTTTGCACCGAAGATAGTAACGTTTGGAAAAACACGTCACTCCACTTTTTGCACACGAATGAGTAGGCCTATAAAAACGGAAAACTTAAATATCTTATTGTTGAAATATTCCAAAAAATAAATAACAGCACGATTCGTCAGTTAAAACTTTTTTTCGCGTGTTTCGCGCAAATGCAAATTCTGCGCGATTTAATGTTTTGGGCGGCAAATTATGATTGAAAGTTTTGTCGCTAGAGGTACCACTGGTACCTGCCACCTGTATAGTTTGGGTGTCCCTAAACTGCGAAGGCGAAACGCGAAATGCGAAACGCCTAAAATGCGAAACAGCGGTGCGAAACGGCCTATTTTTAACCTAATCTAACCTAACCAAACCTAACCTAACCTAACCTAACCTAACCTAACCTAACTTAACCTAACTTAACCTAACCTAACTTAACCTAACTTAACCTAACCTAACCATTTTGGGACCGTTTCGCACCGCTGTTTCGCATTTTAGGCGTTTCGCATTTCGCGTTTCGCCTTCGCAGTTTAGGAACGCCCGTATAGTTTTCCATCATCGACTTTGTATTGGATGAGACGATCACTGAGACTTGCGGCATGAAAATGATCAATGTGAATATGAAAAGCTACTCATGTATTTTAGCGATAAATAGATATTTCGACCGGAAAAAAAAACCTGATGGTGTGTCATCTAATTCAAATCAATTGAATTATACTCGTTTTTTGACGACATAATAATGTGCAAGACTGCAAGACATTTTCAAGATAAGTAAGAAGTACGAAGAAAATAAATTTGCTTTACGATTGATTGCAACTGATTGACTTTCTCTTATCATTTGCATATAACAAAAGATGTCATACCTACTCCATCCGTATGATAAGCTTAAAAAACTCCTTTGTATCATTCCTATATCTTTTTTAGAAAACTGAAGGAAGTTAACTTTTGTTGCTTCTTACTACAATATACCCAACGTTTGTGAGATCAAGCACCGCGTGTACTATTAATCTGCTTTCACACTGGCGACAACGGCGTAACGATACGCAAAGAAAAGGAATGTGTAAAACGTAATTTGTTTTTTCAATTTTGTTCCATGTAGCCATTCGACCATTTCGTCATGTTTCGTCCGCGTTGTCGTCAGTGTGATATCAGTCGACTTAAAACTGTTGGACGCTTTTTGCATGTTGTTAATTTTACGTTTACCATCGAATGACCCCAGTTTTAGCCCTGTATACGAAAGCAAAATGAGAATTTCGCATGACCAGTGCAACGATTGGTTTTGTTTGCGTAAACCAACAATTAAAGATTATCAGCTATTCCCTTTATGGCAATTTCTCACGGGAAGAACATATGTTCGGAAGTATTTAATTCCGTTTAGAGATACCCTCAAGTCCACCGAGAAAGGATGGCATTTTCATCGGCGGATGAGATGAGAATCTTAGGTCTCCGTGTCCGTTAGAATGTCGCCCAGTTAGCGCTACACCCGAGTGGAATTATTGTTGAGTTAATTTTCCGATTTATATAAATGAATTCATCCTCTTAGTTTCTTCGAAAGAAAGCTATTAATCTGATTAAATTAAATTAGCGATATTCAAATAGTATAATGAAAATATAGTGTGGCCTAGTGCGCTACTCATTTTTGACGTTTTTAATTGATTGTGATCGATAGAAATATTAGTTTCGTGTATACCCAAGCAATTTCGAAGATGTCTGATAAAGAAGTGTGGCTCGCCAGCCTCCTTCAACATGCACTCTATTAAGATGAAAAGGGCGAAGTTCAAAATGATCTTATCGCTTTTCCTTCTTGGGTGTTTTACTATTTGTTGAATTATTAGGCCAACCCTTAGTGTGAATGCACTTTTTAAAGAGAGACGACAAGCAAAAAAACCGTTTACATTTCGATAGTTATCATAAAATAGAACTTTGGTCTACAAAGCTCCAAGTCTCTAGTAAACAGCAGAACTTTCTAGCATTTCTATAAAAGTGTATCTGAAAACTTTAAACGATCGTGTATGATTTTATTTGTTTTTTTTTTCTTTTACCCCTTGAATCGTATAATCACAATTGCACTGTTAACTGTAAAACAGTTTGAAATATCGGTGTTGACTAGTTATAAACTGTGAGAAACGCGTGCGATCGAAGATTTGATTAAAATCGGTTAAAATGTTTAAGTGTCCAAACTTTTCAACATGTGGCAGAATATTTTCAACCATCAAAACTAAATGTAATCATTCAAAAAATTGTGGAATTATGCGCGTGTGTAATATTTGTCACAAGAAGTTTATGTCAGAATATCTGGATTTAGAAAACATACCAAACTTCACACGGTAATACAACTAATCTTAATTGTTTGGTTATTTTGTTTAGCGTATTTATAATAGTATTAACGCAAGTATTAACGTCTAGGATAAATCCGTGGCGACCATTTTGCAGTTCACAGGTACTGCTAATAATAAGGATCTTAAATTGACGAATCCAACTTATGTAGAAGATCCTTCAAGTTCTTCTCACATGTCCGTTGAAGATGATAGTCAGGATAAACATCCAATTAAAGAAATTTTCCCTGCTGTTACCACCGATTCTGGGAGTACGTCTTCTCCTGGAACAGGAATTGATTACATGAAATTAATCACAAGTCAGGTAGATCCATCTACGTCTTCAAATGCTATTACATCCACTTGTTTTGGAGATGTAGAAAAGGTAATATTCTTACTGTATCTGTAGTTAGTTATGGTTTTTAAAACAGGTTACTCATTTAACTATTCATAATGTATTTTCTAAAATAGGACTTGGTATTGGAAGAATGGTTAGAAAAGGCTGCTGTAGCTAGCCTCAATCTTAGAAAGACAATTGCGGAATACGAGAAAAAACTGGCTTGGTACGTAAATGTTTTAAAATAATTTTATTTGTGTTTTTGTTTTTTTCTATTATCCTCTATTAACTATGTTTTCATAAAGTGTATAGGTATGCAACCACAGCTAATGATGAGCAATGGGAAGTTGGAGCAATAGGCTATTAGGTGAAGAAATCGTGAAGAAAACGTTATTCAAAATAAGATGGAAACCTAGTTACATTACAAATGATGAGGCGCAAAGGTTTTCCTCGGATATTCTACAAAAATTCATGGCCAAAAAAAGGAAATAATTCTTTTATATTTTTCGGTCCCAATGACTGTTTGCTACCTGAAAGAATTAAAACCGCCCCGGAAATCGCTGATCGCTTTTACGATAGGGTGGGATTTTTTAAAATCGACGAAAAGCAGTGACCGTGAAAGAATGTAAATATTCGTACCCTCAAAACAATGCTTGGCAGCAGTAGATTTGAAAGTCACTGAACCCCGAATTTTAAAAAAATCCAACTAAATCATTTTCATTATAGTTTTGTTGAAGTCCTATATGTTTTTGACAATGATCACTTTCTGGAAACGAATAGTTTGTCATTCCTAACTCAGGTCAATGCAGCGCCGTGAAAGTAAACTCATCCATAGACTTGTTGATCTAGGGAAAATTCAAAATCTATACATCTGAAAAATACAGTAGATACATTAGGCTAGTCATGCGCCAACTCTCGTTTGACATTCCTTAACATTGAGATCTCTGCATTTCTAATTTGTGTGATGATAGACATGGCTTATTTTAAAATTTTTCAAGTCATGAGTCTCTAGCATCACTATTGAACAAATATACAAATTTGAAGGGCTTGGCGTTGTTTCAAAATTCCAAATAC
This sequence comes from Daphnia galeata, assembly GCA_030770115.1. NCBI lineage: Eukaryota > Metazoa > Arthropoda > Branchiopoda > Diplostraca > Daphniidae > Daphnia > Daphnia galeata. The sequence continues at coordinate 8,820,218 of CM061119.1, forward strand.
ATGCCGTTCTAGAATTGTTTACTCTTTAGTTCCCAAGTATAGTAGATATAGGCTCAGACGCATGAGCCTATTATCAACTCGCTTTCCCATTTTCCATAGAGGTACATTTAAATTTAGTCGCATCGGTGCGCTTAGACATTTAAAACAAATATTGAAGCGCTTAAAATTAACCTTGGCATGAAAGAGTGACAAGAAATAAATAAAATATATTAACAATATTAATTCCATGTCACGATAAGTGCAACAATTGCAACATGATGTCCTATTCAAATTTTCAAATTTTTTCGAGAATAATACCATTGTCTATTGGTTATGTCATGTATTGGTATTGGGAATACAATTTCAAATAAACCCATTTAGTAGAGTTCATTTCCATCTCTTGGTGGATAAAAGAAACAAAAATTTATAGAATTCTGCTATCTTAAAAAAATAATATGTAATTATAAAAAAAACCGGTAAAAAAGAAAAAAAAGTTTTTAAAAATAACCAGATTATTTACAGAAACGTTTTTACATAAATTTCAATTTACAAATTATTATTTTTCGTATTTATCATTTAGTGTAAGTTTCTCCCGTTGAATTGAAAGCGCTGTAGTCTATAGGTAACTTACTGAAAAATCAGAACAGAAGGATAGAAGCTGTGTTCGTGGGGTAGCTAATTTCTAGTTAAAAACCAATTCATGGAAAGGCATTAAAAATATTATCGAATCAGGCCGTTCTTGGGTTGGATTGACCTCCATTTACAACCATTCCATCTTCACATGTATTGATTCTTCTGAATGACGACGTCTGTGGCTTAAATCGGTAAGTAATTGCCAGAACTGTATTATCATGTCTGATGGCGATTAATCTCTGTATTGATTTAGTTTTTTGTTTTTGTTTGTTTTTAGAACATCATGTCAAATAATGATAATGAGTCAGATGTGGAATATTCTGAAACGGAGGAGTGTGGTTATGATGATTATTACAATCCTTGTGATGATGCGGATGGTGAATCGATGAACCAAAAGAAGTGTGATCCAGAACATTTTGAATTTGAATGCCTAACAGTTGATCAAGTAAGTTAGAAAGAACTATACAAATTTACTATTGAAACTCAAATTTGTTTTTTCAGGTGGATAGGTTATTGAATGAACTGGTTGAAACTTTAAGCAGTCGGCTTAGGTTAACTCCCTCTCTTTCCAAACTGCTCCTACATGCTCATAACTGGGCTTTGGATTCAGTCATTAAAATGTATTTGGAAGATTCTTCACAACTGCTAGTTCAATCTAAACTCAAACCGGAAAAAACTCCTGTGGTCAAAACCCTATCCAAAACTCTAGTTTGCCCCATTTGTATTATTATGCTACCAAAAGACGTCTTTTGTGGAATTGGATGTAGCCACCTCTTTTGTAAGGGATGTTGGAACACGTATCTTGAAACTCAGGTCATGCATGGTGTGTCTACAGGTAGGAAATGCTTATGAATGAAGGTTATTTTGAACATTTCTAACCTTTCTATTATTGTTTAAATAGCAACTGAATGTATGGGATGTTCTGTTATGGCAACAGAAGACTTTGTCTTGCCTTTACTAGCCACGCCTCAATTAAAGGAACGTTATGTTCGTCATGCCTTCTCCGACTACGTCAGATCTCATCCTGAATTGAGATTCTGCCCGGGTCCGAATTGTAATATAATTATACGGGCCAAAGAAAATAAAGGCAAGCGGATAGTTTGCAGCTCATGCAAGACGACATTCTGGTAGTGTTTGTTTTTAAGCCATTCTCTTGTTTCAAATTTGATATAAGTTTATTTTTAGTTTTCGATGTGGAAGTGAATACCATGCACCAACCGATTGTGAAACGATTCGACATTGGCTGACCAAATGTGCAGATGATAGCGAAACGGCCAACTACATCTCTGCGCATACTAAAGTAGGGGTAACATTCACTTTCGTCAAACATTTTAAAAAGAAAACTTCGATATTGAAGATCAATTTTTGTATTACTAGGTTTGTCCTAAGTGCCAAATTTGCATTGAAAAAAATGGAGGATGTAACCACATGCAGTGTTATGGCTGCAAACATGATTTTTGCTGGATGTGTCTGGGTGATTGGAAGACTCACGGATCAGAATATTATCGTTGTTCACGCTACGAGGAGAATCCCAATGTAGCCAATGAGTCTTCACATGCTCGGGCCAAAGAAGCCTTGAAGAAATATCTTCATTACTTCGAAAGAGTCAGTATTTAAAATTTGCTGATTAATACTATATACTATTGTAGCTATTTTCTTTTTAGTGGGAGAATCATGCCAAGAGTTTGAGATTGGAGGAGCAGACTTTGCAACGGATCCGTGAGCGTATTCAATGCAAAGTCATGACTGGCACAGATGGTACTTGGATTGACTGGCAGTGTTTATTGGATGCTGCTGCCTTATTGGCCCGCTGTAGATATACTCTACAGTATACTTACCCTTACGCTTACTACATGGATGCTGGACCTCGTAAAGAATTAGTAAGTATAATAAGTCATTTGAATGGCCTTATAACTAATAGTAATGGGTTGTATGTCTGCATGTTTTTAGTTTGAATACCAGCAGGCTCAGTTGGAAGCTGAAATTGAAAACCTATCGTGGAAGGTAGAACGGGCCGAAACGACCGATAGAGGCGATTTGGGCATTCAAATGGACGTTTGCGAGAAACGGCGCACTACGCTTTTGCAAGATTTCCTGGAATCGTGAAATATTGGCCGATTAACAAAATGACTGAATAGGATTTGAAAATTGTTACCAACGCGATAACTTCAGTCGATAAGTTTTTGGCTTTGCCTATCACTTCAGATAGGAATTGAAATTACGATGTGTATTGTCATTTGATATTTTTCGTCCTCTACGTTTATCAGTTGTCCTTTTTTTTGTTCTCGTTTTTTTTTAATCCGAAATTTTCTTTTAGTTTTGTTTCGTATTTCCATAGCAACGATGAAATAAATTGCATCACTGAAATTTTTGCCAATTTTTTTTTATGTCGACGGAAAATTGTTTTTTTTCTGATATGCTTTTAATGCTAATTAAGAAAAGAATGAAAGTAATGTAATTTGTCAATTTATTGCTGAATGCCCTTAAGGTATTTTTTTAACTGTTCTGTAACGAGTTGTTAAACGTTGGCGCCAGGTGTCTAGGCCAGTTGTCATTTAGTGCGTGGTCTGAAAAAAGACAACAAAAATGGACTAAATGTAAAACTTTGTTTAACTTTATTGGTTTCTTGAAATAGAAAAAAGACATTGTGTGAAACAAATTATTATATCTGATATTGTGTTGTCTTAAAATGGGTCTCGATTTTGACATTCGTGAGTTTCTTAACCATATCAGAGCAACTAAACCGCCGTATGAGTGCCCCGCTAAAGACTGCGGCAAAATCTACAAAAGTTTCGCGGGCATTCAATTCCACTTGTTTAATTTCAATCATGAAAATCCTGGTAGTTCATTACCTTCATCAGAGTCACCACAGCAGGCTTTGACTTATGCTGAAGCCCAGAAGATTGTTGAACTGGAAATTGATAGCAAACTTCAAAGGATAAACATTTTTGACTCCATTAGCTTTGTGGACAAAGAGGACTATGAGAATGAAGTGCCTATGAAAAATGAAGAAACACCAAGCCAAGACTATGCCAAAACTCCAACAAGCAAAAGTCACACTCCGAAACATCTCCAGAAAAAAACACCAAAGCCAGTTGAACCAGTGGTTCGCAAAGAAGAAAAGGTCTCTCCTCCAAAGCTACCAGAGGCCTCATTCTCTATCATTGAAACATGGAGCCAGCCAGATGCACCAGAACGTCCAAAGTCTTACTATCGCTTTATTGAGAAATCACCTGATGAAATGGAAGATGAAGTGGAATTTGACATGGATGAAGATGATTTTACTTGGCTGGAATTGATTAACAAGCAGAGAAGATTTGAAAACCTTTCTGAAGTAAATCCAGAATCATTTGAATTGTTAATGGATCGTCTGGAAAAAGAGTCTTACTTTCAAATGCAAAGTTCTGGGAAAGATCAAGGTTTTTATTTGTTTTTTATAATATGTCTGTTGATTAAGCATTCTAATTTGAAGAAAAAATATCTAACTAGGTCCACCTATCGACGAGGACGCTGAATGTTGCATTTGCATGGATGGAGAATGTCAAAATAGTAATGTTATCCTCTTCTGTGATATGTGTAACCTTGCCGTCCACCAAGAATGCTATGGTGTCCCGTATATTCCCGAGGGTCAATGGCTCTGTCGTCGATGTCTACAGTCACCTTCAAGAGCGGTAGACTGTGCTCTGTGTCCAAATCGAGGAGGTGCTTTCAAACAAACCGATGATAACCGATGGGCCCATGTTGTTTGCGCTCTGTGGATACCAGAAGTCTGCTTTGCCAATACAGTAACAACGTTCAACCTTATTTCTGGTCGCCACAAAGATTTCTAAGTATCATATTTAATATAAATTCAGGTTTTTCTTGAACCGATTGACAGCATACAAAACATTCCTGCCGCTCGGTGGAAATTGACTTGTTACATATGTAAGGAGCGAGGAGCTGGAGCTTGTATTCAGTGCCATAGAGCCAACTGTTACACGGCTTTTCATGTAACTTGTGCACAGCAGGTATTCTTACGCCTTAATACAGCATATTATTTCGCAAGTTGCTAAGTCGAGTTTTTATAATAGGCTGGATTGCACATGAAAATTGACACGGCCAAAGATTCACCAAGTAGTGGGCCTAATATCAGCATTCGTAAAGCGGCTTATTGTGATGCTCATACACCAGCTGATTCCGATTCGAAACCATTGGTTGGTGATTGTCACGGAATAGGCGAGGCTATTCGCAAAGCCCAGTCGAAAGCTGCTTTCCGCGAAAAAATGCGTAAGGCTCGTAAAATCCTGGCTGAAAAACGTTCTGCAGCACCAATTATTTCCATCCCTACTATACCTCCTGAGCGCGTCCAGGAAATCGCTTCTTCCGTTCCACAAATTCAAGGAAAAATTCGGTAATGCTATACCTTTACCTGTAAACATTTCTCCAAATATCAGTGTATATTAACGAAATTATTTTTACAGGTTCATCCAAAGATTGATTGCTTACTGGACTCTGAAGCGGCAATCCAGGAACGGTGTACCTCTTTTGCGTCGTCTTCAAACAAGCCATCCTTCGCGAAGACCAGCATCATCAGCGGCAACGGGCTCTGGGTCGGGATCAGGATTGGGTGGTGATCAAATTGTTCAGCCTGATGATCTCCTAGGTCAATTGCGTTATTTTCAACGGCTTCGTCAGGATTTGGAACGAGCTCGTCTGTTATGTGAGTTGATTCGCAAAAGAGAGAAAACGAAACGTGAATTGATGCGGATTAAAGAAAAAGAATTGGAACTTCAAATCTATCCCTTGCAATATCTAATGCGTCGTGTATTGCAAACTCTGAAGGAGCGTGATAACAACGATATTTTTGCCGATCCGGTTGACATCAGCCAAGTCCCCGACTATCTCGATTTTATACAACAACCGATGGACTTTTCTACAATGCAGAACAAGTTAGACGCTGGGCAATATCCAACGCTAGAAGCTTTCGAAAAAGATTTTAACCTGATGATCCACAATTGCACTGTGTACAATGCACAGCACACCATGTATTATAAGCAAGCAATTAAGCTCAAAGAAGGTGCTCAAGTTCTTTTCAAACAACTTCGAAGAGATTTGGAAACTTTAGTCATCAGTAACAATAATTGCGACAGTACCAGCAACACACCACAACCAGAACCGTCGGAAATCAGCCAACCCGAAAGCAAAGTTGAAGAAATCGATAAATATGTCTCGGAAAAGTATCGTGAATCTGACACACTGGAACAACAACTTTCGAAACTCGAAGAATTCCTGCGTAAAGCTCAACAAATGCCGACTGGACCACTCAAAGTCAAACGAATACGAATATTGAGAAACGAATTGGCCAAAGTTCGACGGAAATTGTCTTTGCAAGCTGGTGGAAGAGCGGCTGCTACCCGAAGCAGCAGTACCAGTCCATCAAAATCACGACCTGAAAATGAAACACGTGATGAAGGAAGTAGTGACTCTGATTCGAGTGGAAGTAGTAGCAGCGGGAGTAGCAGCAGCAGCAGCAGTAGTAGTAGTAGCAGTAAAAGCAGCAGCGATTCTAGTATTGCTGGTCCTCCAGTCAAAGCTTCACCTCGATCAGCAGCGGTTGCCCGTCAACTAAAGTTAGATCAGTTTATCACCCGGACGCCCAAAACCGATTCAGATGAAAAGAGCACGCCATCCATTACCAATAAGAATCGATTAGTGGCTAAAGTTTTGAAACGCAATTCTACTCCAGCATCGACATCTATCGCATCGACCCCTGTTCCCGTTGCAGCAATTCCAGTAGCAGCTGTGCCAGTAACACCGGAATTAGAGACCATCGTTCCTCCAGTTCCAGTAACTCCAGTCAAAATCAATTCCGTGAATCCACAACAACTGACTGGGTCTCCGTCAGGTGTTAATAGAAGGACAGCAGTACTTTTCACAAAAAAAGCAGCTGCTGCAGCCGCATTTAAGAAGCCTGAACCATCCGGAAGTACTTCGCCACCAAGGCGCCCAGTTGGAAGACCGCGTAAAGTTTCAGAAAATAGTTCCACTCAACCAGGACCCAGTGGCACCAACACCAGTGCATCCACTAATTTATTTGTGGCAGCGGCAGTTGCTACTACGGATCAAAACAAAAGAAAGAAGCAAAAACACCCAGAGAGTGACAAGCTTTTTGCCTCCGTTCAACAGCCTGGAGCTATTCACCTTCCCAATATTGAGAGTGAAAGTTTCAAAGTTTATCGAACGAATAGATTAGACGACGAAGAAGATTCACATCGAGGATCTAGTGAATCATCTGGGAGTGAAGGAAGTAGCAGTGGAAGCAGTAACAGTAGTGATTCAGACTCAGGTGATGAATCAGATCGCCAGTCAAGTGACGATAGTTCCGCATCTCCTCCTCGACATCAACATAATTCAACTTCCCTTTTGCCTTGTAATTTGATTCCACTGCAGCCACTCGATCTCGTTTGGGCGAAATGTCGTGGCTATCCCTGGTATCCAGCTCTGGTAAATATTTTTTGTATTATTTTTGTCTACTGAAATAGTTTTCATTTGATGTCAACATTCCCATTAGATTGTCGATCCTTCTTGGCCCAGGAGTGGTTATGTGCACAATGGAGTTCCGATCGCCATACCACCTGAAGACGTTCTCTTGATGGGAGCTGGTGTTCAACCACCGGCCTTTCTGGTGCTATTTTTCGATGCCAAACGGACTTGGTCAGTATTTAAATTAGTTTGATACCTGTCCCATCAACTTTAATCAACTATGAGTGATCAAATAGTGATGGTTGAATTTTTTGTTTTGTTAATTACAGGCAATGGTTACCCAGGGATAAGTTAGAACCACTGGGAGTGGATCCTGATCGCGACAAAGCGAAGTTAATTGAATCCAAGAAGCAGACGGAACGCAAAGCCGTTAAGAAAGCTTTCGAAGAGGCTATTTTGCACCAGTGTAGAGTGGCTGGGCAAAGCAGTGCCCTATCCGAAGATTCCGATTCGAGTCACTGAACGTTTATTTTCTTATTTTATCCTCATAAAATTCTTTGTTTGATAACCCATCTCGCTTGCTCCATTTGATGTGAGTATTTCAAACACATGTGTTCTCATTGAAGAAAACTCATTTTTTTAAATAAAAATAAAAGACTTAAATGAAAACGAATATAATTCAATTAAAATAATATATATTGTTATCCTGCTGTAGAAAGTTTTAACATTGGAATATGGTAATTTTTTCCCGAATATCATTTAAACGGGTTTATTGTCTAAAATCTTGCCTGGACTTGCTTATTTTCGGTTTTGTTTTCAACCAGTTTGAACCAGTTTCAATCGACTTTGGCTAACATGCAAGCATTATCAACCAAAATTTTATTTTTTAGCAGGACGTTATAGTCCTTGTTATCGTTCAAGAAATTCAGCTACGCATTACAACAACTTTGACTTTATGAGAGGTTTATTTTATTATTTGCTTTTGGTTTGTTTTCTGTTGAACGAGATAACATTCCGTTCTAGACGTTCCCTCCTACTTCCGCCAGAACTGGTTTATGATTGGCCGACGTCATCCTGCCTGCGCATGTGCGTACTTTTCTAGAAATCTACCATGTTATGACGTCATTGGGCTGGCCTCTCACTTGGGCTTGACGTCACTAAACGAAACCCGGACAGAAATCATAAAAAAAAGATACCGCAAATCGGTCAACTTTTGTTTTTGTTTTTAGACACGTGAATCACCTTTTTTCTCAGAAAGACTAAAACAAAAAACACGAAAGAGAATAATTAGTAGCTCTACACGATTCTACTTTAGTAGGATTCTTGTAAAAAAAAAAAAAAACATTCTGTCGTATTTTTCTAATTAAAAACAAACGAAGGGACATTGTTTGTTGATATGCGCGCGTTATCGACAAGCATTAGTCACTATGACGTCCAGAGTCGTTATCTGTTGCACACGAAGTGGATGACATTACATTTGTGGATATAATATTTATTCGCTGCGACCTCCATAGGAAGAATTTCACTTTGCCTGGCTCATTTGCATTTTGCTGACGAGTCAGTGTTTTTCCAGTATTCCGCCTAAAACTGGTTCCAGCTGACGGTCGACTTTGGTTTTCCCCAGCAAGTCCCCCTTTTTTTTCTTATTAGGGATTTCCCCGGAGCAATGACGTCAGTTACACCGTACCAACCACCGCCATGCCGAGTCATTCGACGATTGCACCACGTCCGGAGGGGCGGAGCTAAAACCATGTTTTTTCCGAGTCCCGAGCCTTGGTATAATAGCGCAGTGCGTTTCATGATTTCATCATTCTTTCTTGCGACTCGACAAAGAGTAGAACCCACCACATCAAGACGATCAGTGCAATCAAGATCATTCTCGAACACGCAGCCCAAGTTTAAACACAGTGAAAGTTATTCCTCTCTGTATATCAATTTACCCATCATCCAATAGCCGTTCGCGGTATGTCTTTTTTTGATTCCGAATTCTTCGACATCACCGCCAACGGGAAACTTGAGGGTCACCTATTGGACTACGATCATCCTCCGATGAGTGGAGATATCATCCCTTTTACCGATAATTACGACTACTATCCAGAACATCTGGGAGTTGCGGAAACTTCTATGGATCTCGAGGTATTGTCTAAATTAACCCATTTTTAAAAAATTGTGATTTCGAACGCCATATTAACTGTATGATTTTTGAAGCAGGCAATGATAGAGTCAAACATCGGAAGCGTCGCAGATTACTTATCGCATTCGGCTTCTTATCAGCCACAGCAACCGATGGTGAAACGCGAGATAGCTCATTTGCAAGAGGATGAAGACAGCCGTTGTCTACCTAGCACTTTGACCGACGCTAATGATTACCCATCGGTAATGATGCCCAGCCCTTACGACACTGGCGTCTCCAGTCCTGCCGGACGTTCAACAACTAGCAGCTCGGCATCAACAAGTCGTCGTTTCAAATCGAGCGGAAAGAACGTCAGCAAAGATAGCGATGAGTACAAACGGCGAAGGACACTCAACAACATCGCCGTGAAAAAATCCCGTGAGAAGGCCAAAGCCGAGTCACGCATGGTGGCTCAACGTGTCACGGTCCTGTCAGCAGATAAGGAGAGACTGGAAAGACGTGTAGAGCAGCTTTCTAAAGAGATCCAGTTCCTGCACGGGCTCTTTTCGAAATTCAACGACATTCCCGAACCCATTAAACTCCAAGTCACCAGCGTCTTTGCCCGCCTTCAGAGCCACAGATAACCCAATAATGCCAGCACCACCGCGCACTCTTCCTCTCCTCATCTCGTAATCAAACAAAACACTTAAATTACAATTTAATTTAAAAACAAAGAAAACATTCACCAATGTGTGCCACAAAAACCATATATTTGCATCGTTGTATATAGTTAAAACTCTTACAAAATTGTCTAATATTATTATTATAATGTAATACTTTTGTTTGAATAGTGTTCAGCATTTGACAATTTTTTTACATGAATGAACCATCTCAGATAGAAATTACATTCTTCAACTATGCTCTCGACCGATTTATTTTCAAATAAAAAAAAAACGACATAAAACAACCCACATACGATCTATGGATTCAGCGAAATGTTTTGTACATCATAGAATTCATGCATCCTTTGTACTGCTAGATGCAAAAGAGTAACAATACAACAAATATGTATTTCAATTGTTTTTTTTTTCCAAGTTCGATTGTGGGGAGCAGAGTAAATCGGAAACACTGAATAGTTGGGAGAATATTTTGTAGTTTTGAAACCAGGCAGATGAAAAAAAAATTCCAGTAAAAATAAACCAGGCCGTTCTATCATATCGTATTTTTAAAGAGTTAGCAAAAAATATTTTGAGCCGCCTGTGACACAGAAGCTAGGGGCGAAACATAAGGACGAAACCAAAAACAAACAGCCACCCAAAATCAAAGAATTTATACAACCTACGATGACAAATACAAGCCATTCCATTCCATAATTAATTTTTTTTTGCATTTTCTTTTCTTTCTATCACTATGACTCAAATTATAACTTTCTCTTAAAACTAATTAAAAGTCTAAGTCATACTACCTATATAGGGCCTTAATTCACTAAATTATAGATAAAACTGCAAACTGAAAATATCTCCATCTGTCTATATAATAGTAATGTTATGCTACATCTGCTACATAATGACTACATCGATTATGAACATAGGCCGCATGAAACTTGAAATTCCTCGTGTAGAACTTTTCCGAGGAATGAAACTTGTTGAAAATTTGTGGGATCGACAGGGGAAGAAACATTGTAGATAGTGAATGGGTGACGACATAATTATGTCGTTGACGGAAGATTGTTGGGCGTTGTAGTCCTATCCGGATTGCAGGCAGCTTGGGTAGCTTCTGCTGGTAATCTAGACGGATTTGCTATAATGTCGGTTGTTTTACTCAAGTTCCGGAGCGAATTGAATACCACTAGAGAAATTGGAAATATAGCAACTGTGGTAGATCTGATTATACTATAAAGCAAAAAATGTTTACCAGGACGAAGAGCTATCAGAGAACAATACTGGTCAACCCAATTTAAAACACTTTGCCAGAGATCTTCGTATGTAGCAGCGGAAAGGGCCGTACTATAGGACTCCAGGAGTGGCTGGATCAATATAGAAAACTAAAAAAAAAAAAAAAACACACGATGAAACTTGATAATTCTCTAATTATAAATCGTTTGCTTGGTAAAAAAAAATTACAATCCAAAATTTCCAATTCTGCAGAGTTCGAACTCGGACCCATTCGTCGAACATTTCTCGCATCCGGTTATTACGCTGACGTGAGACAGGAGCACCATTAGCAGGTAGGAGCGCTTGGCAGCCACTAGGGTAATGAAATCAAAATTAAAGATAAGTGCATGTTACTTCAGATTTCCTTAATCAAACCTGATGGCCGCATTAAGCGTTTCAATATTCTGTTTCAATTGATCCATTTCTTCTTGTTGCTGCTGTCTCTCTTGGCGCAGCTGCCGGATATATTCCGCACCCCGATGAAGCATTGCAGCTTTGCTGACGTCACTAGCTTTGCCATGGCTAGACGCAGCTGATCCACAACCAGTGCCAGAACCACCCGTTGATCCACCACCTGGCAGTAACGACTGCAATGTATCGAAACCATTTTTTATATTGCAGCGACGCTTCTGCTCAGCATTGATGTGACACACTCGTCGGTGTTCCTATTGTCAGACAATATGCAAAGTTAGTTAACGAAAGTAATTTTGTTAAATATTACAACTTCCATACCCTGTACTGAGTGCGTTCGCCATCGCTACTTCTGCTACGTGAGGGATTTTGACTCGTTGCCGGCTCTTCCACCATGGTCACATTCGAAGAAGGCTCTTGCTTATACGCACGACCGTCATTGGAAAAATCAAGGTTTACAGTTGTAGGCAACAAGGTTAATGGTTTTTCCAATTTAGTTGTCGTAGTGTCCGAGTTCTGAAGGGGGAAAATGATAGGAATCCTACAAACAAAACAAGTTGTAAAAAAATTAAGGTTGAATATGATATATATGACCGATGAGTGTACCGTGAAGCTGATGCGTCTGCAGTCAAAACTAAAGTGGTTGATGGTGCTCCTATTTGATTAGAGCTTGTCAACAGCTGAGCCAGCAAAGTGCTGTTATCAGGAAGAATGGTGCGAGGTACAACAGTAGCCGGAGTTGAAACTGCTGACGTAGGCACAGGCATGATAGGTTGCAGGTCAGAACTAGAGCGCAGACGTCCAAGACCGCGACTGCTTCGTGATAAACTGCCCTCTTGGGTGCTTGCCGAATTACTCAACAAGCGAGCTGGGCTACTACTGCTGCATGAATTGCCACTTGTTTTACTACGATTAGCTCGACTGGATCCGATCGAAGGCTGGCTGGCACTAAGCGAAGTAGTGGTTGCATGCGGCAAGATAGCTGTAGGGCCATTTCCAGCCGTATTGGCTCCTGAACCACTTCTTGATCGACTACGTTGTTTTCCTTGCTAATAAATATAAAAAAGACATCTCAGCGGTGAACTGAGATAAGAATTATAAAAAGGTATCGATTCTTACAAACTGTGCTGTTGGTACGACGAATCCATGCTCGCTTCCTCCACTATTTTGTCGTTGGAAAGTCCCCGTGTGAGAGTTCATATTTTCGAATCCTACGGAGGCAATGAATCCATCTGTCGATTGAACTTGATGGGACTGCTGTTGCAATTGATGAGACGTTCCGGATGGAACACTGACGTTGGATTCGAATCCCGAATTCTAAACAAACCATTTTTTCTTTAGTTTCAATCGAACAAGTTGCAAAATGAGTCATTCACCTGTGACGATGACGGTGACGCAGACATTTTTGTGGGGTGACTGAAAACTGGTTCGTTAAGGTGCGGCTGCCGTTGAATTTGTTCTTGTTGTGGCAGATGATACTGCTGCTGTTGCTGTGGCCGCGACTGTTGCTGACTTATCAAAGATCGATGAGCGTTTGCAAACTGTGGATTTGATAAATAAGACGGATTGGACTGATCCATCTGCATATAATTGAGCAAAGTCTGCGGCGAGGATGAAGTGACGACTATCGTTGCCGCACTGACTGGAGTGGTAGAAGTTGAGGCACAATAAGGCGAATGGTCATGCGATTGGAAATCGTTGCGGCGCTGAATAAGTTGATCAGATGCTCGTCCAGCTATACTGTCCTCCACAGCGACAATTTCTTCTTCAACCGGCGGCAAACGTCCAGAAAGCAATTCTACAGAAGCAAATTTTTAAATTGGTCAATAAATATTATTATAAGGGAAAACAATTTACTCACCGTGTAAAGGTTCCAAAGTATCCATGAAATCGTCCAGATTGGGTTGCAGCTGAATCAGTCCAGGTTGAATAAAATCAGCCAGACCAGCTCCTTTAGCTGGAAACGGAAAAAAAGTAAATGACACTTCATCTTACAAAATGCAATATTTAAATTACTGATTACATACCGATTTCTCTAGGGTTGGGGAAAGGAAAAGGCTGATTAGATGATAAGCTTGAAAAGAGCGTATCAGAAAAGTCCATGAAGAGGTCATCATCCAATGCGAGGGAACCAGTCCCTGAGTTAAAACTTCCGTTGCTCCGTGGAGCAAACCAATCTAAGTGATCGAATTCCCCGCACATAGTCTAGTTAGAGACCCAATTCATTAATTCAGAATTCTTTCTCAGCATTTTTCTTTAAATAAGTTATATATGACTCACGATATCGTTGAGATCTTTGGAGGCACGACCCATCATTTGGTTCTTGAAAAAAATTCGCCATTTTTTATACTCGGCGGTGACCGTCGCTAATCGACGCTTCCAATATTTCCCTTCAAGTACGACGGCCTATAAAGAAATAAAAGATTATGAAGTAAATATTAAATTTTAATTTGAGGAAAATGTTACCTCAGGCTTGTTGTGTTGATCAACTTCTAGAGGGGAAGCAAATTGACACACAGCTGTGTTTCTTCTTTCAATAACTGTTAAAAAGGGAAAGCATTCAGATGTTAATAAGTTCACACAATTAATAATAATAGCTCGTACATTGCATATGCCAGCAACGCCAAATCAAATTGTTGAGACGAATTTTATCTTTCCATTGCAGGCGTAATCCCTTAAAATTTTTCCAGCGTGGAGACGTCAGCTTTGAACTGTAGATCTTACTGATTAATATCAACTATGTTACATAACTCATTGAAAGTGGCCAACCTGTAAGCCAGGGTCATGCACTGAAACAGCTTAGTTAGACTTTGGTCTATAGTAACTGCAGGAACCATGATATCCTCTGCTGTCTGGATTGGAAGATCTTCACATGAGAATGTTGCTCCTAAATTCTTCTGAATCCAATTTCCAGTATCTGCAGTGAAACCTAACAGTATAATAATAAACAAACTCATTAAGAAATTAAATACAAAAAGCGGTTTAATATAATTTAATGATATAAACAATATTTTTTTATTGAGTTCACAAAAAATGTTTTTGATTCATAACAGAAGTACCTTTAAATATTTTTTAAAAATATATACCTGGAGAAATTGAGTCAGGTTTTTTAGGCCAGATTGTGCTTGCTACTGAACATGTTCCTTGGTTGCTGCAAGAGCCAGCAAGGTCACCAGCTGCATTTATCGTGGCTACTACACCTGATCCAACAAGAACAGCAGAATCTTCAGCATCTTCAGGCACAGGGATGGCTAATTCATCATCATCATCATCCCTTCCTTCAGCTTCAAAATCTGATACCATGAAGTGTCCTGAATGAATGATTTCCTTGGATTTTTTTCTGAGTTGTTGACCATCCTGACATAATTGTTGCTGCTGTCCGGCGTGTAACGGAGAAGCTTGTCTTGATTGATTCTGGGAGCTTTGCGTTGTTGGAGAATTACCGCCTGTCATTTTTTTTTTCGATTTTGTTCGTCACTGCAGGAACTAGGAGACCTTCAGAGATGATCACAACAACAATAAATTTCTTTCTCCAAATCAAAGTCCACTTTTGTTAATGTTTACACAAAGGCATACCAATAAAGGCATGCTAAATATTTTCCAGATCCATCGAACTGGACTGGAGGCCATTAGTCTCTGTTCTGTATTCAGCGAAGTTTTGATAAAGTTACTAAAAAATTCGTCGTTAAGTGTTAACTGCAGAAAAGCAATGCACTTTGCGCGCCATCTTGTATCAGTAACATTTTCTTTCAAGGAATGGGCAAAAGGCAAGGCAACAACAGCCAACACCAGCCAACAACAACTGCTGTAGCCTGAGCTACTAGCCAACCAGCAGCAGGACGTATCCAAAGAAAGGAACATTCACCGACAAGAATAGATAAATAAAACGTAGCCTACCAATGGAGTTACAAATCCTATCCCGTACTTGCCGTACTCATTGCTGATAAAAAGCACGCTTAGTTGATTATTAACAATTGCACCACCATAACCTTTTTAAAAAGCAAAAATCACAAACAAAGAAAAATAGATTTGAAATCTATAATAAAATTGATGATCCCAACATTTTTTAAAATCTTGCAAACTTAATCATAAGGCACTGTTCAATTAGTTTGATTTATTTTAACGAGAAGCGTAGATATTAAGAATGCTGCATTGCTGCCTTCATTAAACATAAAATGCGTGTTTCTTTTATAATATTACAGTGAAACTTCAAGATTGTAAACACGATTTTTTCTGTAGCTATAGTTGTAAATTGTAATAATCCCACTAAAACTTTCTTCGCAAGGGCGATGTTTTTTTGTTTTGTCAACAAACGTAAGGTTATTCAGGACGCTCGGCTTGGGATTGCACTATCAAAGATTCTTAACAGCAGTCCTGATCATAGATCACGTCTCATATCCACAGTAAAGTAAATAGCTAAGTGCCTCACTGTCGATAAAGAAAAACGCATTATACAAACAGCTTCTATTAAGAAATCGTACCTACAGATCTTCGAACAGTTCCTCCAACTAATTCATTCCAGAAATATATAAGTTCAAATCTTTTTTTTGACAGTGATTATATATTATTAGCTTACAAAGTTAATTTGAATGCTGTACGGACGTCGCGTCACAGTTCTAGTAATTCCAAGTTAACACACGTACAATGAGTCTGCCATTGACAATAATTTGTCTTACGTTATTATTCCTTATTTATCTTGGTAAAATTAATATTGTTCATTTTTACGTGCGATAATGCTGATGGCAAATATCTAACCAAATACAAAGAAAATTCCCCCAGACGTAAAAAATGTGAGAAATATAAATTAAAGCGTGTTGATTAAATGGTTCAATTTCTCAACCAGTTCATCTCTTTTTTTTATCAAAGTGGCTTCTGCGTCAACAAATTGAGGCTTATTTATTTTTCCGCCAACCAGTCGTTCTACTAGTTGAGCATGAGTGCTTTGAAAGTCTCTGTAAGCCCTTAAAATAGATAAATTCATGATTTTAAGCTTCTTTTAAATAAAATTATTGAGTCGTAGTCATTATTACTTGTCCTGTTTTTGAATTTCAGTCACGCGATCGTTTAGCTGAGGATGTTCGGACTTTAGATTAACCGGTAAATCCAAGGTTTGAGCACGTAGATCACTTGTGATATTTTTCGCTGATGCCTAATCAAAACATTTATATTAATTGCTTTGACATACATTGTCACACTGCGCACTTACTTGAAAAGCATTGATGTCTCGGGAACTTTTAAGCTTGGCCACATGTGTTTCAAATGCCTGGAACAATGTGGACCTTTTAAGGTAATGGTTACGAATATTTTCAGCTATACTTGCTGCTCGTTGTCGGTTGTCACAAAGTTCATCCTGTCAATGAAATTGTTAACGTTCGTTTCTCCTATTATTTTTTAAGAAGATCCAAGACCACGAGTAACGCGCATCAAAATTCTTGATTAAAGAATCATGCAGAACGAACAGATTTGAGCATCAATTGAAAATAAATCTTTTGAATATTTGGCTCACTAGGCTACCAAGAGAAGTAAAATTATCGAAGAAATTAAAGAAAAACCAAACATCGATCTACAAAATGAATTTTTTTTTGTACACTCGCTTCAAGTGCGTTTATATCAAACAAAAGCTATCCATCTACACAACATGTCGTGCATATCAATCACATGGATAAATCTGTTGACAAGACAAAGGAGCGAGCAGGGTGAGGGGTGAAGGATGAATTGGATGAATGCTGCAGTTCCCATGCTCTTTTTTTTCCTTTCAAACCTTGGTGATGGAAAAGTCCAATCGTGCGTAGATGATGAAAGTGAGGAACAGGAGGAAAAAGGCAAAAACGCACAGCAAGGGCTCTTGAAGCATAACGATCCTCGAAAACGTATAACGCAACTAAAAATAAATGATGCAAAACATTAGTACAAGGAATAATTAAACGCACAGGGAGAAAATATAAAGCACCTTGAAAGGTTGGATGTGGTTCTCTACAAGATTCTTGGCAGCAATTTCAACGACTGGACGTCCCTTGACATCAAGGTAAGTAAAATGCAATGAGTCTGGTAATCGAGTGACTGCATACGGAGTCTCGATTTCAATGTTTGATGCCCCTTCAGGGAGAATAATGCGAACAAGGGCATCGTCGACAACCATATGATCAAAAATATGTGAAATAAGATCCATTTGCAAAACGAATTCATCACCTACACAAACAATTAACAACAATAAAATTAGAAGATTTTAATACTGCAAATTTTTTATTTGAGGATTTAATCACCGGAATTGAACAAGTTAGAGAAGCTGGGCAGGTTGTATCCAACGACGTAATGAGTCTTCCATCCTCCGAACAATGGGAAGCGAGGGCGAAGTTCCAACGAAACATCTCCATCGTCTTCTTGTCTCAAGTTGGAGGTGGAAATGTTTCCAATTTCATCACGATAATACACATCTGCGGCCAACTCAGGTAAAACAGTCTAAACAGATATTTTGTTACCATGATTCATTGAATAAGCTAAAGAGGAAAAAGGCAATATTACTTTGAATGACTTAATGCTAGAGACTCCACTATGTTCTCTTTGATATTCAAATCGGGAAAAGGAGCCTTTGAGCTTGGCTCCTCCATGATAAACATCCAAAGTCTCCTCAACAGCAATGTTACCCCAATGTGAGACTTCAATATGTCTAAGGAGATTAGCAACACTCAAAAATGGAGCATTGTTCTCAAAATGAATAACTATGTCCTCCTGAATAAACAGAACTGTTATTACAATTGATGAAACAAATTATAAATTAAAATTAACTTGCTTCAGTCAAAGGAGCAATATTTTCATATGGTCCATAAATAATGGTTGAGTCACTCTGAGAGGAAGGCTTGATTTTGGTGTAACTTTCAACATTGGATGAACTCAGCAAGACTTTAGTGGTCTGTGAAGCAATTTTGTATGGGCTAAAGATGTAAGCATTTCCCCTGAACTGGACTAACTGTTTTTCTTTTTGTGTAATTTGTGCTGGATGAGGTGCAAGATGGTGAGTGAATACTGTGCCAACAAGAACCTAAGTGACGAAAAAAGAAATAATGTAAAATTTGAAATAGGAATTCATAATTAATAGATCGTACTTTAACAGTTTGGCCAGGTTCCAGTGAATTGGTTAGTGTGACTTTGTATGTCAAAGTGCCTTTTACAGTAGATGATACTGCTTTCAGCTCGGAATCTTTTCCATCTGCCAGCTGAAAACATGAATGTAAATAATTTATTCTTTTGTAGTCATGTAAGTCTTTACCTGAGCTTTAAAGTAAGAGAGTTTTTGTTGAGCTTTGGATTCGATGGGGAAGTTAAAGTTGTTGACAGATGATTTGCCGGTATTAGACAAAGTTAGTCGGTGGGTGATCTTGACAAGTTGACTTGTAACATCGATGGTTCGCTCGGCATTTTTAATGATTATATCCTCACTTGCCGCAGTGCAAAAGCTCGTGAGTGTGAGAGAACATAGGCAAACCAGATATAATTTATATCGAAACCCCATAATGACAGGATAGCTTTTAATTCCAAAAAAATTGCCGAAATGAATGACAGTCACCGGCTGACGTGTGCACAGACTTTTACTTGTTAAGACGACAGGCGACAGCTTGCCGAATCTGATTGGATATGACTGTTAAGTCTGTGTTGCCAGTTCCAAAAATATTCTTCAATAGAGCTGAATAGGAGCATGTTTGATGTTTCTAAAAATTTATTTTCCTTTTTCTCATTGTTTCTTGGTGTTTTGTCTTGATTTAAACTAAATTAATTTTGTATTCTTTAATAAATAATAAATAACTTAATGATTGCATGGTGGATAAGTAAATGACTAAATGGCATCAGTGTCAAACTAGTGTATGTGTATGTCTGCACTCTGCAGAATCTTTCACTTTGTTTGTATCGTAGATCCGTTTATTTCTTTACTTTATTAGTAAATTTTGATTTTGTTTCAATTGTATTTTGAGGTTTTCATATTTTAAATGGAAGAGTGTTTATAGGGTTTTGTAGAAAATGGTTCTCTTTTATTTAAAGCACTGTGTTTGGTTTCTTTGGTTCCTGTCATCCGTCACGTCATCATTTAGCCTTGTTTCTAATAACTCGTCCAAACCAACGCAATGGAATGGCGTTGAAATTAACAAATATCATTCCCATGAAGAAATGACATCTGTTTTAGAGGCCTTAGAAAGAGATTTTCCTTTTATTGCAAAAATGGGAAGTATAGGAAAATCTGCTCAAGGGAGGGATTTGATTTTTCTACGAGTAACTGTAAATGTCACTGCCTCAAGGCCTCTGGGCAAACCAATGTTCAAATATGTTGGTAATATGCATGGAAATGAAGCTGTGGGAAGAGAAATACTAATAGCTCTAGCAGAGCATCTTGTACATAATTATGAAAATGATAGTGAAATAACCAAACTTGTGCAATCCACTGATATATACATTCTACCTAGCCTTAATCCAGATGGTTTTGCCAAGGCAAAGGTAAAAGCAAATAATTTATTCCTTGATTTAAAGATTAAGTAACTAAATATAATCTTTCTACACAGGAGGGAGATTGTTTTGGAGCAGATTCTGCTTCAGGAAGAGAAAATGCAAATAATGTAGATTTAAACAGAAATTTTCCCGACCGTCTAGAAATCAAAGGTTCCCCCAAAACTGTCGAAGAACAATTGTTTATCAAAGGCAGGGAGCCTGAAACACTGGCTATTATGTTGTGGATCGTCAACAATCCTTTCGTACTGTCAGCTAATCTTCACGGTGGCTCAGTAGTTGCTAGTTATCCGTTTGACGATACCACCATACACCGCGAATGTTGTGTTGAAGGGAAGGCTCCAGACGACAACTTTTTCAAGCATTTGGCACGAGTTTATGCATCCAATCATCCATACATGCACAAGGGAAATTTGTGCGAAGGCGATAATTTTAAAGAAGGTATCACAAACGGAGCCTATTGGTACGACGTCCCAGGTTTGTCTCAAGTACTTCTAATAAAATGGAATCCAATTTATCACGCTCTAATTGTTTCAGGTGGAATGCAAGATTTCAATTATGTTTTTTCTAATTGTTTTGAAATCACCGTGGAACTTTCATGTTGCAAATATCCGAATGCCTCGAATCTGCAAATGGAATGGCTTGGCAATCGCCAAAGTCTAATTAGTTATATGCAATCCGTTCATTTGGGAATCAAGGGCATCGTAACCGATCTACAATCAAACGAAGCCATTCCTAGAGCCCGGGTTACTGTTCTTGGTATCGAGTATGACGTGAAAACAACGCATGATGGTGAATATTGGCGACTTCTTTTGCCTGGAACTTACTCGTTGCAAGTATCGGCATTTGGATATCAAGATGTTGAAATGCATAATGTCACTGTCAAGAACGAAGAACCAACCTTGCTTAACATCCAAATGAAACGCTCCATTCCTGATAATCCTGAAAGAGAAAACAAAATCTACCTGGAATTTGGACATCACAACTATACAGAAATGGAAGGGTTATTAAAGAAAATTTCTCAGACTTTTCCAACAATTACTCGGCTCTATTCCATTGGTCGAAGTATTCAAGGGCGCGAACTCTATGTAGGTTCTATTCAACGTATGTACCAGTTAAGTATTTATTTTTTAATTATTGTTGTTAACAGGTCTTAGAAATTTCGGATAATCCGGGACAGCACGAACCTGGCGAGCCTGAGTTCAAATACATCGCCAACATGTAATTTTTTTATTTAACGTTATCAGGGACCTGCCCTAATTTAATTTTGTTTATTTTAGGCACGGAAATGAAGTTGTTGGACGTGAACTTCTTTTAAATCTGGCCATATTATTAACCAATGGTTACGGTCGAGATAATCAACTCACGAAATTAATCGACTCGACGCGTATTCATTTAATGCCCTCAATGAATCCAGATGGTTATGAAATAGCACTCGAAGGAGATGAAAATGGCGGATATGGACGAGGCAATGCCAAAGAAGTCGACTTGAATCGTGATTTTCCTGATCAGTACTTTCCAAAGAAAGACTATGAAAACTTTCAACCTGAAACATTAGCGGTGATGAACTGGTCGCAGTCTATTCCTTTCGTCTTGTCAGCCAATCTACATGGTGGCTCATTGGTAGCCAACTATCCTTTCGATGATAATCTTCAGGGCAAGAGCAAAGTTGACAGCCCCTCCCCCGATGATGCTCTCTTCCGGAAGCTTGCCAAGACTTACAGTTATGCACATCCTACAATGCATTTGGGAAAGTCTTGCCACCAAAGTTTGGCTGGACGTTTGTTAGGGGTTCTGGATGAATCTTTTAAGGATGGCATCACAAATGGGGCCTACTGGTACAGTGTTTCCGGTGGTATGCAAGACTGGAACTACATTCATACTAACGACCTGGAAATAACGGTGGAAGTGAGTTGCTTCAAATACCCAAAAGCCAAGGATATGATGGACTATTGGAACCTTAATCGCCAATCATTGTTGGAATACATGGAACAAGTCCATCACGGACTTAAGGGTTTTGTGTTGGATACCAATGGATTTCCCATTTCTAATGCCTCTATAGCTGTGGCTGGTTTTGAAGGCAAATCTGTTCAAAGTTACATCAGCGGTGATTATTGGAGACTTTTATTACCCGGAGAGTATCATGTTACTGCAAGTGCTTCAGAGTAATGACTTAATGATTTTTCTAAACCGCTATGCAGAGTGATTAATGTTTTAACTCATTAGGTTCCAGTCTTTGAGTAAAACCATTAACGTACCTGCTGACGGAGCTGCTGTTGTAAATTTTACTTTGGTACGAGTTAATGTTGGTGAAATGATTCGTCTTCCTATTCCACCTTCCCGGAAAAAATTCCTACTTCGGATACTATGGTCCCTCCCATACAAGTTACGAATCCAACTAGACAACTAGAGGATTTACTGAAAAAGAAAGTTAAACAGTCACCCAATTTATTTTGTTTGTACAGGTATATTTTCGTCATTTTCGAAATTTGTCATCATATTTATAGAATTTTTTTTAGCATGAAATCCCTGAAAGAACAATCTGATCATCCAGTGTGGGTATTAGAGATAGGAGATGGAGCATCCGCAAATTGTGCCGCAAGAAAGCAATCTGTTCAACTGGGGACGGTTTCTAAACTTCATCAGCCTAAAGTGCTAGTGTTTAATGGAATTGATCGAGCAGCCGCTGCATCTGGTCGAAGTTTTTTGCTGAATTTGGTAAACATTTTGACTTCATCGGAGCCTGATGCTCTAAGCGTAATCAAGAGTGTGTCGGTGCACTTGATCTTCGATGCTGATCCTTCCGCAGCTGATGCTGATTGTACGGCCGAGTCAAATGTCGCCAGAACTCCTGCCGAAGAAGCTTTAGTGCAATTTGTAGAACAAGAAAAATTTACGATGGTACTCGCTCCTGAATTTCAATCAATCGGACTTACTGTATCTTCACGATCAGGACTGAAGCAATTTCACGAAAAACAATTAGCTGACATCTATCTCCAGCAACTCCATAAGTTGAGCGATTGTAATCGTAGTGATCAGAAATTGTCTACTGTAATTAATCGCATCAGTGAAGCCTTCAACGGAACAGTTGCAATGGGTCTTGGACTATCATGTTGTACTGGAGCTGATCAAGTCGAAGCTATTTCATCTTCACACCGCGTTGCATTGCTTCAGTTGTTTCTTTCGGCCCGCCAGGGGATTGCTGGAGTGGTTACTAGCCAATTTAGTCAACCTCTTACTGCCATTGTCAAAGTAACTGCAACCAGGAGGACAATGATTTCTTCCGCAGATAGGTAATTAAATGCTTTGATATTTTTAATACAAATTATATTATCAGCTTATTTTAAAACTTGAAGCTTGGTTGTTCAAACAACTCGAGACGGCCAGTTTTGGGTTGCCCTACCTCGGGGAGAATATGCGGTCGAAATTCAAGCTGCCGACTACGTTAAAAAAACCAAGGTACATTTTGCAGAGCTGTCACATAAAGATATGTACTTTGTGGATTGACAAGTGTAATTTTATCTTAAGGTGGTGACGGTATCAGACGGTGGGGCGAGTCAGATAGTCATTCAATTGTCAAGAGACCAGAGAGTCGCAGGATTGCCACGTATGGTTTTCGTCATCCTTGTAGGTTCCCTGCTTCTTTCTGTGTTAACGATGGTGCTTTGCTGCTGCTCTTGCTATGAGAGGCGTAAAGCCCAGCGTAAAAAGAAATCAAGCCAGTGGGGATTCCAATTACTTCAACAAACGGACCGTGAACATATGGCACCGGTATTGATTGATAGCAGTTCCAGTGATGAGGAACTCTTTGTTCAACATTCTCAACATCAACATTTCAAGATGAGGCCACCCGTGCGAGCAGTACAAGAAGGATCGGTGGATTCACCCTTCCGACCAATTCGCCCGAAAGGCAAAGTCTTGGGAGCAAGGATGGGGCAATATCGCGATGATACTTCCAGTAGTGACGAGTTGGAAGATTTCAACAGCGCCACGTCTTCGAGCCTGGAAGAGGAGCAGTTGGTTGACCTCCGAAAAAGTTCTAGGCCTTCGATGTAATGTAAAGGCGTGATGGTTAGAACAATTTGTCCAATTAGATTCTTTGAGATCTGATTTTAAAGTGTGATGGTGAAGCTTATAATTTTGTAACGTGAGACTTTTGTCCACGCAAATTTAATCATGACGTGCCTTGTCATATATACTTATTATGGATAATTAACACGTTTATCTACCGCTGTTATTGTTGTACAGCTACGAAAACTATACACAATACTATACACTCGAATGGAACGGAAAAATGAAATACACGAAATTTAAGAAACATTCGATAATAGCAATAAAACTCATTAGAATATTGGAACGGTCGTCGCTCCTGAAGATACGTTGTGAATTTGGTACTGTAGAAAGACTGACACCTAAAATGATTTACATATATTACAAAAATAATCCAAGAATATTTTTTGAACATACGAACCTTGTCTCGAAGTTGTTGAGCGCGATGTAGTGCAACACTGTCAAGAAATATAAAAATTACTCGAATATTAATAATAATTTCTATTTCTATTTTTATATAATTATTACTAATAGACACTATCATTTGAAAAATATTACCTCAGCAATACTAGAACCTCGTTAAGCCAAGTTACGGGGCTTTCAGATTGTAAAGTTTCAAACTTTACGGTACCTCCAGCTTGAGTAAGATGGTATACCGCAAAAATGAGCTTATGGGCTTGAAGATAGAAACTTACAGCAAGATCACTTGGTAAAGATGGTGTTAAAGTTTTCTGTAGCACAAAAAAGGTACACAATCATGAGATGTTGCAGAAATTACTTTATCTTTTGATAACTCTATACTAACCATATTTTTACTGTTCATTAATTCATCAATAGTTCTCTTCCGTGGAATCGCCAACGTGCTGCGTGCGCGATTCACTTTTCCCAAGATC
Source organism: Daphnia galeata (assembly GCA_030770115.1). Lineage (NCBI taxonomy): Eukaryota > Metazoa > Arthropoda > Branchiopoda > Diplostraca > Daphniidae > Daphnia > Daphnia galeata. The sequence goes on from CM061119.1 coordinate 8,845,186, forward strand.
AAATCAAGATCATTCAATACTTCTTCAGCAGAGAGATACTGTAACTGGTCAGGAATCAAGCTTAGACTGGACAAAGCCATCCTCAAATAGTTTTCCTGAATCCTGAATTTGCTGTAAACGCCAAGGGGACTCGGCAGCAATTGTTGTATGATAAACCACATTTGGATGTTTATGAAGTTTCAATGTCATGTCCTTCATGAAAACAGATTACCTTTTTTTTAGTTTGAAATAGTGTGAGATTTAAAAAAAATATAATTACTGCTGAAGTGATGCTGTCACCAGTTATTGTCAATATGCACTTCAACTGATCCTGTGATGTTTGAGTTGATGTTGCCATGACATATTTTTCCTGTCTAACCTGTGTTTCAACTTCTGCTATTTCAACCGGATAACGACGAGCAGCTGCTTCCAGAACTTCCTTCAACTGATTAAATACTTTATGAACTTCATTTTTGATAAGCCAATTGAACTCTTGTCTCTATAGAATAAAGTTTACAAAATTGATAAACTGTTTTGCCAAATGGATCACCATAATTATTACCAGATTCTCTTGGGTCAGAACTTTGTCCATTTCTCAAAAAGCAGTCAGCTGACTGATCAATACAAATTGTGAAGCAAAGAAACAACAAGCAAAGGTCACTATCTCACTTTGTAGACCTGATGGAATAATCCCCGAATCGAAATGGTCAAACACAAGAATGTAGTCTTAACCCTTTGAATTCAATGCTGAACCACTTAAAACTAAGTGAAAGTCTGAACTCCGAAACGAAAAATGACAGATTGAGTTGGCATTGACAATTTGACAGACGTCAGACGATTATTACAATGCAAACAAAAGAAGCACGCCTTGCGGATTGTGGGCGGTAATTCGAATTCATTTTAAATTATGAATCGAAATAATCATCCGGATTGAATTCCCTGATTTGCATCACTACGTTTTACGTAATTATGATGATTCTATATAAAATCAATGCTATCAATCTAATTACTGTAATTAGTCTGCATTTTAGACCTACGGTCTACACCATTTAGTTTTACGACCTTTAACAGATGAAGCGAAAAAGATAATAACGATTAAACATTTATTGGTTGCACAAAATACAGTGCCAATTTAAAAATACGTAGAGATAGATAAAACTTTAAACGTTTAGACAAAAAAGGAAAACACGCACATACATTAGTAATGTAAAAGAGTTGATAAAAGCAGGATATTTAAAAGACCACATTTACAGATATTTGCACTATTAAGACGATGAAATGATCGATCGACCAGCGGCCAGCCGAACTTACGCGGTTAAAGTTCCTGCATTCGGGCTATCCTAACTACGGGCTGTAGTTGCCTTGAATGATAAAAATATTTAAAAAATATTATTTTATTTATTATAAGACCTACTAGCAATCCATATTAAAGAAAAGATTTTATAAATGCATCATTGTATCTACCTATTTAGCATATCCGATAATCGCTTTGGGCAGGATCCCTTTATTTTATGTCCTTTCAAAGGTGCACCACAATAACTGCATTCGGAAATTTTTCTTGTTTTATTGGAAGGCGCACCATCACATGTGGGAGGCAAACTACTTTTCCTCTTTTCAGATCGTCTAGGGGAAATTTGCGTTGATGATGTATCGATCCGATTCGGAGGAATCCAATTGGGATCTAAATTTAAAAATAAATAATGTGTAACCAGGCAAGCATTGAAGTGAGAATAACGTATAAAAATGAATTGAGGGAGTTATCAAATAATATACTACCGGTACACATGATTCACTTACCAGAAAATTCATCATCACCAGTTTCACCCTCAACTTCCTTACTCTTGAAGGGGCAGTCGTGCCCTTTCTTTTTTTGTCCACATTTGCTACAATTATATGTAGGAACCCTGTTATTTGGTAAGGCAGTGACGTCACTCTCATAATAAGGCAGTGACGCGATAACTTGAATATCTAAAATACAAAACAAACTATAATGATTAAAAGGATCTTGGGTGAAAAATATTTTTTATATTTATCGGAAAACTAACCGTTCAGTTCTGCATCGTCTCCAGTTGTTACAACTTCTGGGTTTTTTGCGGTTGATTCCGTGGGTTCAATAATTTCAATATCTGAAAGACAAATAATAGAAAATATGCAATTAAGTATTTATCATAGGAAGAAAATTTAAAATATTAATAGGAAAACTCAACTGACCATCACTCAGTTCCGCATCGTTCGCATCATCCCCAATTTCAATCACATCTGGATTTCCAGGAATTGTTTCCATAGGTACGATTATTTGAATATCTAACAGAGACAAAAAGTTAATGATAATGAGCAATTGCAAAGGTTCGACTTTCGAGGATGTAAATAATTTGCGAAGTTATTTCAAAAAAAGCTTAGTTACCATCTTCAATGCAAACATACATGACATCGTTATCAGATCCAGATACAAGTTCATCTCGAAATCCCATCTAAAAATAAACTTCAATTAGTTTTCCCATATAAAAATGAACATTTAAAACTTAACAAGATATCACACAAATTGTAATTACTAGACAGACTAACATTTGAAATTAAAATATCTACATACTTTTTTTGTTGAAACCTGTGTTGGTTATTCTGAACTGGAGAGTTGCACTGTTGCTACTTATTCCTGCAAATCTCAAAATCGACTATATGTCCAAACCCAAATGAAGGTCTATTTATACTTCGATCGCTTTGAGGTACTCGTGGTTTGAACTCGTTTGATCCATTGGTCATTGGTCATCCCTCATCTTGGGATCCTTACTCTTGTAATGAAGAAATGACACGAGTACCTGAAAATGAGCACGTGCCTAGAGATGACCGGTGCAACAAGTATATGCCTTAAGGCTCTTGTTTTTAACTCATCACACGTGTGTCATTACGTGGTCACTTGGTAAATATAATTAACTCACGCGAGTGAAGCGAAAATCAGCACGAGTAACTGAGACGAGCAAGCGCCTTAAGTCTTATTTTCTATAGTGACCAATCCTTACAAGTTACAACTTATCAGTCTGAATTTCAATAAAAAAAAGATATCGGTAGGTTTTTAACGGTTTTAAATGAACAAATAATGTAGCGTGAGAAAAAAATAAAAGTACTCTTGTTTTGGGATCAAAAGTTCCATGAAATGTGTATTTGTAGATTTCCGGCTTCATTGTGCGATGGTCGGCGATGGTTTGAGAGCGAGGGAGGGCAACTGCGTCTGGGTGTGTTTTCAGGTGCAAAATGAATTTCCCTTGAATATAATCCCAAATGTACAAGGGTGGAAGGGACGTTAGCCGAAGTAAAAGTTAAATGAGTAGGAGAAAAAAAATAACCAAATTAACAACCAGCTCATTAATTGAATAGGAAGAAGCGTTTGGTAGCTTGAAAACATGTTCGAATAAGTCAGCAACAAAAGTCAGATGTTCACCGATAAAGTCTGGAGAAATCACGCAATGCATTTGACAATTCCAATGATGTTTCCGCTCTGCATCAATGAAATAAAATAATAATAATAAACAGAGATTAGTTAGCTAATAATAAGAACATCATTTTCTTGTAGATGGGCAAGTACCTGACGACTTTTTGGCGGAAATCTTGTAGCTGCTCGGGCCTGACGGCAACACATCCGGCAGGTGACTGACGAGGTAGATTTTCTAGTGTTTGCTCCATCCAACTTGAAATGCTCTGCACCATGAAATAAAAAAGTGATCAGCAAAAGTGAATAAATTTAGACAAAAAGAATTTGAGCTCACCTGTCGATCGACTAGCATAAATTCGAGCAGCACGTCTGCCACATTGGGTAACGAACACGTTGACAACGAGAATATCGAGGCCGTGATTAAAGTGCTAATAAGCACTTGGCCTTTTGGGCGAAGAACTGTTGACAGGAGTCGGTCGCGGAGTTCAAACGGCAGTTTCTCCTGCGACAAATGAAAAATGTTAAGTTTTCATTTAATCCAGTCATTTCACATTACGACTAACCTCTCGAGTCCGCGTGGTATGGATCAACTCGGAAAGAAACTGCATAACACTGGCATTTGCATCTCTGTGATCGAGTGCAGCCGCCTGCATGGCACAATCAAAAACGGCTGGTAACGCAGGGCTCAGGAGGAATGAGGCAGGATTGCGTTGAAGGAAACGAGCGAATAGACGGAAAAGATCATCGACTGTGTCCGGATTGTGGCAGAAACCTTGCGGTTCTTGTAAAAGCTGAAAGGCGCGTGGAAGCAGCGCTTCAAGCATCGAGATGAGACCGCCGATACAATCGTTTTCCGACCCGTATTCATCAACCAGAATACTTGCCAAATAAAGAAAGCAACTATGATGATGAGAATTGTACAAACGCACCATCTAAAAGACAAAAGACACGAGAAATTAATCGATGCACACCGCTATGAATTAAGAAATAAAATTCAACCTGAGTAACGAGAGGTTGCAATAGCGGAGCAGATTGATGGCCAATCAACCGTAGAGCAAATCGGAGGCATCTGCAGCAGCGTTCCATCACTCTTCGGTCGGTTTGGAATTTATCCAACGTCATGGACAAACATGGCCACGTAAAAGTAATGGCTGACTGGCATGGATGTTGTTCGTTCTTTTTTATATTGATATTCAAATTACGGAACACTGAGGCTAAACGATCCAACCAGTATACTGGATCACTACTAGTTTTGGCGACGATTTTTGACTGAACTTCCGCCCTTAACAAGGAAATTTAAAAGTGAAACATGCATAGCGATAAACAATAAAAACAATAAGATACTACCTGGCTGATTCTTGTTAATTCATCGACATGAATCTTGCAAAGCTGGTGCAGGGCATCACTGATCTGATGATCGGGTAACCGACTACAGACTTTCGTTACACCTTTGACTACTCGCACGGCCGTTTCCGTTGGAATGGGTAACGTGACCAATGCACTCACTACTTGCAGTAAAACATCAAAATGGGATTTTAAATGATCTCTACAAATACTGGTAATGGCCTCCAACGAGTTTGAAGCAGCCACAGCCAGCGATGGGTCATTGATGGAACGTAGCACACAATGCAGCACAGGCTCTAAAAATCAAAAAGAATAATTAAATAATAAAAAAAAAATTCACACAAATCTATTATAAAGACTTGCCGACAACGGCAGGATGTTTATCCATCCATTCGCCTAGTTCACCCAGAAGAAGCAGTGTCGTAAATCGAACTGCTGCGTGAGCGCTTCTGGTACCAATAGCAATGATTCGATCACACTCTGTACCACCTCATTCTCGTCACTATAATTAGTCAACTGAATTGTTAAATGGTATCAACCAGAGTAATTTAATCAAATGAGTATTACGGCAAAATGTTTTTGGCAACAGCTTGCATGATAAATAGTGCCGACTCTGTCACTTCCCATGGAAGATTGTTTTGGCCATGAATGCTGTAGAAACAATGTTTAAAAACAGAAGCCGAGCCGACGATAAAGACCACATCTTTAACTAGTTCAGATACTCGTGAACGAAAGCCAGCGAAATCATCGCCGTCTTCCAATACACCTTCCTGTTTATGAAAGTAGATTCATTAGCCTTTTTTTTAAATAGGAATACTAATTAATGTTTACGTGGTCCGGTTCCATTTGACAGTGACGACATACAGCACCAATGAGTCGCTCGATATACGGTTTAAACTTGACGGTTCGATCGTCATCATTGGCGTGGTAAAGATCTTCAGATAACTTGTACCAAAATCCAAACGTTATTTCAGCAACCTAATTTAAAAGAACAAAACCAAACAAAACCCCCCCAAAACATTACAAATAATTGCAGACAGAAATATACAAACCCTAATAATGATTAAATTTACCTCGTAATCATGATGCCCTACGCAAGTTAGAACTAGATCAAGTAAACCAAATAAATTAGATGCGTTCATCGTTCCGTTGTTGTTTTTCGTAGACTCTAACATTCGATGGAGCAACGCTTCGGCTATTTCGGTGAACACTCGACAATAGTTCAACGCTCTAGGAAGAGACTTCAGTGAAAAACATCAAGGCAATGCAAGGCAAATAAATACATACTTTTCAGTATCTTCCTCCGCAACAGCTAAATGATAGGCAGGTTCAAGGTTTTTAATGCTTTGGATAAGAGAATCTTCAAGAGTACGAAGCTCGTTCAAGGTAGAGCTCAATTGACCATTCTGAGTAGCTGCATCTTCATTTTCTTGATCTGCAACTACTTGAAGCAAAGCACAGACGGCATCACATGCTGCTTCGTGAAGTAATGGAGTGCTCTGTGTTGTACACAAAGATTGAGAAATTAAGACGGAATTCGTATTAAGGATGTGCAACTCTTACATGGGGAGAAGAGAGAGTGCCAAATACATGAACTAGTGTGGCACAACTCGTTAATTGATGTAACGTAACAGCTTGCAAATGCACCCAGGATGAAAAACATCGTAACAATCGCACACCTATTAAACGGTCTGAAGATGGAATGGTCAAACAAGAATCCTTTCAAAAGAAATTAAAGATTAGAACTGATTTGTAACTCATCAACAGCAAAATAGCTAACCAAGAGATTCAAAACATTTTCTGTTGATGCAGCAAAAAGTTTCAAAATTTCAGATCTCCTGTTTGCTCCAAGTCTTAAGGTTCTGGATCCCATTTCTTCAGGTAACACAGTCAAAACTTCTAACAAGGGCCAAAGGTGAGTGGTTTCAAAATTGTTTTTTTGGTCCAAATGTCTGAATCAGATCCTGGATTGGGGTATTCCAACTTGTCATTTGTAATAACAAATCAGCTAATGCAAGCACAGCTGAGAGAAGTTACAAAAAAAGTTAGCTCAATTTGTATTTCATTTTGTATTTGTATTTCACCTGATAATTTTTTATTAAAAATTACCTGAGTAACAATCACAGTATTCGTGTGCTCATTTATCTGCCTCAAATGATCGAGCATGGAGTCTCGTAATGAACTGTGTGCTTCAGGAGGCAGCTCATGGAATGCAAAACTGAATTTTCGTCCTTAATGTTTGAGCCCCGAAGTAGCATGATTCCATGTCTTTTTTTACATGCAATAAATGGTCAGCTATTTTCCAGGCAAATATCTAAACAATGTCATTTTTAGAAAAAATTCTTGAAAACATACACACAAAAATGTCATGTGTACTGACCGATTTTTGTAAATCCCCCAACCATTGCGACGCTCTTTCTTTACTAACAGGATCGGGATTATGATACAGGGCGTTTAGGGCGTCATACACAACTTCTATGGCCGGAAGCTCATTCATGATTATTATAATATGTTTGCAATTATTATACCCTTTAATCCAAGACGATAAAAATGTTGTAATGTAAGCAAGCCGGGAAGTTGTTGAAGGCGAGTGCTCAAAAAGTCAAACAGTTAGCACTTAGAAGACCCAAAAATTGACATAAAAAAGTCTAGTCTAGTCTGCTAGTCTGAAGGCTAAAACAAAAATTGATCAACAACGATGCCGGTTTCACTAATCCGGCATATAGCTTTGGGGTAAAAATTCGCTGCAGCCGTGCACCGGTTGGGCGGTTGCACACCGTTCACTAATAGCATGACTCTGCTAATAGCATCCTGGCAGAGATTCCAGCTGCCAAATAAGTATGTTAATAACATCTGGTCAATCAAAGGGAGAATTTTATCGTCTAAATGACTCATTTCTCTTAATAATGATTTGAAATAAGAGAGTTGTGATTGTTCTAGAAATCTGGTATGATTCAATATAAAAATGCAGTTAAAAATAATTATTAATAGCAATAACGAATTTTTTAAAGAAGCTTCAAGTTGATTACGTATAACTAAGACGAAGCAAGAATAATCGTGAAACAATGAACAATATGAAGATTGGAAAACTAGGATCGCCCTCAGGGTAATTGCAGAACTTTGCGCGCCATACTTTAATATTTTTAAAGTTTATCAAAGGAATTGGTCCCCACCTTTCACCATAGAATATCGACGGAATGTTACCTTGAAAAGCTAATTAACATAGCTGGAGGTGATTTATGGATTCTTCAGACAGTATAAAATCTCGACGTAATGTGACAATGGTACGCAATTCACATTTTATCTTCTAACCCTCTACTTGTCTATTTGAATTCGCATTCAACATGAAGGTACAAAATAGATCTATAGAAATTAAAGTAACATTGAATTATTTCAGTATCTCCAAATTTTAGTTATATTTAGCCTAACTATTCAAATTGTTGATCTTATCGGATCTTATTGGTTTTTTCTTTTGTCCTAGACTGTAATTGTAGTCCTGTCAGTGTTGAGCTTGTTGGTTGTCATCTCGGAGGCCTGGTTCCTCGATCTCAAGTCCGGCAAGTCTGACAAAGGCTTTAAAGTGAAATCACCAGCACCGAATTCACGTAAAATAATTCTGGTTGCCAAGAATGTGTACGTTCCAATGTACGCGTCTGACGACACGAGTTCAGCAGTTGCCGGCCAACTTTTGCCCATCTCCTCTCCCGTACTGACTGCAACTGTAGCTGCTGATGGAAGACAACAATCAGCAATGGCCGATTACTCTTCAATGTATGTTCAACCTCCTCCAGTTGCCGGTCCCTCATCAGCTGGAGTGATTACCGCCTATGCAGCTCCTGTGCAGATCCCTGCTGTTGTTGCTGGTCAGGGTGCTGTTGATGTACCCCAACAATATGCAGTTTATCCCGCAGGATACGGAGCTGCCGGCCCACAGTACGTCCAATACGCTGGTGCTCCGCAAATGGCTGATGCTGGGGTAACTTTTTCCACAATCTAATTAATATATAGGTAATGACGGATTATTATCTTTCATCTTGTTGTTTTGACAAAGACTTGGGTGATGCAGTTTCCGTTCCCCGGAGCTGGAGTGGATGTTGCTGGTGATGCCCCTTACTCGCCAACTGGAAATGACAAAGAGACTGCCGTTGATGGATCTACAGTCTCTGTTCCAATTGAAACGTATACACCGCCAATGCTCGACTAAACTAATCATCCAGTTTACAAAATTTTATTTCAATTCGTTTTATTTGACACAATTGATTGGCTGTACTGTAGATATTTGACAATATAATTGCACTCTCAATTATAGTAATTTTTTGCTCTTCTAAAGAAATGGCACGTAATTAAGTGAATTGTTTTTTATTCGATGAATGTCATCAGTTAGGAAAAGGTGAACGATAGTCAAAGAAATCAAACATTTGATTAAATTATTTAGCCATTAATCTGGGTAACAAATGTGATCTCGTTATTTAGTGATAGAGACTAAAATATTCTTCGGTCGTTTAAAAAAAGAGTAGTAAACAAAAATAGGGTATTCTACAGAATTTTGTTTCCAATGAATCAGTTAAAAATAAATGAAAAATTTCATGGTGGTACACTGATTGTAAATATTTTCACAACCACTGCTTAGAAAAAAAAACGGCAATTAAAATACCTACTATAAAGCGTTGAAGCAAGTCCACCCCGACACTGGCATCTACTTTAAAGCCATGACGATCATGAACAATTTCGTCAATGACATTTTCGAACGCATCGCTTGAGAGTCCTCTTGTCTTGCCCACTACAACAAGCGTTCTACCATCGCTAGCCGGAAAATCCAGACAGCTGTCTGTCTGTTTTTGCCCGGTGAGTTGGCTAAGCACGCCTGTGTCTGAAGGCACCAAGGCAGTGACCAAGTACACCAGACCAAGTAGATTGTTTTTCTTCGTGTCAAAAACCAAACTTTTTCTTCGTGAAAACCAAACGGTCCTTTTCAGGGCCACGAACTATTAAAGAAATGAAAATCCTACCACCTTTACAACTTTTCCTTCTGATTTTGAAAGAATGTAAAAATAACTTTTTACACCCGAAGTACTTTATTGTCTTATTGTTTATAAACTTGTTAACTGCTGTATTTGACGTTATCTATGGACTTAGGATCTCCTCCTGTCTAAATTAATTATTTCGGAGAAAGACGGAAACTAATAGAATTGAGTAGCTGATGAACCATGTCAGAGAAAAAAATTCATGGCTCTACAAGAGGCTAGCGAGGCTTACTTGGTGGGTCTTTTCGAAGACACCAACTTGTGCGCTATTCACGCCAAGCGAGTCACCATTATGCCAAAAGACATCCAGCTAGCCCGTCGTATCCGTGGTGAACGTGCTTAAGTAATTTCTTCTTTTTCACATTTTACAAATCGGCCCTTTTCAGGGCCATCATTTTTATAAAGAAAAGATTCCTATTGGCTATTACCATTTATAATGAAAATTATGGTTTCGATCCTGTTTTTTTCTAGCATATCTTTTCATCCTCTACCAGTTTTCATGCTTCAGAGAGAAATGATTGAAGAAAGCAAATTGTTGAAAGTGCGTGTTTGGTTAAAAATCCAGAATTTTATAAATCATAGTTATTAGTTGAATTTACAATATTGTCCTTCGTCGTCAATCATGACCTATAATGTGCTTGTAAAAACAAAAGTGCAATATATACATCAAGTACAAATAAAAGTGGTCATGTATTGAATAATAGCTATGGATTTTATGGTAACTGAGTTTGGTTTGCTGTATTGTTTTATTCCTGGTTATATTACTTTATGACTTTAATGGCTAAAGTGGTCAATAGTACTCCCAAGGAGATCGGAAAGAGCTTTATAGTAACCGCCTCTTACGACGAAGTGGAAATGAAATGCCATCATATTACGTTGTCAAGCAACATACATGAACTCTGACCCATCAACCAATGTATCGGTTTGTCCACATCGCATCGTTTTGACAATCATGCATACTGTAACGTCTATACCCAAAGTGTCGAAGGTTAGGTTAGTGTCATAGATTCAGTCATCACTCAGCAGGATGGTCGTTACAAAAGTGGTCCCCATCGCTTCGCTAGTTCCCCAGCGTGATATTTCTTGGCGCTTCAAGCCTCTTTTTATGTGGATGCGCATTTTAGGGATTGAACTCGATCCTGCGTGCAATCCAAGGAAAAAAATCATTTATTTTTACGGTCTTTTATTGTTTTTAGCATGCCAATGGGGTAGCATCACAGTAACGGCTAACAGCAATGCCTTGCAATTTTCCCAGCCTATAAATGTAGAATCCAGAAATTCAACTGGTTTAAAGTCCGCAACGTTTAGTTGGAATGTCAGAATTACTATGATCAACCATTTTTCTTTCATGAGCATTGTTAGTCCAGCTTTTTATTATGTTGCCCACAATAGACGGTGGCTTCGTCTTCTGGACGTCATGAAGACATTCCATTTTGTTTATTGTAAATTCAATCGTGATGCTGGGCAAAATACACAATTTCTTATTCGTCGTCGGATTCGTCCCCATCATAACGGTAAGACGATTCTACTGTTGTAGCGCTAAATTCGAATTCGTCGTATTTACACTCAAATTCGTTCTTCTTCTTTATAAAGGAAATCGGAATAATGATTAGCAGCTTCAAATCCAAAGTAGAAATGCCAAATGAATCCGCATACCTGATTACTGCCTGGTTTTTCGCTCTATTTGCCAAACTAGTGCCAATCAGTGCGTTAATTCTGTTTTACTCTGTGGCCTGGCAAAGTGCCGCCTTTTACGGAGACATTCGACAAGGACGTCGAAAGGAATTTGACCAAGGTGAAATCGGAAATCATACTCAAATGGAAGCGCAGTCTCTATTTAGCCGACGAGATAGTCAATCGAATAAACGACTGTTTCGGACTGATCGTCTTGGTATCCATTGCCCATTTTTCCGTCGAGTTTATTGCACGTTCTTTTTACCTGGTGAACAGCATTACGAATAACAAACAAAACCATTTGGATATCGTGAAAATGTTGTCGAAGATCTCTTTTATCTGGTTCCTTACCTATTGTCTAGCAAAAATTCATCACAACGTAAGTTATTTTCTTATTAAATAATAGTTAAGAGAGTTTGCGTCATATGCTAGCCTATTTATTTTCTCTCAGGCTATCGGTGTAGCAAATTCCCTTCGTAAAATCGATTGTATTGACATTAAGCTTCAAAATCAAGTACGTAGGGATATATTCAATATTCTATAAGAATTCGGTCCTTTTTAACTTAACGACAACTCACTTTTGTCCAAAGGTTTCCTTCCTAGCCTTGGATATTGTTCAAAACTCACCCAGAATATCAGCTTCGGATTATTTCGATGTCAGTGTTCAGTTAATACCCAAGGTTAGTATAGAGCTAGTTATGTCATCGGTGATATATTTCTATATAGTTTATTCATTTGCTGTCTTCTTCAACATAGTTAATTGGTACTACTCTGACTTACCTTATTATTCTATATCAGTTTCAAACTTTGGAGAATGACAACTGAATGATAGCCCTGTTGTAAATCGATTGTTTGTGTTAAGTTAATCATAATATTTTGTTATTGTGCTACTCATAAATGTTGGCATTTGCCATTTTAATATCTCCGGAACATTTCTATATAATCATTAATTATTGTTTGTGTGACCTTTTTTTCGAAGATATTATTCAGGCGCGTGAAATAATTTAACAATTTTAATTGCATCAGAATAGATTCAGATCACCCTAATACTCTTTGTTTTTTTTTAATGCTGCTTTTAATAACTTATCAAAATATACCACACCTTTCTATACCAACACGGCACCTTTTAACAAATTATCACTCATGGAAATGTCACGGAATTGAATTCCGTTTGTTTTTTTATTATCCGATAATTGCGCGCGCTGTAATGTTGATTATGACGCATAATACAAGGCAACTTTCTGACGATTCACCTCGATTCACTTCAAGTGTTGCTCTGAACTTTTGATCCGGAAAGACATGAAGTTAGCGGTCCAATCCCTCTTCTTTTGCCCCAATATAATTCACCCTGAAACGGTCATTCGTGACATTTTTGTCATTCGTGGTGCTTTCGACCTCTTTTCATTTGGATGCGAATATTAGGAATTGATTTGTATCCAATAAGTCGAAAATCAATAAGGCGCTATGGTCTCGTTATGTTATTGATGGGTACATGGGCTGAGATTGAACTTATCTTTGATGTGTTTCGAAAATTATTGTCTCTCAAATTGGCCTCGTCCACCACCACTAATTGGAATATTGCCATAGACTACATTAATAATTCCAGTTTCGTAGTATTTGTTTCCCTCATTATTTTCTACGTCGCAAGAAATCGATGACAACTACTGTGGGACTCTATCCTGAAATTCGAGTCGAATTGCGCTTGTGCGCTATCCACGCGAAGAGAGTTACCATCATGCCAAAAGACATCCAACTCGCTCGTCGTATCTTTGGTGAACGGGCTTAAGTGATCTTTCTTCTTTTCACATTTTACAAATCGGCCCTTTTCAGGGCCACCAATTAAATAAAAAAAAGATTTTCAGTGCATTTATAAAGAATTATTGTTGCGATAATTTTGTTTCTGTTGAAATTGATATCTATGATGAAGTGGGACTTTTTACAAATAGCCCCCAGTTTACGGCACTGTGTTAAGTCATCTTTCGAAAGAGGACGCTAATAAAAAGAAGGGCAGACAAAAAGAAGAATAAGGTTTTAGCAATTTAATTTTTTGTGATCTCTTCTTTACACAATCCTTCATCCCTTTGCCGCTTGCAGAGTTAAATCGAATAATTAATTTAGAAATTAGAATTAATAATAGTAATAGAAAGTTAATTTTATACCAGCATGTCAATAATTAATTGGTTAAAGGATAATACCTGTGAAAACAATCATAAAATAGAACCATTCACCATACATTTTATACCCAAGGCTACTTGATTTAGTATATAGGATATATATCTTGAGTTTCTGATTTTTTTTTTTTTTACAGAAACTTGATTTTGTATTTTTGATGATGTGGACCATAACCAAGCCAATACCATTGTACTAGGATACAGCACACATCATGGATCATCCATGGTTCTATTAATTTCAGGTGCGTGCGGGATTTGAACCCACCATGCGAAGTGGTATTTGAATCTACAGGCGGTATCTATAACCACTCACCTACACCCATTATACCTTAAAAAAATTTTTACATATTTAAATTGTAAGCTTTTTTCTATTATCTTTCTCGTTAAGTTTCCAAATTTCATATACAGCTTACGTAAGTGAATGTAATTCATTCATGTTTTTAAACTTTATTAAAAATTTTAAAAAATAAAATATCCATATCCAAGTGTTCAGTGCTTGTAGGCCCTAGGCCTATTGACTCGTGTCGTTACTAGCAGACGAAATCTTTATGTACTACTAATGCAGCAATAATATTAGTTATAAGTTTTATCTGCTTGCAATTATCTCAAAGAAAATTCTAAACTGGATGGAAAATGTCAAAAACTTTTAGAACAAAGTGGACAGAAATGAAGTTGACTCGTCCAATATTCATTGCCAACCATAACTTTGTTGACTTCAGCAAGGAAAAGAAGTGGTTTGGCAGAAGCTGTACAGTGATATCCAAAATAGAACAACCTCCAATTTGTGGTCCAGATTTGAAGTGACTGAGTGAAATTTAGATGGTTATGAAAGCTATAGGTAGGCTGTCAAAAATCTTAAACACTGACATTATAAGACTTGAGCATTAGCCTACTTTTCTCTGATCGAGGGCTTTTCAGGAAATGCTCTATCAAAATCATTTGATCAATACCAGGCACACCTTAGTGGAATTTTTCCCGTTGCAGATACCGCCAAAATTTTGAATTCACAGCTAAAGCTTTCAGAGCATATCTTCAGAAAAAGGAACTTTAACTTTGGTAAGAGTATTTTGATATTATGTATTATGTAGATCTTCTATGTGATTTTCAAATGTATTTCAAATATTTTCTCAAGATGGAGATGAATTTGGTGATGTTATCACTTACCGTTCAGGATGCGATCAAAAATAAATGGATCAGATCAGTGTGAATATGTTCTAACTGACAGTAGTCGAGAACTGGGCAAAGAGCTTGAGTGGGTAGAACTGCTATACTTGATGAAGAATCTGTTGCAGTAAATGCATGGAGATACTGAAACCTAAGGAACCAAACCAAGCGATGTCGATTCTAGTAAACGTTGGACTGGGAAACAAACCCGGTACTTAAATAATTTAAAAAATTATTCATAAAATAGTTTTAGTTTCTAAAACAATTAGTTTCTTTTATTAATTAGTTCAGGGCCGTTGTAACTGTGACTGCTGATGGACGACAACAATCAGCAATGGCCGATTACTCTTCTATGTATGTTCAACCTTCTCCAGTTGCCGATCCCGCATCAGCTGGAGTGATTGCCGCCTATGCAGCTCCTGTTCAGGTCCCTGCTGTTGTTGTTGGTCAGGTTGCTGTTGATGTACCCCAACAATATGCAGTTTATCCCGCAGGATACGGAGCTGCTGGCCACAGTACGTCCAATATGCTGGTGCTCCTCAAATGGCTGATGCTGGTGGTAACAGTTTTCACAATCTGATTTATATCGGTTATGACGGAATATTATATTTCATCTTGTTATTTTGTCACTGACTTGGATGTTGCAGTATCCGTACCCAGGAGCTGGAGTGAATGTTGCTGCTGATGCCCCTTACTCGCCAACTGGAAATGACAAAGTGATGGTAATAGCCGAAGGATCGGATGGATCTACATTGTCTGCCCCATAAATTTAAGCGAAAAACTAATGTTTGACTGAACCGATCGCGCGCAACTTTTACTTATACATAATCATAGGTTTTCATGTTTAAATTTTTGTGAATAATTGACCATGTTTCTTGAACTTAATAGCCAATTTGCTTTTTAATATGTAACAATAAATTTCGGTGCATGTTTTTAATCGAACTTCATGCAGTTTACAGTGTTCGTGTTCTCTGTCGAAGGAAATCATCAGCACTTGTCAGAAGAGAGCGTGTTATACACGATAAATGAATAATGTTCTTGATCGTGTACTGATATTCGTTCCTGTCCCCTGGTCTGTGTTGAAGACCTAATTAGTTTTGATGCTGCGAGATGTTCAATTGTTATGGAAATGCTTATATAGTTAAAAAGTTACTGTGATGATGGAATTGGAATTTAACGAAATATATAGCCACCTTTCGCCTTTTTAAAAACATACGGTATGAATGAAATTTCCAAATAGAAATTAAATGGACCTTTTCCCGCCTTTTCCGCTTTTCGGGTAGGCCTACATGAACGAATAAGGGCGAATTAAATACCAAAACATTTGTGTTGAGTCCACGATACTGTCTGCTATGTAGCCTACGGCCTACCTTATCGTAGGTTTGAGGTTCAAAATCTAATATGCCTAGTGTTACCATTTTTTAAAGTTAAAAATGAATATCTTAAATCAAAAACTTAAAAAAAATATTATATATTACTATAGTAATAGTTTATAAGATATTACATAAAAACTAAGGCGACGTAGTGTCATCATAAGAGGCCATGCGTAAAAGAAGGCCAAAAAACGCAAAGAGTTGATTATTTTTGGAGGGCACTGTAGATCCATCGGTCCATGAAATGTGTGTCCGAGGAATTGAAGATGCTGGAAAAAGGTAGAACATTTCGTTGTTCAATTGAAAATTAAAATGACCAAGGCAATGAGTGGATTGCAGTGATTTTCTACGCCTATAGAGAGGTTTCACGTTTCACTAACGAACGAAGATGATATTTTGGTATATTTAGAAGACTTTTCGACTTAATTATTTAAATCTTTTTAATAGCCATCAGACAGTATACAAAAATTTTAATTGCTGATTGACTTTTTCTTTAATGGACCGTAATGGGCATCATTTTTGTTTTGCGATACAAAGAAAGTACAGTATCAACATATCCAGTCCTGAAATATTTTAAGTATAAAATAGCCAAAAGGCTGTTTACAGTATGCCGTAAAATAGAACAAAATAACGTAATCTTTTCTGTGAAATTGTGTTTAATAAGATGAGAGGTAAAACAATTTAAGCCTGAGCGGGTTTGTCGGTTTTCTTGGGCAAAAGAACGGCCTGAATGTTGGGCAAGACACCACCCTGAGCGATGGTGACACCGGAGAGAAGTTTGTTCAACTCTTCGTCGTTGTGGATGGCCAATAGCAAGTGACGAGGGATGATACGAGTCTTCTTGTTGTCACGGGCGGCGTTACCGGCCAACTCGAGGATCTTAGCGGCCAAGTACTCCATAACGGCAGCCAAGTAGACGGGAGCACCAGCACCGACACGTTCAGCGTAGGAGCCCTTGCGGAGTATTCGGTGGGTACGACCGACGGGGAATTGAAGTCCGGCCCTGCTGGAACGGACGGGTCTTTGACTTTCCCTTAACTTTGCTTCCTTTACCACGGCCAGACATTTTGAGTTGGGTCACTACAACAAACGTTCTCAGCCATCACCAGCCGGGAAATCCAGACAGCTGTCCGTCTGCTTTTGCCTGGTGAGTTGGCCAAGCACGCCGTGTCTGAAGGCACCAAGGCAGTCACCAAGTACACCAGCACCAAGTAGATTGTTACTCTTGGTCTCATATTAAAACCAAACGGCCCTTTTCAGGGCCACCAACTATTAAAGAAACGAAAATCCTGCTACATTCATAACTTTTCCTTTTGATTTTGAAAGAATAGTAACACAACGTTTTACATCCGAAATACTTTTAGTCATATTGGATGTTTATCAACTTGTTAACTGCTGTATTTTATGTTGGACAAAATTTGAAACAAGTTAGCCTTAGGATCTCCTCCTGTCTAAATTAATTATTTCGGAGCAAGACGGAAATTAATAGAATTGAGTGGCTAATGAACCATGTCAAGGAAAGAAATTCTAGTTGATGATTTTTAAAAAGGTATTGAAATGTTGGAACATTGTGTCTATAAAATAAACTAACTAGCCTATCGGGCTCGGGCTATTGTTGGATTTAGTTATTTTCATAGCAGTTTTCGTTGGTTTCGACATAAAATTGTAAGAAGTCATCGAATATTTTTCAAATAAAAATCTTTTAAATACTTTAAACTATTTAGTAGGTAACGTGAAAGGTAAACTATTTAGACAGTAAAAAATTCGGAATATAGTCACGCAACGGAACGTGTAAATAAATTTGACCCGGTTAGTCAAGTTGATGTCTTCCCTTCAAATAATAACTTTATTAGTTTGAATAGAAGCGTTTATTAAGTGGTTATAAGCAAATCGTTTTCTTTAAATAAATGGTGGCCCTGAGTCTGAATGAGATCAAATTTAACCGCCGGCCCTGACGTTTCAACGCGTAAACGACATTCATGGCCGTCACAGTCTTCCTCTTGGCGTGTTCAGTGGGGGTGACAGCGTCACGAATCACGTTCATAAGGAAGACCTTCAACACACCACGGGTTTCTTCGTAAATGAGACCAGAGATACGTTTAACACCACCACGACGAGCAAGACGACGGATGGCCGGCTTGGTGATGCAAACAGTTGGCAACCAAAGCAGCTCGCAAGAGTGCCTTGGCCACTGGAGGAGTCAAGAAACCCCATCGTAATCGTCCCGGCACCGTCGCTCTTCGTGAGATTCGTCGTTACCAAAAATCGACTGAAGTTCTCATCCGCAAGTTGCCATTTCAACGTTTGGTCAGAGAAATCGCCCAGGACTTCAAGACCGACTTGCGTTTCCAGAGCTCCGCCGTCATGGCTCGACAAGAGGCTAGCGAGTAGCGAGGCTTACTTGGTGGATCTTTTCGAAGACACCAACTTGTGCGCTATCCACGCGAAGAGAGTTACCATCCATCATGCCAAAAGACATCCAACTCGCTCGTCGTATCCGTGGTGAAACGGTCTTAAGTGAACTTTCCTTAAACTAAAAATCGGCCCTTTTCAGGGCCACCATATTTTTATAAAGAAAAGATTTTCAGCGCCTTTATAAAGAATTATTGTTGCGATAATTTTGTGTGTTAACTGTTAAGTCACCTTCCGAAAGAGGACGCTAATAAAAAGAAGGGCAGACTAAAAGAAGAATAAGGTTTTTAGCAATTTTATTTTTTGTGATCTCTTCTTTACACAATCCTTCATCCCTTTGCCGCTTGCGGAGTTAAATCGCATCAATTGACAATAATAGGAGCTCATAATTATGATTGCTCCCTATTATTTTCATCACGTTGTTTGTTTATGATTAACTGTGTTTACCTGTTTAAATAACTTAATAGAAAATATAGTGGCAGGGACTATTTAAAAAATCAAAAATTTATTTTAAGTAGGTTTTTTAAAAATATTTGCAAACATAAGAAAAAGTAATGGAAAAAAGATATAGGCCTAATATTGTCTTATGATGGAAATAAAAATACGGTATAATAAAATAATGCAACATATTGTAAAATAATAAAAAGCAGCAAAGAAATGGATAAGGCAATAAATACACTTGCAAGTTATGAAGTGGTCGGATGAAGTGACCGACCAGCCAGCCAAAATGCGGCTAGGGATAGTTAATACCGGTATAGTCGGTAGAGCTACCAGGGTGCTAGGCGGATCTACTGGTAATATTTAGGCTAGTTGTCTACTCTCTAGATGTCTCCAGTGTTACCTCAAATTAAATTTAATCAAATTTTAATTACTACGAAAAGGCGGAAAAGCTGTAGTCGTTTTAATAGAAATATGTTATCACGTATATGGCCTTTACCTTGCTTGTTCAGAATGTTCATTCAGAATTGTCTTAGTGCACACATGACCCTTTAAAGGTACGTGACAATTTCGGCATTCGTACACTTTTCGAACTTTCTTTATGTTGACGAGTTCCAAAAAAGAAGCTCTTCTCTTTCATTGCTGATTGAGACGAACTTTCTCTTGGGAATTTCATTCTGAGCAACCCAGTCTGAATCTATCATTTAAATATTTTGATTGAAAACATTTAAGTCAATAAGAAAATGATTCAATATCTATACATTGGTCTTACCGGAAGATTCATTACCATCAACTCTTTTGGCATACCAAGGAAGAGTTTTCCGGTTGGATGTCGGACGTGGGACGACGAAGGATTCCTTGGGTTCCTCAAGAACATCATCATTTGTTGTAATAATTGAATTCTTGAAGGGACAATCGTGCCCTCTCTTGACCTGTTTATATTTTTTGCATTTGTATGTGCAGCTCTGGATGAGCTGTTATTTGGCGAGATGGTGCTGAAGTTTACAGACGGAAAGCTGTTTGACGTTTCAATAACTGAAAATTCCAAAAGTATTTTGATATAAACAGAATATTGTAAAGATTTAGAAGGATACTAACCGCTCTGTTCCGCATCATCGTCAATATCTTCCATTTTAATCACTTCTATTATTCTTGGGGTAGGTGCGATGATCTGAATGTCTAACGCAGAAAAAGCTTTTTATTAGCAAATGCCAAGATATTTAAAAAAAACATTTACAAAGAATTACTAACCACTTAGTTCTGCGGGATTTTCTCCCGCATCATCATCAGCTTGTTTTTTGGGGATCGATGATTTCGTTGCAGCATTATTAATATTGTCTAAATCGCATAGAGAAATATGTAATTAACATCATCGAGAAAATGTATGAAACAAAATGTATAAAAGCGTACAATGTTACCTTCAGCGTTTTTAACGTACAGAAGCATGCAATTATCTTCAGGTTTATTTCCGGGGAAAACAGTATAATATCCCATCTAAAATTTAAATTAAAACTATTTAGTCTCTGAATTTAAGCAAAGAAATTTCAAGCATTTTTTAATCCAGCGGCAATGAATTCAAAAATTCAATATACCAGATGGTGTAGTAGAAATTAGAATAAAAACATGCTTTTTTCTCTCGGAAATGGTTGTTCTAAACTGGAGTATTCAGTATTGCTACTTCCTGCAAATCTTGACTTTGACTAAATGTCCAAATCCAAATGAAGTTTTATTTATATACTTCGTTTGCTTTGAAGTGCTCGTGGTTTGAACTCGTTTGATCCACTGGTCATTGGTCATTTTGAGATCGTCACTCTTGTAAAGAAAAAATGACACGAGTACCTGTAGAGATGACTGGTGCAACAAGTATATGCCTTAAGGCTCTTGTTTTTAACTCACCACACTTGTGCCATTACGTGGTCACTTGATCATCAATCCATAATTAACTCACTCGAGTGAAGCGAAAATGACCACGAGTAACTGAGACGAGCAAGCGCCTAAAGTCTTATTTTCTAGTCACCAATCCTTAAAAGTTACAACTTATCAGTCTGAATTTCAATAAAAAAAAGATATCGGTATGTTCAAAATGTTTAAATAATCTAGCGTGAGAAAAAAAACATAAGTACTCTTGTTTTGCGATCAAAAGTTCCATGAAATGTGTATTTGTAGATTTCCGGCTTTATTGTGCGATGGTTGGCGATGGTTTGAGAGCGAGGGAGGGATACTGTGTCTGGATGTGTTTTCAAGTGCAAAATGACAGTCCCTTGAATTTAGAATTCCAAATGTACAAGGGTGGGAGAGACGTTGGCCGAAGTAAAAGTTAAATGAGTAGGAGGAAAAAAAATAACCAAATTAACTACCAGCTTATTGATTGAATAGGAAGAAGCGTTTGGTAACATGAAAACATGTTCGAATAAGTCACCAACAAAATTCAGATTTTCACCGATAAAGTCTGGAGAAATCACACAATGCATTTGAAAATTCCAATGACGTTTCCGCTCTGAATCAATGAAATTAAATAATATAAACAATTAAACAGAGATTAGTTAGCTAATAATAAGAACATCATTTTCTTGTAGATGGGCAACTATACCTGACGACTTTTTGGTGGAAATCTTGTAGCTGCTCGGTCCTGACGGCAACACATCCGGCACTTCCGGCAGGTGACTGACGAGGTAGATTTTCTAGTGTTTGCCCCATCCAACTGGAAATGCTCTGCAGTCTGCACCATGAAATAAAAAACTGATAAGCAAAAGTAAATAAATTTAGACGAAAAGAATTTGAGCTCGCCTGTCGATCGACTAGCACAAATTTGAGCAGAACGTCTGCCACATTGGGTATAATGAACACGTTAGAGGACACAGGAGAGGAATCTGTGAGCTCAGCGGCACCAGAAACCTTGAAAACTTTATTTAAAATTTCGATAGAATTTGATGTAATATACGGCATAAATATTTGATTTGAAATTATGGATATTATTTAACTCGGGACAACTGCTGAATTTATTGACTAATATGCATGGTTCAACGACTATAAGGAGATCGATAATTTACTAACCTCGTTATTTATTTAATAAATTCAATGTCTGCCGCTTTTTTGTTTTTGTTCCAAGTCTCCTAATAGAACCCGGGTTAAATATTAATCATGATATTTTAAAAAATATTGATAAAAACGTGATTTTTTAAAACGCGGAAGGTGGAGCCACGCAGCGTCCGGTCGAATTTACCTATAAACGTAGTTACAAATATAATTGTGCATTTGAAATTACTGATGTATCTAAAATAATGAATAAGAATATTATACCAGTGGGTAATATACTTGACTTTACGAAAAAAATCATAAAACAGAACCATTCACCATACATTTTATATCCTGGCTACTTGATTTAGTATATAGGATATATTTCTTGAGTTTCTATTTAATTTCGTTTTTTTTTTTTTTTACAGAAACTTGAATTTGTATTTTTGATGCTGTGGGCGTTAACCAAGCCAATATTATTGTACTAGGATACAGCCCACATCATGGATCATACATGATTCTATTAATTTCAGGTGCGTGCGGGATTTGAACCCACCATGCGATGTGGTATTTGAATCCACAGCCGGTAACTATAACCACTCACCTACACCCATTATACCTAAAAAAAATTTTTTACATATTTAAATTGTAAGCTTTTTTCCTATTATCTTTCTCGTTAAGTTTCCAAATTTCATATACAGCTTACGTAAGTGAATGTAATTCATTCATATTTTAAAATTTATTACAAATTTAAAAAATTTAAAAAAATAAAATATCCAAGTGCTCAGTGGCTTGTAGGCCCTAGTTCTATTGACTCGTGTCGTTACTAGCAGACGAAATCTTTTAATATTTTCAAAACATTTGGTTTCAGTGACATTTTGATAAAAACGTTTTATGAATGCAGCAGTAATACTAGTTTCATCGGCTTGCAATTATCTAAAAAAAATTTTCAACTTGATGCAAATGTCAAGAACTTTTAAAACAAAGTGAACAGAAATGAAGTTGATTCATGTACAATATTCATTCCCAACCATAACTTGGTTGACGTAGCAAGGAAGTGGTTTGGCAGAAGCTGTACAATGATATCTGAAAAAGAACAACCTCCAATTTGTGGTCCAGATTTGAAGTGACTCAGAGAAATTTATGGTTATGAAAGCTATAGGTAGGCTGTCAAAAATCTTAAACACTGACATTAAAAGACTTGAGCATAAGCCTACTCCTCTCTGTTTGAGGGCTTTTCAGGAAATGCTCTATCAAAATCATTTGATCAATACCAGGCACACCTTAGTGGAATTTTCCCGTTGCAGATACCGCCAAAATTTTGAATTCACAGCTAAAGCTTTCAGAGCATATCTTCAGAAAAAGGAACTTTAACTTTGGTAAGAGTATTTTGATATTATGTATTATGTAGATCTTCTATGTGATTTTCAAATGTATTTCAAATATTTTCTCAAGATGGAGATGAATTTGGTGATGTTATCACTTACCGTTCAGGATGCGATCAAAAATAAATGGATCAGATCAGTGTGAATATGTTCTAACTGACAGTAGTCGAGAACTGGGCAAAGAGCTTGAGTGGGTAGAACTGCTATACTTGATGAAGAATCTGTTGCAGTAAATGCATGGAGATACTGAAACCTAAGGAACCAAACCAAGCGATGTCGATTCTAGTAAACGTTGGACTGGGAAACAAACCCGGTACTTAAATAATTTAAAAAATTATTCATAAAATAGTTTTAGTTTCTAAAACAATTAGTTTCTTTTATTAATTAGTTCAGGGCCGTTGTAACTGTGACTGCTGATGGACGACAACAATCAGCAATGGCCGATTACTCTTCTATGTATGTTCAACCTTCTCCAGTTGCCGATCCCGCATCAGCTGGAGTGATTGCCGCCTATGCAGATCCTTGCTGCTCTTGCTGGTCAGGGTGCTGTTGATGTACCCCAACAATATGCAGTTTATCCCACAGGATACGGAGCTGCTGGCCACAGTACCTCCAATATGCCGGTGCTCCGCAAATGGCTGATGCTGGGGTAACAGTTTTCACAATTTGATTTATATCGGTTATGACGGAATATTATCTTTCATCTTGTTGTTTTGTCACTGACTTGGATCATGATTTAGTTTCCGTTCCCCGGAGCTGGAGTGGATGTTGCTGGTGATGCCCCTTACTCGCCAACTGGAAATGACAAAGAGACTGCCGTTGATGGATCTACAGTCTCTGTTCCAATTGAAACGTATACACCGCCAATGCTTGACTAAACTGATCGCCCAGTTTACAACATTTTATTTTAGTTTGTTTTACTTGACATAATTGATTGGCTGTACTGTAGATATTTGACAATATTGATTGGCTGTACTGTAGATATTTGACAATATAATTGCACTCTCAATTATAGTAATTTTTTGCTCTTCTAAAGTAATGGCACGTAATTAAGTGAATTGTTTTTTTCGATGAATGTCATCAGTTAGGAAAAGGTGAACGATAGTAAAAAAATCAAACATTTGATTAAATTATTTAGTCATTAATCTGGGTAACGAATGTGATCTCGTTTAGTGATAGAGATTAAAATATTCTTCGGTCATCACACAATTTGGTTTCCAATGAATCAGTTAAAAATACATGTTAATTTTCATGGTGGTAAAGATCTTCACAATGGCCACAGCTTAGAAAAAGAAATTGGCAATAAAAATACCTAAATATAGTGACTGGTGTGACAGTGGCCTGTTTTCATGTTTTGTTACATATTTACTGGCAAATGACCAAATACTGTACGCTTGAGGGTATTAATCGATGCGTGAATAAAGGCATCCCTATATCGTTCGCTACTTGGCTCCCATATGGCGCAAATGAATAAGAAGAAAAACATATAGGCCTACAAACACCGCCAACAACCATTTCTATGTATACAACTTCAGTAATAACGTACATGCAGTAGATATGAAATCAAACAGCCGAACTCACCAGCGCTCTACACAGTCGAATATACGTGACTATAATGCGTGTTCATGCGTGTGAAATGAGCAGCCAAGAGCTAACTGTTTAATAAGTCTCTCGTCCTCGTAATACTTAAATAGGCAAGGTGTTGTTCACTAAAAAGCCAATGTAGACAACAAACACCTTTTTACACATGTTTTACTTTTTTTTTAATTCTTTTTTTGATCTTCTTCTTATTCTATACTACTGTACACGCTTCTTTCCTTTATTTTCTGTTGTTTTTGTCGAAAGCGATAGGTTGCGACCTAATTGTCTGGTTGATAGAACGCAGGTTTCATATTTTGACTAGCAAACTGCTGAATCGTTTAAGAAAACTCTTTTCCAGAATGAGGGTAGGAAATCATTTTTTTTTATTTAAAAAAGAAAAATTCGAACAAAATTGTTTACTTGCGTCATTTTATGTGCGTCATTCCGTCGACGTTGATGAATTTCTTTTGGGTACGAGACCTTTTTTTCATTTCAGTCCCGCCGTTTATATAATACCACCACCCGTCCTGAATTTTGTTCTAATGGTTAAGATGATTAATAATTTTTAAGTTTCTCTCGCGCGTGATCAGCGTCACTACCGGTCTGCTGTGCTACACACGACATTTTATTTTTTCTTCTTCTTCTTCTGTTAAGCGAAGAAAAAATAAAACGTTGGAGCGTCTGGTATAAAAAGAGCGGTGAGACTTTTACGGTACATTTTACCAGCAGGGTAAAAGAGAAAAGAACTCGTCTCTTTTCCCCAGGCTCATCTCCGCTGTCTCTCTCTTCAAACGGCTCTACTCAACTGTTTCAAAACAGTGTTATAGGCTAGCTAAACAACGTCTGTGTGTACTGGAAATGAGATAAAAATACCAACCGAAATATAACACGTATAAGGCTCCCATCTCCCAATTTCTTATCTTTTGAATTCTGAGCTCACGACACGCATATAAGTATTGCTGGGAACATGTTTATTCTTGTGCTGCATTTTTTGTTACGGACTTCTACCGTATGCCGGCCGGTTGGCATTCGCCATTTCACGTGATAATGAAAAGAAAACGCAAAATCTTGAAATATCCAAAGATAATTATTTAATGGAATTACATTTAAGAAAAGAAAAGAAAAACAATAATTTGAATATTTGATAGTATTTTGTTGTATTTATTTAGTCATCGATTTGATTAGATCAATAATCAAATATATTTACTGCGCATATTAGTTTGAAAGTGGGGGGGGGGGGGGGGCGAATCTCATGCAATCACATCGTTCCATTTCGGCATATTATTTCCTCCTTCGGACCTCCGATGGTGGTGGTTCGCATCCGAGTGTAAGTTCTCATTCACATCCGGTTTGTATGTGCTGGTGCTGGTTCGCATCCTTAAGACTTGGCGCGGCGTGATATGGCGACAACGCCATAACAGGTCCCCACGTGTGTCCATTGTTCCATTCCATCACATACGTATAGACCGTCCAACAATTTGAAATTGGAGCTGCTGCTACTATTATACTACGTTACACTCCTTATTCCTTCTTGTTTCTTTTTTCAGTTCGTTTGACGATTTATTTGTTATACAATTTTTCCAAACTGGACAGAAAGTGGGAAAGTGGCGGTTAGTAGTGTTGTATATATATTGTTGAAACGGCGGGATCCGTAATGTGGGTTAAAAAGTCAGCCGCCGCCGCCACCGTCGCTTCTTCTTCTTCCATTTTTTATTATCGGCCATTTCTATAAGCCGAACTAAATAATAATAATAGCCGGTAAACTGGTTAACGTGAAATAAATACAACCAAAAACTCGGGATCTAAGATTCCTTTTTTGTTTTCTTTTCCTATTATTTCATTCGCTGCAACTATACACGCGTTTTGTTTGTTTCGAAACGCCGACGGTGGTCGTCGATAGGAACCGCAAAGGGAAAAGACCCAGATTGTCTCGGTCTATGTTGAAGCTCTGTCGTATATTTATTTATTTGTAACAATATTATATAGAACTCGCTTATATTCGAGAAAAAAGAGAGAGAGAGAGAGAGCTGGGCGGGTTCACGGACTCGTAAATAATGAAAATGAATAAAAATATGTTTAAGGACAAATAAAAAACAAAAAAAAAACAACAATGACGATGGCGCATCAGCTGCTGTTATCTCATATATATGTAATAGAGTTCCCGCGCTGAATTCTTAATTCGATTATCTCTTATAGTCTACGCAGTGAAAAGTCTAAAGATGCTGCTGCTTCAATAATCTGGGTTCCGCGGAAGGGTTGATCATCATGTACCGCTTTCCAAAAAAAAATAACAACAAAATTTATTTTTTTTTTTCTTATTTCGGTGGTCCGTGCCCAGCGAAGATGTCATGGGAATCTTATAATTGGTAGGAAGAAATCTGTCCTGCTAACACGGATTCCCTCTGCTGGCGATGGACATTTACCTTATCTATAAATTCAAAGGACGATGGCAAACTTGAGGAAGTCTAACAAAAAATACAATTCAGTTGATCCCACGATATTTGAAGGCGAGCACCGGCGCCTTATTTTTTTTTTTTTTCTAAATAGAAAATTACCGTTTCAAACGAGATATGATATTAGCAAATAACGTCGATTTCTTGCACAGAATCTTTTGAACTACATCCATATGTATATACTTGGTAGATCTATAAATCGCCGGCTTCCTTGAATTAAATTCAACTAAACGTATAACGAATCAGCAGAAACCTTAAGCTATAGAAATTAATTATTTTAAAAAACTTCGTTTATCGTATATTATGTTTATCGTATTATCGAAATGACACAGACGAAATGACGTAATGATTGGAACATTTAATGAACCTTGTTATTCCCGTTGCTGTGTTGCGTGCTGTCCGTGCGCATCCGCGTTCCCGTTATCGAAATTATCACCTGACGGTGTGAAACAATCAAAAGAGAAGGAAATTAAATTGCGCTGAATTTTTGAATGAGACAGGAAAAGAACTTCAAAAAATGAAATCTATTAGATGATAAATGGAATGGACTGCGTGCAGTAACGGAGTGACGAATGGCAATGACGCGCTTTATTTGATGCTCAGGTGGGTATGGCCAAACAACTTAGGCAATTTAAAAGAATTATTAGTTATTATTTAGTGAACAGGATCATTGACAGTGAAAAGAGGTTAACATCTATTCATTGCATTTTGACCACTGTATACGAAGGTATGATGTAATAACGTTTCTTGGCGTCCAGCAGCGAACTGAATCGAACAAATGTGTTGCCTTTTAGGTCTATGCGGTCACATTCTTCATCAATTCAAATTTCTTCCACTTTAGTTTTGACAAAACCGCACGCCCCGCGTGCGGTTTATCGCTGTGTATGATGAAGAGTGAAGAGCAGTAGCAGTGTAGGCAAATATCACGGCCTATATCACGGCCAGTCAATTTGTGTTTGAAAAGATTTGAAAGAGAAAAATCCAGAAAATCTCATTAGTTTTACGAAGGTTTTATTGGCGTAATATTTTCTCAAAACAATTCAGAGAAAAGGGTGAAACATTCCACAGACTGTAGGAGAGAATCACGAAACTAAAAGCTAATACGCTTCCTAGTCAAAAAAACAAGCAGCTGTTATTCAACACCTAAAGCAAAGATTCTTTTCAGTTATTTTGGAAAAAGAAAAAGAAAAAAAAAAACGAATAACGCCCAATAATACATACGTGAACAAACAAGCGTACGCTTCTTTAAACGGGCCAAACGGGATCAATGGGTCTAGTTATAACGTGGATAAACATTACACACCTACATACAGCCAATGTGGTGGGTATGGGTTGGTTTTTGGAGGCGGGCGCGGAAGAGACATGGAGGAAGCTTCAACTTCTTCACAGGTGTGAAATATACGTGTGCGCAGCAGCGGCAGCGCTGGGGCTCGGACGCGGGACCTACTTGTCGCCTTTCGTGCAAAGAGGGAAAATGGTTGACCACTACCCAACTGTGGATTTAGTCTCCGATCGGACTTGACTCTGAACAGTACAGCTCCTCGGCTACTTGAAATCGCGAGCTGGACACGCGATTATAGAACTCTATTATTATTTATTTTATTTATATTTACAACATCGACCAAGTCCATTCATCTGGACTATGTTCTGACGCAATTGATCGTACCGAGAGTTGAGCATCTTTTCCACCGACCGACTACATCCAAATTACGGATTAAACGCAAACACATTCACATCATCCAAACAAGAAAAAAGAGAGTCATCCCAATCCAGTTGTTCATCGCATCATCTTAGACGCGATGCGTGTCCCGGCAATCGTCAGTCTCCTCCTTTTGACGGTAAGATAAATTCAAACTATGTAATCATCGTCACTTGCTGCTATTTTGGTCTGTTATCGTGCAAGAATGTAGAATTGTAGAATTGTAGACCTATATATAGTGAATTGCCTGAAGTTCTTTTGGTGTTTACTCTAAAAATCTTCAGTGAAATCAATGGCACGCACCGTCAAATGCTCAATCAAGCACTTCCGTCCCCATCTACGTACGTATTATAAGTTGGTCCGAGTTAAATTGGGTCTTGTCGTCTCTCATGATGTACGTATGTATGTTTGCCATTGTTCACTTGTTCTATATTTGAGTATAGTCAATTTCGTCATTCAACCCCCTGTCGAGCTATGTAGTCTTACATAACATATCCTCTAGCAGAATTCGGGTAATTTTTAACCGTTAATTTCAACGAATTTGAAAAAAAATACCAACTCTAACCCAGGGGGGAAAATGACGTCTAGCCGTTTCTGATTTGGTTTTTATAGAAAAAACAAAAACAAAAACAAAAACTGATTCGCGAATGACATCAAGGGATTTCCCATCAAAATGTCGTCATTTGGTTTGCCCGGATTATTGTTAGTTCCGTGGGAAAACTGCCTTAGGCTTCATTTTTTCGGAGGTTTATTCAATATCGCTGCATTCAATTTTCCATCTCAAATAAAAAAAAATTGTTATGCAGTGCGTTTATCATAGATTTTATTCAATCTAATATTTAAAAGACTAATTTTCAACTTGGCTCATTACGTTCAAGCTTTTGAATTTGTCTTTTCTTATCGCGGGCGATAGATGGGCCACCCGTTAGTGCTCGATGGCCATTATGTTGTTGTAACTCTTCCGTATCGTCGTAGCGTCGCAAGTTGATAAACCGCATTGCGGCATGAGGACATGATCGTCTCAGCCTGTTATTATATTATACACTGTCTCTATAGTAGATGGGCC
Organism: Daphnia galeata; assembly: GCA_030770115.1. Lineage (NCBI taxonomy): Eukaryota > Metazoa > Arthropoda > Branchiopoda > Diplostraca > Daphniidae > Daphnia > Daphnia galeata. The sequence continues at coordinate 8,875,391 of CM061119.1, forward strand.
AAAGTACTGTAATAGGCTGCTTGATAGTTAATAAATAGAATTGGCCAAACCTATTCCACGCAGCATCTGCTTACTGTAAGCGCAACCGTTCGGAACTGAACGTAAGGGTTGGCTCTCCATCGTAGCGGGCGCGGCTAAATGTTATATTATTAGTCTGAAATGTTTCTGACCATTTCACATCGTTCCTTTATATTCCGTAAGCGAAGGAAGATTTTCATTAGAACGGGTAATTAAATGTATTTTTCCTTCAGCCCACCCGCGTAAATTCAAAAAGCGTCACATTTCGGTGTTGTTGCGCGGAATACCAACAAACTGTATGATGTGTGGGAAATTGGGAATGGAATGAAATTGTTTTCAATATTATTTATAGGTACAGTTGGAAACAGTTGAATGAATAATAGTCGATAGAACAATCGGTTAGATAGATGAGCTATAGTACAGTATGTCCACATGGAATCATAATAACAATCATAACATTCAATGAATAACAAAAGACCCTAATTAAAAAATTAATGTACCCAATAACAACCCTAGTCGAAGGAATGCGCAACAACTGATATACTGCGCTACATATACGACTGGCTTGCATTCACATTGAACTTTGTTGGAAGCCGAAAATCAAAAAAAGAAGAAGAAGAAAAGTCTCTGCGAAAGGGAACGACGAAAACAAAGAAGTCTAACAACATAAGAAAAGAAAAATGTGGCTAGACATGTAATTTATCGCTACTGGGCAATATTCCGCTCTAGGAATCCTATAGACAACATGCGCCATGAGATCGCTTCGAACTAGTTAAAATTGAAAGAAAATTGGGACGAGGGAACGCGAACAATTAACGCCGTAACAGACTGATGGTGGTGTGTAGGAATAACATCTTCTATCATAATAGTCTATAAAATGAAATGGTTACCAATATGTTGATGGAGAAATTAAAAATGAGCTGTTAGAGCGTTTGGGTATTATTTTTTTTTCAAAAAAGAATTCAGTTTACATACTGCACAGCACAATACATAACCAGTATAGCAGGAGGATCAAGGAAGAGGAAACATCCCATAATACACAAACACATTCCAGGTGTTTTTCGCATCAGATAGGCTCGATTGAATTCCATTTTGTTTACGTGCTGGTTTGTATAATCGCTCAGCAGCGAATGTAACGGTGTCGGTACGAATTCACTAGGCAGAAACTCTTCATCGCCGGTCATAGTGTCCGCTGTGGTAGTCCATGTTACAAAATTCGTCCTTTTTTTTCTAGCCTGTGTGATGTTTGATGGGTAATATTGGACTTGCGGTAGGACACCCACAGGTTTGTCGGCAGCTTTGTGAAGACCAGCAACATCCAACGAGGAAACCGAAAAAATTTCATTATAATACACAACTCGCTCTTCATCATCTAGAGCAACTTGAACGTTTTTTCGTATACACACGCAACTGACCGGATCAAAATGACTATACCTTGTCGTCGACGACGTGCCTTTTTTTATTATTTTTGGCTCTTCTTCTTCTATTATTTAACGCCTCGCGTTGTTTCTTATAAGATTTTTTGGGAAAGTCACGGCCGAGATCTCGACTCTCTCGTGTCCCGTTAATGAACGTCGCCAAAGCTTGGCTGTATACCAGCACACGTAATAGTAAATCAGATCAAATAAGATATGGCGCACATGTCATTTCATTCTTTTTATTTCTTTAAAAAAAAAAAAGAAGAAAGCCGTCGCATCCATTATTTATCTTGTTCTTCCCACCGGTGACAGCGAATCAAATTTTTCTTTTTCTCCGCAAAAAAAAAATACAAAATTAAAAATGAGATATTTTTTCATTGAAGATAATAATTTGCGGTGCCTTTTTTTTTCGATCTGATTCTTCTGCATTCATTTATTATTTATTTAAAAAGGCAATTTTCTCTCGATTAAATCACGAAGAATTTCATATGTGCATCTATAGAGCCGTAACGGTTGTTTTTTTTTTCGTTTAACGCACGACCGAAATAAGGAAAACAAAAAATTGTTCGTGTGTGTTGTTTTTTTTCTCTCAATTTTATTTTTGTTTTCAATTACCTGTGAAGCTTCACACTCGCAGGTGATTTAACGCCCTAACTGGCCGTATAGTTGTTGTTTTGTAAACGGCAGATTATTCCTCCTTTAGTGGGTCAACTACTTGCTTTTTTTATTGGAACTATACATATTTATTGACTGCTGCTGCTGCTGCTGCTGGGAATTCAAAGGAAAAAAAACGGTGAGCTAGCCACACCGTCTGCCGTTCTTCTTTCTCACACCGTTATATGCTGCCTTATCTCTCCCTATAGTATAGCGTGTTGCTTTTATAGAATAGACGCTATAATTGAAAGAAAAAGAAGAACAAGTCTAAAACATAACAAATAAATAGCCTATAACTTTGGAAATCTATTGGCCTAGCAAAGTCCTTGAACCGCGATGAAACAGTCCAGATGGTATTGCGGACGATATATAAGACTGCTATATAGTCGATCGGTCTATATTTTAGTTGATTAAACGTAGTCATATTTACATTTTTAAATGAATTGACATTTATAAAATTTTCTATTTTTTTTAGAGTTTGGCGTCAGCACTGAGGGTGAGCCAACAGAGCGTCAAGAATCAAAATGACGAGAAACTGTCTATCGGAGCATCTTGTCTTGTCAGCTGGGAGTGTTTCAGCATGTGCTGCACACCTTTGCCGACAAACCAGGTGATTCCTGGTGGTCAGGTTGCGTCCTGTTCGATTCGCGATGACGGCGTACGCGAAGCTCTCTGCATCCAGAGCCCGGAAGAATGGGACGATTCATCCGAGCTGATCGAACGTTTGGGCTTGACTGAACGAATTGAACATTTGAAAAACCATTTGAAGATCAAGAAGAAGATCATTATCAATAGCAACACATTGAGGAACAAGACGAGCATCCAGCAACCCATACTTCCACCATCACCTGGTGGACTGGAGTATCCTGGTCGGCGTCCAATTTTCAATCAGCTAGCGACTAAGGATCCAACAGCAGCTGCTCTTTACGCTTGGAGTCCTGAAGAAGAAAAAGAGTCTTATAGTTTAGTATCGACTCTTAATCAACAGGAACCTTTAGCGGTCATCAAATCCAAATTTCAGGCTAGTTTAAAAGCAAATTTAACACGAGACGGACCAGCGACTGATTCGCCGGCTTCTCAAACGGATCAATTCTCAACTACCCCGGAAATCGACACGGCGGCTCTGCTGGAAGAGCTTCTTAGTCTCTCGAACGAAGATGGAACCGGTACTCCTTTCGTCATTGCACCAGCTCCAGAATTTCTAATAGATCCTGTGGAGCTATCCACACCGGAATCGAGTACGGATACAACCGAATTTTTATTCGAAACCACCACTCCACCCGCACCTGTCGTTTCAAATGATGAGGTTCTCTCATTTGTGGATGTTCCCGGGGCATTCTTCAACTTTTCAGAAGAAGGTAAACAAAAAGTCAACTGTTCTATTGATAAACCTTCGATCCCTTGTATAGGAGCACGCATTTCCTTATATAGCACCGGTTCATTTTTTTTTTTTGGGTTATTTTAAATTCAAAAAATATTTTGTCTAGCTCTCTTCAGCTGTAAGTTAGCCTAGATAAATTGAATTCTCATACGATTTTATGCATCGTTCTAATTGCCATTTGTTCTCGTAGATAGTTTGGAAAGTTGATAGAAATCATCTAAATTCTTGTTATATAACTTCGTAGAATGTACTACACACTTTGAGGCATCGTTCCGTTATATTAGTTATACTATATAGGTATACGACGCGTCAGTCGGTCGTTTGTTCCATCCATTTATTGTATTAAATTTGATTCGGTCACGCACTCCTTGGCGCCTATTTCGCACGGCCGCCCTGATTTCCAGCGGCAGTGCGCGCATCATGGCACCAGCTGATGACATGATAGCCTACTATTAGCCAAAATCCAAGGCGATAACTATACTTATACTTGTATAGTATAAGCTACTATTACATAAAATAATAAACCCAGCAAAGGTCCAGTCTTTTCTAGATTTCATAAACATCTGTGACCCGGTCGATTAATAGTTTTCGAAATCAGAGCGTCCCCCTTTTTTTAAATGATTATAATAATGTCCATAATGGAACCGATTCTTTTGTTCAACTTATTTACAACACAAAACACTTAAGAGATGGGAATCATGGGATACAAAATTAAGAGATCATAAAAGCTCAACTGATTATTTGTTGCGCTGGTCATTATATTGTGTAGCGTAGATTATTTGTGAAGTGCATGGTAAGTTTAAAAAAAAAAAAAACATTATATAAGATGGATTTATATGAACGTGACGTATAGGGACCGTAGGAACGACCGAGGGTTTTGACACCTCTTCATTGAGCACTAGCGAATTTGAGACAACGACGACTCAACAGGAGACGACTGAATCGACTAGCCTCTCGACAGACTCGACGACCACTTCACTGGCCACATCGACAACAATTCAAGGTACCATCGAGCACTTGGATCCGATCGGATCGACTCAGACGACGGACGCTCCGACGGATTCTTCCCACACTTTCACGACATTCTTGATCTCTTCTACAACAGATGAACTTTCCTCGTCGCCTGCCGACGAAATTAACCCGATAGACGCGTCGACTACACACGTTTTCACTACTACCACTAACTCTATCGATAATACCACCTCTTTAATCACTGTCTCTACAACTGCACCGCTCGATAACAATCCGACCACCACTAACCAAGATGCAATGACTATGACTCTAGGGCTCGATAATAATTCGTCCATTGATGAATTGTTGTTGAGCTCTACGACCATCACTGGCACGTCGCAGCCAATGACTGTTACATCGGACGAATTGACTACCCCCTTCTCTTCGGTGACAGAGACGAGTAATGCGCCCAGCACAATAGTTTCAACAACCACGTCGATAGCTAGTCAAGACACTACATCTGTTGAGTCGACAGAAACTAATGCACAGTCATCATCGTTGGCTACGGAAGGGATGTCAACTACGATGCTTTCAGTAGATAGTCAGAGTATGTTAGGATTTAACGAATCATCGACAGAAGGATCGACGGAGTTTGTGGGGACGACGACGACGGTAACTAGTCAAACCGAAATCGTCACACATTCGACGACTGCAGGCCAGCAAAGTAATGGAATTGTAGACGAAACGATCGTCTCGACGATGAGCAGCACTGTTACCGATGGTGACTTAACATCCACCAGCAGTTCATCCGTAACAGAAACTTCTGCGGATGTTTCCGCTTCGACGTTGCTGCTGGCCAGCACAGTTCATTCTTTTATCGATGAGATAACAACAGAATCAAACACTGTTACTGGACCATCTAGTGTTACGCAAAATTCAGTGGAAGGGACGGGTGACAAAGTAACCACAACGATCGCAACGGAACTTACGGAAACTGTTGGTTTTACCGCTACAGTAAGTGGCACGGTAACTGAGGAAAGTTTGAATTCAGAGCGGGAAACGACGTCAAGGCCATCGACTACTGAATCGACGACGTCTTTGCCTGAAATAACAACTACTCTGCACGAAAACCTTACCACTGATCCTGTAGGTACGGAAGGGATCGTTAACCTATCCACTACAACAAGTAAAAGCGAAACTACAACTGAGAAACTGATGCTGGGGACGGAATCGGTAACCCAACCGGAAGATTTAACGACTGGATCTTCTAGTATCACATCTCAGACAAATGATCAAAGTGAAGCGACTACTTTTTCGAGCATTTTGTCATCGATTCAAAGCACCTTCACTGACCTGGTGGCGTCCTCAACATCTTCTGTACAGACTACCGAGTCCGCAATGACGGAACCGGAAGAGATTTCTACGAATGGACCAGCGCAATCACAAGTCGTGACAGGATTGAGTAGTTCAACCTCAAATGTAATGCAAACTGAATTATTTACGACCACTCCGGCAGTGATCACTGATTCAGAATTGGGAACAACGGATGTTGTAAATGTTGATTCTACTACAACTTCCTCAACACCAACAAGTACTCATTCAGTCAGTGTAACCAACGGTCAAGAAACTACTTTGATCATGGTGACAGATTCTTCGTCATTCGCTAGCACTACACTGGGTGAAAGTGAATCAGCTACTACAGAAGGAAACACAATTTCTTTTAGTTTCACTTCGTCCAGTAATCCGACAACAACTACCGGCTTACCTAGTCAAGAAACAACTGTAGGAGGTTTCACAAGTACATCAAACGAGCCGGAAACAGCGTCGATATTTAGTCTATCCAGTGTTTTAAATCAAGGAACAACAACTGAAAGTCCACAAACGACCTTCGGAGACGAAACGTCTACAGCAAGACAAGAAACTACGCAAAATGAACAAATAACGACACAATCGATAGTTCCGTTGATCGAAAATTTCACTGATGCATCGGAAATTCCAACAGGTGTAACAGATATCACTAGTTCTGCGCAGGAGTCGACAACAACGACTTTTGAGTCCTCAACTATCCTAGCGTCGTCAACAAGTTCACAACCGGAGAGCAGTACCAGCACCGATTCTTTAGATTTACAAACAACCCAGAACCAAGGGCAATTCACAGATGAACCTTCAAGTAGTTTACCTTCTAGTTTACCGGCTGTAACGTTTACTGAAAGTACAACTACAATGAGAACAACTACGGATATACAAGAGTCCGCCACTGAATTGACATCACAGCAAGCGGAGGATTTCACAAATACTATGGGGTTTAGTGAATCTTCTGCTTCGAACATCAATGGAGAAATATCGAAACCAACTGAGACGACTGGTGAAAGCGAAACGACTACTTTGTCAAGTATTTTATCGTCGATTCAAAGCACGCTTTCCTTCACAAACGGCTTGATATCGTCGCCTATTACACAGACTACCGAGTCAACGACGACGGAAACCGATGAGGTTCAAACAACGGTTCAAATTCTTACCGAAGAAACTTCGACGAGTACTACTTCAAGCACTTCTAGTGTGACTCAAACGGACTCTCTTATTAATGAATTTACAACAACAAGTTCTAATATAGGAGGTTCAGAAACACAAACTTCTACTAGCGCAACTATGGGTAGTCAATCCCACATGACAGAAGAAACAACAGTTGAAAAGGAATCGACTGTTTCCTTTAGTGTTACACCATCCAGTATTCTGACAACGATTAATAGCATTCATGAAACAACTGTGGGAGATTTCACTAATGCGTCAAATGAGCAGGGAACCACAGAACCGACGGTTAGCAGTCAATCAAGCGCTTTCAGTCAAGAAACAACAACTGAAACTGTACAGACAACAAATTTTGTGTCTCCAAGTACAACCGGACCAGTCACGCAATTTGAACAATTGAGTTCTACGGGAGCACCTGCACTTGAAGTTGTCACTGAAGGATTCTCGGTTCAAACGGAAGTAGCTGATAGCGATATTACTACACCAGTTCCAAGTGATAACGCAGTAACTCAGGGAATTTCTACTACCGTGCAAGATTTTCCATCAACAACGATTACGTCGTCAATCCCCGTTTCGGCAACTTCTTCATGGCCTGAAACAACTACCCAGAAAGAAAATATAGAAACTGATTCACCAGACACAGAAACAACCCTGAACGAATCATTTGTTACTGATGCAACAACAAATATACCGCCCAGTCCGGCTATTACTGATGTTGAAAGTGTTCTGACTGTGACAGCAACTACGGAAGAGGTAATGATCGTCACTGAATCTACCACAGAAGCTGAAATGAGTATTGTCAGCTCTAGCGCTTCACCGTCTACGCAAGAAACATTTTCGACATCAGAACCCTCTGAGGGGACAAGTCAAAGTGAAACGACTACATTTTCCAGCATTTTGTCATCAATCCAAAGCACTTTTGCCTTCACTACAACTTGGGCGACGTCTTCTAGTGCACAGGACACTGAGTCGACATTAGTAGAAACGGAAGAGATGTCAACAATTGCTGATGCGCAATCTGGGGAACCTCAGGTGACGACAACAATGAGTAGCGCAAATCAAATGGGAAGTAGTAGCCCTTCTACAATTATGCCCACGGATTCAGTCATTGGCACCACAATTGTTTCGATGACTGAAGACCAAACATCAACAACAACAATTGTTGATCATACTTTCAGTCAAGAAACAGTAACTGAAAGTGAACAGCAGTTCACGACTACCTCAATGGCATCTTCAACTGATGCCGGAGTAGTAACAGAATTGGAACAGCTGAGTTCCACGGAAGTTCCAGCATTTGAAGTTGTCACTGAAGAATTCTTGGTTCAAACGGAAGTAGCTGAAAGCGATATTACTACACCAGTTCCAAGTGATAACACAGTAACTCAGGGAATTTCTTCTACTGAGCAGGATTTTCCATCAACAACGATTACGTCGTCAATCCCCGTTTCAGCAACTTCTTCATGGCCTGAAACATCTACTCAACAGCAAGAAAATTTTGAAACTAATTTTCCTGGGACCTCTACTGTTGACCAAGGATTATCGTCAACGATATCGACAACAAAACCTTCGTCTACCCCAGTATCATCTCAGAATTTTTCTGAAACTACAACTACTCAGCAGGAAACTGATTCACCAGATACAGACACAACCCTGAATGAATCGTTTGTTACTGATGCAACAACAAATGTACCGACAACTCCGGCTTTTACTGATGTTGAAAGTGTTCCGACTGTGACAGCAACTACGGAAAAAGAGGTAATGATCATCACTGAATCCACCACTCCAGCTGAAATGAGTATTGTCAGCCCTAGCGCTTCACCGTCTACGCAAGAAACATTTTCTACGTCAGAGTCAACTGAGGAGATAACTCAAAGTGAATCGACTACTATGTCCAGCATTTTGTCATCAATCCAAAGCACTTTTGCCTTCACTACAACTTGGGCAACGTCTTCTAGTGCACAGGACACTGAGTCGACATTAGTCGAAACGGAAGAGATGTCAACAATTGCTGATGCGCAATCTGGGGAATCTCAGGTGACGACAACAATGAGTAGCGCAAATCAAATAGGAAGTAGTAGCCCTTCGACACTTATACCTACCGATTCAGTCAATGAAACCACAGCTGCTTCAGTGAATGAAAATGCATCGACTCTTGGTCTCACAACAGTCGATTCTTTGGATTTCACTTCTAACGAAACAGAAAGTTCACTGATGGTTGAAAGTAGTTCTACTACTACACCCCTGACTACTGTTTTTCCAATAGAAAGTACAGTATTTACAGTCGAGTTAGCCACATCGGACCTAGGCACTGAAACAACAAAAACAAGTACCTCAGCAGCGGATTTAGTGAGCGAATCCTCAACATCAGTTCCATCTACTGATGGACTAGTAGAAATAATTCAAAGTGAAACAACTGCATTGGGTGAGGGTCAGTTTAGTACCGTCTCTTTGCAAGAATCTACGGCCAATACTGAAAAAACGACTATATTTGTAGATGCTACGTCCACTTTCGCAGAAGAACATACAACGGGCGAAACGCACACCACCCAAACCCTTTCTACTACTACCACAACAGCCGCACCCGAAACTTCCTCAACTGGTATACCTGTAACAGTAACCAGCGGATCAGACACGACAACTTCCTTCACCAACGATATTGTGACTGCTACGTCAGGTGAACAAGTTACTTCTGCGATTTCGAGTTCAACTACCAGCTCTGAAAGTTTAACTTCTCCTGAAACAGACGACACTACAATTCAAAATGAATCGACGGTTTTTTCTTCGACCCAATCACCTTCATCCACAGTTTCACCAATGGCTGAATTCACTACTCAAGAAATGCTGGATATTTCCACACCGAATATTTTCGCAACGACGAATAATGCGGAAGAGGGAAAACCACAAGAAACTCAATCTAGCGGGACGACTATTTTGGGAGTCGAGACGTCAATTTCTTGGCAGCAAACTACGCAATTTGAACCTCAGGTCACCCAAACGAAAGAACCAAATTTTGAAGTCACGAGTCCAAAACCCGAAAACCAAACAGAATTGCAGCAACTGCCCGATTTTACTACCACAGTAGTAAACAATTTAAATGCAGCTCAAGATAACTCGACGGTTGAACAAGAATCGCCCACAACATTTAGCCCAGCAACAACCGCATCATCGCTTGAAACACCGTCAAGTAGTCAGCAAGAAATAAACGAGTCAACTAATTCTCAGGAAGAGCAAACGACTGTAAATGAATTGCTGACTACTAATGTGGTAGAGCAATCAACAATGAGACCAACAACCGAAAAAATGACGACGGAAAATAAGGTGACAGTCACTGAAACTCCATTGCCAGCTGAAGGTGAAACAGCTACAACTGTTGGAAACCCTTCCACACAACAGAATATTGAAACATCGAATCCAGCTGAGACGACTGTTGAAAGCGAAGCCACTACTCTGTCAAGTATTTTGTCGTCGATTCAAAGCACGTTATCTTTTACTACTAGTTGGACATCATCTAATAACGTGCAGAGCACTGAGTCGACATTGACTCAGAGCAGCGACGATTCAGTTATTTCACAAACCCAAACGGAAGAACCTCCGGTAATGACGACATTTAGTAGTTCCGCTCAAGATACGTCTTTCGTGGCTAGCAGCACAGTATCCCAATCTGATTTGGATATTGTGTCTACTACGTTCAACAGTATAACGTCTACGCAGCAACCTGCTCACTTGGTGAGTGAAATAGCTGATCAAGAAACAACTATTAACTCACAAGGGGAACTGAATGTTATTACGGAATCTCTTTCTTCCACTGGCCCTACTTCTGCCAGCGAACCTTCTACTACAGAACCATCCACTTTTTCAACGGGTTCAACAATGTTCACTAATCCGACAGCTAGCGAAGAATCTAGTCAAGAAACAACTTCAGAAGATTCCGCAAATATAACAAATGAGCAGGAAACAGCAATCACAGCAACTCAGTCCAGCACTGAAAATGAACATTCAACTAATTTCGCTTTCGACATGTCAACTATTGAACAAGAAACTACACAAACTGAACAACCGAGTCATACGGAAGTACCGGAATTCCAAGTTTCCACTGAGAAACTAGAGAATCCAACGGAAATACAAGACGCCACAACAGTTGTCTTAGTAACTGAAGGAATGTCTACTAGTGAAGAAAATCTGTCATCAACATTAAGTTCCTCAACAACTTCAATACCGACAACTTTTGTGACTGAATCGACACATTTTCAGCTACAAATTGTTACTGATTCACTTGAAACTGACACACCCGTTACGGTTTCACCAGTTCCTGAAGGCACAGACCATTCCGCCACAGAAAGCCAACCTATCACAGGATTTGATGAAAGTACTACTTCTATTTCTCCAACTACTGAGAAACAAATGAATGTTGATGAATCAACAACGCAGTCTCAAGGTACAAGTTCGGTATCCGTTGCTTCCACACAAGAGAATAGTCAAGGTTCATCTGAGACTATCGAACTAAATGAAATGACCACATTGTCTTCTATTTCGACTACGTTATCTCTTACTACTGAAACGACCTCATCGATTAGCGCGCAGACTACTGAGATGACTACGGCTGACGTTACAACGACATTGAGCAATTTCACTGCGGAAACCGAGTCTCCAACCAGTTCAGATGTTGTTTCTACAATATTTTTTACAACACCAACGACAACGACCAATTCAGTTACGGTAATAACCAGCCAAGAAACAACTACTGCTTTAGAAGACAATTTATTAATTTCAACGGAATCTCAAACGTCTTCTGGCATAACTATGGCTAGTACATCCCATGTAACAGACGAGACAACCATTAGAGAAGAATCGACTGTTTCATTTACTGTTACACCATCCAGTATTCCGACAACGATTAATGGCATTCACGAAACAACTGTGGGAGATTTCACCAATGCGTCAAATGAGCAGGGAACCACAGAACCGACGGTTAGCAGTCAATCAAGTTCTTTAAGTCAAGAAACAACAACTGAAACTGTACAGACAACAAATTTTGTGTCTCCAAGTACAACCGGACCAGTCACGCAATTTGAACAATTGAGTTCTACGGGAGCACCTGCACTTGAAGTTGTCACTGAAGGATTCTCGGTTCAAACGGAAGTAGCTGATAGCGATATTACTACACCAGTTCCAAGTGATAACGCAGTAACTCAGGGAATTTCTACTACTGTGCAAGATTTTCCATCAACAACGATTACGTCGTCAATCCCCGTTTCGGCAACTTCTCCACGGCCTGAAACAACTACCCAGAAAGAAAATATAGAAACTGATTCACCAGACACAGAAACAACCCTGAACGTATCATTTGTTACTGATGCAACCACAAATATACCGACAACTCCGGCTTTTACTGATGTTGAAAGTATTCCGACTGTGACAGCAACTACGGAGAAAGAGGTGATGATCGCCACTGAATCTACCACTCCAGCTGAAATGACTATTGTCAGTTCTAGCGATCCACCATCTACGCAAGAAACAGTTTCTACGTCAGAGTCAACTGAGGGGATAACTCAAAGTGAATCGACTACTATGTCCAGCATTTTGTCATCAATCCAAAACACTTTTGCCTTCACTACAACTTGGGCAACGTCTTCTAGTCCACAGGACACTGAGTCGACATTAGTCGAAACGGAAGAGATGTCAACAATTGCTGATGCGCAATCTGGGGAATCTCAGGTGTCGACAACAATGAGTAGCGCAAATCAAATGGGAAGTAGTAGCCCTTCTACAATTATACCCACGGATTCAGACATTGGCACCGCAATTGTTTCGATGACTGAAGACCAAACATCAACAACAACAATTGTTGATCATACTTTCCAAGAAACAGTGACTGAAAGTGAACAGCAGTTCACGACTACCTCAATGGCATCTTCAACTAATGCCGGAGAAGAAACAGAATTGGAACAGCTGAGTTCCACGGAAGTTCCAACATTTGAAGTTGTCACTGAAGAATTCTTGGTTCAAACGGAAGTAGCTGAAAGCGATATTACTACACCAGTTCCAAGTGATAACACAGTAACTCAGGGAATTTCTTCTACTGAGCAGGATTTTCCATCAACAACGATTACGTCGTCAATCCCCGTTTCAGCAACTTCTTCATGGCCTGAAACATCTACTCAACAGCAAGAAGATTTTGAAACTGATTTTTCTGGGACCTCCACTGTTGACCAAGGATTATCGACAACGATATCGACAACAAAACCTTCGTCTACCCCAGTATCATCTCAGAATTTTTCTGAAACTACAACTACTCAGCAGGAAACTGATTCACCAGACACAGAAACAACCCTGAACGAATCATTTGTTACTGATGCAACAACAAATGTACCGACAACTCCGGCTTTTACTGATGTTGAAAGTGTTCCGACTGTGACAGCAACTACGGAAAAAGAGGTAATGATCGTCACTGAATCTACCACTCCAGCTGAAATGAGTATTGTCAGCTCTAGCGCTTCACCGTTTACGCAAGAAACATTTTCTACGTCAGAGTCAACTGAGGGGATAACTCAAAGTGAATCGACTACTATGTCCAGCATTTTGTCATCAATCCAAAGCACTTTTGCCTTCACTACTAGTTGGGCAACGTCTTCTAGTCCACAGGACACTGAGTCGACATTAGTCGAAACGGAAGAGTTGTCAACAATTGCTGATGCGCAATCTGGGGAATCTCAGGTGTCGACAACAATGAGTAGCGCAAATCAAATGGGAAGTAGTAGCCCTTCTACAATTATACCCACGGATTCAGACATTGGCACCACAATTGTTTCGATGACTGAAGACCAAACACCAACAACAACAATTGTTGATCATACTTTCAATCAAGAAACAGTTACTGAAAGTGAACAGCAGTTCACCACTACCTCAATGGCATCTTCAACTGATGCCGGAGAAGTAACACAAATGGAACAGCTAAGTTCCACGGAAGTTCCAACATTTGAAGTTGTCACTGATGGATTCTCGGTTCAAACGGAAGTAGCTGAAAGCGATATTACTACACCAGTTCCAAGCGATAACGCAGTAACTCATGAAGGTTCTACTATTGACCAAGATTTGTCATCAACGACAACAAGTACCTCTTCCACACCAGAATCAACTCTTTTTTTTACTGAAACAACAACGGTTCAACAGGAAAATGAAGTAACTAATTCTCTAGAATCGGAAACAACCGTTATCCATTCGCTGGTTTCTGATGGAACAGAGCAACCCATTACAACAACAAATAGACCGACCTCTGTGGTTTCCACTGTTAACGAGGGTACCTTTCCAACTACTACAGAGAAAGAGATGCTAGTCGTCACTCAATCATCCACCCCTTCTGAAGTTGAGATAGCCCCCTTAACGACTACCAGCGCTCCCTTGTCGACACAAGAAATTGTTTCGACATCAGAACCCTCCCCGACAGTTCCTTTTAATTCTCAGAACACCGAGTCAACTTTGACCGAAATAGAACACGCATCAACAATTTCTCATACGCAATCCGATGCATTTCATGGGACGACGATGATTGGTACCAGTTCAACTGAGATGAATTTCTCCCCATTCAATACTGAACCAGAGTCTCAAACGAATGCAAATGAATTTACCACTTTATCTAGTGCTGTGACAACCCCTACGACCACAACTGATTCAGTTGATGTAACAAATGACGAGAAAACTACTACTTTGTCTCAGGATGGGGAAATACAATCGACCGAGTCTTATTCTGTAACTCCAACTATTTTTACAATGGATAGTACACTATCCAGTAATCCGGAAAATATTGCTGAAGTAACAACAGAACAACTATTTGAATTAACGACTGTGAATGGTATGACAACAATAGATGATAATAGACCTACAACTATACATTCTGAGGAAGGCGTATTTACTACCCCATCAATTCAAACGCTTTCTTCTACAGTCGAATCAACGACAGTGGACGTTGTTCCGACCTCAGCAACCACGCCTGTTCCATCTACACAAGCTGGACCTGAAAATGTAACAACGAGTCTATCATCAGAAATTGAAACCACTACAGCATCAATCTTTTTAACGACTGATCAGAACCCCATAGCAGTAAGTGAAAGTTCTGCACAACATGAAACTCCAAAAGTACCAATCGCTGAAGTGACAACCGAGGAACAGATTAATCATTCAACTGATGGTACTACACCGATACTCTTATCCACTGATACCCCAGAGTCTTCCACTGTGAAGCAAACTATTTTTCCGACTGAACAAACAGTTTCAGTATCACCGTCTACACATTTTGAAACCTCAACATCCGATGCAAGTGAATTTTCAACTTCAACTTTAATAATTCAGAGTTCAACAGCTGAAGGTGTATCTAGTTCAATTGCTGATTCACAAACTCAGTCAACAACACTCACAGATTTTGGTGTTACTACTTCTGAGCCAACTTCATCGGAAGAGATATTAATTATCACCACACCCAAAATTCCCACTGAAACCTTGGATTCAGGTTCTCACCTTTCCGGTATACCGGTCACTCAATCTACAATTGAAGCTTCTTCTGTGTTTACAACATCCACGGAAATAAACACTAACAGTCCTGCTAGTATTGATTCAACATCGTCCACTGCTGATTTCGGCAGTTTTACTGGAGAGACATCGACGCCTGATTCTACCGTCTTTCTTCCAGTGACTGTTGTACAGCACACGACATCACAACCATCTGATTTTACAACGCCTTTTTCAAATGAACTCCAAACTGATGGGGATAGCCAAATATCAACTGCCATAGTCACTGAGACAACTACATCTGAAGAAATGATGTCTCCGACAGAACAAACCGATATTATAATCATTTCATCGGACAACGTATCTACTGACGATCTTTCGAGTAGTGAAGCAACTGGTGAGCATGCGGGTAGTGCGTCAACTGAAAGCTATTTTGAGACGAGCCAGAATACCAACAGCCCTTCCACTTCTATATCTTTTGCCGAACAAACCTTGTTTTCTACAACTTTTGCACCAGTTTCACAAGAGAATTTTGGTACAGATTCACCTTCGACAATTCAATCTTTCTTCTCGACTGAACAGATGGGAATGACTCTTCCAAGTCTATCTACACTTTTTCCTCACGACACTACGACTGATTTATCGTCTACTTTGTTTTCTCAATCAACTACTGTTATTTCCTTAACAGGTTCGACTTCAGAAGAAGTGACGAGTACCACTTCCTTCACTACCACTAATTCTCCTGATTCCACAACTTCCGTTACTTTCCCCCAAACGATTCATGAAGAAATGGCTTCTTCCACTATCCACCCCGATCTTTTTTCAACATTAGAGCTGGATACGGAATCGACGCATTCCGGCCTGCCTTCCACCCAATCTACTTCTATTGTAACGTCTTCAAACGCAATTGATACTACCACTTCGGTAAGTATTGACGCATCTTCACAAGGAACTAGCGATGCTGGTTCACCTCAAGAGGTATCGACAGTCAACACATTCGGTCCTTCGACGCAGACAATAGAGGGAGCAACCAGTCAGATTGAATTGACGACGACCTCGTCAGTAAATGCAGTTTCCGAGTTTCAAACGGAAGGGATTAGCGAAGCGATTTCATCTACCATCTTCCCGATTTCAACGGAAGATTTCTTAACAACGGAACCAGGAGTGACATTAGATAATACAGGAACTATAAACACATTTTCAACCATTGAACCCGAAAATCTTTCAATTAGTGAATCAACTTTGAACAATGAGAATATTTCTAGTGAATCTTCCACATCCGAAACGCCTTCTGCAACGAGCACTATAACCAACGGTACTTACTCTTCTTTAACTTTTATTACACAAACCCCGCCTTCATCAGCATTTACTACAAATTCTCAATTTATTTCCGATGCAAATTCTTCTTCAACAACGCAATCTGTCCTCCCGTCAGTAACTGATGCGCAAACAGAATCGATTCTTCCTAGTCTAACTTCAATGTTTCCTGATCATACCACTTCAGATCTATCGTCTAATATATTTTTTGAATCAACTACTATTATTCCTTCAACAGGTTTGACGTCAGATGACGGAACGATTACCACTGCTTTCACTGTCTCTAATTCTCCTGATTCTACGTCTTCCGTAACTTTCCCCCAAACGATTAATGAAGAAACGGCTTCCTCTTCTATCCAGCCCGAATTTTCTTCTACATTTGAGCAAGAAACGGAGTCACCACTCTCAACTACTCAGTTTACATCGGAACCTTGCACAGCAACAACAGATGTGGTTACTACAACAGATATTCCGTTTGGAACAGAATCAATGTTGCAAACCGAATTCATGGAACAGCAAACCACCACTTCCGAACTGTCTACTGAGTTCCAAGAAATTCCAACAATTAATCCAACTGAAGCTTCACCAGAGGGAGGATCTATGTCGTCGATCTCTTTTTCCCCATCTACCCAGTCCTCTACCCCGATAAATACAGAAATCACAACTGATAATCCCAGTACCGTAAGTATTGAATCGACAACCCAAGCCGCAACGACGACTAGTCTGTTTGAAGAATTGACACCTACTCAATCTTCTGGGGTTGTAACAGAAGAAACATTTTCTGTAACGGGCTCTACAATCATCCAATCAATGACGACATCAGACACAAACGAGCATTTTTCTTCTAATGTTCCCTCCCAGAGTTCGTCCGACGAAGGCGTTAAAACGACCCTTTCCCCAACTGACCTGCCAGAATTAAGTTCTACTGTACAAGGGCTTGAAAATGAAGTAACGAGTCCATCGTCAGCAATTGAAATTGACGTTACTACGCCCATCTTTTTAACGACTAATCAGGACTTAACGGAAAATTCTACCCACAATGCGCCTTCGACAACACCAACCACTGAAGTAACAACCGAGTTCCATATTGCTACAACGACCATTTCGCAAGCAAGTGAAGAGATAGAGATAGAATCTGATGGTCCGTCTTATGTCCAGACTGATGGTTCTACGCCCGTATTTCAGACCACTGATATCCCGGAATCTTCTACAGAAAGTGAAATAACGAATTTTTCATCAACAACTGCAACCGACGTCACTGTTCCCACCTTATTGTCGACTAACGAGGACACTATAGTCATAACTCAAAGTTCTGCTCATTCTGAGACTTCAACTTTAGCAAACACTGAAGCAACAATCGATTTTCATATTACTTCTACAACCCTTTCTCTTGCAAGTGACGAAATAGAGATAGAGTCTGATGGCCCTCCTATTACTCAGACTGATGGTTCTACACCGGCATTCCTATCCACTGATACGCCCGAATCTTCCACTGTGAGGCAAACTACTTCACCGATTGAACAAATACCGGTTTCGATATCACCCCCTTTTGAACCATCCGACGCAACTGGATTTTCAACTTTAACTTCAACGATTCAGAGTTCAACAACTGCAGATGCATCTAGCACAATTCCTGATTCGCAAACTCAGTCGACAGCATTCACGCATTTTGACGTTACTACAATTGATCCAGTTACATCAGAAGAGATTTTAATTAACACCACACCAAAAAACCCTACTGAAACCCTGATTTCCGATTCCCACCTTTCCAGTTTGCCATTTACCCAATCTACAACCCAGCCTACTTCTGTTTTTACAACTACTACAGAAATTATTGCAACCCTTTTCCCGATTTCAACAAATAGTGCGACTGAGTCTTCTGTGACGACTGGATCAGAAACTAATTTTTCAACTGATGATGGGCTACTTACAACTTTTACCGTTTCAAACGAACTGGAAACTGAAACTTCTATTTTTACTTTACCATCTGAGGGTCAAACTAGCACAATGTCACCAACAGATCAAACAGAAAAAATTACAACGTCAACCGAGAGCGCAGGAACTACCACTTTTTCGAGTAGTGAAACAACTGGTGAGCATACCGACAACTTTGGGGAATCTTCAGTAAATGAAACCTCAACTGTTACAAGCCAGACAAACGATCCTTTTACTTCTCAAACTGTTGTTGAGCATAATATATCTTCTACTACTATCCCTACTGGCTCAGAGAACTTAGATGAAGAGACTGATTCTCCATCCACCATCCAATCTTTCTTAACCACTGTAAGCGAACAGATGGGAATATCTCTTCCGGGTCTATCAACACTTTTTCCTGAAAATACTGTTTCTGGCCTATCGTCTACTGTTTCTTCTGTTACAGATAGTACTTCTAACGATGTATTTAGTTCGACCGACTTTACAACTACTAATTCTCCTGACCTAATCTCTATGACATCCTCTGCGACCAATAACGAGGAAATGGTTTCTTCCATAAGTGATCAAACAACGGAGTCTACCCTTACTACTCTGTCCTTTCCACAAATTTCCACTGAAGGGAACGAAATATTATCTACTTTTACTTTTGACATTAATCAGTCAACGCCTTCTTTAGTTTCACAAGCCAGCAGCGAAAGTGCGACATTCTCTACAATTGAACCCTTTATTTCTTCAGAACAGACTTCGGCATCAGAGTTATCAGTCCAGACTTCCACGATAGCATCCGCATCATCAGCCCCAGAATCTTTATTTAGTGAATCTACGGTTTCTCATTTTTCAACTGAAATTAATAGTGATGGTAGCAGTACAGTTTTACCGACAACAGAATTTTATCAATCTACGCCACTTGAGACTACTGAAGAGCAAATAAGTGAAATAACTGAATTGTACCAGTCGACATCTGGCGGTAGTATCGATAGTTCTACGACAACAACAACACAAGACACAACAACCTCATCTAGCTCTAATTTACAAGGCACTACGGATGATTTGAACTTTTCAACATTATCAATAGTAGAGCAGACGTATGGAACAACTTTGCAAACTGAATCTTTTGTTTCTTCCTCTTCCATTTCACCAATGACCACTGATGAGTCACAATTTTTATCAACAATTGTAGATAGCGGTAGTGAATCTGTAATATCTTCGACCTTTCCCACAACCGAAATTCCGTTGGACTGTACGTCTGAGTTATCAACTACAGGTACCCAAGTTACAGGCGATTCTGAAATAGCTTCGACAACAGAATTAGTGATTTCTACATCTGTCATAGTTTCAACACATCCTGAGGAGTATTCGACAACACTTCAGCCTATAACTGATGGTGCCTCATCAGTTAGTGAATCAGTAACAACAGAACACTCAGAAACAACTCAATCCCAATCTACACAGTTTACTTCTGCCGTAAATACATCTTCAACATTAATTGAAAGTACTAGTACTGTAAGTATTGATTCTACTTCAGAATCCACTAGTTTATCTGGCTTCACTGAAGAGTTATCCACAGTTTTGGGTCCATCAACACAAATTCCAGAAACAATACCTCAAACTGAATTCGAAACATCTCAGTTTGATACTGCAACATCTGAACTTTTTTCTTCAACTGAAACCACTCAGAGTTTAATAACAGTTATTGCCACAACAGAAGCCACAGAGTTTATTACAGATGGATCAGAATTTCAATCAACAACAGCTAATTCAATTTCTACATCAGATTCAGATGTTGTTGGTACACCGGAAATCGAAACATCAACCACAGAGCAATCTAATGAAACAATTTTTGAAATTTCGACATCCAAACCAATTGATTTCTTGGATTCAGATTCACACGTTTCAATTCCGTCCGGTCAATCTACTACTGTTATAGCAACAACAGTTGATATTTTTGATCCTACCACCACGAGTAGTGTTGAATCATCTTCTCAATCATTTACAACAGTTAGTTCCGTTGAGGACGCGTTAACCAGCCTTCATTTTGAATCTTCGACATCTACTCCAGTTGAAGAAACAAATTTTCCAGATTACGAAACCGATAGCCAAAGTAGTATTGCGCCTACCGCTCTTCCGTCTCATCAAACTAGCGATTCGATAATTTATACAACTCCAATAGAGATTTCTACAACCGAAACTTCTAACGAGTTTACTTCCCTTTTGCCTCCCACAACATCTCCTCATCACACAAGTGATTCTACTCTTTCTACTACACTTGGGTCCACTTTCGAAACAATATTTGAAACAGAAATTTCTACCGAAAATGCCACAACAATGGGATATACGGTTGAAACTACAGATATGACCTTTTCAACTACATTAAATCCAATCACAGTAGAATCTACAGCAACGACATTTGCCTTGCAAACCTCTGAAACAGATGTGCCAACTACACCCTCGCAACTACACCATCCAACAACAACTATAGAAGCATTTACTAATGAAGCTTCTTCTACATTAAGTGATACGACGATTAGTTTTGTTTCCGATTCTTCGACCTCTCAATATTTCCAACCTACTACGACCTCGGGGGATTTTTCTCCTTCGATAACGGAACTTTCTACTGATTCAACCATAACTTTTTCTTCTATGCATTCTTCAACTACCGACGAGGCTATGGCTTCATCAGACAGTTTCATAGCTACAACGTATACGACTGAAGTTACCCATAGCTCTATGACGGAAACATCAGCTGTTGATACGACGCCAACTTCTCTGTTTGCGTCTACTTCAGATTCTGTACTCTCTACTCATCAATCGACAGATGCCAATTTAAATACCGTTGATGAAGATTCTTATTCTCCTTCTACAATTGAATTTACAAGCGATTTCGCTTTTGTGCCAACTACTGTTGATACTCAGTCGAGCCAAGAAACAGTTACTCCTTCTTCAACAAGTATACCAACAGAGCCTAATTTTATTACTGTTTCAACAGAGATTTCAGGCAGCTCTACACCTGAAATTCTTTCGACCACAGATATTCAACAAATTAGCACCAGCTCTGTATTTTCTTCCACCCCAGACTCGTTCTCTACGACTACCATCGAGCTATTTTCAGAAACCTCTCCGACTCTCACCGAACCAACAGTTACAGAATCTGTTACTGCAACATTTTCTACAACTTTAACAAGTGATTCTACTTCCAAACCTCCATCAACTACGATTTCTCAATCTACTGATGACACACAAGAAAACATCAGTACAAGTACGGAATTCGGGTCAACGACATTTTTTGAAAGTTATACAGAAGATCCTACGTCTTCTGATGGCTCGTCCATCGGAACAACTCAAAATCAAGCCTTAGAAACTGATATTCCATCTTCCGACACATCGACAGCATCAGCTTCTGAAAGTAGCGAGCCATTTGCTTTTTCAACAGTTGATCAATTTACATCCACTCCTTCAAGTGAGACTTCCATAGTAGCAGACCTAGTTACGGAATCGTCTATTGCACCCAGTGATTATTCAACCGAAACTAAAACAACAGATAATAGCATGATAGGCACCGATATTTCTTCTACTCTTGGAACTACTGAATTACCGGATAACTTATTTTCTTCTTCACTTTCGTCTACTACTCTTTCGTTTACTTCTGAGCCATTTCATTTGTCTACTACTGATTCGTTGCCATTAACTACTTTAAGTGAATCCGTTCCACATTCTACAGAAACAATGACTACAGAATCCGTGTTTACAACTGATGTAACTTATTCGACTTTATTTTCTGAAATTTTAACTGAATCAACATTCTCGGATTCTTCCTTTACTTCTGAAACGACAATGGGATCAGGGTTTGCGTCGGCATCTGAACCTTCCTTCTCAACTCCAATCCCTACCACTGATATATTTATTAGCACTAACCCCATGCTCACTCAGCCATCGACTACATCTTCACCTTCATCAGCAGATACACTATCAACTGAACCTTATACGGTTACCAACGATCACGGTACTTCTTTATTCACGACGACTAACCTATCAGACGATACTACTTCATCTTATCTGTCCTCCGCGTCATTTAAATCTGTCCATAATTATTAATTTAGTGTCTTCTTCAGCATTTGATTCTGTTTATTCTGTCACATTAGATTCAACCTCGGAATCTACTGAGTCATCGAGTTTAGCTACGACGGGAGAACACGAAGAACAATCATCTTCAGTATCTCTTACAACTGAGAGTTCGATAACTACTTCCCAAACTACTGTTCCGGATCAGTTGATCTCTGATGTTACGAGTGAAGAAACTTCTCTTGGCACTATAACTACAAATATTTTCACTGTTTCAACTGAACCTGCTCATTTCACTTTTTCAACTGATGATCCTGCAACTGTGATAACTTTATCTACCGATGTTTCTTCACACTTTTCTACCATGCCTTTCACTACCGAACCAACTTACACAACAGAAGCTGTAACAACACCGCAGAATTCTGAATCTACGTATAGCACTCTTCCTTCCACTGTTAATTTTACCACACCACAAAGTATGTTTTCGTCTATAACTTAAAATATTATTCGGTTTGCCGATTATAATAAGGATCATTTCTTATTTGTTAAATAAATTTCAGGTACAACCTCAGTTGTATCAAATGAAGTTATAATCACAGAAGATACGTTCACAGGAGAAACAACCACATCAGTACCGTGCGGTAAGTTTTGAATGATTCAACACTGTTAACGGATAAAACACTGTATGATAAACGATAGTTAACGGTAGGCCTACATATGAAATTTTAGATTTTATTCATTGTGCAATTATAATTGAGTCATAAATTAAGATCTCATTAAAATATTTGAACTGTGTTCATTTATACTAATCTTGTGCTATTTATAGATGCTACTCAAGAAGAATTAACCACAGATTCTCCAATGACAGAACCGACGACTGATAATCCTGATTGCGGATCGACCACCACAGAAAATGGAGAAATAACTGAAACATTTCAACCTGTGACGGACACAACGCTGAGTCCTGTGTCGACAACTTCAATTACTGAACCAACCATAACAGCCCAGACGACAATGGAAATTACTTCAACAGTTGCCAGTGTGTCGACTATTCCTGATTTCACAACAGTGCTCACTACACTTGAAGACGTAGAGACAACCACAAGCACCACTGAAGGAGACATAACTGATGTATTGATTGAAACAAATGTTGACATAACTGACAGCCCTGATGAGTCTACATCAGAATGTTTAGAAGAAGATGAAGATTCTACAAGTGCTCATACTACGACGGAATCAGTCATTGAACAAGTTTCGCAATCTACTGAAGTGACGGAAAAACCTTTCGAAACAACAACTCTATTGATTGTCGCCAACCAAACTACGACAGCCTATGCTACAACAGAGGCTAATTCAACTGAATCATCACTTGAAGTTACCACAGAGGAACTCACTGCGGCTCCAACAGAGGAACCCTTAGAGCTAACTACTGAAACACCAACAGATCAGCCCACTGAAGCTCTAACTGAAGCACCAACTGAGGAGCCAACTGCAGCATCGACTGAAGCACCGACTGAAGCACCCACTGAAGCACCCACTGAAGCACCGACTGAAGCGCCGACAGAAGCGCCGACTGAAGCACCGACTGAAGCACCGACTGAAGCACCGACTGAAGATCCAACTGAAGAACCAAGTGGGGTATCGACTGAGGAGCCCACTGAGACACTTACTGAAGCGCCCACAGAGGAACCTACAGAGTTACCGACTGCAGAACAAACTATGACTCCTACTGAAGAGCCGACTAAGGAACCAACTGAGGAACCGACCGAAGCTCTAACTGAGGCCCCCACTGAAACACCAACTGAAGAGCCAACTGAAGAGTCCACTGAAGCACCCACAGAGGAACCTACTGAGGCACCGACTGAAGAGCCAACTGAGGAGCCAACTGCAGCATCAACTGAAGCACCGACTGAGGCTCCCACTGAAACACCAACTGAAGAGCCAACTGAAGAGCCAACTGAAGCGCCTACTGAAGAACCAACTGAAGCGCCTACTGAAGAACCAACTGAGGCTCCCACTGAAACGCCAACTGAAGTACTAACTGAAGAGCCTACTGAAACACCAACTGAGGCTCTCACTGAAACGCCAACTGAAGAGCCAACTGAAGCGCCTACAGAAAAACCAACCGAGGAACCAACCGAGGAGCCAACCGAGAAACCAACCGAGGAGCCAACTGAGGAACCAACCGAGGAACCAGCTGAGGAGTCTACTGAAGCACCTACTTTGGAACCCACTTTGGAACCAACCGAGGAACCAACCGAGGAGCCAACTGAGGAACCAACTGAGGAACCAACCGAGGAACCAACCGAGGAACCAACCGAGGAACCAACCGAGGAACCAACTGAGGAACCAACTGAGGAGTCTACTGAAGCACCCACTTTGGAACCTACTGAGGCACCTACTGAAGAGCCTACTGAAACGCCAACTGAGGACCTCACTGAAGAGCCAACTGAAGTACCTACTGAAGCACCTACTGAAGCACCTACTGAAGCACCTACTGAAGCACCTACTGAAGCACCTACTGAAGCACCCACCATAGCACCTACCGAAGAACCGACTGAAGCGTCGACGGAGGAGCCAACGGAAGAGCCGACTGAATTACCAATGGATGTACCAACTACTATGCAGTCAATTATTTCTACAGTGTCTGATATGGAAAGTGGTATTCAACAAAACACAACTATCCCTTTTAATGTGATGATGGAAACTACCGTTCAACAAGATCAAGTGGAAACAACAACACAAAAAATTATATTCCCAACGACCACACCTCCTTTTCTCCAGGGCACCACAGAAAGTGACTTGACAACTCAACCACCGATTACTGAAACGACTACCCTTTTTCCTGTTCCATTCGTATCTATAAAGCCCCCGATAGCCAGTTTTGTTTTCGTATCCTCAGGATCGTCTTCGTCAGATTCATCTTCAAGTAGTACGTCGTCAGGTGATTCATCAATCAGCAGTGGGTCATCCTCTCCTTGGGGGGCCTTAGTCCCCATTTGGAACGCTTTTCCAGTCTTGAGTATTGCAGCTCTCATTATCGCTTCTCCTTTCCTGCTACTTCTTACCGTGCTGTTCATCGGAACCCCTTTCGGTAGATCTATAGATGGCGGTGGTGATTTACTTCTTGGTCTTTTCAACGATCTCTACGAAGATCGAACGTTAGACCATCCTTGGTTGGTTGCCAAAATCTTATCACAGATGTTTCCCGAAGAATTTGATCCAGCTAGCAGCCAAGAAAGAATGGTTCTCACCAAATATGTTGCAAAAATGTTTCCTGAGCAGCTTGAAAGTTTGCAAAATTGGAAGGAATTGTCTATACCTAGTGTTTTGATCCACTTGCTACCTGAGAAATTCGCCCAAGTAGACTATAAGCATCTGGATAAATACCTACCCGACGATACTATTGACTACACCGAAACTGGAAACCTAAGATTGTTAATGCTCCGCTTCCTAACAGCTGCGAAAGACAACATTCCAGAAATCGCACAGAAATATATAACTCCAGAGGTCGAAGATAAAATGAGGGAAAAAGTTAAAAATTCTGTTTTGATTACAAATATAAAGAATGCTATACCGGACTCGAGTAACTTAGACAACGAGTGGCTTTTTGATCGACTTATGTTCAAAATCAAGAATTTCAAGAAATCCGATGAGGAAAATGAGGGAACAGCGCCAACGGAACCAACAACGCAAGGGACTACGCAGCCTGAGTTACGCCCTACAACAACTTCCACATCGCCAGCTCCGAAATGTCAATGGGGCCCAATTATCTGTTCAATTAATCGCGTCTCGTTCCAAAGGAATGCAGACAAGCGTGGAGACGTAGATTCCGGAAACGAAAAAGAAATTATACTTCGAAAACCCAAAAACGTTCCGCAGTGGCTTCGTTCTTCAAGAAGAAAGAATCAAACCGAGAAAGCTCTCTCCAGTAAAGAGCCACGTCGCGGTCCCAATATGCTTTTTCGTCGTTTCCTCTTCGATCCCGTACGTGCTTGATTTGACCATGACAAATTAATTTCAATAATTCCTGCTGCACATAAAAATACTCTTTATCATTCGTTATACCAGTAGTGTTTTTAAATTTTCACATAACATTGATAAGTTCTTCCATTCTGAACTTACATTAATTGCCCACACATGAGCTTATTTCGCTTACCCAACATTCAGTAATGAGTGCAGTAGAGTGGGAAGTGATTTGGTAGACCTGGCTTAACATTTTCTTAAGTTATAAAGCACCGATTATTTAACTTTTTTGATTGACTTTTCATTGAGATTCATTTGTGAGATTCTATTTATAAGTTATCGTTATGTATTCATATATTGAAATATTAAAGTTGGGCACAAAAGAATCCCAACCAACTGTGTAATAAAAGTTATGACTGGAAGTAATAATAAACTTTAAAAAATTTCATAAGGGTTTGTATTTGTGTGAACAACACAACGCATCAGTTATTTTTTACATTACTAGTCATAATTTTTCGTCTTTTGGCTGATGGCCCTTGTTGTCCATTTTGTTTGGATTTACGAACGTTGGCGATAATCCTTTCGCGCTTTTTCCGCTTAATCTTGTCGGGAAGAGGTTCCGTGGAAATGGATTTTCGAGTAGGAATTTTCTTGGCCATCTTTTTGGCATCACTTTTCGACGTTTTCTTCATTTGTAACATGTACTCTGGTACCTCGCAGCCAGAATTCCGCATGACAGTGGCAATCCTAAGAAATGAAAGAGTAAGAGATATGGACAAAAAGAGCATTTATAGACAAAGCAAAACATACTTGCGGAGATAGACTCCGTCACTCTCCGTGAAAAAAGTAATCGCTTTTCCTGGACGACCGGCGCGCCCCGTTCGACCTGAAATTTGTTAGAAATATCGTGAAATAGATTGAAGTCGAAGAAAGATTACAATTCGTACCGATTCGGTGGATGTAACTGATGGCAGATGGTGGAAAGTCGTAATTGACAACAAGGTTAACACCTTTGAAATCAATACCACGACCCATAAGCTCCGTACAAATAAGCACCCAAATTTGACCAGAGCGAAAGCTTTTCACCACATTGTCGCGTTGAAGTTGAGAACGCTCTGCGTGAATGACATCAACATTTATGCCGTCATACACTAGTTCAGTGTACAGTTCTTTTGCTCGTTCTTTTGTCTGAACAAAAACTAAAACTGGTGGGTTAAGACCCTGAATAAAGGGGAAAAAATAAATAAATTAGTCTGTAATCGTAGATTCACTTGAAGCAGCTTAATCAAAGGTTAGACCACTTTATACTTACTTCAACAATTAAGTTGCGGAATGCCATTAGTTTTCCACCTTCGCTCCCGGCGAAAATAAGTTGTTGTTCCACTTTTTCAGAGGCAGAATTCTTTTGTCCGACGGTGAGCATAACTACGTTGTCGAGATTTAATTTGCACCATTCTTGAACATCGAATGCAAAAGTTGCACTGAAGAAAGCTCTTCTGATCTGATTAGAGTCACAAGCCCGATAAATCGCCCCCAATTGATCACGAAAACCTTGGCGACCTTCTTCAAACAACTTGTCTGATTCATCAACAATAAGCCACTCCACACTAAAGAAAAATGGATTACATAGAAAGGAGTCAAATACAAAAGCTTTTCAGAAAGATGGCTTACTTTTTTAGTGAAATCGCTGGTGGTTCTTGGGAGAGCAAAAAAAACCAGTCGATTGGGTGTTGTGATAAGGATATCTACAATGAAATATTATTTAATATCAACACTTTTAAATCATATTCTATATTGAGCTTACCGAATCTTTGAGAAGACTTTGGCCCAAATTTTTGTGTAGCTTTGCCAACATTGTCTATTACATGACAACGCAAACCTATTCCTTCCGTTAGTTTAACACATTCTCTGTGCGTTTGATTAGCTAATTCGCGAGTGGGAGATACGATGACGGCTCTGAAACCTTTTTTCTGCGGGGCTCCTAGACAATGTATGATCGGCACTAAAAATGCAGCAGTCTTTCCAGATCCTGTTGGGGCACAAGCCAAAATTTCTCTTTTCTTTAACATCAAAGGAATAGCTTGCATCTGAATTGGAGTAGGCACTTCATATCCACGAGTTTGAATATTTTTAATAAGTTCTTCTTTGATACTGAACTGCTGTGCCAGCTCTTCAAACCTGGAACATTGAATAAATAAAATCAATTTTCTTAAGGCAAGTATTGAGACTACTCACGTTTCAACTGGAGTTGGAATATCACTTCCTTGGACATGTATTTTGTGGGCTTTTCTCTTCCTGCTGATTTCCTCTTTCTTCAGAGCTGCTACCTCTTTTGGGGTTTTGGTTTTTTTTCTCCTTTCACGTCTCAATGCTTTTATTTCTGCTCTGGGATCAACAATGTTATCCTCAGTTGGATATCCTTCATTTTCTTCACATGGATTGTTGTCAAAACCATTTTCTTGTTGATCGTTCTTCTGGGCTGATGTAGAATCAGTATTTAAAGTAGAATTACTCAACGATATAGTGGAAGGTTGTTTTGGAGCTAACTGAATGGAAAATTATAAGCAAAATATATTAAAATATCAAACCATAAAATCTAAATAAAATGATACCTGAAACTTGACGGCATCATTCTTGAATCTGTTTGTGTCAAATTTTGCACCAGCTGACAGTCGCCTGAATAAGTCACGAGCATCCATTTTGATGGACAAAAATAGGAGAACACTTGTCGATTCTATTGATATGATTAACAAATGCAAACAAGCTATGAATTCGATATTCAGAACTTTAAAAAGTTAAAATACACGTGTGCCACGGCATACCAAATTTCCTGGCACACACTAGCAGACAGCATTGAGCATTGGTGACGTTGCCATATGTAAAAACTAAAAGTGTAACATCTCAACAAAATTCCGTTCCCAAATCCCGAAATCCGCAACCGCACGGCCGCACCGCAGCCCGCAGCAGAGTCCTGAAATCCTGAATAGATGGTTACCAGTTTACCACTTAAAAAATTAAATTTTTAAACTACCAATTGATAAAAGAAAAAATTCTTTGATTTTTAAAACGAAATATTTTAATAAAGGTTTTACTTTTCATTTTTCAATCAACTGTTCTTCGGGAAATGGGAAAGTTATTAGCCTTTTTAAAAAGTAAAGTCTTGTGATTTATTTAAGATATTCATTGGTGAGAAAATTTGAGAAGACTAGTGAGTGTAAAAAGCAAGGAAAACATTTTTTCTTTTTCCGTTTGAGTGTTAAATTATTCTAAAAATAGTCCCTGCGCATTCCAATTCTGTTTTAAAAAAAATTATTCGGTGAACATTAACCCGTATGATCTCAGAAATCAATAAAAAAAAAGAACTGACACATTTTTAATTTTAAAGAACATTTTGTATTTTACGAAACATAGGAAACTTGGATCGAGATATTACACAATTTTTAAATCCAATGGGCAGTATTTATTAATTATCACCAAGATTGTCACAGAAAACAAATTTAAAGCAATAAAGAAGTCCTTGCTGAAGGTTAAGCTCCCTCAAGACTGCATGCCATAATATATCAAATAATTCACGCCGAGGTTAACACGTCTTATTTTAAAAAGACCTTCAAAAAAATCAGCGAAACATCCCGGATGTCAGCTGACTCCATTCGGTACATGCGCAAAAAAATTGATTCAAAGCTTTCAATCAGGTTCTTCTGAAGGTCAAATGCTGATTTTTTATTTTTTTAAATTTTTGTTGAATTTTGTCCATTGCTCTCTGTTGCATAGTAATAATAATAACAGTTATCCTGTTGGTTAATAACTCCATGGCCAACTAACCCACTTATAATCAAAATAATCAGCGCCTTATCCAGGAAATACGCAATTGGTTATTTTATCTAATCTTCTGGTTCATGGTAGTGGCTCGCTTTTTCCTTTAAACATGTGTCAAAAACAACATGCGTATAATTATGACCATGAAATCAACAAATTAATATTCCTTTATGGGAGTTCATGGTGTGCATATTGCACATTAGAAATGCATATTTATTTTTGCCAGACATAATAAAGACACGAAAATAATACGGTCACAAAAAATGGCGTTTTAAAGTTGAACAAACACGACGTAATTTGTATTTGACCATCGTTTAGAGAGAATTAGGATACAATTGGCAAGGCGCAAATTTTGAATAACACAATTCAAATAATTCGTATGAAATTTTGGGAAACATTGAACGGAAAATTGGTTGCAACATAATAAAACATGTGCACGTACTGTATAATACGAATGAACGCGTTTCGGACATTTACACAAAAGTAATTCACATCACATGAAATATTGAGAAGTTTTGAAACTGGAGTTTATGCCCCAAAACATTTGAGACGTTCTTCAATACGATGATAATATCAAAGATAACTTCGTCATGGATGGTTACACGGACTCGGAACCGCGAAAGCAGACTGTATCGAGGATAAGAAAAAAAAATACCTAATAAACAAAAGCGTTCGTGACTGGCATCGATAATGCTGTCGAAAAGAAAATACGACACTGGTTTCTATTTCCACTTGGAAAAAAATTAAATGACCGCTTATCGGCGATGAATATCGTTAGACACGTAACGAAAAACAAACGGGAATTTCAATAAGGAATAGGATCGCGAAGGTGAGCTCTCTTTTTCCACTCGTTCTGCGTGCATTTGCCCCACCACGAACTCTTCTTGCAAACTTTCTCTGGTTTGAGCACAAAACATCTGTAATAACAAATTGTAATTTTAGCTCAATAAACAATTTAAGAGAAAAATGGTTTTTCATGTTTATCATACTTGATTTGAATGATATTGAAGAAAAGTTTGCCAACCAAATTGGAGGCGGCCGTGTTGGCTTGCTTTAGGCATGAGCGGAATCTGAAAATTGGAATAGAACATTCATTAACCATTTTAGGCAAGGGCGTCTAAATCAGTAAGACCATCAGGTAAAATGCAACAGTCCAAAAAACATTTCAGGCAAAAACAAATTAGAATGAAAGTTCGGCTGAACCGCTAGAGGCAAGGCGATTTCGGCCAAGAAGGTCAGCATCTTTTTAGCCTGCTGTTCCATTTTCTTTCTAGTAACGGTCACTAATGGACCGACGAGTCCTATAATTTTTTGGGCGGTGTACGAATTCTTAGAATTTCAAATTTTAGCCTATGTCTTAAAGGAAGAAAAACAATTTGAGAAAATATGATCGATCAAATGATCGACCTTGTTTTCTAATTTGCATACCAAACTATATTGACTCCCCCTATATCCTTGATTAAGATCACTCTTTCTGGTTTGGTTTTTTTTTCCTAAAGCAATCTACAACGGAACAGTTTCACACCGTTTCGACGTCCGATTTGATTGGGGCATGAGAAACTTACCTATCGTCGCAAGTGCAATGCATAGCCGTATAAGGACGGCTATTGTAAAGACCAAATTTCTCGGACCAAGCCAAGATGTGCTGAGGGCACTGATTATCGTGCTGGCGACAACATCTGTCCGCTGCTGCGAAGCCGCCCAGATGAGACGGACCGTCAGCTCTGTTACCCTTACCGCACCATTTTGTATGGGGAACAATGTAGAGTTCATCGTCGGCGTCGCGTTTTCTCCTATAAATATAAAGTGCGAAGGTTCGCTTGTTGGTTTCAACTGGATTGATTTTGATGGATCTTCATCGGTTTATGTTGGTTATGATGTTGTCATTGGACGAAAGAGGGGTTTAAAGTAGCTCTCTAGAAACGCAAGAAAACTTGCGAGCGTGTTAATCAAGAATTCCCCACGGAAAAACGGAAAAACCTACGGACAGTATAACTAGAAATAGAAGCCCAAAAAGTAACAAATAAACAAAGACCTGACAGCTTGAAATAAGCGGCACATAAAAGAAAAATGAAAAAAAGGCGAAGCTATTTTTGTTAAATTGATGAATAAGATTATCAGTATAAATTGCTCCTTTGTTTCTATACAATTCCTTGAGGACTTTTTTGTGTACACCGCCCAAACAGTAATCTAATACCAAAGTGTCTTCATCATTCTATTATATATGGCTCAGTGGTCATTATGTGCTGTTGTGTATTCTCGTCTTGTTTACTTCACCTCTCGTCGCAGTCACACGCGGAGATGGTGATCGGCCGATTGTTGGTGATGTCGTATTTGGATTTGCTACTCTTGATGGTTTCTGGACAATGATCGTGTCGACGACAGCAACGGTCCACGGCTTGCTCAGCTCCCAAATCCTTGTACTGAGTAGCGCGATGACCAGAACCGCACCAAATCGTACCAGGCATCATCATGATATCGCGCTTCCTCCTACTGGCGTCATCATATCAATAGCGCAAGGTGTTGACTCCATACCACATGTATTGTAACGATATCCCAATCCATTCCCCGAAAAAGTCTCAAAATCGTTGTACTACTGTTTCATGGTGGATTAATATAACCACTACATTTAACTCTTGTTTCAACTCCCCAAAAGCAATGAAAAAAAGGAGTTTGAAAG
Source organism: Daphnia galeata (assembly GCA_030770115.1). Classification (NCBI taxonomy): domain Eukaryota; kingdom Metazoa; phylum Arthropoda; class Branchiopoda; order Diplostraca; family Daphniidae; genus Daphnia; species Daphnia galeata. The sequence goes on from CM061119.1 coordinate 8,908,617, forward strand.
TAAAGTAAAGGCTCAAGTTGAAAATTAGTAACCAGTCACGGCTATAGAGAGACACCAGCCCAGTTAAAAGGTTAAACCACAAAGTTAAAATTACAGTGAACCAAAACACCACCAGTTAAGAAAGGTCCGGTTGTTATTTGACTCAGGTATAAATGAATACGAGATTAGTAACTCAAAAAACGCGATGGGCTTTTCGTTAGACGGGTTTACACACACAGAAAACATACCTGACAGAAGAGGGATTCTCTGATTGACGTGCGGCCTTTCTCATCCGAGAGTGAAGCTGCCGGCATTCAATTTTCATTCGACGGTAAACGGCTAACCGTGCAAGGTCTTGTGGAAGATCCGAGCGTCTCTCAATAATACGAATACTGGTATTTAGACTGATGTTTGATAATTGCCGGTATTCGGCTGCTAATGTTTCTTGGAAGCGGGTCGCCGACTCGATATCTGTAATATATTCACAGTCTTGCAACGACTGATCGGCATCGTATATGAGCTGGATCAAATGTCGGCCGTCACTTAGCTGTCGAAGCACCGCTCCTTCTCTATAAAATTTTTTTTTTAAATTTATTAATTATAATTTCAAAAACACCATTAAATATTGTCAATAAATAGTTTACTTGGTTCCGTTGTGTGTGTAGACTGCATTCGTTTCTTTGAGTGCTATACCGTTCAAGAAAAAACGTCGCTCCACTTCACCATCTTCCAGGACGTCAAAAGCGTAAAAATTAGGCATCAGCACCGGATCTTTTGTGTCTATCAATCTGTTGACTTCATCTTCCAATCCAATCGCTCTGCAGAGAGTGAACCAGAACGCAAAAGCCAATAGAATTTTCACAACCTTATTAGCCATGACTTTATGAGTTTTGGTGTGTGGACGGAACTGACAGAACGTTCGAGTTGAAAGCGCCAGACGAGACTGCCGCTTCAATGGCTCATGCTCTTCAAGAAACAACGAGGGAAAAAAATAATGATGTAAAATAAAAAGGAGGGGACTCCGGAGGGTATATCCAGGTAAAACGGAGTAATCTACAATATTCTAGAGATCCAATAGGAATCGCTGGATTTGCTGACGTCAAATGGCACCATATTCAAACAATTTTCCCCTCAAGGATCCCTCACTCAAGCACACGACCCTTCAGGCCACTATACCAGCCTCTCTCTTCGTCCAATCAAATACCCTTAAACCGGACTGGATTCTGTGACGTCAAATCGTACGACCTCCTATTGCCTCTCCAATTACATCGCCAGCGGTGAAAAAGTATTAAAAAAATCTAAGCGTGTATGTTCTCTTCACTTAGAATTCCATTCTCCCTCTTTCTGGCCGAACAAACGAAATTATAGACGGAGAGAGAGTCTTTTGTTAAGTCTGCGCGGCCTTCGCATCGTCCTCACTCTTTCTATTCCGGTATATACTAACACGCCAGCCGCGTTTTTTCTGATTGTCGTTAATCCGCCCATTGATAGAACAGACAGAATGACAACTGAGAGGACCGACCTACCCAACTGAAGAGGGCGCATCATTTTAACGGAAAGCTCTCGTCGACGCTGTGGGCATGCGGCAGCAGACCCGTCTCGAATTTCTTCTTCATCGTTCGTTGGGTGAATTCGGCGTCGTTACCATCCGCGTGATCCCCATCAACGCTGACAGCCCTCATGTTTCCCCGGTCTAGGGAATCTCGTTTAGACCGTAAACTAGACGCATCTCCTTACATATCCCCCTCTGATGTTACACAAACGGCAACCTAACCCACCACCCAGTAACTAAACGGAGACTAGAGCGGACGAATGCTCGAGCAAAGTTCATTGAGCACGAACGCCGGAAAGACTAAAGTAATTCTTAGTACTCATTGCAAAAACTCCAAAAGATCAACTTCTTCTAAAAGCAATAAAATCGCGTCTTCCGTCGATCAGATGACGCTCTTAACTTTGATTGGAGAAATCTATACGGACACGCGTGTACTTCCCGTAAATAGAACTGACCGGCAGACAAAATGGAAAAAAGAGTATAATTCTCAGAAATAGAAATCGTGGCATGCATTTAGAATATGACGACGATACAAGCAGCCTTTTAGAGAGTCCATTTTGTCTGAACTGGTTCGAACTTCCATAGATCAGGATGGCCGATGTGGGACAAGTTTGAAAAATCAGATTCACTCCATCGAAATGCTGGAAGCGAATCAAAGGTAGGACCTCCGACAGCGATGAAGTCAAGCGAAGTCATGAGTTGATGCGAGGTGACCTTGCAGTCGGTGGCGCCGTGAGAACGGTGACTTAAGGCGTGAAATGGATAAGTGCCGTTAGCTGGATTTAAATCGTTACGGGCCGAAATCGCGTTTTCTCCAGAATATTTTGGCTCGCACTTCTCGCACCGAGAAAGGGGGTCATTGCGGTAATCGTTGTACCGCATCTAAAATGATCAAGAAAAAAACAAGTTTACTGCTACTGAGCACCAACCGATAATAAATAGTTGTAAAGGCAAAAATTTACCATTCGAATCATTGAATCCATATCAGTGACTTTGGACTGGTCGCGATTGAAAATGAGCGCACGGGGAGTTTTATCGTATGTGAACCAATCTCCGTACTGTTCCACCAATGCGGGTACCCCAGAAAGATTGAAAATCGTAGGAAAGTAAGGGCTGTTGTACGATGGCCAAAATGATTGGGATCTCAACACGTCAGTCATATCACGAGATTCGATGAGGGTCGGCAGTTGTTCAAGAACCCAAAAGAGGCCGTCACGAAGAGGTTTCAACGGTTTGAAGAGTTTGTAATCAACAATCATCCATTGGTTGTTGTATGTACCGCTGTTGTGGCGGCTAAACACTTCGGTCCATTCCTTTCCTACATTAATAATAATAAATGATGAATGATATAATTGAAAAACGAGAAAAATTTCTCATAATACCGTTAGAGGCGAGGCGATTGGCGACCATTGATCGGACTCCTTCAAGAACTTGACCGGTAGGTTTGATATACTTGAATAACTCCACATCTAAAATATAATTAGTAGATAAAATCTATGCACAATTTCTGCAATCTGGAGGGAGTTTACTGTTGTTTCCGATAGTAGTTTCCATGGAGACAAGACCAGAAGAGATGACGCTAAAATCGTCACCCGAATAAAGCAAGCCTGGGTACGAAGAAAATGACATGGAGTGGCCTGGAATTACCGCCGAATCATCAGCTGCCGTTCGATGAACCTCGAAGCTATACTTTTTCAAAATTCTGATCATCGATTCGTAGCCATTCCAAGTCACGTGGGAAGTGTAGATATCAGATCCATCTGGAAGTACTTTAATTAAGGCAGAACACGATGCGGCCATGTGGCGTCGGCCAACTTTATTCAATCGCCAGTCTTTGCCCGCTTTTTGTGAGGCAAACATTTGCTCAAACTCTTCCATATCACCAAAAATATTGAACCACCTAAGTATAGTGCAACCAAGGAAAATGTAGAAGACATTGTGACAGATCTCATCAAATATAACTTACATCAAGCCATAATTTCCCATTGAATGGCCAGTATTTATTGCTGCCTTTTCCCAGCCTGTTGCCATGCCTTCCATTTGTTCATAGAACAAACCAACCTTGGCAACCTATAAACAATATAAAAAATAAAAATAAAATGTTGCAAAATTAATGATTCAATAATTGAAAAGTACCTGATGCCAAAATGGACTTGTGTTTCTGAGTTTGGTGTACATTTTGTTAACCCATTTCGTATTGGTGGCCAGGAATGTTCGCAACTTGCTGCAGTACCCATCTCGACCCTTGCAGTAATCTTGCAGTGTGTTCAAGTACGAAAAATAGATGAGCTCATGAGTAAGATAACCTTCTAGGAAACCAGCTGCCTTTGATTGAACAGTATCAGGAAAATTTCCATTGGTCCAAACTTCGAAAGTAGCCCACCTACAGTAAAATAATAGAATATCAGTACATTTAAATGAGATGTAGGCCTAGCACATTAAATGAATGAAAATGCTACATACCCTGTCTGATTAATGGCGTTTGCAAATTTGGCTCCGGCAACATATTTGTCGCGAGTTGGTTCGTGATTTACTATCACAAATTCTTCATTGCTTTCATCAAATACAGCATAGGCTGTTTTCGACTCCGATGGCCATTGACCAAGTTGGACAGATTGGATACAGATAATAAGCTGCAAGCTCACCAACAAGCAGCCAAGAAGAAACTTGTACATCTTCGTCGAGTGACACAGTTTAACCAACTAGTTAGAAATTTGGAAAATAGAAATGCAGCTTTATGTTCTTTTCTCTATCGATGTCGAAAGTCGAAACGCCCCCCAGAAAATCCGCCGTAATAATTGGTTTGTTTTGAAGTAAAACAGCTGATTCAAAATCGGATGAACCCCCTATTGGCCGTGAGCGAAACTGTGTTCTGCATTTGAAATGCTGGGAAAAAGAAAGCATTTTTTTTTTTAATAATAATATATACAGATTCTAGTCGTAACTCGTATATAATACCTGTCAAGAGAAAGTTGAGACTTTTACTTGCTTTCCCTCTCATCCTTATCATCTCCTTGGCATTCTTGACTAAACCGTTTTTTTATTATATCACTTGTAAGCTGTAAACTATTTTCAGAACTATTCACGCCAGCTGAAGCCGCCATGAATTATAGATGCACAAATTGCAGATGTATATATTGTACGACAAATTAAAATGCGTGTAATGAGGATTTTTTTCTTCATTAATACAAATCGGCTAAGTCCGGTGGCGATCAAATCCGTGATATGGTTGCCGCAGGTTTTGGTCGTTTTCATATGGAATAATCCGATAGATTGTCACCAAAAATTGGGCAAAAATAATCCATTCTAATTCTGGAATATTAGATTTTTCACGTTGTACTAGACTCCAAGCTTCCCACGGTATTATTGCCAACATAATGAACAATGTTCATATCGCCGCAAAGAAGCTATACGGTTTTCCAAACAAAAACTTTGCTAATTTAGGCACATCAAAAGTTATGGCGGTAATAGCTGCAAGTGAGTAACGAGTACGGTCACGGTCAGTATGTGAACACTATGACCGAGTTATTTCCCGTAACTCGGAACAGATTTTTTTCTTTCTTGACATCAAAGCAACTGTAAATTTATGACACCATTTTAGTCCCTTAAGAAAATACTTGTTTTAACTCTTGGATAGTAGTACATCATTTATAAAAGATACCCAACGTATACACATGACAGGTGGTACTGCGGTAGATAAAACATGTTAAAACAGACAAAAAAAAGTTATAAATCATTTTCTCTAACGTTGTTGATGTAAATATTCAGAGACTTCAACTCTATGAAACTGTAAACCTTTTCAGAAAACGCGCAATAAAATAAAATAAGAATTTATTTGATGGAAAAACATTGTAATTTATCATCATATTGTATACGTGCACACACATAGGCACATAGCAACAGTTGGCCAAACATCAGACGGCCACTAATTTTACATTCATTTGATACTGCCACAGTTTTATACAGACAACACACACGATATGTCAGCCACAACTTACAACAAAAAATCGAATAACTAAACGGTTACCGCGAAAGACAAATTTTCTATTTCTATAAAGAAAACAAAAAATGAAACGCGCTGTGTCTGCTGCGCAAAAATCAACTTCGATCAGATTGTTGAATGCGAAGGGAGGACCTGACAAATTCCATTATCTAAATGAATTATAAATTAAGCAAGGAAAAATTGGTCTTGATTTGTCAGTTTCAGCGTGTTGTTAATTATATGTGGTTATTTTACGACAATTGGCAATTCAGACCGGCATAAATTAGTAATCGTATATGCAGTAGTTTTTGTGAAATGTTTTTAAAAGTGTGTTATCGTGTCGACTGTTGAACAACAAAGGATGAACTGAGCAATTGGTTTGCGTGTGTGTTAGTTTTTTTTTCCATTTTTGATTTGTAAAATAGTTTTTTGAAAAACGTACCACATCGGTCTCCTGAGCATATAATGAATTAGTGAATAAGTTGATTATCATCTTTCACCGGTTCTATATTGTTGCTGACGTTGAGATTGAAATGATAATTGGGGGTGCACGTGACTTCTACAGCCCACCATCGCTGGACGTCGGAATATGCTTGCGACTCGATGGGTCTGTGTAACATTTGGCACAAATTGCACCATCCATCTGTTGGGAATCTATCGACCATATAGTCTTGATTCCACGAGAAATAACTCTGATACAGATGGTCATTCTGGTGCAACAGCCATAGGTACTCGGCCAACTGTTTTGGTGAGGCAAAATCGCGGGCATTGACATACGAATAGCTCGGGGCGTAGGCTCGATAATCTGCCTCACCGTAGACGACGGGAACGACGCCATTCTCCAGCGCCGTATACAATTTCTCCGAAACGTAGTCGGTGCACAGGGAATTCTCAAAGGCCAACACGAACTTGTAATCTTCTCGAAGCATCTTCATGCACTGCATACGATAAAAAGAATATAAAAGGTCGACCATTTTATTAGTATAACTTTTCTCACGAATTTCATACGACACCCCAGCTGAATATTAAATAATACAGAAGCTCAATGACGACCACTATAAAAATAGCATATATCTCTGTCAACCCTTGAAAAAAACATCCACCGAAATTATTACGCACAATGAATAGTGAAAATGTTTTAAAAATTTATACTTTTGAAGAAAAGAGAGAGAGAGAGTCCCGACAAAGGGAAATAAAATGCGATGAGAGTTATACCGCAGGCTCCACTCAAGTTCAAGGATTCTCTCTCTCGGGTATTATATACAACCATGATATAAATTTAAGATCTTTTTTTTTATTGGTTGAATACTCGTATGTACAAAAAGATTCCACGCAGAGTTTTAATTGTCTACCTGCTGGTAGCGCTAACAAGGGCCACAAACAAATCTGAAAGTGGTTTTTTCACATTTGTTATTCTTGTTTTCTCGGACCCAGTCAACTCGAAAAAAACATTTTTGACTGTGACGGGAGGGCGGAATAACAACCAACCAAAGACGATTTTCAACCCACCTGATCGTGACTGCCGCAGTATTTGTGACCGCACCCGCCGTAAATGTCGACAGAGATATGTCTGGCCAACTGGCGCACGTAATACTCCCGCCGCACGGACGTCGGGCAAGTGGATGTTATCCAAGCGACGAGTTTCTTTTTGCGTGGAATCCTACGCTGAACGGAATTGGAGGTCGGACGTGTTTTGCCGTAACTTTTTCGCATCGTTTTACTGGTCACCAAAGCCCCGAACGGATAACGATGAATAATATCCGAATCACGACGATACGTCATTGTCCAATTGAATTTGTCCTAAGAAAAATTTTTTAATTAAGTTTGTTTTGTTTTTGATGAATTTGATAATTAATTACTGTTAAGAATTTCGGGATGGGTGTCAAATTGACGGGTGAAGTGAACGAATAGAAAATCCATCGCTGATGATCGAAACGAACGGGAGGCATATCGGAAATGTTGAGATTTTCCGAATGGAAAATGATGGCGTGCGATTCATTGAGCAATAACCTATCAGTTGTTGTTTTACAATTAGAAACTCGACAACCGGCCGTCTCGAACGGCCTCGAACCCAATCCAAAATCAAAACTTGCACTTCCGTGATATTTCGTCCAGAAAAGTATAATCTTCGTTTCATCATCGTTAGCATCCACGGCTCTCTGTCAAACCAAAAACCAAAATTTAGAAACAAGAAAAAAAATTAATTTCCGTCTCTAACAAAAGTGTTGCTTAAATCTTAAATGCATAGTTAAACAATTCGATACGTCACAATGGCATTCAAAGCATTTAAACGTTTTTTACTATTTGATTCCTTTTTAAAAAATTCTAGAAATAACTCACCCGTTCGCGCGGTCGAATTTCCATGGGTTTCTTTGTGACAATAACGAAACAACGTGATGAGTAAACGAGAATATGAAAATTTCATATGATGATTATATACCTTTGGCTCCCAATTGTGAAAATTGTAATGAAGTTCCGAATCGATTTCGTCGTGATTTTGATATTCGCTGTTGTTTCTGAGTCCAATCAGACAGAGGCACATGAGCGACGAGACTAACGCGTAATATCCTGAATTGCGTGTCAAATTGAGCTGGAGACTGTTCAAGAAGCGATTGAATCTGCGGTTATTTTTAAAAGGACGTTTCACCTTCTCCACCATCGATTGACGTACGCTGATTTGTGACTCCATGATGTCGCAATAATTCGATGATGCAGAGAGCGTCGCAAAGTGTAAATAAAATCCTCGTCGGCTGGTTCAAACTTGCCCACCAAGGCGAGATGTGAATTCCACGTGACGGACTTGATAGTGGACCGAAGAAGAGTTGGTCTATCGTCGTCATCAGCAGGTCGATGCTGACTGAGACGAAACATGGACTCGACCGGTTTCTTTTAGCATAGAAAAACAAAAAGACGTTCAACTCTTTTACCTACGGAGATGGAGGAACCTCCTCTTTTACATAGTGGATCTTCTCTTTCTAACATGTCGGCACACACGGTCGCTGTTTGTGTGTATGACTTACCGTTAGTGTTTAGTTACATAAATTCAAGGACAATCGCCCCATGGCGTTTCACCGTTTCCTTCTGCTGCTGTGCTGTGTGTGATTGGTTTCTTTTCTCTTCTTCTTATGGCAGCGGCTTCTTGTGCGATTCAACAGACAAAGATGAATAATGTTGAACATATCCGCTGGATTCGGCACATGGGGATTTTTGTTGGAAGAGAGAAAAGAGAAATACTTGATGATGGAAACACCGCCCATGTCTGGAAATGAACGGCCACCTAAAAAGTGATGGATAACGAAAATGTTTGCGCAATTAATTAACACATTTCGAGTTATTTTTCAAATTTATCCGTCAATGCGTAGTTGAATTAAGCAAAAAAAAATGAACTAAGCAATTGCATCCATGAAGGAGAGTGATTGCAAATTCTGGTATATTAATTGAATGTCGACGACCCAGAAAACGTTTGAGATTGAGATTCTTTGAAAAAGTGATTTTACATTTGACGCCAAGATTTTTTTAAAAGTTAAAAATAAAAAATATTTTAGATAGAAATCGAAATATCTCGGGACTGGAATGTTTTAATTTTTTATCTTTCTCATCTCGATTCAAAAATACCAGGAAATTCATTTCCCGGTGTCACTACTTCACTACAATAATTCGGCAAAGTTCATAGTGGCTCAGCATTTTCATGGGACGTCTTTATTTTAAAAAATTCAATGGTCGATGCCCTTTTTTATTTCAAATATAAAAATTTACCCAAATTCCCAACAGTCCAGTACCCAAAATAGTCACCCACAAATCAAGCCCATCGGAAATATATTTGATTAGCAACGCAGCTCAACGAAGAAAAAAAAGTTAAAAATAAACCTTATGCACGCACTATTCCCGTTCTCGGTTGTAAGTTAATAATAGGGAGATAATTTACAAGAAGAAAAAACAAAAAAAAAAAAAAGAGAATCGCATCAAGAAAGAAGATGCGAGGGTCTCGACCGAGTAAAAAAACTGGTCGGGTCTAACCGGGTGGTCATGGGCTCAGAAATATAGCAGATGGTTACATTATTGTAAACAGCTGCAGCAACCACGTCATCTGCATATACTGATGGATTTGAACTTTTTTTCCTTTTCTTTTTGGTTATTTCTATGAATGGCCTAGATTGATATTTACTCTTTCCGAGTAAACCATAATGAATTTAATGATGTGGTTCTCGGTTGGTTTTTTGTCGCCAAAATATATTTTTTTTTTAAAAGCCGCTCATTTAAAAGAACTTAATTAGGTTTTTTTCGACTGTCACACGCCATTCGTCCACTCTCCGTGGGAAATTCCCTGAATTTAAATTAAAATAGTTTTGTTTTTCTATTTTAAATAATTCAATATATACTGAGTAAGTTGAATCTCCATTGCAATTCATTCAAAAGTTGATATATGTGCGACGTGTGCACAAAATTTAAAACTGTCTGGACGCCAGTTTAGAAACAACAGCAAATCACACGCGGCGATCAAATAGAAGAGAGAAACAGCTGTTGGACGGCAATTTCCGATAGAGTCTAGAGAAAAAGAGCTGTTTTTCTTTGTTTAAAAAAAAAGAAAAATACCTGAACGTTATTAGTATTTAGAAAAAAGTCAAGAGAGAGAAGAAATAACGTAGTTTACATATTTTACATCGGTTAAGTCCAAGGCAGGGCATTTATCTTCAATCTAAAGCAAAAAAACATTTTTAAACATATTATGTCATACAGCAACAGCACAATAATTCAAAGGAACGGGATAATATGCGGGACATTCGATTGATACGTTCAGATTGAGTATTATGAAATTTTATTCTGCGACTCATTCTCACGTCCATTTTCAGAGCCAATAAATTTACAAAATAACATGTCCATCTGTCATTCAAACATTCTTGGTCATTACCTGGTTTGAAGCTTCTCCACCCATTTTTTCTGGGTTAATTGCTAAACGCATTCACATCATTTTGAATAACTACATATCAGCCGCTTTACGCCAGCAGCCGATAATATAATAGACAAAATAATAATAACATCAAAAAAGATTCTTTTCAAATAGTTTAGACACGGAATGAGATCTACGGTGTTCTTACATGCGCAAAAAGAAAAAAAAAAACAGGGGAGACGCCCATCATCTGTTGGGTTTTCGAGGGATATCCGACTGTTGGTTAATTTACGGCTCTAACAGTGAAACACATCCCTTCAGAACAACAAGCACAGGTTCTGCAAATCCTGAAAATCCTAGCCCTTTAAAAAATTACTTTATACATTTTCTCGATGTTAATTAAATACTATGCTATTAAGACAATCATGCTGCAACGAAATCATCGACCCCCCCAAAACAAGCTGATGATGATGCGGGGAGAAAATCACACAGAACTAAGTGGTTAGTAATTCTTTAAACATATTTTTTAATATCTTGGCATTTACTAAGTTTTTTTCTGCGTTAGACATTCAGGTTATCGCACCTACCTCAAGAATCAGAGAAGTAATTAAAATTGAGGATATTGACGATGATGCGCAACAGAGCGGTTAGTATCCCTCTAGATCTTTCAAACATTCAGTTATTGAAACGTCAAACAGCTTGCCGCTCTCAGCGAGTTGGATGTCTTTTGGCATAATGGTGACTCGCTTGGCGTGGATAGCGCACAAGTTGGTGTCTTCGAAAAGACCCACCAAGTAAGCCTCGCTAGCCTCTTGTAGAGCCATGACGGCCGAGCTCTGGAAACGCAAGTCGGTCTTGAAGTCCTGGGCAATTTCTCTGACCAAACGTTGGAATGGCAACTTGCGGATGAAAAGTTCAGTCGATTTTTGGTAGCGACGAATCTCACGAAGAGCGAGGGTGCCGGGACGATTTTATTCATAGAAAAAATTTGCCTCTATATAGACAGTAAATGCAAAATATATTTAAATCGCGCAATATACAAATCTTTTAGAAAACACTAACATTCAAATTAAACTGTTTTTAAAAACGAAAGGGAAATGGAACAAATTTTGAATGGAGATCAAATAAAAAGATAAGAAAAATTAAATTTAGGCTACAAATCTTATGGACATTATTTTGTCATCATCGATTTTTGTCGTTTCAATAATTAACAACTTATTCGACTCAACACTAGGATAAATTCATCAACCAATTATAAACGAATTGGGTGACTTGCCTTCACGCAACGAAGCGGGGGAAATGGAATTATTCAAAGGGTAAATAATTTCGAAAATCAATCAAAACGAGAATCGATCAACTTCTAATTACTAGTAATCAAACCAACAACACGCCCTTATAGACCATCATTTCTTCTTTACAAGAGTGACGATCTCAAGACGACCAATGACCAACGGTTCAAACAAGTTCAAACAAAGAGCATTTACTGCAACAGGCTCCGAGAAAAAAGTTTGTTTTTATTCTAATTTCTACTATACCCCATCTGGTATATTGAATTTTAGAATTAAGTGTCACTGGATTTAAAAAAAAACTTGAAATTTCTTTGCTTAAATTGAGAGACTTAATAGTTTAAATTAAATTTTAGATGGGATATTTTACTGTTTTACCCGGCAATAAAAAGAAGTTTCAATATAATTGAATGTCGACGACCCAGAAAACGTTTGAGATTAAGACTTAAAAAAAAATTTATGTTATACAGATGACGGCCAAGATTTTTCAAAAAATTTACAATAAACAAATTTTTAGATAGAAATCGAAATTTCTTGGGACTGGAATGTCTTAATTTTTTATCTTTCTCTCGATTAAAAAATACCAGGAAATTTGAAATTTCCCGATGTCACTATTACAATAATTCTGCAAAGTTCACAGTGGCTCAGCATTTTCATGGGACGTCTTTATTTTAAAAAATGCAATGGTCGATGCCCTTTTTTATTTAAAATATAAAAATTTACCCAAATTCCCAACAGTCCAGTACCCAAAATAGTCGCCCACAAATCAAGCCCATCGGAAATATATTTGATTAGCAACGCAGCTCAACGAAGAAAAAAGTTAAAAATAAACCTCATGCACACACTATTCCCGTTTTCGGTGGTAAGTTAATAATGGAGAGATAATTTACAAGAAGAAGACTAATCGCAAGAAGAAAAGAGAATTGCATCAAGAAAGTAGATACGAGGGTCTTGACCGAGTAAAAAACTGGTTAATTTATAGGGCTGCAACAGTGCAACACATAACTTCAGAACAACCAGCACTGCGTGGTTCTGCAAATCCTGCAAGTCTTAGCCCTTTAAAAAAATGTTTTATAGATTTTCTCGATGTTAATGAAAAAATTTCTCTATGCAATTTAGGCTCATGCTGCAACGAAATCATCGACTCCAAGAAAACAAGCTGATGATGATGCGGAAGATGAATAAAATCCCACAGAACTAAGTGGTTCGTAATTCTTTAAACATATTTTTTATGCCTTTGCAACATCAACAACTTAAATATCAGATTAGCTTTTTTACTTTTATTATTATAATACCTTCATGTTGGATGCGAGTGCATACACGACTCGACACATTATGTCGAGATTTATTTATACTGTCTCGAGAATCCATAAATCACCTCCAGATATATTAATTAGCTTTTCAGGTAAAATTCTGTTTTCTGCTGATGATAGGTAAGGATCAATTACTATAACATTAGTGATAAACTAAAAAAACTTTTGTTCATTCCAGCATTAGAGCATGCAGCATTAGTGAAAAATTATTTGCTGCTGCCACTAGCTAGTGTTGAGTAGGCCTATCGATCACTCTTTCAACCCTGGGAGGCACAGAATCTTAGGATTTGAATCTTTATTTGCTAGAAAATTACTCAGCAGTCAGTTATTCAAAAATAGTAGTAGTTAACCAGCCACACATCCTATCTGTCTCTTGAAACGAAATATTAAAACATGATATCGACACTTTTCTTTACGCATTTAGCAGTTCTAATCCAATTGAGCAATCACAATCGTATCCTAGTCTATAAAATAGCTGAGAATTAGTATGATACAGCAATAGGAAACTTTCATTTGACACCCATCCCAGCAGTAATGGAGTACAATTTTCCAAACAAGTTAAGCCTACACATCTTTTCAGGTCACGTACTTGGAGACTGACTGCTTGACTGGTTGAATGTATAAAAAAGCAATTAAATTGAGTATCACCTGTCAGATTCCAATTAAAACTAAGAGCCTAAATGAAATGATATTGACATTTTGATGGACTGTAGATTGACTTTTGGTTTTGAAATCACTTTCGTGCTTTCGTTTGTTTCGGGTGGGTGGGTGGATGGCCGATGAAGGAGGGGTTGACGCGTTGCCATTTACTATATTAATGATATTATTTGCCGGCACGCCGGAACTTTGTTAATTCTGCAAAAAAAAAAACAGGCTCATAAAATCATGAAACTTTTGATCAGCCAGGAATAAAACTTGTCTCGTCTTGATGTGCAAATAGTATTTACCACATGCTCCTGATTTTTGAATTCTTGACTCTTTGACTCTGAGCACTTGACTCGAGGCAGTTGCTACTTGCTAGTCGTCTCTCGGATGAGTCGTCATCAGTCGTAACTTGTTGGAGTAATCGTTGTAACTTGCAAGTAGATCGTTCGATTTTTCATCCTTAACTTTCGAATTCAACGCTGAATAGAATTATTCTTGATAGTTTCGTCATGACGAATTGTCAGTCGGTGCACTCTTCTCTCAGTTCTATCTACTTGATACCTTACCAGTGGAATTTGAAAAAAATGAATCAAGAACCCAAAAACATTGCAACAAAAATGATTATGTTTCGAAACGAGAAATCTTTTTGCGTCGGTTTGCAGAACCATGTTACAGAACCAAACAAATCCACATTGTTTTTCGTGGCAGTAAATCTACACAAAATGGGGTTACGAGTGCGAGAGGTGTTTTACTGCAGCCCAAAAACGAATCCAACTTTTCGGAAAATGAGTGAAAATAATAACGACTACGACGGAAGTTTGCAACTGTATACCAGTGATCAAAACAAGATGGTGCTTGATGATAAGTGCACTTTTAAATTTCTCATTTACTTGGACGGAAACGTTTCCAACTATTCTCATCAGCAATGCGATCGTCTTTTGAAGGAACAGCTATGGGCAACCGTGGGAAGTGTAAAACATTTTTCGTCCGACGTCGAACTCGTCGTAAATGACCGAACATTTTGGGTCCATAAAGCTGTCTTGGCTGCTCGAAGTCCTGTTTTTGCCAAAGAATTCAAGAGAGAAGATCCATGTGCTGAAGTTTATAAACTAGAAATAGAAGAAGCAGAAGATCCGTTAATTGTTGAGCAATTTCTTCACTTTATCTACACAGGCGAGTCGAATCACATGTTATTCAACAGTAACGAACTAAGGAAGTTGGCTGATCGCTATCAGCTACCAATATTATCGAGCCTATGCCGAGTTGCAGATAAAAAGATTCGTGGTTTACAACTTGCACGTTTTGCACTTGATTTCCATTGTGATCATATACGATTTCCTCTTCACGTTACGGATTTCCCGCTACCAAATCCGCCCCCTGAAAACTGGTAAAACTTTGGATTTCCTTTTTGTAGAACACTCTTATAGAAGGCTCTTATTTAATATCTTTAATATTTCAAATAGGAACTACGAGTACAGCAAGGTGTTTTCAGAACCTACTTTGATACTGAACTGGAAATGGGAGAATTCGCCGGACTTGAAAGTTGCGACTTGTTTCAACTACTTGAACGAGAGTGTGTTTTCGGCCGAAATCACTGGAGATCTTGTGAAACGTTCCACCTCAAATTCCCTGGAAAACCCTACCCTTCGTTTCATCTGCATCAATACCCAAAACTTAGGCTTCGAAGTATCTCAAGTGTTTTATTCTATTCAACGCCTTGAACACGACTGCCCAACCTCATGGATTCCATTGCAACTGGCTACTACTAGTAAATTTTGTCCAGTCGAAAACTTCATTTGTAGTTTCTCAGCACCATTGAACACAACTGTCCATCCTATCAAAATCTTCAGTATCAGTTTTTGTGTCCAAATCATCAACTCAATCAATAACTATCATTGCGAGATGGTTGATACAACTTGGGAGAGGCAGCTTTGGTCAGCCGCAATCGACCGACAGCTGACTGACGTTGAGATATGGATCGGCCGCGAAAAATTTGAAGTTCACCGAGTCATCTTGTCTGCCCGAAGTCTCATTTTCGATTACCATATACAATGCCAAATCCGCTGTAATGGTGAAAAAAGAAAAACGGTTTTTGTGCTTCCTGAGACTTATGCTAAAATCGCAAAACCTTTTTTTGAATTTTTGTACACTGGCTTTTTTACTGTTTCCCCCGACGAAAATCTTCTTGCCCTTGCTAAAACGTATGATGTGGATACGTTGATAAAAATCTGCGAACTTGCCACTCGTCCTCTTCCGGATACAGACACCTTGACCAGCGTTCTTCTTACACTGTGATATTGATTTTCCCTTGAAGACAAAATTGTTTACGATGTTTTTCAAAATTCATTAACAAATATTATTATTATTTACCCTTTCGGATCGTTCATTCAAGTTCAATTGACTATATGCAAGTTGTTTTTCAGCTGATTCACTTCGTCGTTTGAAATATATTTCTTCAAATGAAAATTCACCTCATCACTTTTATTAATTGGTTAGACCTTGATGATTTTGTGAAGTACAAGCTAAGAATTAACAATTCCCATATGGGCTGTGATAACATCTACGTCCGGTGATCAAGCAATCATTACAATGAAAGGACTTTAGGTAATACATGCATGATGCGCCAATAAAAATCCAACAATCGTTTTAGTTGAATACCAGTGCCGTGGCACTGATGATTTACAATTGTTAACCGTCTTCCTAGCTGAGGAGCTTCACCTATCCTAGATTAACTGTTTTGTTTTACCAAGATTATTTCTTTTATTAAATAATATTCGGGAAATTTAATCAAGTATGATTAAATCTCAAGGCAATTTAAATGAATATCGGTACAGGAGGGGTCGATTCGCTATACCCACGGGCCACGGCCTTGACTCGTCTATATTAGTCGGCCATCTTTGTTTTGTTTTACGGAAGTCGGCAGTAAATACTGTGTACACGTGTAAATACATTATTCGCATTAATGCGAACATTTCAACCCCATTTCTTTGCTGCTAATTATTATGCTACAATATATTGTGTCATTTTATTAATAGTTTAATTCCATCAAAAGATAATATTATTATATAGCATAAATTTATTTCATTTCCACTTTTTGTTATGTTTGTACATATTTTTAAAAACCTACTTAAAATAAATTGTTTTTTTAAATAGTCCCTAAACCACTACATTTTCTATTATGTTATGTAGGCCTAATAATCACAGTTGATCATAAACAAACAACGTAATGACGAAAATAGGGAGCTATCATGACCATTCGGATTGATCAGCTATCATAATCGCCATAATTTATGAGCGATCAATTCTAGTCGACGATTCTAGTTACGACGATTCAGTAGGCCTATGAATCACTCTTTCTACTCTGGAATGCACAGAATCTTAGGATTTGAATCTTTATCGGTTAGAAAATTACTCGGCAGTCGATTCAAAAATTGTATAGTAGTTAACCAGCCACGCATCCTATCTGTCTATTTTGAAACGAAATAAAACATGATATCGACACTTTTCTTTACGCTTTTAACAATTTTAATCCAATTTAGCAATCACAATAGTATCCTAGTCTATAAAATACTAAAAATAGCTGAGAATTAGTATTATTACAGCAATAGAAAACTTTCATTTGACCCAGCAGTAATGGAGTAAAAATTTTCCAAACAAGTTTACACATCAGGTCACGATCTAATTTAGGTAATTGGAGACTGACTGCACGACTGGTTGGTTGAATGCATAAAAAAACAATTTAATTAAGTATTGTCAGATTCCAATTAAAATAAGCCTAAATGAAAGAATATTGACATTTTGATGGACTATAGATTGACTTTTGATTTCGCTTTCGTTTGTTTCTTCTTGATTCTTCAATCTTCATCATGGCCTGATCTTCACTCTCAGTGAAACGGAAAAGGGTGGGTGGCCGATGGAGGAGGGGTTGACGCGTTGCCAGTTACTTTATTATTTGCCGGTACTTTAAAAATTCTGCAAAAAAAAAAAACAGGCTCATAAAATCAATCATGAAATTTTTAATCAGCTTAAGGAATTAAGCTTGTCCCGTCTTGATGTGCGTATTGTATTTACCACCAGCTCTAGATTTTTTAATTCACTGTCCTTTGATTTGACTCTGAGCACTTGACTCGAGGCAGTCGCCAGTCGTCTCTTGGATGAGTCATCAGTCAGTTGTAACCTTGCAAGTAGAATAGTAGATTGTTCGATTGTTCTCATCATAATCCTTAACTTTTGAATTCAACGCTGAATAGATTATTCTTGTTAGCTTCGTCATGGCGAATTGTCAGTCAGTGCACTCTTCTCTCAGCTCTATCTACATGATACCTTACCAGTGGAATTTGAAAGATGAAATGAATCAGGAAGAACCCCAAACCATCGGCATTATGTTTCGAAACGAGAAATCTTTTTGCGTCGGTTTGCAGAACCATGTTACAGAACCAAACAAATCCACATTGTTTTTCGTGGCAGTAAATCTACACAAAATGGGGTTACGAGTGCGAGAGGTGTTTTACTCCAGCCCAAAAACGAATCCAACTTTTCGGAAAATGAGTGAAAAAAATGACTACGACGGAAGTTTGCAAGTCTATACCAGTGATCAAAACAAGATGGTGCTTGATGATAAGTGCACTTTTAACTTTCTCATTTACTTGGACGGAAACGTTTCCAACTATTCTCATCAGCAATGCGATCGTCTTTTGAAGGAACAGCTATGGGCAACCGTGGGAAGTGTAAAACATTTTTCGTCCGACGTCGAACTCGTCGTAAATGACCGAACATTTTGGGTCCATAAAGCTGTCTTGGCTGCTCGAAGTCCTGTTTTTGCCAAAGAATTCAAGAGAGAAGATCCATGTGCTGAAGTTTATAAACTAGAAATAGAAGAAGCAGAAGATCCGTTAATTGTTGAGCAATTTCTTCACTTTATCTACACAGGCGAGTCGAATCACATGTTATTCAACAGTAACGAACTAAGGAAGTTGGCTGATCGCTATCAGCTGCCAATATTATCGAGCCTATGCCGAGTTGCAGATGAAAAGATTCATGATTTACAACTTCCACGTTTTCCACTTGATTTGAATGATTTAAATTGGGATCATATACGATTTCCTCTTGACGTTACGGATTTCCCGCTACCAAATCCGCCCCCTCAAAACTGGTAAAACTTTGGATTAATATTAATTTATATTTGTAGAACACTCTTATACAAAGCTCTGATATAATATTTTTAATATTTCAAATAGGAACTACGAGTACAGTGAGGTGTTAAATTCAGAACCTACATTAATACTGAAATGGAAATGGGAGAATTCGCCGGACTTGAAAGTTGCGACTTGTTTCAACTACTTGAACGAGAGTGTGTTTTCGGCCGAAATCACTGGAGATCTTGTGAAACGTTCCACCTCAAATTCCCTGGAAAACCCTACCCTTCGTTTCATCTGCATCAATACCCAAAACTTAGGCTTCGAAGTATCTCAAGTGTTTTATTCCATTCAACGACATGAAAACGACTACCCCACCTCCTGGGTTCCTATGCAATTTCGTTCAGTCGAAAACTTCATTTGTAGTTTCTCAGCACGACTGAAAACTACTGTCAATCCTATTAAAATCTTCAGTATCAGTTTTTTTGTCCCAATCATCAACTCTATCAATAACTATCATTGCGAGATGGTTGATACAACTTGGGAGAGGCAGCTTTGGTCAGCCGCAATCGACCGACAGCTGACTGACGTTGAGATATGGATCGGCCGCGAAAAATTTGAAGTTCACCGAGTCATCTTGTCTGCCCGAAGTCTCATTTTCGATTACCATATACAATGCCAAATCCGCTGTAATGGTGAAAAAAGAAAAACGGTTTTTGTGCTTCCTGAGACTTATGCTAAAATCGCAAAACCTTTTTTTGAATTTTTGTACACTGGCCTTTTGACTGTTTCCCCCGACGAAAATCTTCTTTCCCTTGCTCAAATGTTTGATGTGGATACGTTGATATCAATCTGCGAACTTGCCAGTGCTCGTCCTCTTCCGGAAACAGACACCTTATAACCAGCGTTCTTCTTACACTAGTATTGATTCCCTTGAAGACAAAATTGTTTACGACGTGTATTAAAATTCATTAACAAATATTGTTATATTTGCCCTTTCGGATCGTTCCTTCAAGTTCAATAGACTATGCAAGTTGTTTTCCAGCTGATTCACTTTCGTCGTTTGAAATAAATTTTTTCAAATGAAAATTCATCTCATCACTTTTATTGGTTAGACTTAGACCTTATATATTGCTGACTTGTTATACTTACACAATACACATCAAGATGATTTAGTTAATAAGTAGAAGCTAAGAATTAATGATTCCTATAATAGGCTATAACAGCTATACGTCCGGTGATCAAGCAATCATTACAATAAGGACTTTAAGTAGAAATACATGCATGATGCGCCAATAAAAATCCAACAATCGTTTTAGTTGAATGCCAGTGCCGTGGCGCTGATGATTTTCAGTTGATAACCGTCTTCCTAGCTGAGGAGCTTCACCTATCCTAGATTAACTGTTTTTTTATACCAAGATTATTTCTTTTATTAAATAATATTCGGGAAATTTAATCAAGTTTGATTAAATCCTCAGGGCAATAAATGTATATCGATACTACAGGAGGGGTCGATTCGCTATACCCACGGGCCACGGCCTTGACTCGTCTATATTAGTCGGCCATCTTTGTTTTGGTTTTTCGCTTTTTGCCCTAGCAACAAGTCGGCAGTAATACTCGAGCGGTTGAGTTGGATCTTCGATACCGTCACAAAAGTGTAAAACGCATTTGATCTTTTATTGAGTTGTCTCTTATTCGGGTACTTTTGTCAGAAGTCTTGCACATATATTTTTATTAACATAAAGTGATCAAAAACTAATATCGTGTCGTGTTGTGTTGGAATTTTACAGCGTTTCTCCTTCGTCGTGATGGCGACTGATTCTGTGTTGGTGGTCACATATCAATGGATTATAGAAGACGTCGCTGCAAAACCTGAAATGCTAATGTCCAGAATGATTCGATTTCGTGGGAAAGAAGTTATTCGTGTTGGTGTGAAGAACTGCCCTTCAACAGAAAATTGCAAACCGACTTTGATGCTTATGGCGATCAATCTCAACAAAATGGGATTGCGAGTTCGAGATGTCATTTACAAGATACATGATAATAACAAACTTTTTCAAATGAAACCTCAAGAGAACAATGTTGGCAGTTTACAATATTTCACTAACGATCTTGACAATACGATCATCAGAAAATGCACCTTTTCTTTTGAAATCCACGTGGAAGGAATCGTCCCCACCTACTCGTATATTTTGTTAGATCATCTTTTGATGGATCAACTATGGGAAACCGTAATAAATGACCGTCATCATCATCTGACTGAAGTCAAAATTGTTACCAATAACAGGACGTTTTTTGTTCACAAAACTATTTTGGCTGCACGTAGCTCAGTTTTCGCGAAACAATTCAAACAACCCCCGAAAGTAAACGCTAATATAATATGTATCGCTATCAAAGATGTATGTTCAACTACTGTAGAAGATTTCCTACATTTCATCTATACTGGCGAGTCGGAAAAGATGGATCTCACCAATCAAGAGTTGCTCAAATTAGCTCACCAATATCAGTTAACAACCTTAATGAATTTGTGTCTCGCAGCCACAGAGAAAGTTGATGTCAATCGGACTGCCTTTTCAATGATTAATCTGCACCAAAATGTCGAACAGGTTACAACTCCGGAGATAAGGTGAATAACTATTATATGATTTTTGTTGGTTTTTATTTGTTAATTGATTTGCTTTTACTCATTAAATCGCATACTTAGACCCAATGAGAATATGGATATATCTTTTGATCCCGCAACTTCTACGCTACTGTTGCATTGGCAAATTATAACTGAAATGGACACAAGTTCTGAACCGAACATCAGGATCATCCCCATGAAAGTCTTTGAATATCTCAACGGTGATGTGTTTACGGCACAGGTCAATGGACACCCGGCTGATAACTGTCTCGAAAATCCCCTTCTTCGTTTAGTGTGCGTCAATCATCACAACGTAGGATTTAAGATATTCGAAATTTTCTACTCGATTAATTGTGACATAAAGAAGAATGCAACCGCCAAATGGTTCCCAATGAAAACAAACGACATTCAAGATTTGGGTTTCATTCGTTTATTCTCAGCGCCGTTGGGAAATTTAGACTTCAATCGTCAATATCAGATTCGTTTTTGTGTCAAAATAGCAAGTATAGTGGAGAACTTTCGTAACAAGATGGTGGACAAAAACTGGATGTCTCAGCTTTGGTCGGCACAAACAGATCGACAACTCACCGATGTTGAAATTCGGATCGGCTCTAAAAAGCTAGAGGCTCATCGAGTCATCCTATCTGCTCGTAGTCCCGTTATGGATAAATTGATAAGGGAACAGTTACGCTCTGGAAATGAACGAGTCAAGTCAACAATTAATGTTTGTGCAAACGTTAATGTTTCTATTTTCGAACACTTCTTAAAGTTCCTGTATACGGGCTCATTGGAGATCTCCGCCGACAACGAGACACTTCTTGACTTGGCCGTCCAATACGAAGTCGAGACATTGAAGAAAATCTGCACGCTAGCCATTCGTGAACCAGACGCGGACATGATAATCAGTACCCTTCTAGGGCTTTGATCTGTTGCAATTCTGCTTAGCGATGAAAATGTTTCGACTTTTCCCTTTCAACCAAGTACGAAGCAGCCACGAAAATTTCTTGTTCCTACATGTACGTTTTAAAAATTGCTTGTGTTTGTAAAAGCTGCGATTGAAATACAACAAATTATTTCAATGAAATATAGAGACTTATGACATTCATGACTTTTGGATTTATTTATTTTTGTTTAAAACAATCGGAATAATAGATCGTAATAGATTATTATTTCTTTACGAAAAGTTGCTGCTCTTGCTAAAATTCACACATTAAGCTTTAACGTCGTTAAACCGAGTCTACAATGCGAAGTCATTTGATTTTTTGTCAAATTCAACAGCGAAGTTGCCCGGTAATCATAAAACATAAATCATAAGTAACACATTTCAAAAAGTAAAAACAATGCGGGTTTCGGTGGTTATTCTCATTCGGTAACACTGCACCAAGTGCACCAGGATGTCAATGAGAAACGACGTCATTCAGAAGTGATAACTCAAGAAAGCTGTTGCTTGTCTGCATACCTGCGGTATTATTCACGCGCTTATAACTTTTCTTATTCGTCATATAGCCTTACACTCCCTTTGTCAGTTTCTACACTGAAAATGACATCTGGTGAATTTCCATTTTTTTCCCTATCCGTTCTTTCTGCAGAATGAAGTATTAAGTGCTGTAATGTTTGTGTTATGAAATCATGCGGAACTGGTTTTCCTATTCTTGTTTACCTTCGTCGTTGTATGCGCTTGACGACGCCTCTGTCTGTCGAGTCTATAAAAGCTGGTAGAATTGCAACTTGCAGTCTCTATTGCGAATCTCGTTCAGTTTCATTCAAAGCTACACCTGAATCGTCAATAAAATAACGGCAATATCACGCAACTATCGCGGTTTCTATGAAATGTATTAATGAATTATTTCACGATGCTCCTTTGCGATAGAATAAGATGTAATTATTATGTATTCGTGTAGTTCGTTCGGATGAGGAAACGTGCAGAGAATTTCATTACACTTTACCCTGTGGGTCTTTTTCGACATTGATCGAAATGCTCGTCATTGATGTCTCTTCAATTTTAGAATTCCTTTTGACGATGGTTGTAGACGATAAAGTAGATGATGAGACGGAAGATATTAACGCGGGTCCTGCATGCGACGTAGCAACCTCTATTTTTGAAAAATCCGACAAAAAAAAATTTGCGTTTATACTGTACTTGTTATATTATATTAATGTCAGTTTTTATTGCAGTACCTTTTATAAATGTTTCCAAGTCCATGCCTTCGCTGTGGATGTGCAAGTCACAGCCTATGCCAGACAATATGGGCAATATTTCCGACATGGTCCTAGTCAAAACGATTTTGTGCTCGTGCTTTTTCAAACTCTTGATCATGTTGTCGAACCCCTGTGTGTGGAATTATTTATTATCATTAGCCAACGTCCGTTTCAAATCATATTTTATAATGAATTTTATATACGTAAGCGGTAGTGAAATCGGCCGCCGAGACGTGATGCATATCAATGACAACGATGATGCCGGGATAGAGGGCCGAGGCCTTGCGAACACTTGACATGAAATATTCCATAGCTGTAAACACCAAACTGCGATCCGGGGTGATGATAAGATATTCGGTGATCGGAGTCTGATAGCGACAAATATTGAACAATATTTTTGAAATGTTGAGATTAACCTTTGGAACATTTTTTTATTATTGTAAATACTTGAATTTTGTGGATCCGCATTCTCGGTCGGGCAGTACTATATAACAACATCCCCAAATTGATAGCCGTGCCAATCAAAATTCCTTGTTCAAGCCCAACAAAGACGCAAAAGATGAACGTTATTCCAAACGGAACCAAATCCATTTCTGCGCTCGATAAGATCATTGAGAAATAACACATCAAACTTCAAAATGTGTCAACAAATATATTTAAAAAAAATGTTATTCAAAATATATTTACTCTTCGATTTCCAAACCAACGTCACTAAATGAACTTCGACCATAAAGATAACGGCGCAAATGATGACGGCAGCTAAACAGCTCTTTGGAATAAAAAAGAAGTAAGGCGTCAAGACCGTGATAGCCAACAGGACGAGAGAAGCTGGAAAATAAAAACCGTTTTGATTTCCAATCGTATATACTCCTCCTTATTCTAAATAAATTTTAAAGTACCTGTGTATAATCCTCCGAAAGGTGTCCGTACACCGCTGGCAGCGTTGACAGATGTGCGGGAAAAAGATCCAGTGACCGGGAATGATGATGCAAAGGAACCCATAATGTTGCTCATACCTATGGCAATCAATTCTTGGCTGGCATCTACTCTCTTCCCTTTGGCTGCGTCAGATTTTAAACAATCACAAATCAATGTTTTTACAAAAATGAAGCAGTTGTTTTCATTAGAGAGAGACCGAAATAATACGCTCAATAATGCATGTACCCAAAGATTTGGCGATTGCGATAGATTCTAGAATGGCTACAAGCGGAGTAATGTAGAGAGCAGAACCAAGGTTTTTGCATATCTCTACAAAAGTATATGTCTTGTATTCATTCTGGAAATTGAACGCTGGCGCCTTGAACGGAGGAAATCCACTGGGAATAGTGCCTATAACATTTTCAAATAAAAATGTACATGTTTTCGCTTTAATGTAGTATTTGTTAATAATGTTAATAGCGGCTCCAATTGATTTCATACCAGTTAAAGTGAAAGGGAAACTAGAATTTCCAGGCTCAGTCAGACTGTAAGCGATGAGGGAACCAACGATGATGACGATTGCGTTACGCGACACTTAAATCAGCCAGCATCCCGTGTTGAACCAATTTTGCCATCGGTTTCTCTCTCCTTCTTTGCCCAGTTTGACTTGATCAAGAATCTAAAACATTAATAACATCGATTATTTATACTCGCAATTTGAACGATTGAATGTGACTTACACGAAGAAGAAGTAAAATAGCGATGGAAGAGAAGCCTAAAACTGCGTCCCATTTTCTCGTCTCTTCGATGTGTTGGAACACAGCAATCCACGTATTGAGAAAGCCTTCGGCTTCAAACTCGAGCCCAAGAAGAGACTCGATCTGAGTTGTAGCGATAGTGAAGGCAGCAGCACTCGCGAATCCAGCCACGACTGGAGCCGCGATGAAATCAATCAAGAAACCTGTAACAATCGGGTAAAAATGGCCCACATTTATCCTCATCTGTCATTCTGACATACGGTGGAATTCATTACCAAAATTAAGAAGCCCAAAAAGGAGAATGATGCATCCAGTAAGGAAGGCGAGAAGAATTGCCGCTTCGGGTCCCATTTGCGTGGCGCCGGAATCATATGTTACGAGAGCCATGAGAGCCGTTGGTCCGATAGTAATTGCCTCTGTGCTACCGAGTAGTGCGTAGACAAAGCAACCCATGTAAGCAGCGTACAAACCATACTGAAATATAATACCAATAAATTATTTTTAGAGACAGAAAAGTTTCACACAACTTGACGTATATCCGCGTATAACAGTATGGTCGCTGTAACCGGCGTTCAACTACTACTATTAAAGCATATGCGTAATGACAAATTGTTGATAAATAATAATATTTGCTATGTTGCAACAACAATGATATAAATAATTAAATATGAATAGATTGTAGCTACTTGAAAGCGATTCAATTTGTAGAAATCAAAATATTCAGTATCACCTGAGGAGGAAGTCCGGCCACGGTTGCGTAAGCTAATCCTTGTGGAATCACAGTGACTCCAACGGTGATTCCGGCCACTAGATCGGCTACGAAATCCTGGAGAGAATATTTTGGCAACCACTTCAGGATAGGAAAGCGCATGTACAGCGTTTTCTTGCGGAAAATACGCTCTTTCCGCGTTCTCCACCAGGATTTCGGTGGCGAACCGTCTCCGCCGTCATGTTTAGCCTTTAAACGGATGACAGTAACGGAAGTCTGTGGTCCTTCTAATGGGATGTCCTCATCACTTTCGCTACCTGCATTGAAAATCGATTGAAATATTTAATCATGCCGATAAGTTAACTGAAAATGTATCTTGGAGTCTCGGGTCAGTACTTGAATCAGCTCTTGTTTTCGTTGCCATGGCAGACAGAGCGTCGTGGTTGACTGTGCCACTGAAAAAACACAGGACAATGTACTGTCGGACTGTCATGTAGGGAAAATAAGCCTAACAAGTTTGGATTTGGGTTTATCTGTAGTAAACTCCTTGGCAAGTAGTGAGCACTTCATTAGATGAGCCCTTACCAAGCGATAACGACTGTCAAACAATGTTCGACTGATAGAGCAGATAATAACCTTCCGTGCAACGCATGGTAATACTTATTCAAAATGCAGCAGTATTTTTTTGGCGCATCACTTTTCTATGTTCCAATGTAGATTAATTTTTTTATCGGCTGCTGACAGAGAACACACCCTTTTTGTGCAAACAACGCTCTAAATTTATTCTGCGAATTTTGCAAATTTCGAAATTGACATGGCGTATCTGAGTATCTCTATGACCCAGCTATGGCATGCGTATAGTCTACATTGAAACGTCCACAAAATAGCCGCATGTAGTTCTCAGCAATTGTTTCCTCTAAAAAAATAAGAAACACAACAGAAAAGGCAGAGGCATTCGTCTTCGGGATGGACCCAAAAATGAGTGGCATGAAAATTGGAAACTGGGCGTTTATTTGGATGGGAACTTGAATACGTTTTCATGTTCTTGCCTGCAACTGCTATCAGTTTGGTATCAATGTCAATTCCAACAATTGGTTTGCGGTTGAAGTCACGAGCTACACAAAGTGTGACATGCCCATGCCCAGCGTTGCATCCAATATCCAAGAAATCTTTTTTTTTTCTTCAAACCATTCACGCCAAAAAGAACGAAAGCGCAATTCTTCTCAATTAGGATTGCGATAGCCATAATAATAACATTAAAATATTAAAACATTAAGAAATACGAAAAACATTGCGCTTATTCTTTTTACCTCGCCTCGCCAAATTGTGATAGAAATCCTTCGCATTGACATTGTCGTTTGTTAGTAAATATAGACAAAATTCAATGTTTCTCAATTTAACTACAGTTTAAGGAAGAGGATCAGGGAGCGAAACATTTCATCAGGTGACGGATGAATTTTGTATCAACTTCAGTACAAGAATCTGATTAAAAATTTGATACCAGTATCTTGCCTTCTGAGAGGGTTGAACTCTCGACCTTTGGTTTTCTACATTTTATGCTGCGTGATACATCTTGAAACATTAAGGTAATTTAGACAGAATTGTTAATTTTTTACGAGACCAACGCTCTACCACTGAGCTAAGAAGGCACGGCGATCATGTTCGTGATTAGGTTTAAATCATGTTAAATGACACGATTTTTTTCAGCTTAAGCAACTTTAGGGCCTTCTCTAATAAACACTTTACGACCATTTATCAAAATAGTTATAAATAAAAAACGATAAAAAACAGCTATGGTTAAGGCTTTATCCGGGATTTTATTCCTGGACGAACAAATTTAAAAAATAATTTCTAATTTCACATGAACTGAAAAGTTTGTGTTCCTTTACAGTTTCCGAAGAAACACAGAGGTGTTGACAATGAGCTCGCGTCAAAAAATAAAAGTTATTAGGTTCTTTTTTTTCATGTAGTTAAAAAAATTACTTTGAATTTAATGGTTTTAAAATTTTTGAAACTGAAAATGACATTCGCCGATTTGCGATTAGATTTCTGTAGTGATATCCGTAATTGAGTAAATTCATTTTAAATGTATCGCTTTTTAGTTCTATAGCATTACCTAAATTGTGGCATCACGGTGTATAACGACAAACGATAGTCGCATCACTTGCCGGTAGTGATAATCCCCCGGTTGTATCCGAACTCGTTCTCAACGTGGAAGTCTTCATTAGGCCTATCACGTCAAAGAAATCTCAATCTTTGTGAAAATTTTGAAAGTCATTATTTATGAGCTTTCCAATTGCTTGGAGTCTGCTATGGCATTCGCCGATGAAGATGATGAGACTGAAACAGATGACGAGGTAAATAATAACTTAATTTCGCTTAAGCATTTCTATTTCTCTTTTCCGGCTAATAATAATTTATTTGTATTCAATTTAATCAAAGCAGAGCGTAGACGGCATGCGTGACAATGCTGGTGTGTTGCTGTCCAGCCATTTACTAGATGATGAAGATAAATTAGATGACTTGAAAGATGATGATCCAGACGCTCAGCACGACCCAAATTCGGTGATAAACTTGCAACAATATCTAACGGAATTTCTTTGTTCTTATTTCTACATTTAAGGTGACCTCGGTATTCGACGTACAGTTAAATATAGCGTAGACCCCCATCTTCATTGAATTATTTTCATTTTATTTGTCCTTAATTTGTTCATGCGCATACAATTTGAGTGTTGATCGTTAGGAATGATTGAATGTATGATGAATTTTTTCATTTCCGGCTAATAATTTGGGACACTTCGTTCTATCCACAGCTTTCTACGCGAAAGATCATTCAAAACTGGCCAATTAATTTCATGCATTAATGTAATATAAGGTGCTTATTTATTAGTTATTACAAAAATTAACAAGCAACTTTAATTTCTTCTGGGTTCGAGTTTATATAATCGCAGTCTCGAGCAGCACTAATAAACAATTAAACCCTACCAGAAAAAAGACTCTTCTTTCGTTGCCTATTTTTATAATAGATTTCAACCTCAACACAAATAAAGGATCACAACAATGATTATAAAAGGAAATAATATAAATCTATTCTTTATTAATTTGGACATTTGGTGGTCCTGAAAAGGGCCGATTTGTAAAATGTGAAAAAGGAGAAATTGCTTAAGCCCGTTCACGACGGATACGACGAGCGAGTTGGATGTCTTTTGGCATAATGGATGGTAACTCTCTTGGCGTGACCGCGTGAATAGTGCACAAGTTGGTTGAAATAATTCGAAGCAGATAAATTTTTTCAAATAATATCACTGACAGCTTTGGTAAATAGAACCTGTAAGAACTGATAAAAAAAAACAAAAAAAAACAATTAAAAATGTTCAGAGATTTCCTCAGCTAACAACTACACGAGTCAAGACAAACACCTGCAAAAGTGCAAACACTATTTTAAAAAGAACACAATTGGATATTTTATTTTAGGAGAATTTCTCTTATTTTTGGTCGTCGTAGAGGCCAGTATAGTTTGATAATATTCATCTCGTTTTAATCCGTTGGCATTGCGATGAAGCAACTGACCTCCAGATACGGTCTACATATTTATAGATTTATTTTTATCTTTTCGATCTTTTCTATAAAATATAATAGAATTTGGAGAGTTTTTTTATACAGGAAAGAAAAATGAGAGTCAAAAGTCTTAAGCTATTTACAAAAAGAGAAATCTCTCTCTATATTCAGCTAATCTTCCTTTCATATTAATCATATCAAGGATTACCAGGTAATCTTGTTACACTCAACGCGGTCCAGCAGCCGGAAACGAGAAGAAAATATAAACGAACGCCAATAAAAACAACGCAAAAAGAGCTGTCTATCTTCGTCATCAGCAGATCGATGCTGACTGAGACGAAACATGGACTCGGCCGGTTTCTTTTAGCATAGAAAAACCAAAAGACGTTCAACTCTTTTACCTACGGAGATGGAGGAACCTCCTCTTTTACATAGTGGATCTCCTCTTTCTAGCATATCGGCACACACGGTCGCTGTTTGTGTATGACTTACCGTTAGTGTTTAGTTACATAAATTCAAGGACAATCGCCCCATGGCGTTTCACTGTTTCCTTCTGCTGCTTTCTGTGGTTGGTGTTTTTTCTCTTCTTCGTATGGCAGCGGCTTCTTGTGCTCTGCTTGTGCGATTCACTTAACAGACAAAAATGAATAATGTTGAACAAGAAAAGAAAGCGCACACAATTTGAGTGTTGATCGTTAGGAATGATTTCCACAACAGTTTTCTTTATTATTCAATTGTTTTTGCAACGCCATTGTTCTGTTTATCTGCTTTTTATTGGAGTCGGCTTCAGAAATACACTTAATACTAGTTATCTCAACCCTTACAATACAACAAATTTGCATCAAGGACATAGATTCCATTTCATAGTTTCATCACACACAGTAGGAGCCAAGAAAGGATAGGAAAAAAAGTAGGACATCTAATTAATTGGGAAGAACCAGGAAAAAATTGTGCAAAAAACTTTGATAAGAATTGTTAATTGAGATAAAAGATTACAGGCCATCTCTTCCAATTTCATCGAGATACGAGAAATAGGGAACCGAAAAGAAGTTGCAGTTAACATGCCCACATGTAAGAAAATCTACTCAAATGCTTTTAATCGACCTTAAGAAATGGGGCGATTACTTGATTTTCCGGCAGTGAAAACATAATCTTTCGGCAATTAGCTGCACCGCAACGACATTCATTTTTGACAGTGACTTCTTTGGCAACTGAGGTAGCACCGTTTTCCTGTGGGTTTTCTACAACGCAAACATTTGGCATGACAATTTAACCGATAACATCAAGTTGGTTCACCAAAAATTACCTGTCTTTGAAGATGCATAGTCAAACGTAAGTTCTTCTCCGACATGAATGTCTCTTTGGGCAAAGAGCGCAAGACGAGGCATATTGGGATCCATACAATTTGCCCACATAGCGAAAACAGCTAAATTAGGATCACACTGTAATAGAGGAAAATCAATTAATAACCACGTACACATAGTTTGTGCGTAACCAGATTTACCGAATGATTGATGAAATGTGCAACATTGCCCTGGTGAGCAGCATCAACTGAGTATACACAATCAATATCATTGAAATCCAAGTCAAAAAGATAGGTTCTTCCTTCAGAATCTAAAAACAAATTTGTACATTTCAAATGTCTTGAACACTTAAATTAAATTTGCTAAATTCATTTACCATACTGCACTCCACGTTTCTCAGCTTCTTCGTTAGTAATAATTTCGCCGACATATTCGATGACAAAGCTATTTTTACGGATCGTTTCGAGAGTCTTGACACCCCATCCACAGCCATTGCTGGTGCGAAAAATACAGAGCTTCAACTGATGTTTACAAAATACGGTTACTATTCATTTCAGATTGATTTGAATGAAATCTATAATAACACACACCTTTGATCCCCGTTGAACTACTCTATTTGGACACTCTGGTCCACAACGGCACCGACTGTTACATTCATAGATGGGCGTACCTACAGGGACCTTAAGGCGACCTGCTTTTGTGTATGCCGATTGTGTACCGGACATTGGACCGCAGCAAGTTTTTCTTCCATCGATACAATCGAGACATTCACAACCAATAACAGGATCGTCAGGTATGACTACACCTTCACCAGCCTGAAATTGAAAACTAAGTTCTTGAATTCTGTATCACATGTATAAACAATCGTGCATACCTTGCATTGAGTAACATAAGTGAAGCCGACTGGAGGTTCATCCAAGTCGACATTGTTTTCTATCTTGACTGGAGGCTTTCCTTGAGTAGCTTCGTTAATTTCGTCTTCCCATTCTTTCAAGCGTGCGAGTTGATCAACTCGTCTTTGACGGAAATCTCTAGTAAGCAGCTGCATCATCAAGTTCTTCTCCATTTGCAGTAGTTTCTGTTTCTTTCTGTACACCATAAATGCATATTTGTTGATTTCTTCATTTGAAAAATGAACTGTTCAAATATTTAAAAAAAATGAGAATTATGTGAATTTAACCAATGTTTTGTGATAAAATACTTTTAAACCCATTCATTTTATGTCTATCTGTTGCGCTACATACAAGCTGAATGGCTAGATCAATGTCTTCATTTGCTGGCTTTAGAATTCCTTCAATGTAACTCTGGAGTTGAGCAGATTCAGCAGCATTCTTTTGGATAGTTTCAACAGCATTCCTATTTATTACATTTCAAGACTTTCAATAAGTGTCTCAGTGAAGACTTGTGGAATGTATTATTTACGGGTTCTTATCAGGATTACGCTGATAGAATTCAGCAATTAGTGCAGGACATTCACAATCTTCCACAGGCACCCAAGAATCATCATCATCAGACCACCCTTTCCAGTGAACAAGATAAAACTCATTACCCTATTAAGTTTTCAGTTATTAGAAAAAGTTCAAGTATAGACGTATGTATTATTATTACCTCTTCATCAGTTTTGTGATCAATGATCATCTCTACTTCATACTCTTCTGACTTGGTAGCAGGTTTTGATGATTTTGTTCGTTTCCTAGATTTATAGCCATCAGTCTTTCTCCTGCTCTTTCTTTTCTTTTTCAACTGTTCATCCTGCTTGCTATCATTTGAAATCAGGGATACTGATAAAGCAACTGATTCGGCGTTTTCCGTCTCCATGTTCGTGTCACCAAGTGTAGA
The DNA here is from genome assembly GCA_030770115.1 of Daphnia galeata. NCBI lineage: Eukaryota > Metazoa > Arthropoda > Branchiopoda > Diplostraca > Daphniidae > Daphnia > Daphnia galeata. Next base: position 8,941,305 of record CM061119.1, read on the forward strand.
TGGATCGTCGTGAATTTCGCTCATTATGCTAAAAATGAAGAAACTAGTGCCCCTCACAATAAACGAAGTATATTTTTATTAAAGACGAAAACGAAGCTTTAATACCACAAAAATAACTCACAATTTATCGTCGGGAGAAATTTCCGTTTAAAAAATCCAGCATCCAAAAGACACACATGCAATCAATAGTGCCTCGAGCAATTTAGTAACTTTTCGCGCCGATTGGATATTTTTAGTTCTTTATTTCAACGCTATCGCCGGCTCGCCGCCTTCCTGGCAGTAGCGACATTGCAAACTGTGTTTTGTATAAATTCATAAATTAATGGTTTGGTGAAACTTATTATTTTTATTTTAAAATAATTTTTTTATAAGAATATTTATATTTGAAAATTTTCTTTGGGGATTTTTTCAATTTTCTATTATTTTAAACTAGGCGATCCATTGTTTTTTCGTCTGCACAACCAGAGTAAAGACTACACTACTACAGAGTTACAGACTGTCAACAAGCCAACGTCATAACACTATGGTTCAATTTTGATTTGTTGCTAATTAGTAATTACAGTTTTGGCTCGTTGGTGTCGTATCAGTTTAACTACTACAATCATCATAGAAATGAGCCAATCAAAAAATTTTGCTATTTTTTCATTTCTTACAATTCAAATTCTTCTGTTCTGTATGTTGTGTTATGCAGACCATGATGGTCCATCAACTAGATTTGCACAGTAAGTATTATTTTGTATTACTTCTAATTTAATTTGAAAAACTAAATATAATCTTGTATGGACTACAATTTCTCCTTTATTGCTTCAAGATTTTTAAATCATTCAGAATCATCAGTACATCAACTGTGGAAGAAAACTATTCCAGATGAACTCAAAGATGCAAAACATGGAATTGTAATGGGAGTAGCTTCAGATAAATGTGATAATGGAAAGGTGCTCTTCATCAGATTCTTCAAATGTTAAAATCTAACTATGAATGTATTGGAATTTGTTAAGGTTAACCTAATGATTGATTGGGATGGTTCACCTGTGAACCACACGTGTTTTACTTCCAAATACCCACTTCCAGTTAAAGAGGATATTGAGCCATACATAACTTGCGATAAACTTCCCCCTGGAAATTATTCAGTATAAATATCAAGTAATTTTGTTGTAAGAAAATAACCTTAATAAACTTATTTTTCATTAAAGCCAACTCACTATTGCATGGACACTTTGGTTCAATACAATTCATCTATTCCAACTTAGTAAGTATCTCTTATAGCCATATACAGTTTGATTTATTTTGTAAAAAAATTATAAAATTCTAATAAACTTTTTTTAGTGAAGGCCATCGTCCTCTTTGGCCTATTTTCGGTGAATACCAGTTTGTTCCTCCTCAGCGGTGGCTTCATAATGTTGAAGTACGATCTATTTTTAAATATACGTAGTACAATTAAGTGATTTCTTTAAGATTAACTGTTACACTATTCCATCACAGCATGGAGCGATCATTATGCTGTATCACCCATGCGCTGAACCTTCCGAAATAATAAAATTGAAGAAACTGGTAAAATCTTGTCTGTGGAAATACGTCATAACTCCCTGGAACATGCTGAGCAGAGAAACGGTATCCTCGTAGAACATTTCTATTTTGTTTTAAGTTATGAGTGCTTAATCCAGTTATTGAAATATTTGTTTTCATTCATAGCCATTTGCATTGGTGGCGTGGGGATGCCGATTACAAATGGCTAAAGTAGATTCCGGGATTGTACGTTACTTTATCCGTTCGAAAGCGTTTCGTGGGCCCGAGTCTCATTATCTGAAACAAGGTCAATTTTCTGTGGGACTTATTGAGGCTTCCAATCCACCAAGTGATACCAATTTGGACAAGGTGCTTTGTTGATTACCAGTGATGACCAAAGACTTAGCACAAAATTCTCAAATTTATTTCCAAGGTTATGGCAAGTTCTTTCTCATGAATATAAAACCTGCTATATGTATAGAAAAGTTAGTTCTTTTTGTTTAATGATGGGGAATAAAGGTGTCGTTTGATTCATAAATACTCTTTAAAATGTACATTAAGATTCTTAAAAGATTAGAATATGTGATGGTGTTTGCAAATAAATATTTTAGTTTTGGAAACATGTTTTCAATCAATCAAGCTTTTTTCGTCATAATGCATCATAGCATCTATCTTACAACATTTATTGATTTTTAGTTATTACTCTTACCTCTTAGGTAATATTTATTTTCATATCAGATTAGACAATTTGTTTATTTTTTTTTTTTAAATTTAGTTTCTCCATCTTGTCATTCACTTTGATATGCAATTAAAGGCAAACTTTCTCTCGCACTTTGCATCGACACACTAACTAAATTAATAAATTTATGATACCATTATAATGAAAAAGTGCTAAATGAATTTTTAAATCCCAAACAAAATTTTATATTTGTGTTATCACGACACACAAGAGACAAGTACTTATTGAAAACACGATCATTTATTAACTTTCAAACACTAATATCGGCTAGATCAAGTAGTAATTCCATATTCGGGAGCAATGTCGAAAAAGTCATAATACTGAACGGGAAGTGGGTCCAATCCGCGTTCTTTCAACTCGAGTTGAACACTGTCAATAGCCTTATGAATCAGTAATCTCTGGCTAGCAGTGTAGGGATTCCTATATTACAACAATTTAGTCGTTTAAAAACTTTGATCACTTTTCTTCGACAAATATATAAGCCGAAATGAACTTACTCCATCTGCGCTGTTTTGTTCGATTCGCGCTTGAACGAATTATCAGTCGTGTGACGCAAAACGCATTCGAGTCGATCTTTGTCGTATTTTAATCCGAGCATTTTAAGCAAACGCTTCAATTCCGATCGAGTTTCCCGATGTAAACGTTCATAGTAAATCACACCTCCTTGTTTCAATCCGCGAATCCACACCGACGCCAAGGTCTCCCACCCAGCCACAGATCGGCTGACAAAATTATCCCATTCTGATTTTTGTTTACAATATGGGACTAATTAATCATCTGAGAGTAGACTGTATTTTAAAAATGCTTTAAATTTACTTTCGCCTGAGAAGGCACTTTCCGGTGCCGCTCCCACCATTCCGGTGAAATCAAAGTTACGATAGGAGCGAATGGCTTTGAATGGGTTCCGAATGATAAGTATGCCTTTGCCTTTGAATTCATCTAGTGTCTTTGTTCTTAGCGCTTCGGGCAAACTGTACAGTACAGCATCCAGAGAAAAGTCGTGAGTCTTTTGCAATAAAGTGCATCCACAGTTGACTGGAATCTGATAACTTGTGTTGGCTACATGCGATTGAATAACATAGAACGTCACCAATTTTGTTAAAAAAGGTTAAATTGAAATGAAATTTCACAATACCTTTTGATTGAAACTCTGAATCATCGCCAGGATAAATGGAACTGATAAAGACACCTGTAATGCCGACCAGAAGCATCCGAAGCCACGAATTGCCACTGCCAGGAAAAGAGACTAGAGCACCCGTGTGTGGATGACTACCTGGTTTAAGGACTCGAGATTCGAATTTAGTACAATTGCCATCTTCATTCCACAAATCCAGCCAATCAAGCGTTCGATTTAAATCGCCATCATTTTCATCGGGATTAAATTCTGGGAATGGTTCGATTCCAACTGGAACAATCGCTGAAGGAACTGTCGGGTCAGGACACACATTTATCGATAATGGATCGGCCATCGGTTTAATGCTGTTGTCGTCCATAAATCCTTCATCAGGTTTATCTCCGCTACTTCCTTCGACTTCCTATAAAAATGAAACATGTTATAGTGTTTGAATAAATCATCGCCATCCTTAAAACTTGACGAATTTAATAAAGATCAATACCTGTAGTAAATTTTCATTTTGTAGCAGATGAATTGTATTAAAAGGTCGAGTAATGCCGATTCGATTTGTCCATAGGTAGACGGACGATCCGAAGAAAATGCCCAGTAACATGTACTGAACAATGCTTAAACGACGTCTATGGAACATTTTATGTTGGCCACTGTTTGATTCTTGTTCGATCTGTGGGAGAACTGACCATGGCCGAACACAACTCGTCACTGGCCGCCGGTTACAAATGTTTCGGGAACTTGCCTTTTGGTGCATCACAAGAAAAAGAAAAAAAAGAAAAAACTACCTTCCTCCCGTTCGTTGAACTTAACCTCTCAGGGACAGGGGGATGCATGTCTGTTTGAGAAGGACGCGGGAGTATACAGCAAGAGCAACCCTCCAGTATTTACAATCGTGCATGATAGTAATGTCTCATGCATGAAGGTAGACGCTCGTACGCCGCAGGCATTTCTAATATTCATGTGCCTTTGCATCTTTCGTTTTATTATTTGCCCACAAGCAAAAGTGGCTGCTTCTTGTCCTTGCCCAGCAGATGTTGGACGTGGCGTGCGATCTCTCTCTGCGTTTACGTATAGAGCGATATGCTGTGTGTTGAACTCGCTCGGAGCAGCACAGATGGTTTTACTTTTTTTTTTTAAAGAAATGGCACTTTCATTCTGTCGTCTTTTTGTGTTTTTTTCCTTTTTACATGGCCACCAAGCACACACGGGTGTGTCTGTCCATTGTGTTTACTCACATGTATAGAGAACTGATGGGATGCGGTGAGAGATGGCATCATCGTCTCTGTTTTTCTTAGTATTCTTATTATTCTATTCCAGTTCCTTTTTTGGATGATGACCAATCATTATTATTCTTCGCTCAATTTAAGGACATTTGGGAACGTTCGAATGTTTGTGCACTCCCCCAAAGAGCCATCTAACGCTTTTTTAGACATTTTATCTACATACCAAATTCAATAATAGTTATGATGCCCATTGTTGAATAAATTTTTAAAATTTTTAATCTCTCAACGTGAATATAATTCCCTCAGCTTTAAATTAATATAATTCGTCAAACTTATTACCTTAGACCTTGAGCGGATTAAAATGTTACACGAATCAATAAAGAAAAAAAGATGATGATTCTTAAATCTTAACGCATAAATTACTACATGCAATTATTTTTGAACAGCGACAGTTTATTGTTAAAGGGAACAATACTTAAGCATTGTCCCGCGTGCAATTTGAATCGTTTGGTGCGCAAGTGCATTTTTAAATTCTGAAGGGTTTTGTGTATTGTCAACATCGCAGCATTTGATGCCGGAATAGACTTATTTATGAGCTATTCCTAAATTGGGCATTCAACTAAAAAGAGAAAGGCATCAGACAGCATCTGACAAATATCAAACAAAAGTGTTGAACACTTTAAATCGTAACCCTATACAATGAACTCTCCCAGTTGCCGAACAAAAGTTTCCCAAAAGTACATAATACTCGTGAGAGTTTTAAAAGAGTAACTACCAAAAGTTGAAGTCAAAAAGAAGATGAAAGTGTTCTATTATACTCCTCGTAACTTGTTGAAAAAGTTTTAGTTTTACTATCAAATTTCGTTAGAGACGAAAGCGGAAAAGGGTTTTCAATATGTCGAATAGTACTCGGTTTTAACTTTTAAATTTCTGTTAAAGAAGTTTTCGACGTGCTCTATTGTGCATTCTCAAATCCGACTCAAATCCGATAATGGGTGTAACAACCTTGCCTTTAGATTGATGACGTCATTTTATTTATAGCTAGAGGAAGACATCTGTTTGAAAAACCTCTTCAATTTCCTATAATCGTGTACTTGAAACCGACAAGCGTTTGGCGATAATTTAGTGCGCTGGATGATGATGCGGCGAATATAGCGCTAAGAAAATGAAGCATACATTTCTTTGAAGTAATACAAAAAAAGAGAAAAATGTAACAAGTCAGCAAATGCCGTGATGAGTACGTGGCAAAATTTAAATAAAGCATGGCGGACGTCGCCTCCCAACCGTTCCCTACTGTTATTCATTACTTGTGAGATTTCTTGCTGGGTAAGTAAACGCCCTTATTTCTCACCATGTTTAGCAGCACATCCCATATGTGCGTCGACTCCTACGCGCAAAAGAAGAATGGCAATGGCATTTTTACACATTTATACATTCATAATGTATTAGCCTCTGGGCAAGGAATGCCAAATATTTATTCATATTTAAAACAGTTGTTGGCATGCATAATTTTCCTTTACACGCAAAATCATAAATGTTAACACAGCAGAAATTATTGTTTAGTCGTTTATTTTCAAAATTTCTTAGTTATTACACCAGAGCGCATTTCCAAACTATCCAAATCAACTAAAAGATATCTGTGTAACAATTTTAACGGAGAATTCATTCAAACGTATTAAAGTACTCGCAGCGTGCAGGTTTTCAACTTAATTTTAGTCGTTTCAACAGCCGAATGATCTTCATGTTGGCTAGACAAAATCTGTTTCATTTCCGACAAGCTAGGGAGCTAAAATTCATAATGAAATTAATTGTTAATGTGAAAAAAAAAAAATAAGTGCAAAATTTGAATACCTGATCTCCAACGAAACGTACGATGACGTGTTCGGAATGTTTGCCGGCCGTGTCGCATCGTCCGCACAAAGTGAAATCATTATCGCATTGAAGACATTTGTATACGAATCCGGTGATTTCAGCCTTGCAAATTGAGCAGAGCAAATCGTGATGAGCATTACCCAAACAATTACCCGTCGATGCAGGAGCGGATGTCGTACTAACAAGCTGGATGAAAATTCGGATTGGACTTTCTTGCTCATCCAAATGACCTTTAGATATCACTCTTAGAGCAGCCAAGGTCTCTTTAATGTTATCGCATGGTATGGCAATCCTATCATTTTCTTCGTCTATAACAAAAGAGAGACCCATAATTATTATGAACACACAACACAATCAGTTGACAGTTTGATGAAAGATAGGAAAGGAGACATAAATGGAGTCATATTTCATACCGACGTATACGATTCTTGTTGTTTCATCAGCCAGGTGAGGATAGACACTCAAGACTCTCTGGGCGAGAGAAATGTGGCTAAAAGACGCAGTATCCGAGACGGTGCTGTTGCCTGCCACGTAAGACCAAGTGAGGAATTTGTAGCTGTCGGGATTGACCTGCCCATTGGCGCCGATGACGCCGCACTTGAAGGTCAACGTCACTTCGGGCATGTTCATTATGGGATTGAGACTCAACATCGGGCAAGGTTTGTTTGAGCGTTAACTATAGCTTGAACGGACTTGTAAAATCGACTGGTTCAACTACGTCGTTAGATGTATACTGAAATAAGTAAATCTGATTCCAAAATTAAAAACGTTCTTTTGACGAATTTGAGGTATCGTTGTTTTAACGTTGACATGTATTAAAGTTTCATAGAATTTGTTGTAAAACGTTTAGACGCTGGTGACGGAAACGTTCGTTCCGGTAGAGCGGAAAATTTGTTATTTTTAAATCCCACCCATTCAGTAAATATAGAAATGGACCAAACCCCTTTGACATTTACAAATATTTACTTATTATTCAGTACACGCAGATGTTAAATAAATGTGACTGTCTTTTTTTTTTGGAGTGCGTAAAGTACGGACGTACTTAAAAGGAAGTACCACAAAATAACCTTCAAACAAATGGGACAATTTACCTTGTTTTGGGTTTGCCTGTAAGAATTCCTGACTCGACCATTATAGGTTGCAAAACAAATGGACAGAAATAGTGTTGTTATTTTGACAGAGAGGAATGAAACTGATGTTTGCCCGTATTCATCTGCCTCGACTTTGTGTTTGCTGAATCAGAGTCCTTCACAATCGATCGTTAACTTATATAACTATTTCCATTGTGTATTGGATTCGCAGGTAGTTAAAGCTGGGCCAAAGAGGATAGCAAACAAAATAAACTCTTTTTAACAACAAGGTTTTTACTTTTTCGAGCTAAAGGGCAGCTATGAATTAACATTCTTTTTTGAAAAAAATATATTTTTTGACGATGCTATAATACCTACACAACACGGCTATGCATATACATGTTCACAAAGTTGTATCATCATCGTGATAATAATCTTGCATAAGGAATGAATCTTGATGGCATTTATGACCCTCCAAAACGATTAGGCGTTATACTGCAGTGGGTATATATAGGTTTCTTTCAGCCCCATTTCCCGACAAAGAATTGAATCTCCTTAATTTATGGAGGTCACTATACAGCTCACTTAGCAGCTAAATATGTGAACTAGAGGATAATAGAGATATTTTAAGAAAAGGAAATTCTACTTAAAAGTATCTCATTTGCATGTATACAGCAAATGTATATAATAATAAATAAAGGTAAAATAGAGAAAGTAGCTGCGCATGATGCAAAGGTTAATGTGGGAGCCAGCGATTGTCAATTGGCAAGTAGTCGATACAAAAGAAAATTTGCCCACTGGAATATGGTGACGTAACAGCGGGAGGGCAGAAAAAAGGGCTTGTTGGCGTGAGATTCGACAGCCGTTGAATATCAGGCTGTTTGCTTTGAACATATATAGTGTCTAATTGACTCGTCCTTGTAAAATTTGGCTTTCACGCCATCTTTTGCACGTACATTTGCATTTGACTTTGTCCATATGCCTTGGCTGGGTGTGTGATGCTACGTGGATATTCTGCAAAGATAAAATAACTTCAGATTTTCAAATACCAATAAACTTTAATATATAAAGAATGTACATTTACAGAGGTCTTTGGTAAATAGAGAAAACAACAAACGCTATTTAAAAGAGAGCACTTGGATTATTGGAAAGTTTATTTTTTGTACTAATGAGTGGGATCGATACCCATTCTGACCTAACTACATCTTCTGTGCTGAATTGAAACTTGTGGACTCTTTCTGTTCTGTTCGTACGGTAAAGGGTTGGGCGTTTGAACCCGGTATACTTCTACCGCTAGTATCCCCCCCAACTACCTGACCTCGGCTTTGTCTGATAGTATCGAATAAAGGTTCAGTGCATTATCAAAAAACGGGTTTCATTTTTATGGAATTTTTTTACACGGGTATGCAATTTTACGTGGATTCACTATTGAAATTTTGGTATCACATATGTGTGATTCTACGTGGATATCTGTAAAGATAAAATAGCTTCAGATTTTCAATACCATCAGCTAAAAAGGCTGTATATTTTTTAAAATAAGAATTAATAAGATTTAAAATAATCCAATTGCAAATTGCAATAATACAAAATAGTTATATACACGTCACAAAAGTTAGAAAAATGATTATGATGAATAATAAGCGGTATTACTAAAATACAACTATAATAAGTATTTCTAACTCAAAATATGATTAGCTACGATTAGCTACTTTCTACTTTCACCCATGACAGTACATCAACTTCTTGAGGGCGTAAAAATATATCAACAATTGCTGCTGCGGTCTGCGGGAGTCGAGATCGCGTAAGGTCAATAATTAACGCTACCGCTATTTTTTATTTATTGTATGTAAATTTCAAATTTGGCTACCAATATAACTGAATACGCAGTCAACTTTCACTAGAATTTTCAGCATAGAAGTCCGAGAGATATAAATCATTACTACAAGACACAAGAACAGTATATGCAAATTGAATAATTATGCGCACTTGCCCAGTGTAGCGTTTAGAAAGGGAAACCACCATGGTAATAAGTAGAAAATGACTCAACAAATAATTGAGAACCGCAGCCCAGATCTGTAAGCAGCACTCAGATAGTTTATTAGACACGTGAAATGTTCCGTTGGGAGTTTCGAACCTCCCGTTCCGTGAAAATTTATTGCAATATCCAAAAATTTTGCTTGTTCTTTTTTGTTAAATTTCTAACTGCCGCTGCGGAATATGTAGAACGCACAATAAATGTATCATGTTGCATAACATCTTAATAATTGACCAAATACTAAATAACATTATTTATTCAGCGGTAATCAAGTTGCGTTATTTTCTGTTTGTACCTTTCAAGTCATTTCCTTTCTCTAAGGAGAACAAACATGAAAAGAAACAAATAATTACGCCATTCGGAGTCCTTTTTGACATATGAAAAGGACAGTTTGACAGTAGAATATAGCGAGAGGAAATGGGTTCTCGTATAACCAAGGATTAGTAGCCTACATGACATATATATTATAAGTTATGCAGAGAATAGTTTTCCGACAGGAGTCTTTAGCCAACTATAAGGAGGGACGAGCATGAATTTCAAATAATAATATACGTCAGAGCTCTAATATTCAGGGAGATATTCACGTATGTGGAACGGGTCGGCGTGTACAAGTTTATTTTGTAATGTAGATCCATTAAAAGATTACGTTTGGCTGTTGCAGACGTGATGAAAATGGGAGAAAAAAAAAATGAGTACAACATTTTTACCGTTGACCAGCTAGCTCAGATTTTGGAATGAACGACGGTATAATTTAGAAAATTCATAGAAAAAGATAAATTATGGTGGTGCTGCACAGTTATATACACAAGTCGCCCAAAGTCTCAAAAAAATCTAGTAGGTCCGGGTTCTTTTTTCAAACCTGTTATTCCACACGCAAGAACAAGGTTTTTAGGAAATAATCTTATTGTTATTGTCCCAGCAATGCTCTCAAGTAAACTCAATTGTTTGTTGTTTTTTTTCTTGGCAAAAACCATCCAACAATTTCGGGAGCTGAAAAAATTATTTTATATTTTTAAATACTAGTTCAGCCATATGTTGTCCAATATTTGGCCAGGTACATCATCATTTGGCCGCAAGACACTTAAAAAAATTATCAACTCCTATTATTTTCCTTTTCTAAATTGGAGAAATTTCCTTTTTCCGGATATTATAAGTATAAGAACCATAAGAACCCAGTTCTTTTTATGTCTTATAGAATAGAGAGGAAAACAAAGGAAACCAGCAGATTGTGTATACAGTATTTACCATTTTTTTGTAAATTCGTGTGAAAACATGAACATTAGATTATTCCCCCACTCCAACAAAACAAAAATTCAGCTCGAAAGAAAGAAAGAAATAAAATGTGGGATCATTGAAATATCCAAAGTAAGAGAATTCCCGTCCCCTGTATACCCGGTTTCCCATAGATCCTATTCATTAAAAAAAAAAAACAGGTAAAGGTGGGGAGAGGAAGAAAAAAGAAAATGTCGGTAACCTAAGAATATAACCAGTCACAACCGTAATCAAACGAGTGGAAACGTGGGTAAAAAGTAAGAAAAGGAAGAAAAAAAAAGGGGGGAGTTTGACAAGAGAATAAGAGAAAAGGGTAAGAAAAGAAAGAAGAGTCAGAGAGAGGAAACGAACGTACACGCTTTGCATATAAAGAAAAAGAAAGAAAGAAAGAAAGAAAAAAACAAGAAGCTTTTTGTTTTGATTTTGTCCTGCGGGAAGGTCTTGTAGTCGGCGTCAAATAAGCAACAAGACCCTCCTCCTTCCCAACCGCTCCCCACACGCACACAAGTTCCCCCTTCCTCAGGTTTTTCTTCACTCTTTTACCGCAACACACGTCTACTTCTACTGTAGTATAGTATATAGGAGGAGGATAGTACTACGAAACATTGGCTTTCCTCAGTTTTCCTATATGTTTATTAGTGTTCGGTCTGACGGTAACCTACACGCACCGACAGTGAAGCGCTTCTCAGTTTCTAGGCGAAATTGTGAAAAACTGGCGGATTATTTTCATTAATAAAATAATTAAAAACAAAACCAATGGAATAGTGTATTTGTTTTTCGTCTTTATCAAAGTTTAACGTGAAGTGAATTTGTTCAAGTGAATTATTTAAAAAAAAAAATAATCCCCGAGTCATCAAAAGCTTCTGCTGAACTTGGAACAAAAGAATCTCGAGAGATTTTTTGGGAGGGTAAGACGCGTATCTCATGCCCAATCCTGAAAGCTGCACCTCAACTCAGGTGTGGCAGCTGTTTTTAAGGTGTTGTCTTCCGTAGAAAAAAGATCCGCTAGAGAGCACATCAGCGGTTTGAACGTGTTTGCATGCGTGATTTGGAATCATCAGTTATTCATTAGCCTCGAGAATGAAACGCGGCAAATCGGACGAAGTAACAGCAGCAGCAGCAACAGGACAAAGTGTACGGAACAAGTTGCAAGAACTAGAAAGTCAGCACCATGGACATCATCATCATCATCCAGCGGTTTCTCCATCAACTCCGTTATTGAATCGATGCTGTTGCTTTAGTTTGCTGACTGGTGCCGTACTGACTGGAATCTATGCTACGGTAATATTGGAATTTTAATTATTTGATTAATACCACAATTGGGTTATATCTGATTTCAAAGTGAATATTTGAGATGAGGCATCTTGCACAGTAGTCGGACAGAAATTGTATACGTACAGTGGCCAGGTGTTAGAGTGGTGAGATCCTCAATGGCCATTTTGGCTGCAATGTGTAAAACGATATCAGTGTTCCAATCTGATGCGCTTTCAAAGCTGTTAAGTATACATCCCATATTCTCCCCACTGTTCTTTCTCGTTATGACCAATTTGTCGTGCATGATGGAACCTTTAAGCGCAGACTAAAAACGAAAAAAAGTCAACTACGGGGTACCTGTTTGCTTGTTTGCCAAGCAAGGGATCGTATCGAGAAGACGCTGTCATAAAATTACAGCCGATGACGGTGCGGTTGGTTATATCAGAGTATAATCAATGAAAAGTAAAAAAAAAGAAAAAAAGGCTGGAGAATGGTGAAGGAGGCGTTTTTTTTACGACAAGATGCCAAACCGCAAAAGAATGCCCAGAGATAAAGAGAGAATAACCTACGCGTATATTTATATGATTGTGTGGCCACTGTATGACGGGAGGGAACAATGGTTTCGGATGTTGTTTTCTTAACGGAACTACTATGATTGAAGATGAAAATAACTGCTGGAGACTCTTTTGCTAGTAGCAACAACAATAACAACAAAAAAGTGCTAGACTCCTGCTATAGAGTGATGCCGCTATTCCATCAAGACAAGAGATCAATCCTCATCTACACAGCGGTTTGTCTCGCATAGACGAGTCACATGTGTAGGCGGAGAAAAGAGGCCATCGTCCCATTGAAAAAAACTCGTCTTTCAATTATAATGACGCAAGGCAAACAACACACACACACACGCGTGTATACAAGTATATAGCTAGTTTCTTGGGCTGAATGCCAGATGGAGAGATAGATAACCGGCAAAAATATACCGGTGCACACAGAAATTCCAGTTCAATTCCTTTGCTTTGAGATCTTAATATTAATACCAGATGACGTGGTTGTTTAAAACGTTATACTAACTTAATGATATATTTCAATCAATTTTCGCCTTGAGCTCTTTCTCGTGAGAAATTTCAAACGAAATTTTCTTGTTTTCTTTTATTTATAAAGGCTGTTTACATTTGCGCATTCGCGATCGAACTTTGGTTAATTACCGAAGCCAAAGGTAAGATTATTTGATTTCATTTATTTCATTTGTTTTTCCTCTTTTTAAAACATTAAATGTCGTGCAATTTCAGATCAGATGCCATCTCCTCCTTATATTCTCTGTTTGGTTTACTTTATCACTTGGATAATGTCAGTGGCATTACTTGTTGGCCTTGCCTTGGTAAATGAAAAACAATTCATCTTCATTTTTTATTTTAAATGGTACAATATTTGATTTCTATCAATTTTCAGAGAAGAACGCAACCAATATTAGCTTGGTTACTATGCGTTATTGTAGTTTTCTTTCCAGAGTGCGGGTTGGTCATGTTCATGAGCCTCTATTATTGGGTAATTATTAATTTAAAAGTATGATTCATATTGTGCTGCTGCTGAACACTCGATTGTTTAACGATTGATATGCAGACATTGGGCACTCCGTTTGGTATGGTAGAGCTCATTTTTTGGATTGTTCGTGCATCGTTGAATGTAAGTGTACATGTTTAAAAACCGTATAAATTCTTTCCGTGTCCGTTATCCGGAAATATATCATGACATGTGTGATATTTCATTTTCTTGACAGATTCTGGGTGCGATCCAAGTCTTTTCGCTCTACTCGCAGTGGAAAGAAGAGAAGAATGTGAGCCGTAGATTACGTGATCTTAGCATGGTAATTAGCATGGTTCATTTCGGCGCTTTATTATGGCACTGCACAATATTATTCATTAGCAAAGAGACGAAAGAAAAGACATAACCTAATAATGCCTAACTAACTCTATTGTGTCCCTTTTTCGGGTGTTATTAGCATACGTCTCCAATGTCTAACGGTTATTACACCAACACCGTAATAAAAACGCCTTTGCCGGGAAGTTTGCGTGCCGGCTATCACAACGCTGCCTTTCTTAGTTCCAATATGAATTTGCGACAGATGCAACAACAATTCGGAAACCGCCAACATGTTAACGCTGCCATGGTTTCCTTGGACCGTTCTAGAAAAAATTTTGCGCAGCAGCAACCGCTCAAACGGTATTATTCTTAATTTAGATATCGCTATCCATTTATTTCTTCATGTTTTTCCTGTATAGATCCGCATCGTCTTTATCCCAAATCTACCCCATGGATGAGACCGATTGTGATAAGCGTTTTTCTAAAGGAGATGTTATGAATGGTTTCACCATTTTTGATCAGTGGCAACAACATCAACAGTGGCTTGAACAAAAGAAATTGGGAATCGTTCCAGAACCTGGAATGGCATTCGGCCCTATGGGTATCGCTGGAGTGGGATTACATGACTCGGAATTGGGATTGGTGGACGACGGATGTCCATCGAAAACGCTGCGGTTTATGGACGATGGAGATTATTTGAATCGGGCGCCACTTTCGCGTGCTGTCAGCACGCTATTGTTGAATCATCATCATCCCTCTAATTTTGCAGGGCCAGCATTTGATCGACAAAGTCAGTTTGTTATGGGTTGTAACTCGGTCAACAGTAGCCAGATATCGGTAATGAGGCGATCTCATTCCATGAATGATCTAAATCTAAGGACTTCGGAAATATCGTCAGACATCAAATTCGGCCGGATGGACAGGCCACGTTTCGATTATATTCGGTCAGCTGGACGTCACGGACGCGTGATTGCGCGAGGCGAATCTGATGAGTTTCATCGTAGCTACAAAGACGTCGCTTTGTAGAATTGAACAGACCTTGAAAATGTTGAAATCGCCTGCGTTGTCTCCAAGGTCCTGACAACACAAAAGAGCAGCTTCGAAAAAGTTACCTGATGTTTTTTTGTTGTATCTTGTCAATATGCAGTAGGAAAATACTGCCTTCGATTCCGTCCGTCTTTAACAATAAATCATTTATATACCTGTATACTAATTTTTGCTCTGTTTTGATGGTGACATTTGTTATGTATTCTGACTAGTTTTTTTATTTTGAGAATTTGACATATAATTTAAACCGTTTCCAAGAAATCAGGAAATTCGTGATAAATTTGAAGTATTTTCTGGTGATCTTGTTGCATAGTTTTAGAAGGTGATCCTAGTCTGACTGATTCTTCACTTATAACTTTTAAACATTTAGCAAAATCGATTTTCTTATATTCTGGACTTTTGACCCGTTGTATTGCGTAGTATAGCTGCAAGGCATCAGATCGTCTCTGTAGAAATTTAAAATGTAATATTTTAAAATTTGGGTCTTATGTCAAAAGAAAGCTTTAAATACCTTATCTCCGGGACCGTAATCAACGAGGCGTCTTAAAATGACATCAAGTAACACATCTAAATCGGCTGTGTAAAACAATTTAGCAGTTTCTTCTCCTGAAAACAGTCCAAGCATCAAATTAGAAACAGCATCGGTTTGATTATCATCACTTTCATCGCCAACGTATTGTTTAATTGGATCATCTAGAATTACAAGATTTAAAAAAATTAAAAATTCATAGACAACAATGAATTTTTTTTTTTAAATATTGTATGAAATTACCTTCTCTATTGTAAAGTAATATGATCTTTTCGACAAGGCTGTCACACATGCTTCGTTTGGCTAAACAGAGCAGAACTGGGTTGCTATCTGAAGATAAGAAATGAAACTGCCGGTAAAGGGCTAAAATCAAATGCATGGCTGCAGTGGTGATTGTCAAGCATTGGTCATCTCTTTCATCAGTAGTGGCTATTGATACGGATTCATTTTCCAACATGTTAATGAGAAGTTCCACCAAATTTTCTCCCAGCTCATTTTGCTGTGCGAAAGACAGAGGTTCTCGACAACACAAAGTCACAGTGAGAACTCGAATCGACCAATAAACGCGGTCTTTATTGGTGTCCTGGACAGTGCACGTCGTTTGTACTAGGTCTCTGGCCAATTCGGAGGGAAGCACAGAGTTGATAGCTACGTTTGAAAATGTGGATAACAGCTGCAGAGCGTGGAACAAAATTTGCAGAATAGGTTTCCGCTTTCTCCATGACGTTTCGGCTTGCAAACGGTGAACCAGTTGAAGGATCAAGGCACAATCATGACGTTCAAGAGCAGAAATCAACAGAGCAGGATCGGCATGAGCGATTAGATTTAACATTTCATTCCAAGTGTCTTCTGAAACATCCGTTTCTTGATCGGAGGCAAATTCCATGATTAGGCCGACCAGCCGATTCAAGTGTTGACTGTCTACACCGCAATGACGGACCTCCATGGATATCTTGTCAGGATCGGTATTTAAAATGCGCTCAATTCCATTTGGGATGGGAAGAACGTTCTCTTGAAAATATTTCAGCGTTTCGAGAATGGCTCCTTGCGCTTGTTGGAAAGTGCATTTCGTGTTCTGGCGGACAAGTGAAGTTAATTCGTACATTTGTTTCGCTGCTAATTCTTCTAATTCTTTCTCCAGTTTTTCTCGTGACTCTTTCAGATTCTCGATGACGGCCGCCTGGTCGCGGCTGACGTTGCGCCTAGAAGCAATGCGAACAAGAATATCATCAATGTGCTTGATTTCTTCTGTCTTGGTACAATTGGCTACGGTGAGGTAATTAGCGGGTGCCTGTTTAAATATAATGAAAGGCGTCATCGACATAAGTAAAATCATTCTTAGTATAATAAATCTATTTACATATCCATTCTCTCCATTCAGCTTGATGACATGAACCCATTCATGATCCTTATTGTTTCTTTTCAACACTACAAAGAGATCATTTTCAGAAAATGTCAGCGTGCTGTCGTACGGCGCTTGGAAATCGTACATTGCTCGTAACATCTGCCAAAATACAAATGTTAGTCAACTATTAGTCAATTATTAATTATACCAAATACAAACTCTGGATATTCTAGTGCCCTGAAAAATCTCGAATGCTTTATGATTATATGAATCTAGCCTTCAAAGACTTACGAAATTTTATCCTGGATTTTTAAAATTGATTAAAAGGGGAATTTTAGGAAAAAGGTTCAAAATCAAAATATGTACCATTATAGAAGTCTATTTCACACAACTAAGTATCAATACATTTGGGATGGCACACCAATATACACACTGAACTAGGCCTAGTCTAAGAGTGATTTGATTTTAGGTAGGGTAATGCACAGACTTTACATACATATTCATTCAAAAATAATTGTATGTTGAAGCCATTTTTTTCAAAATGTAAAAAAAAGAAATGGAATTTTATGAAACCTAAAATGATAAAACTACAAGAAAGGCATATTTCATTGATTGTAGCATGCAATTATATATATTTTCAGACATGTTTCTCACCTATAAATGAAAAGTTTCAGATTGGTGATTGCAAGAACTTCCTTATATACGTATATTCAAAGAAATGAATGACAAAAATACATGCTAAGGATGAAGTGGGAGAACCTCTTGAGTATTGTTAAGGTGAAATAGAAAAAATATTGACACTGTCATACATGTGTCATCAGTGATTCAGTAAGTAAGGGCATTGGAGTTTGTGATTATAAATAAATATTTCCAAGTGATTTGAATATACAGTAGACACTAACACAACTCACATTAAATAACGGATAATCGTTAACGCGAAGAGAAAATCAAAGAATATTGTTCAATTGAAGAGTAATATTATTTTTAATCTTGGGGGAGTGACAAAACAAACAACACACCTTTAAGTCGTCTGCTTGTTTGACGTTGGTAATTTGTTAAATACAGTATTTTGACGACAGATGTCGTGACGCGACAGCCAACGAATTGCCTATTGCCACGACAGAAAAAAATAAAAGATTTCCGTCACCAAAAAAAGCGGATAAGATGCAAAGAAGATGCGAGAGTCACGCTGGAGGTCAGCAAAAACAAACAATATATATTTTAAATTGTAAAAATATTTCAGGAAAGAGAACTGCCGCTGTTTTAATCCGCGAATCGCAACGGATCAAAGGGCAACATTGTCTGGCAAATTTGAATTTTTAAAATTTATTGCAACTCGATGAATTAAATAAAACGAGTGAGATCGTCGAATCCAAATGAAACACCTAGCGTTCCTCTGTTCGCTCGACTTAAATATTACACAACAATCGTTGTAGATGTTGTTTAGAAGTCGAATCCACGGGCTCAAGATGACCCGTCAACAGACAGCGCAGACACCGCATGCATGTCAGAACTGCGTTAATTCTTAACATCAGGCACTGAATCGTCTATCGATCCGTATCCTATTTACTCACTCCATTTCTAAATACGAAGACTCGCCAAATTATTTTTATTATAAGTTTATGACACATCGCTAGTGTTTGATCAATCTTTTTTTTTCCTTTTATTTTTATTGTTTTGCTGAGCTGAGCTGTCGGCGTTTTATTTACAATTGGTGATGCGCCATCACGTATTAAACACAGTCCCTCGGCTTCTATGCGTAATATGATGTGTGTAGTGCGGGAATAGAGAACGAGGGCCAAACGATTTATTTTATTTCCCCCTAGACTAGAAGACAAGTTGATTTTGATTCGCGTGTCTGTCTGTCTGTCTGCGGCGCTTGCGTGCCGATTTACTTCATTTCAGCGAAGCTTATTTCGGTTTTATGTTTTTCTTCATATTTTTATAAACCTGACTAACACATCATGAACTTACAACATGTTAATCATATCGCGCTTTATGATCTAGTTTAAATGGTGTAGTTAAAAACAAGGAAAAAGCTCGTCAACATTGATTGATTGAATACTTTCAGCAGTTTAGCACTGTCGCTATTAGGAAATTCTTTCTCTTCTTCAAAAATCAAAACCATGCAAAAATTAAGCAAAAACTAAAGCGCACAACCTTAAATAATAAGGAATCGGAATTAAAATTAATGAACATTGTTGCTACAATCACGACGTGCTAGTTTTAAGAACGTCCCACTATGTTTATCGAATAGTTATTAAATGTAAACTGATTACACTACCAAGCTTATGCCACGTCACTACCATGATGAAATCGATTTAAATCGTGCCATTTCTAAAATATTTTTAACGGAAGAGTACGGAACATAACACGGGTATGATGATTCTGAGTATGGAATACTTAGATTATTCATAATCGACCATGTCGGCTACGTTGTAAATCATAGTATCCAGGATACCATACACATTCCTATGATCCATCGACTCTGTTATGATTTAAACTCAGAAACAACCTAACAAGTAGTATACTAAATCTAGATGTATGATGGTCATGATAGATTAAATGGGTTATCACTAGTGCCTATGAATAACCGAAATAAGATTATGGTGATTTTACGTACCGATTCTGTTAGATGCAATTAACAAAGCTCTTTTAATGAAATATTGATTTCATATCAGTGAGCGTGTATTACGAGAAATAACCGTATCGTAGGCAAAATAAGCCAAAATACGTTAGCTTGTATAAATATGTCGGCATATATACACATCAAAGGATAGGAACGTATTTTTAAAAAACTGCATGTATCACAACTATTTCCTTCTGCTACATGTTTCACATTCGAGAAGTTGTAATTTCTATTTGACAATGAACATTCTCGCACGATATTTGATGTGATGCAGAATATCTAGTTAAATAGCGTGCTAACTGCCTTTTTTTGTTCAATTCACCTATAGGTACCAGCATAAACAGTCTAACCATCATGCTAGGTAGCGAGTAGCTAGTAACCTATATCACAGGTCGCAGTCGCTATTCCGAGCACTATATCCCTTGGCGTACAAAAAAAATTCGGCGTGTAATAGATAGAGTTAACTAATACCTATACTGTAATATAAGTACGTAAGGTAATAATTGATAGCCTATCCAAACACAATTCGCGTCAGCCTTTGATCAAATAGCCTTACATATGCGAAAATATTTTATTATTCAATAAACGCCTTAATATTTTTTGCACTGATTTTGTGTGCACCGCTGAACGTATTATTTGGAGTTAATTTATTCATTAAGAGTTTTAAGACTTGTATATTGGTCTATATGGGGGCTGGTGTCGAGTAGTTGACTGTCGTATCGACACCTTACTCTCCCTGTACAATTTTACCCTTATATTAAGGATGGTTACATATAATTACCGCATGATTCCGTTTCATATGGGAAATTTTTAGTTTTCTCGTAATGAGCATTTTCACCCTATCTATCAAATTCTGGGAAACAATTCAGTCACCTCCCCCATAATTATATTTCAATATCAATTATCTATTGTATCAAATGGATTTACGCCATTCTTATATTATTTTCATCCAATATAAAACTTGCTTGTAATTATCATCTTATTTAACTGGAAGTTTAGTTTCACTCCACCCGTAAATCCAGATATCCAGTTGTTGACTAGGAACTGATACTGGATTTCGGTAAGGGCCAGACCAAGGTCAATATTTGTGTCTCGTCGATTTTATCGACTTGGAAAGGCGATGAAACTTAAAACTTCTATACAAATCGAGTAATGAAAAATATTTATATAGTAATTCGGTGAAGCAAATGTGATGGCGCGAGCTAATCATAAATTGGTATAGAATGTGGCACTACGCTAAATAACTGGTATAATTAGATATGCCGTCATATACTTACTGACTCAACGAATAAAGCTCTTGCATAATAAATAAACTTCCTTCTTTTAGAAAATGAATAAAAATAAAAATTCACGTATTTTTAACAATATTTAGCTTGGCTTTTCGATATGGCTATATATTTGGATTAAATCCCATACGAAATTGCAGATTTCTCTACACTAAACGTAAACATATTGTTATAGTAGGCCTATAACTATAAAAGAATTCTTTTTTACTTTGAATGTTCCAAATTCTTTAAATTACTTAACGGAAGAATTCTTTAAATTACTTAACGGAAGAATTTAGCTTCATCAAATCAAGGTTTTGCCCTTTATAATACTTTGTACTTTCTGACACCATATTTTAACACCGTATAAAATTTGTTTGTTTTTTTCTTCTGTCGCTCTGCTCGCTTCCTCCCTGGTGGAGTCCGTGACCGCTGGCCTTTTGTAATGGGCAATAGTCTAATAGTCTATCTATTTCGTGGTCATCGTAGCGGGCCATATTATACTATATATTCCTTTTGCTGATGGGCTCGTCGTTTCTTCGCACTCGCAACTTAATAATAATAATCCCCTCTGTCCTATACATAATGAATAAGATGAGAAAGAAGTTATTTTTGTTTAATGACGTACGACTCAAAGTAGCGACATCATCATCGACGATAAACGACGCGTCAATGAAAATCGACAAAAATCAAAAACTTCACAATTCATCTGCGGGTAAAAGAGGGAACCACTGTATAGTTTTTCTCTATATAGCCATATACTATAACACAACTATAGAGACACGGCACACACACACAGCAATTTCACATGTCCTATTTAACTTCTTACTCCCATCACTCCGTCCATTCATTTCTTGTGTATGTAATCGAATGATGTGTCTCTCACAGTCGCTGTGTATTATTCCGTCATCAAAAGTACATTCGTTTTTATCGCGTCGCAATGAAACGATCGTCGCAATGTAGAGCCACGACTAGGTGGCACTTTAGGGCGTTATTTACCCTGCCACTGCGACACAAAATTTAAAAAATCATATATACGTACTACATGTAGGTATGCAAAGTGAAGCCGGATGTTGTCTGTCGCAGCCGAATTGGCGTGACTCTCTCGGACTCCGGCAAATAATATGTCCGCAATTGTGCACTATACGTGTTTTCTTGATTTTGCGTAATGCTGTGTTGCATATTGTGGAAACGGCCCAATTGATTTGTTGAGGCAGAAGAGATGACTCGACAATAGAATTAATCTCAAGTTCTCAACTGGAATGGCGGACGAAATAAACGCTAATGATGAATTAAAGGACTTTTATAGAGGGTAGATTTGGCCATTTATTTTTAATGGCCATTTATTTGGTTTGTTTGTTTTAGTATACGCGCTCTATAAAGAAACGGCGATTTAATGGCACGTGACCGCATCATTTGTTTCTTTCGCGATTATATTGACACGAGACAGAACTCAAATAAAAATGGAATTCAATATCATCCAAAATCCAAAAACGATGAGAGGACTTATTCAAGTCTGTTGACTTGCGTGAAATTACGTGACAACGAGTCGTGTCATAGCAAAATGAAAATATTCCTTGGAGATATATTCCGAGTTATTTAATAGGAAACAACGCAGTTACGCAGGAAAGTCAAGAACTTTTCTCGACGTGTTCGTCGTTTTGGAACACTCGCAATTTATAATGGCAACCAAGAATTCGATATTTTTTTTCTAGATAGTGAACATTTAGAACTATGACGGGAACTCTCAATATATACGAAGATGATGATGAGCATATGTTCATCACCATCCTTTATCCTATCGTGGGAATCTCCGGTCAGCAAGCCATTTAGGAAATGAGATCGTTGAGCACACACTAACTGATTCGGGTACCATATAATGCAAATATTAGGCATCACTATAAGCATTGAAGTCATGAGAAATAATCTGACATAACAGTAGCCTACAAGAACAAAATCTTATATCATAAGTACGACTCAATTTATGAAAATGTACATACTTACGTCAAACCCCAAAGAATTGATCGATAAAGTTCACTATTAAAAATTTCAATCATGAACCATCAAAACATAAACGTTCCATATTTGTATAAATATCCATGACGACAACTAGCAATCATAGTTTTAAAATAGAGGAAGAGAAACTTCAGCAACAGAAGATTGTGTGATTCCTTGTGTGCATGTGTGTGTGACCTGGCAAGAGGAAGTAAATGTTCATATTCCGGGAACCAAAAGGCTGAATGTGATGTGAAACGAAGGACAAACGTGTAAAGATATAGGCGCAGAAGAATAAGGAAAGAGACGACGACGATTATCTATAAAACGCCAACAATATGCGATGACTCGAGCCAAGAAACCGGCAATGTTATTGTGAGATTGTTAATGTTAAATTCAATTGTGAGCTTGGTTCAACATATCATGTATAACCAGAATGTGCCATTGAAGTGAATTTCTACGTACTGACGTTCAATATTTAGGTCGTGTTATATACGTAAGGGCACTATCTAATGTCGCCGAATACGAACGTACAAATAAGGTATTTATATTTATAGAAAGACTGCAGAACGAATCAACATGCCTACTGAAGAACGAATCAACATATCTATTCCCTTTCTTCATATGGAAGATTGGGGCATAGAATTGTAATATTATAATTTCTTCGGTGTCATTTAGATTCTTCAATCTTTTAAAAAAAATCGTCTGTTATATCAACTAAACCTCGATCCCAAAATGGATGACAAACAGTCGCGAACATAATTGTTCGCTTTAAGTGCCATCGTTCACAATTCATTCAACATTTCTAAATTCTTACAGTCAACTATATGAGGACATGAAAGTTCATGAATACAAAAGTAAAATTATTCCATATGAACAATGAAATCAAAAGACAAACACAGAACGGGAGTCGTTTCACACGGAAAAACGTTTGACAAAAACACAAAGACGACGGACCGCAAATTTGCCTGCAGGGGAAAGTGTTGGCGAGATCTAGAAAATATAATAATTTCAACGTGGCAGATAAATGAATTGAAGTGACAATGTTATTCCCTGCCTAATAACAACTCGTTTTGATTGATGAGCAGCATTCTCTAATAGCTGGGGCAGTTATCAGTGATAGTTTCATTCGGTAGCAAATAGCTAGTAGATACTTGGTAACGAGGTAAACGAAGACGATTTCACCATTCACATTAGGTGAGGTCAAAAAGAATTTAATTGACGAATTCTTCCTTCAATCGTAACAAAGTAAGAGGATTTGTACATACTCATAGATAAACCATGAGGAGCAGCCCAGCATCCCAGAAGCCTACCTGTGTGATGTAATACGATGTTTATAGAGGAGGAGGATAGGTAAATCCTCCGTGTTTTGTTTAATATCTCCCATTTTTTTTTCTCTAAAATTGTATTAGAGGTATCCTGTAGAGAATTGTACATAAACAAGAAATAAAATTAAAAAAAACCAAACGACGAGGGCCATCATAAAATTCCAAAAGCTTCTGCGTATAAGTAAATGATAGGGAGTGTTGATATTCGAGTTACATGGAAAAACCCCAAAAGATCTAATAAATAACGCTGTGCAGTCCGCACCATCTTATTCTTCTTCCCACTCAAATGGCTGGAGGCCCGGCAGGAGCCGAACGATTTTTATATTTTTTGTGTTTTGTTTCGACGATGCTGTGTACTGGGGATGAGTTCCATGTTCTTGCCTTTCCATGCGTTTCAACAAAAATTGAAATTTTTTTTGAAATTTTTCCATGCGTTTCAATCCCGCGCTTCTCTCATATAATTCTCAATTTTGACAAGTGAAAATTCCGTCTGACTTGGGCTGATGTGCTTTTCTCAAATGACTTAACATGCCTCATTCATTCATGTTGGCAATTAATTATGCATAATTAATCAATAATTAATTATGCAATCATGAATCATGATTCATGATTGACATTTTTAATAGTGAACTTTATCGATCAATTCTTTGAGGTTTGACGTAAATCAGTACATTTAGCATAAACTGTGTCGTACTTGTGATATAACGTTTTGTTCTTGTACTGTGATGTCACATAAATTATCAAGACCACAATGCTTATATTGATAGTTAATATTAGTTCTTCTTTACACCCAGATTAATCTATGTTGGTGTATGTTTTCAACTTTATATACCGTATCCGTGTACCGCAAAAGCTCACGGTATAAAGAGTACAGAAGCTTTCTAACAAACATAGTTGATCGGAGTCTACATAAAATATCAAAGTTAAACACACGGTATTTATAGCGTAACCCTTTAGAATTATGAATGGTAAGAAAACGTACCTATAACTAGCTTAGAAACTGTGTTAGTGTTTGTCTGCTTGGTTAAATCTACAAAAGTGGAGGGTTCCCGTCATGATTTAAAATGTTCACTAACTAGAAAAAAAAAATATCGAATTCTTGGGTAGCCATTTAAAAATTGCGAGTGTTCCAAAACGACGAACACGTCTAGAGAGGTTCTTGACTTCAATCCGCGCCTGCGTTGTTTCCTATATTTCTATGGAACACATTTCTAACAACGAATTCGAATTCGAACTTTATTTCTAACAACATTTTACTGTGACACGACTCGTCTCGTAATTTTTTAGTCTTTCACCGTTTTTGGATGATATTTAATTCCATTTTTATTCCAATTCTGTCTCGAGTCAACATAATTGCGAAAAAAAAACAGACGATGCGGCCACGTGCCATTAAATCCCCGTTTCTTATGGGAGCGCACACTAAAAATAAAACTAAAAAAAACAATAGCAAATTTTATAATAACCATTAGTCTTCTGTACGTTTCCGTCAGATGATCTACTATTCTACTCTATAAAATGTCTTTAATCCATCATTAGCGCTTAATTATCTCGTCCGCCATTCCAGTTGAGATTAAATATTTGTCGAGCCATCTCTTCTGCCTTGACAAATCAATTGTCCCGTTTCCATCATAATATACAAATACAACACAGCAATACGCGAAATCAAGACAACACGAATAGGGCACAATATGCGGACATAGGGCTATTATTTGCCGGAGTCTGAGAGAGTCACGCCAATTCGGCTGCGACAGACAACGTCCGGCATCCCTTTGTATATTCCACTATAATTGACGTCATTCCACTTGAGACTTTATTACAGCCGCATCAGCAGTGGACACAGCACTAAACAGTTTCAATGATCCGGTCGTACTCAAATGCAACCAAAGAACAGAATCCAAGAAAATAGAGTAAAATTCGTCACCGTTTATCGCAGAGTTTCTTAATAAACTATCTGAGTTTTAAAAAATTGGATCGCTTTTGTTGACCAAATGTCAATTTTATTGGCAGCGCGTATACTATTTCTGTATCAATAAACGGGCTGTCTAATCGATGGCAGAACCTGACAGCAAACCAAACCAAATAAAAGTACGAAAATGCGAAATATGAGAAATCATTTCTTATTTTTCTTTCTCATTATTTGCATGTTTGCCGATGATCGGCGACGAGGGAAATATGATGCACTCGCAGTTGGCGTGACTTGTGGCGCGCGATTGCTCTTTGCATTTAAAATCAAATGTACAATATCTATTCATTTTTTGACAGTTTCAATCGTTCTTTACCTGATTGGTTGCAAATACAAACAAAACAGCAGTTATATTCGGCGCTTATTCATTTTTCATGATACAAGATTATACAGCACCGCGTCGTGAATAAATCAATAACTAAACAAACAAGACAAACAAGACAAAAGAAACCTTTTTAAATAAGAAGGGGCAGCATTTGTTTTGCGCCGCCCCATTGCGTCCATATTTGCGATAAAGAAATCGGTATCTACTTTCAGAATAATATGAAATATGATGCCGAGCGCCGCAAATAATCATTTCCCTCACGTGAAATATACCGGACACGTATATTTCCTTTTTTTTTCATTTATTTTTACATTCCACACACGGTTCCGCTAAGCTCTTTTGCCTTGAGCGACGTTTTCAAAACCATCCATCGCTTGTGCTTGGTGTATAGCGAGCCCCGGTGAGCGTTACATCACACACCATCCTTGTTTAAAGTTTTTTTTTTTTTTTCGAGCGAAATTCAAATGCAAAATGGATTGAAGATGAGCAGCAGGACTGCAGGAGCTGTTGCCGAGAGACGCAGTGTGAGATCCGACTCAATCGAGATCTAAATCCCTTGACAGATGTTGGACGATGAGTATGGCAGCAGCAGGGGAACATTTAAATCAGTCAGCGGCATATATATAACTCGTTCACCATATTCAAAAGGAAAAACAAGAAATGTTTTTAATATCTCCTTCAAAAAGAAAAAATTCCTGCGGGTATTACAGTGAGAAATAAAATCCTGGTCCGTATTTTGTCTAGACATTTACGTATAATTATGTATGTATATGTATATAATCCCTGAGCATAGACCATTGAAAACTTCTCAAATCTTGTGTCTGTTGATGCCATTCGAAATGCTATATGTACTGGCTATATTTAACTGCACAGACTATACGTCGCAAGTTGAGCGCAGCCAACAGTTTCTTTTGAACAACATCGATAAATAAATCATCTGGTGAGAGGTAGTAAAAGATAATGTAATAATAATGAAATAGAGCCCTCTTTTTATTTTATTTTATTATTTTGTTTAAATTTGCATGAGATTGTGTAATAACCGATCCGCAAAACGATGACCATAACTGTCTGTCGGAATGAATTCACGGATGAATTATTTTGACTAAAATAATAATAATAACGAAAATTCGAAAAACTTTTCGCGGGTAACAAAAATGAAGGTCAGAAACAAAATGAAGCGCGCCGCTGCTTTATTATTTCCTATTTCAGCACACAAGAACCGCAACGATCTAACAATATCATCAAACCTTGTTTGTATAACATCGACTCATAATGAAAACCAACTAGTGAACAAGACAATGGTAATCGCGCATAATATCCCTTAAATGGAGCCCTTAACACATTCGGAGCTATCAGACGCCATGCACAATATTTGGGAAATTCGAATTGAGTTGTGTGACCCAGTCTCTCTCTTCAGTCTCTTGATACCTTCCACAAGTCCAAAGGTCGAACGAAATAGTATATCAACAAGTTTCCCCAGTCGCTCAAGGTTTTTCCCGTTTTTGTTTATACTTCTTCTTCTTTGCTTGTGAATAAATCAAAATGTTGGTGTGCGATTGAGATATCGCATCGAATAAATCTAGGAAGGATGCGGAATCCATCACCCAAACAAACCAAAAATAAATAAAAAAAAAAGCCCCGCAAAAACATGAAAATGATGAAATCGTTGAAAAATCAAAGTAGGATTGATGGAATGATGAAGTTTCGACTCGGTGAGATATTAAAAAAAAAACTAAATTCTTTTTTGCTTGATAACTATTGCAAGTCTTCGCGTCTGCAATCGTGTGGTTTATGGCATTTAGGCAAGGAGGAAAAAATAAAAACAAAAGATCAAATAAAATTGGAAATAACTTATGGGTAGTCCGGGTTATAGTCGTAATCAGAAAAATCACGGGGGTATGTGAAATGGCTTATTGCACAACAAGCTATAGGAGTAGCAGCAAGCGTCTTCCTCTTTTTCTATTTTTATAATTATCATTTCTATATCCGACATTTTTATTTTTTGTTTCCTTTCTCTATTGCAGTTATCCGTTTTTCTGCTGATGCGTTTGAAAAAAAAAACCATTTGTTTTCTTCTGTTTT
Organism: Daphnia galeata; assembly: GCA_030770115.1. NCBI lineage: Eukaryota > Metazoa > Arthropoda > Branchiopoda > Diplostraca > Daphniidae > Daphnia > Daphnia galeata. The sequence continues at coordinate 8,969,770 of CM061119.1, forward strand.
TGGAAATGGCTGTCCCGAATAATCCCCAAATGGACATCCCCTGAGCTTTATTTTCTCCCGCCGACCTCTTTCCCATAATAATAATGCATTTCTACAGATCACACAGTCACAGCAAAGAACGCACATACTCTCCTTTTCGCGTCAATTTAATCACCACCTGAGGTAATTTTCTTGTTTTTTCTGTGGCATTGAATTAACAGAAGACAATTTGGAAAATAAGATAAGAACGTACAAAGAAAACAACAATCGGGTCGGGATGATGATGAGGGTCTCGAATCAAGGTTCTTCCACATTAGATTCAATGTTGTATAGTTGATTAAATACCAACCAAAGAAGAAAAAGTAGTTTCTTATTTTTTAAGGTTTTGTTGCACGTACACCCACTATTCTATATCAGGATAGGCATACACCCTAGCGATCCTTTTCTTTCTTCTTCTTCTAGACTTTAGTATATACACGTTCACGTATACTTTGAATAAGAAAGATCGAATGTGAAACAGTTGAGCCCCATTTTTTTTCTTTTTCAATGTTGTCACGTCTCCTTGTGTCCTCCAACACAAAAGACGAAAAAGTCCACATAGAAGAAAACCAAACTCCCAAACCGCAGTTCGAATTTTCTCTGGACACGTCCGTCAGTTTCACTTTTATTCTATTAAGGTTGGATGCTATTAGAAGATGGATTATGAATTCCGTTCGGATATAGTATTAGTCCTCTTTAGACCGAAATCCACAGCGTTGATGGCCCTTTCTTTTGTCTCTGTATATTCCGACCTTTATATAAATAAATTTTTTCTCTCGGTTTTGGAATGCCAGCATCATGGCAGTTTTTATAAGGTGAAATACTCCCAACCTTTTTTGGACAGAGAGAAAGAGACGAAACACATTTAGGCGTAGACGGAGATGGCCGACAATATTTAACGGGAAGTATGACCTATATTAAGTATGCATGGCCAGCACTCTTTCTCTCTGCTGCTGCTGCAACGCAGGACCCACCTGTTGCATATATACATAAAGCGAACATAATATATAGGGCCCGGTTATTGTATAATCAAATTTCCGGTTTCCTATGGATAATATAATACAGCACGCAACTATATACGTGAAGAAAAAGTAGGAACTCACCCGTAAATGTACAGAGGGAATAAATAGCCTGACATTTACTGATTCAATATTGAGTTTAGATGATGTATACCAAGCTCTACCCTATACTACTACAAAACGCAATTGAATGTGGATATATATATCTTTTAGGCGTACCTTCAGAAAAAGGTAAATGCTCCGAATCTTTGAAAATGTTTTGATGCGTTTCTCATTTGGCCATGTTACAAGATTCGAGTACATCTCCCGATGAAGAAATGCAGTTGGGCTGGTGGATCCAGTGAATCTGTAAACAATTAATTCAATAAATATGTAGTAGTAACATCTCATCGTTCAACACCGATCAATAAATACGGTTGATCGGCTCACGTATAAGAAGAAGAATTAGACATCCGGTGCTGTGTGTGTTATAAACAGCAAGTCATCAATCAACAGGAAAGGTGAGGGGTGATTCAGAAATAGAAGAAAGTAATAAAAATGAATATCTTCAATTACTATAAATTTCTAGTAGAGATGAGCAATGAGTTGAAACAATGGCGTTAAAGATATATAGGGTAGCCAATGATGTGATACTATCGTCATTAGGGATTTTAGGCTGCTGCGTTACATCAGTTCCCGTTCAATAGTCTATGGAATCGTTTGTTCATTAGTTACAGGTAAGGAGAGTGAGGCAAAGTAGCTGGATTCTTTTCCGTCTTCTTCTGAAACGAATAAATGTAGATGCTGTGAAGACAGTAAAACGACTAGGAATTATATAATTTACTATACCGTTATAAAGGGAATAAGGCGTTGGGTTTCTTCCGATTCATCAAGTCACACGATAACGAGTAACACAAACCTCAGATTGGCCGTAATTAATGAGATGATCTCATTTTGGTGTAATAATAATCACTAAAATCATACCGTGGCTTTTTATTTGAGGTTAAATCAATCAATTCATTTGGGTTCCGGTTCCCTGTCTCTTTTTCTCTCTGTAGTTCCTTTGGGCACTTTCCTTATTAAAAAATTGAAATAAAGTAAAAATGCATATAGAGATAAAGTGACTTCCGCTATCCTTGGCAACCGATGAGAAAATGGAAAAATAAAAATGAAACAACAAGCAACTTATTATGAAAAATACAAGAAATTATTGTTGGCCGCTTGTTGGTATTGCATCGGACACCTATTTCCTTCCGTCAGAAATAAACGGAGACAAGTAGATTGACGCATTGAGTGATCGAATATCCTTTCTTGTTTTCCATTATGCAAAACAATTGTTACATATCGCAACTAAATTATCTCCGAGGAATAATGAGAGCATCAACAACACGATGAATGTAGAAAAATGCAATGCACAGAATTTTGCTCTCACCTCCGGTATTATAGAGCCCATGATCGATGTGCAATGGACTAGTCGGGACTGTAGCCTATAGTACTTCTATTTACATATTTTTCTCGTTGTTGGAACAACAACAACAGCTATTATTAAACATTATCTATGTTGTGCAAAAAATAGGAGAAACAAACTAAGCAATCATCATTTCACTTCAACCAAAAAAAATATGCTCGTACGTATATAGTCCATTATTGATACGAAAACAAACAGGGGCCATCACAGATTTTTCTTTTCTCTGCTGTTCATTTTAAAATATATGAGCACTGCAAAAAAAGGGTTATTTGAGTACTCCAAAGGCAAAAGCAATAATAATAAATCGGCAGACTCTGCGCCATCTCTTTTAGTGTTCATGTCTGACATCATATGTGATGGGTCACAAGATCGATGGACTCTTCATCATTGTCATAAAAACCCAATACATAACTTTCTGTTATCGGACATCGATCTAGGCCTACATCGTTTTCTATGTTTAATTTTATACCAAAGCGATCGTGAGCTGTTGTTATGTATATAAGGAAATGTTGATGATATCACTAGGTGCGATAGGGAATTACAGGTCGTCAAACATTAATACTATATTATATATAGTCGATTAGTCCATCGACAAAGAATCGATCGATTGCATTCGTCGTGCGTTCATATCTTGTATAGATGCTCTGCGCTGCTACCGCACTCGACAACCACTCACTTCATCTTATTGGGGACGCGTATACAGTGTGGCTGCGGGCCTCTTATAAACAGAAGCTCCGGACTCTCTCTCTGGTACGTGTGTGTGTACGTGACAAAAGGCAGAGTTGAACACGGCGACCTGGAGGAGAGCTTTTAGCTTTAGCAAAAGCCATATAGGCCTTGTCGTTTGTGTGTATTACTCGACTATCGTCTATTGGAAATGTAAATGAAAATTTCGTGAGGGACTCTTAGGGCGTCCTTTTGGCAAATTTTTTTACATCATCCAACAAACAACACAATATGCAGCAGTAGCTAAACAGCGCATCTATGAGATTCTGCTGCATAGGCTTCCGTGTGTCTATGATATGCACTTGAGAAATGAGAGCAAAAGATGAATATAGAATTATCGTCGTGACATTTCGTGAGTTGCGTGTCTATAAACCGCACAGGGTTGCGCTTTCCACGTCGTTACCTACAACACCTTACCTGCAATGAATCGCCTTTTACCGTTTTGTTTGTTTTGAATATTTCGACGACCTTGCGCTTATCATTTATTTTTCTTCCTATCGAGTTTGACTTTTGATTTCGTGTATGACACAGTCCCATAATACTATGGAAATGCACGCCGCAATCCATCATAGTCGGATATATATTTTATTATAATTCAAGGTGGACGTGATGACTATATAGTCCGCACCAACAAACTCTTGAAATCTGTAAATGGTAATTCAACCCTGCATCCAGTTCCGTCAAATCCTTATGCGGGACTCGTCAAATATAATATTTTTTAAATTGTTGACGCTTATTCTCAGAATCAGGGAACTCAAAAAGTGCAATCAAAAAGTGCAATACAAATGAAAGTATTCCCTGTATTCAAGGCTGTGTTCTTATGTACCTAAGTAGATAAAACAGAGAATATGTTTCATTTCCTTCATATTGACAATTAACTAGGATTTATGAATGAATTTTGAATAGTGAACTATATTAATCAACTAAAGTACGTCCTTATCTAATAAAGACACTCGAAATTGGTTTTACTAGCATTACTACACTTATGAGTTAATATGTTTCTTAGATATTAATTGCCATTAGGATTGGCTTGGCAAGTTGGCATGATTGCATAAATAACCCAAATTTTGGATAGCTGATATACCTAAAACTAATCAAAAACAGTAGACAATTTAAAGACAAACTGCCTAGGAAGGAATGTGGAAGACGTTGTAACGTAACTTAAACCAACTTTAAAACTACGATTGTTAATTTTTGTCATAGATATTCATCAGACCTGGGCGGAGCGCGCACTGAGCTTGAGCGAAACAGGAGCGCGCTCGCGATTTTCACTGAGCGCGAGCGCGAGTGCGCTCAATTTAAAAAAACGCGAGCGGGAGCTTGAGCGCAGACCTACTGAGCGCGCTCGCTCGAACACTAACGCCATCTATCGGTCAGAAATAAAAACATTTGGTCCAAACTTAGTGCGCCATGAAAAAGTACGCAACTGTACAGATGACTTTCCAAATCTCTTCATTCACGTGTACCTCATTTCTATACGTATAGCAAGTTTGAAGTTTCAAGAGTTTCTCTACACATATTGACCGAAATTAGCTTAAATTATTGAAGAAAAAGAAGGAACTTTGAGTTTTTTCATGGCATCTAAACCGAAGAAAAGTAGGGGAAGTAGTTCTCGTAAAGGACAAGCTAAAGAAAATGAAACTGACGTTGAAGCAAACTCAAATGCTGGTGATTCTGCTTGTGAACGTCTTTTTAGCACTGCGGGACTCATTTTTGTTCCAAAACGTACCAGTTTATCGGACAATAATTTTGATAAACTTGTGTTTTTGAAACAAAATGGAAGTTGTTCTCGAAACTGGCAACTTTCTCCATCAAAAACTTGATCATAATAGCTAGCAAGTTGAACTCTTATCTTTTTTAAGTGTAGGGATTAGGAAATTTAATACCTTAACCTACTGTGATCGCTTTTAAAAAGAGTAAGAGGAGAAAATACAAGTTTTTCACAGAATTTTTTTTTTTTGTGAAGAGCGCGAGCGAATGCGAGCGCGCTCACGCTCGCGTATTTAAAAATGTGAGCTTGAGCGGGATTCCGCTCACTTTTAGGCACTGAGCGGAGAGCGCAGAGCGCGCTCGCGTTTCGGTGAGCGGTGCCCAGGTCTGATATTCATACAAATATGGAACGTTTATGTCTTGATGGTTGAAGTTCACGAGGAATAAATCATTAACGTTGCGAATAAAAAATGAACCAAGTTTTAAAACTAGGTTAATTTTTTATTCGCAACGCTAATGATTTATAACTCATGAAATTTAACCATCAAAACATAAACGTTCCATATTTGTATGAATATCCATGACGACAACTAGCAATCATAGTTTTAATATTGGTTTAAGTTACGTAACGACGTCTTCTACATTCCGAGAAAGTTTTTCTTTAAATCGTTTACTGTTTTTGCATTTGTCTAAGGTATATTAGCTATCCCAACTAGTAGAGGAAGAGAAATTTCAACAACAGAAAATAATATTTAATGTTTTTTATTCAAAAAATTGGCTGATAAAATAACAATACGACTGGCGACATATTGGCGGGGATTCCGGATAGGGCTACTTTTAATAGCTCTTTGCATGTGTAATTTCCCGTTAATTTATGATTTACTGTTGTTTATATATATATATGGTAATAAAATACAAGGCGGTTACAACTTACAATAGACTCGCAATTTGTTGTTGAATCTCAGTTTGTTGTCTTGTCAACGCTTATCTCATCTTTGAGTCAATTAAAATTACAAGTCATCAATGCATCTTCTCTTCTTTCATTTTCTTTTTGTCTGTTTTTTTTTACCATTCTCGTAATATATAAATCCCCGTTTTCATTTTCGTTCTTATTTGATATAGTCTCTACGGCATCAAAGTTGGCACAATGGAACTAGCGAGGAAGAAACCACCGATGGCCTTATGCTCTTATATTTTTGTTGTCAAGTCGACAGTCGATGATAGTAAGTGGCTGACAAAGATTCCACTGATTACTTAAAAAAAGATGAAAGCATCGTAGAAAACCAACAGAACTCTACATAATCTGCCTCGTTTCCAGGCGATTCCAGGTATAGAGAACTAACATTTCAGTCGACCACAGCAGCAGAGGAGGACACAGATTAGATTTGTCAAATGACAAACGACGCCGACAAAGACGACAAAGATATACACAGGCGGCAATAAGAAGAAAAGAAGCAGCTCCAGAGAATGTCCTCGTTTTTGTCAACTTGCAAAAGTATAAAAGAATCAAAAAGGGAACACACACACAAGACCATACATTCCATCATTCTATGAAGGATATAGCATGAGTAATGCGTCCACAGCATCAGCAGTCGCGTCGTGCGGAGCTATTCCCTAATCGCAATCGAAGCGAGGGACTTTTGAGAGCAATCATCTGTTTGCAAAGTGTTGGATCGACGACGTCACTTAAAAGAAGAGAAAGGGACGCGTTTTGCGTCATTTCGGTGTATCGAGAGAAATCATCGATGAAAATCGCACGTTCTTCTTCATCATCTGTTTTCAGCTACTAACCGTAACCGGTGGGTTAGATGAAAAACTCACGGTGGTTCGTGTATAATCCCAGGATCAAAAACGAGAGGACAAAGAAGGAGAGAGCCAGACAATAAGTGACAAGTGAATGAAAAGGAAAACGGAAGAACCGAAAGACAATAGAAGCCGTTTAGAAAAAGAAAAAGTAAAGAGGAAATATATTCGTACGCTATCCGACGCTATCGGCTCACGTGAAGACACGCAGCCCTTGACGCTCCTTCTTTTATACATAGCCTACTTTTGTCAGTGTACACATCTATAGCTCGCTAAATTGGTGGCGAGTTTATCAGCTACAAAAAGTTGTTACATCAGCGGCACCGGTCCGCAGAGGGCACGGGCAAAATAGAAAGAAAAAGTTGCCGCCTGGTGCTGCTGCACGAGCTGATAAAATTTCAAGTTCAGTCAACAGTCGCCTTTGGTCGGTTGCCCATCAGTCAAGAACCGCAACCGCCAGGTCCGACAAACTTTGCATAAAAGTCGACCTTGTTTATCGGTTGCACGATAATTATCGCTACAGCATAAAGACAAAAGTGTGCGCATTGTTTACGTAATTCATCGCACTGGTGATTGAATTGTTTTCCATCGGATAATTGTTTACTCATCTTCGATTGGAAGCAGGAAGCCATATTCCAATTAGGTTATTGTTAGTGACAGTACTAGGCTACTATACGATCGATATACCTACTCGCTCTATTCCGCCTCTCCTTGACCGTGACTTCTTCGCCATATCAGGTATTAGGACCTGTTATAACATAATACTGTATGACATTTCATAAATATCGAGTCTCGTGAGTGGAGAATTAAAGCTGGAAGATTGCCCGAAGATTGATTCCCTGCCGCTGGGCACGTCTATTCAAAAAATGTACGACGGAATAAAATTTGAATTTAAAAAGAAAAAGGAAAATAATGAAGAAATTGGACGTCGTCGACTCGTCGACTATCAATAGTCACATACCGTAGTAAAATCAAATCACAGATCTTCATCAGAAGTTGAGAAAACACGACAATTCAACCAAAACTGCCACAAAATTGCCAACTCAACTGCCAGTACATCATCGTAGTAGGAGATATTATTGTATAATACATAATATAAGTCGACATAAGATATACATAACATGCTTGTTTTGGGGGGTTATCAAGTTTAAATAATATTTTTATATAATTTAACTTATTAAATAGAAAATTATTACGCAAAACTAAATTGATAGAATTTGGGCTGGTCTCATTGCGGCGATAAGGCAAAAACGATGATACATCTGGCCCATTCGATTGCAACCAATAAAGTGTTGAAAGTGATGGGCCACGTTTGGGGGAATTCGCATCCAGTGAAAGTCCGGTAATATTTGATCCTGTCGTTTAACTGATGCGCTGGCCGGAAATTATCGACTAATTGGTTGGCTTCCGAGTCTTTCAGATTCCTGAATTTGTTCAACTGTTGGATTGGAAATAATAAACCAAACGTCATTTCTTAGTTTTATATTAAAAACTATACTATGACAGTTATATTAAATCCCCTTTATAATATCGCCCAGTCATCATCATATATACCTGTTGCTCGGAAATCTTGACTGGGTTGTCAAAAACGGTCCAAATGACCATCTCATCGCAATTGGGAGTGGTCAACGATCCACTGTAGCGATAAAACGATGTGGTTTGTCTTGGCAACAAATCTTTCAACGAAACCAGACTCGCCAATGTTGTTTCTGTTCCTGCATCGATAACCTCGCCTAGTTGGTCAACCAAAGGCCGAAACGATTCGCTATCACTTGATCCTATCTGTTTCGTTTAAATAATAGCAAAGTTAAAATTTCAAATTACTTGGTTTAGTTTTTTTTTTAATTATAAGGATGAAGGGGCGAATTGATATTCGATTTGATTTATAGTTATGTAAAACTATGGCTACTATACCTGCAGAAAAATTCCCAAGACGGCCAGGCCGTCTGACTGTACACTGGCCTTGTTAAACGATTTATATTTCGTGTTGAAATGGACCAAATGCAGTTCCGCTGGATAACTAACAGATAAGGGCCAATTTACTCGACGAAAACGGTCAAATGATAAGTTTATACACAGCAGTAAAACTAGTCTATACTAATTAACCTTTGGGATGTGATTTGATGTTCGCTGCCTTTGGTAGAGTCGCCTCCCCAGTGCAAATGGAACTGAATCAACTTGAACGTGTCGCTCAGACCACCACCAGTAATAAATGGCACTTGGGACTCGGGTAGATTTTTTGGTACGGTGTACACAACTTTCAACATTTTAATTTTAAAAAATTAACATAGTTATTGAACGAGGTATAACGGTAAACCGAACTGGGCCTTATTGTGCAGTTCTTTGCAACGTCCACACAAATTGATGGATTTCTTGAAAACTCGTTTTCAAGTACAACGGAGAAAAGATCGTTATATAATATTGTGACTGCAGCATTGTCAGTATTCGGAATTCTAGAGATATAAATTTAAAGAAACAAACCGGAGGTTCCGCTGTTCATCAAGATCATGTTGTCGATGTTGCCGTAGTTGCTGAATGTAAATTTCGGGTAGGCTTTCCTAACAGCTTCTTTTGGTTGAAGGTCAACTGGAGATTGGTTTTTTCCACCGCAAGATGAACTCGGTAACTCCACCCAAGCGCTTGGATCTTTCAAATAAAATTAAACTTGATCGGATTCATAGCTTAAAAAAATTATATAGGCTATATATCCTTAAATCCTTTTTCCCATTTAACATAATGATGGAAGTGGAATGTTGTTTATTACCGTTATAACTCCAACTGGAAGCTGTAATGATACAAAATGTAAAACGTTTTTAGATAAGACAGCACAAGTTCAAACATGATGCATCATTTACAATAATAAAATTATAAACTAACATTTCGTTCCTGATTGTTTAGGGTTCCAGTGTTCAAACATCGAACTAGTGTAAATCTTGCGTGGCCGTGCGTCGATTGTTTTTGATTTTTTGGTTCCATCCGTGATCGGGAAACTGTTGGAGGGCAGTAACAGCGGAAAGAAGAGGACGAAAATAGCAAGACTCCTATTCGATCGTTTCATGATAACAAGATTCCTTTGTAAAATAGTATACAGAAATATTAATAACTAATAAGGCCTATGTTATATAATAGCCAATCGGAGACACTATTGCACTTCTAGCTTCTAAGCTGTGCAAATTAGAAATGGGACTTGCGCTCCCTTCGTCCATGATATCATTGTTGTTCCCTCTTGGTTTTTAATAAGACGATCTTTGGGGGTGATAATATTGGGCGGTTTTTTTCGGTTTGGATGGGCTGAAACCTCGTTACCTTTTAAGTGTAAATATTACAGCAATTCTGGTTCATATATTCCCGTTCGTTTTACAGGTGGTACCTAAAATCTTCTGTGACTTTATCCGAGTGAAGAAAAACACAACTGCTCGTCACCGCCTTATAAAGAGTCTCTATACAGTACACAGCACGTAATAATTTCAAGATGTTTGCCAAGTGCATATAAATTAGGACGCTGCTGATTGTTTGATTGCATGTCATCAATGCTTTCTGGTTTTTGAAAAAAAAAAGAACGACTATTTAATGAAATTCAAATTGTCCCGTTTGAAAATACTCAGTGGTTTGATATTTGTTTTCGAAAAGGATATACATCAACAAATATTCAGAGTTTGAGAACGTCTCGGGTTCCGCCCCAAAATTCAAAAAAGTCACTGGAAGACAATACCATTATACAAATAACAAGTTTTTTTTTTGCAAAAATTACCATTTGCCATATTTGACCAAAAAATCCAAAATACTTTTTCAAAAATTTCCAGTTTTAAAAGTAAATAAATGCAATTGTTGTAGAAGAGACTCCATATATATTTTGTAAATTGAGAAATTAAAAAGATCAAATTTTGGAAAAGATTTCACTTAATGTATGGTTACGAAATACCTGCACAGCAATAACGGAATAATGCAAAAAAGGCAACGACACGCCATATAATAATGTTAATTTACGGACATGTTATAACGCCACGGGAATGCAAAGAGATGCGTCGCCTCCATTTAAGCGCCTCCACTGAGAGTAATATAGGTCATGATTGGGGGAATTCGCATCCAGTGTGTGGCCGGTGAAATAAAGTGAGGCCGTTTACCTGCAGCGCTGACCTGAAGTAATCCATTAGATGCTCGGCTTACGCGTCTTCCACTTTTCTGATTTATTCAACTGGGTCGGGGGGAAAAATGAAGTCAAGACAAACTTATTTGCATTTGATGCTCAAATCGATCTTGATTACACAATATCAAATTTAAAATACCCGTTGTTCAGAGACCACTGAGATTGGATTGTCAATAACGGTCCAAATGACGATTTCGTTGCACTGGGGAGTGGTCAACGAGCCACTATAGCGATAAATGACGTGGTTTGTCATGAGCAGCAGATCTTGATTTTAAAACTTCTAAGAAATTAGGTTCGGCTAAGTAGTTTCGTCGTGATTTTTAATTATTTCCCCCAATTGCTCGACCAGAGATTGAACATTTTTTCTTCTGCGATTCATTATTTAAATAAAATTTAAGTTCTTATTCTGAAGGAAGCTGCTTCTGAAGGAGCGCTCATATTATTCTGGAAGCTTTTTACAAATTTTTGAAATAATTTTTTTATATTTAAAAAAAAATTTAAGAAAATCCGTCAAATTTTATTTATATTTAATGACTTATTTCCAAAAATGAAATAAGACAAAATTTTCCAAACTAAATTGAATCAAATTCTCTTTAAAAATTTAAAGTGAAAAAAAAAATATTAATACCTTGAAAAATGAGAATTAAATCAAAATGAAGAGTTGAAACTGATACAGCAGCAGCTCAGAAGCCCACCTGTGTGATGTTATACGAAGTTTATAGAGGAGGAGGAGGATTAGGAAAACCCTCCGTGTTTTGTTTAGTATCTCCCCTTTTCTTCCCCCTTTTCTTCCCCCTTTTTTGAAGGATGCTGCTGAGAGTTGTACATATTTAAAAAAAAGAAAAAACCAAACGACGAGGACCAACACAGAACTCCAAAGGCTTCTGCGTATAAGTAAATGATAGGGAGTGTTGTTATTCGAGTTATATGGAAAAACCCCAAAAGATCTAATAAATAACGCTGTGCAGTCCGCACCATCTTATTCTTCTTCCCGCTTCTTCCCATTCAAATGGCTGGAGGCCAGGCAGGAGCCGAACGATTTTTATATTTTTTGTGTTTTGTTTCGACGATGCTGTGTACTGGGGGCTGGGGATGAGTTTCATGTTCTTGCCTTTCCATGCGTTTCCATGGTGGGTTTTTCATTCGAGTTCCATCACATGATCATACGATGAAATACTTGCGCGCGCACGGGGGGGGGGGGAGCCGGAGAAAAGATCGCTGACCGAAAGAGGAGGACAAATCTTCAGTAGCAGTAGCTTAAAAAGAAAAAATATATTTACGTATGTGTATACGTTTATATGTTCGGATATATGTTAGTTTCAGTTCGTTTTTTTTTCCTATTTGGTTAACATTTAAAAGAATCAAAGTGCGCGCGGACCCGCTGCTCCTCCTACTGTTGCTTCATGCCAATCATGCCATTCTGACTGGCTGCGCGCATTCCATTCTGATGATGGACCATTATCTTTTTCTTTCTTTCTTTCTTTTTATATTTCGACCTATTCGTCGTGTTTTGGTTCACCTCTTTCGGTCCACCATAGTTTTTTATGGTGGACGGTATATATCAACTCTTGGGCGATGTTAGCCACTCGACAACAACAAGATTAGTGGACTAATTTGAAATTTAAAAAAAAATAAAAAAAAATAACCCAAGAAATTTATTGATAAAATTTTAATTTGATAGAAAATGGCCCGTGCAGAAATGAGGGAATGCTGCGATAAATTAACTAGAATAACAGACACAACTAACATTTCCTCGTTTTTTTGTTGTTGTCGCTACTGTTCCTGTTGTTGCATTTAAAAACGAATCGAAAATGATGGCGTGTCCGCCGCCGATTTCATCATAGGTGGACGCCGATTCAAGGCCGAAAATGTTTTTATAATAATATTATCTCTTGCCTCTCGCTGATGCTAGGTAATGATATATACGTAATAACAATAACAAAAAGGAGAAAAAAGAAAAAACGAGGAAAAATAGGAAAGTGACGCGCGCTAGACACCCCACACACAATCAAAAATATTTGGGATGCCGAATGTTGAAAAAAAAAATCAAAAGCCATTACGGGGCAGGGCTAAAAGGCATATTCAGTCACGCGGAATAAAAGAGGGGGGGGGGGGGGGAGAAAAAAGAAAAAGATTTTTCTTCTCTGTGTGTAAACGCGGGAGCCCCCACGATGATGATGATTACACACACGAAGACAAAAAGTTTGGGAATCTATCAAGAAAAAAATATATTTTAAATATATATTTTCAAGACGCGCGCGTCACTTTAAATTAGCGCCACGCTACTTTTCTTATCTCTTCGGTTTCTCTCTCCTTGTTCATCTAACGCATTTCTTCCGATTTCTTCTTCTTCTTCCATCATATTCCTCCTCCTATCCAAGTGATGACCCACGGAAATGGGGTCTGTGATATATACATTATACAGTAGCTCTCCATAAGATTTTTGTTAGAGAACCCAACAAGTCAAAATACTCGCAAGGTTAACATACATCCGAGCATACATCACCAGAGGATCAGCCTGGTGAGCTGAAGATGCCAGCATATCAACCGTCCAACTTTTAATTTTAATTTTATATTTTTATAAATATATTTTTTTTTAATTCACCGTGCAAAGAAACACTAGTTGGGTTTGCCTTCAAGATCCATTGGAAAGAATATTGGACGTACGACGAAGGTGAAGCGGCGAAAGTGGTAAACTTTCATGAAAATCAAACGAATGCAGTGATGCACAATGAATTTTTTAAAATTTCTCTTATGAACAGTACTTATTGTTATGTTGAGTTCCAGATTATGAACAAGGATTTACTACAACATAGATCGTTAACTATTTACGACTATTTTAACGCCTAAAATTGCATCGACCACATTTCTCCCGTCTTCAATTATTTAGGAGATATAGTATTTTACATTATTTTGATTACGTCTCTCTGAGAATTTTCTCGTGCCATTTTCCAGTCAATCAGTCATATCATAAATGTGTATGCGCTTGACACATCCATCGAAGAGGTGATGGATTGATTAAGGAAAAATTGCATACGAGGAAAGTTTTCAGAAGTGTACGAATTTGTTATGTAAACGGAAAAAGAATCCGGATTTTAAATAGTTATGGGATCATACTCGAGGTAGCAACTATGTGGCTAATTATCAGTTAAGAGTTTAAACTATATGTGCGTATCTCACAATTGAATTCGCCTACCGACGCTGTGAAATGATAATAATAAAGCTCACAATGAAAAACTAAGCCAAATTTATGTTGTGTTTTCCTTCACATTTTTTTTCTCTTTCTTTAAATGGATCATGCGCTTTAGACAAGAAACTCGGCAGCTCCTTGAGAGTTGAGACTGTTGTTGAGCGGATGGCCTGATGTGCTCGGCGATATAATTATTGCTTTGATATCCATAATGGCTCTCTATTTCTTTTTTTTCTATCTCTTTGGTGCTTCTGCTTTTTATTTTATTTTTTCAAATTTTTTTTTCAGAGAGATGTTGCCCAATTGTATTATAATCATTCGATAACGGGCAAGAAAGAAAAAAACAAACCATCAGAGAGAGCCCTATAGGCTAATATTTCTAATGGCCAGGGTCGAGATTTATGCATATCAGCCTCTTTTTAACATCCACCCTCTCTTCAAGCTCACCACGATATATAGGGAGAGAGGGAGAGATTTGATTGCGATTCAATCGCAATTATGTGCAGGGAGTTTTACAAACGTACAGCGCTCTGTGTAGCAGAGTTTATTATCATCACCATCCATTCTTCGCCTATAAATCTCCTTTTTTGTTGTTGTTGTAGTTGTTGGGTTGTTTTTTGTTTCCTTTTTTCAGGGTGTCTTTCTTTTTTTCATGGGGATTTGTATACAACCACCGAATGCCGTGTCGAACTAGGGCGTGGCTATATTGTATATCAACTCAAACTCGCCTCCTTTTTCTCTTGTGTGTGTCTACAAAACACAAACGACAACAACATCAACAACAACATCGGCATCAAAGAGAGCAAATGCCAGACCCCAATACTCCCAATAGATCGTATAACCGCAGGTGATTACAAGAATATATTTCACCTTTTCTTTAAAACAAAAAAAAAGGGAAAATCGAAATGATGAGGATGGAAAAAGTTTCAACATTTTTCCTTATATAAATTCTAGCGTTAGCTGTTGGCTATGGAATTCCACGTGACGTACAGGTTAAGTATAAACGTGTCACCGCGAGCGCGCGTGTTTCGTTGTACGAGACCCACCCAAACAACAAAATGTTAAATATTAAAATAGTTTATTCTCCTATTTTAAAGTAACATTTGATGTCGAATGAAACTATTTTTTGTAACTCTATTAGCTGTAATAGAGAATGCTGCTCATTAATCAAAACGAGTTGTTATTAGGCAGGAAGCATTGTCATTTCAATTCATTTATCTGCCGAGTTGAAATTATTATAGCGTTTAAATGCGAGTTTAAATGTGTCGCAAGACTTTCCCCTGCAGGCAAATTTGCGGTCCGTCGTCTTTGTGTTTTTGTCAAACGTTTTTCCGTGGGAAACGACTCGCGTTCTGTGTTTTATTTTACTTTGATTTCATTATTCATATGGATCTTTTATTTTTCGCATGTGTATGCGAAAAAGCTTTTAAAATTAGCCCTGTCCGGAATCCCCGCCAATATGCCGACAGTCATATTGTTATTTATATCGGACTTTTATTTTAATAAAAAAAGAATAAAATCTTCTGTTGCTGCAGATTCTTTTTCTCTTTTCCCTCTTTCATTCAACTCGGCACACCCGTAAGCTATAGGGAGTCCCCTATATAATAGTAATGATTCATAAAACTTGTACATACGGTTGGAGATGAAATAAAAATGCCCATAGGAAATGAAAACAGTGCCTCAATGTTGAAATGGGCAGTTCTTACCGACACATTTGTCGAAAAAAGGCGGGCAAGAGCCGACGTGCGAGAATTTGCGTGACATGCGTTTGACACGCCAAATATCTCGGGGAAGGGGGGGGGGGGCGATAGAAAAATAGACCGGTCGCTACCGCCGCTGTACTACAGTAGGAGAGTGCAGTCAGCCAGTCACTAACTGTTAAAAAGAGGCTGATATGCATAAATGTCGACCCTGGCCATTAGAAATATTAGCCTATAGGGCTCTCTCTGATGGTTTGTTTTTTTCTTTCTTGCCCGTTATCGAATGATTATAATACAATTGGGCAACATCTCTCTGAAAAAAAATTTTGAAAAAAATAAAATAAAAAGCAAAAGCACCAAAGAGATAGAAAAAAAAGAAATAGAGAGCCATTATGGATATCAAAGCAATAATTATATCGCCAAGCACATCAGGCCATCCGCTCAACAACAGTCTCAACTCTCAAGGAGCTGCCGAGTTTCTTGTCTAAACTCTAAAGCGCATGATCCATTTAAAGAAGGAGAAAAAAAATGAAGGAAAACGTTGTGTAACACAACACAATGTTTCTCTTCGTCTTTCATTGTGAGCTTTATTATTATCATTTCACAGCGTCGGTAGGCGAATCCAATTGTGAGATTCGCACATATAGTTGTAAACTTCTTAACTGATAATTAGCCCCATAGCTGCTACCTCGAGTATGATCCCATAACTGTTGAAATTTCGGATTCTTGTCCCGATATATTATGAAATCTGACTCTTCTGAAAGTATCTTCGTCAATTACCCCTAACTGGCTACCTTACTACAGTGGTACGTCATGACGCATCCATGTAGACGACGTAACTGATTAGAAAAGAGTACGTAAAGATTCTTAAAGAGACGTAACAAATTAATTAAATACTGTTTCTACTAAATACTTGATGACGGGAGAAGTGTGGTTGATACAATTACAAGTCTAAATATAATCGTAATTAATTAATGATCTATGTTATAGTAAATCCTTGTTCATAATCTGGAACTCAACATAACAATAAGTACTGTTCATAAGAGAAATTTTAAAAAATTCATTGTGCATCACTGCATTCGTTTGATTTTCATGAAAGTTTACCACTTTCGCCGCTTCACCTTCGTCGTACGTCCAATATTCTTTCCAATGGATCTTGAAGGCAAACCCAACTAGTGTTTCTTTGCACGGTGAATTAAAAAAAAAATATTTATAAAAATATAAAATCAAAATCAAAAGTTGGACGCTTGATATGCTGGCACCTTCAGCTCTTCAGGCTGATCCTCTGGTCGCCTCTTGCTTGTTTGGTTCTCCAACCAAAATGTTATGGAGAGCTACTGTATATATCACAGACTCCGTTCCGTGGGTTCATCACTTGGATAGGAGGAGGAATATGGTGGAAGAAGAAGAAGAAATCGGAAGAAATGCGTTAGATGAAAAAGGAAGAGAGAAACCGAAGAGATAAGAAAAGTAGGCGTGGCGCTAATTTAAAGTGACGCGCGCGTTTTGAAAATATATATATATAAAAAAAAAATTGCCAATGTGATTTCCCGATGGGTTTGGCACGCCAACGCGCCAACCTCATCAATAAAAAGAATAAAGAAACCAAAATAACAAAATAACAAAACTTGTATTGTACATAAAATACACATCCTCAAACTCTACAAAGTGAAGGCGCTCCCTACACACGTCCAACATATCTAAAAGTCAGTCAGCCACCTTTTTCTCATGTATAGAATCGCGCGCCAAATGTTGCTGTTGGACGATCCTGAAGGATCGACTCCATCGTCTCCGTTGGCCAATCCAAGTCCGCCGCTCCTGGGACCCGGTCCCAGACATCGATGACCACGGTGCGACCTGTTGTTCTTCTTTCCGTGACTGCTACCCGTTTGGAAGATTTCCAATGGCGCTGCGTTTGTTTTTTTGCCCAATTTGAACGCTCGTCCGTTACTGGCGTTGATTCGTCCGCAGCTGCACAGAGGTGTCCCCATGTAAAGGACTTTGTAAGCTGGTGAAGCGTTTGACACGTTCTCCCTCAAGCCGGACGACGATTGCTGCTGCTGGTGCATTTGTTGGTGTTGATAGAGTCGATCCTGTTCGCCGTTTCGACACAGATCGCAATCGGTTACAATAGTCGAAGCGGCCGCCGCTGTGACGGTTATTTGCGGAAGATCGAGTCGACGATTTTCCACATCACCGCCAGTTACCGCTGCTGACGTTGTACTTTTGATATGGGTGACGATATCACGTCCAGCCAGGCCAGCTAGAGCCGGTCCCAGACCTGGAGGACATCCATGTTTGGCTAGAAGGACTGAAGTCAACGCTGCTGGTGGTTTCTTCGACCACCCTCTGTGAATCCTCAACGTCAGCCTTTCTTTATTTTCCACGCACTGTCGTTTGTATCCTCCGATCCTCCACCTTCTTTCTGTTTTGTCGTACGTCAAAAGGAATTTTGAAAAAGAAAAAAGAAAATTTTTTGTTTTGTTAGTTTTTTTGCTTTCGCCAATAATCAAAATCGGACGAGTATAGAAGATTTTTATTCTGTGTGCTAGCTGTTATTTCCTCCGCCTCTATTTGTCGTCCTTCCTTCCTTTTTTTGTTGATGGCCGTTTCCAGCTGCCGACTTCAGTTTGAAGATGATGTGTATTTTATGTACAATACAAGTTTTGTTATTTTGTTATTTTTGTTTCTTTATTCCTTTTATTGATGAGGTTGGCACGTTGGCGTGCCAATATAAACCCATCGGGAAGTCAGATGGGCAAATTAACTATTGAGTCAGACAGACACGTCTGGCACACGAGGCACAGCACGAGCCGCGTAAACGCCATGATAATTAGTACCCAGATTTCTACTGGGTAAGCTGTAACATACAAAAAATAGTAGTTGTAATTAGCCATTTTTTTTTTTAATTTTTTTAAATTTCTTCTATTAGCGATGAATTTCGATAACAAATTTTAAAGGTGATGCATCAGTTATTAAATCGAAGCTGTTGAAAAACGGGATGTGATTTTAATTTATTTTGCGATATTTATATTTTGCGCTTAAAAGAAAGAAGAAACAAACTCCAACCCGCCTTATAGACATGAATCTATTTCAGATTGCATCTGTAACTGTAAAGCATGGATAGTCATAACTCATTAGCAAATTCCCAAACCACTACTACTAATAATAATAATAATAATAAGAAATAAAAAGAAACGAAACAATCCCAATTTGTTGGCGCAGAACCTGTACGATATTATCATTACAAGTCAGGGTCAAGAGCCATGACAAGGGGGCTAGCCTCGAAAGGAATTCCGTGTAAACCGCTACCAACTAAGACATGTTTCTATTTCACCCAGTGTGGGTATCGATACCAATCACAGATTGGCACTCCGTAATTGAAACGGAAACTCGACACGCTAACCATATTTTAGGTCAACATCACCGGCTGATGTTGAACAACAATAAAAATGAAGCAATTATTGAATTTTTTATATTCTTTATATTTTTTAAAATTTAATATGACTCACGTAAGCGAAAGTAATTCATTCACATTCTTTAAAATTAATAATGATAAATAAAAAAAAAAGATTTGTCTGTTAACTCTGTTTGCATAATTGCAGGTGTTTGTTTTGACTCGCGTAGTAGCAGACGAAATCTCAGAAAATTTTTGAAAAGTTTCTAAGCTGTTGGTTTTCATTTTTCAAATCAGTTCTGACTTCTGAGTTTCTATTTACTGAAGTGTGTCACTTGTCAGTGATATTGAACAAAATATATACAATGAATACATCAGTAATATCAGTTTCATCTGCTTGGAATTATCTCAAACAGAATTTGAACCTGGATGGAAAATATCAAGTACTATGTCGCTAGTATCCAATATCAATATTTGTTCTCATCATTACATTTTTTTTCTACTGAAGGAGCTGGACAGAAATGAAGTTGATGCATGTTCAGAATTCATTGCTAACCATAACTTGGTTGACTTCAGCAAGGAATTGGTTTGGCAAAAGCTGTACAATGATACTCGAAATAGAATAATCCCCAATTTTTGGTCCGGATTTGAAGGGACTAAGAATGAAAATTCTGGTTATGAAAGTTATAGAGAGGCTGCCAAAATCTTGAACACTGATATTCAAAGACTTGAGCATTACTTCTCTCTGTTGGATCGCTTGTCAGGAAATGCTGTACCAAAATCATTTGATCAATACCAGGCACACCTTAGTGCAATTTTGTTGTCACAAATACCACCAAAATTTGAAAGCTGTGTAAATTTCTTCTACACTAAAGCTTTCAGAGCATTCATGTCTTTAGAAAAAAGGAACTTTAATTTTGGTAAATATATTTTTGTTACTAATTTACTATGTATAATGTGGATATTTCATGAGATTTTTATGTATTCAAGATGGAGATGAGTCTGGAGATGTTATCACTCACTGTTCAGGATGCGATCAAGAAATTGATCAGTGTGAATGTAATGTCATTCTGGATAATTGCCATAGCACTAATAAGTAAGAACTCCCCTTTTTCTCATATATTTGAACGCTTAACTATAAAAATGATTTTAGGGCTTTGGCTGAACTAGGAATACTGGAAAAACTATCTGTAGGAATGATTCATACTCTCATTTTGACTCAGATCCAGACACATGTTCAGGACTCATGTGTAGGAAACTTTTCTTCTTCTCAGATTGAAATGCTTGAAAAGGTATTAATGCATTCTAATGGATGTTTGAATTATCCTCTTCACTTCCTCTTCTTAATTTGCAGTGGCTGCAAAACATAATTTTCAGGTGGTTAGGTATCGTTTACGGAGAAGATTACATCCAACAGGATCAAGTGCGCAAAAATTTTACACAATTTCTTTACCACGCCTATACACACGCTAGAATCGAACAGTTATTCGAGATTATAATCGGTTCGTAAGATTTAAATCATATTTTATTCATTATTTACAAGTTTTTCTTGCAACAGGCTACCCAGAGAGCTTTCCTTCGGTAAAAGATTTACAGGAATGCCTTTCACGAACACAGTTGAAACCAATTTTGGCCCAGTCTCTTAAAACGACTTTAGAAGCAAGACTTCTTCACCAGGGAGCCACTACTGAAGATATACTAATTGCCTACGTATCGGCCATAAGAGCGTTTAGCGTCCTTGATCCCACAGGCGTGCTTTTGGATGTAGCGTGTGATCCGATCAAGTATTCATAAATTTCGTGTTACGCCATTCCAGGTAATGTAATGTAACTTTTTTTTCCAACCAGGCAATATTTACGACTAAGAGGAGATACCGTTCGTCATATAATTCACAGTCTAACTGACAGTAGTGGAGAGCTGGGCGGAGAGCTTGAGTTGGGTAGAACAGGTACTGCTATACTTGATGAAGAATCTGTTGCAGCAGTTGGAGATACTGAAACCTCAACCGATTGGGAAAACTGGGTTCCGGCCCCAAGCGATGCTGATCCTAGTAAACTTTGGACTGGGAAAAAACCGGTAATTGTATAATTTAAAAATATATTTCTAAAATAGTTTCAGTTTTTAAACATAGTTAAACATAGTACATAGTTAACAAGTTATTTTCCATAAAAGGGTGATATTGTGCCTATGTTGGTGAACATTTACGGAAGTAAAAGCCTGTTCGTCAAGGAGTATCGCAAGCTGTTGTCGGATCGATTGCTACTTAATCTTCATTTTGACACAGAAGAAGAGATTCGTAATTTAGAATTTCTGAAAATTCGATTCGGGGAGAATGAATTGCACAACTGCGAAGTGATGCTCAAGGATGTAGCCGACTCCAAAAGGATCAACAGTCACCTACAATCGGTGGTGCACAAACCTGAAGTACTTGTTTGGCTCATTTTAACGCCTTGATCAATCGTTACATTTTTCCTTATTCCTTATTCAGTTCCCAATATTGGCTATGATTATCTCTGCTCAGTATTGGGATCAGTTGAAGGACAAGCCGATGAAGTTGCCGATCAAAATCATTAATCAGCTGGAGCAATATAACCAAAACTACAAAACTGTCAAAACAAGTCGTTCTCTCCATTGGGTGCCCCAGTCGGGTTCCGTAGAACTGGAACTGGAGTTTGATAATAACCGTTCCGTGTCTTTCACCGTCCCACCCGATTTGGCTGCCATAATATCTCATTTTGAAGACAAGGAGCAATGGGATTTAGAAGAACTTAGCCAGGAGATGGAATTACCAATGTCTCATCTACGAAGGAGAGTTCACGTTTGGCAGACACACGGGGTTCTTCAGGAAATTTCTACTGACCGCTTCAAAGTAGATGAAAATGGCCCACAATTTACAGGACACAAGGTAATTTAGCTAGAGATTTCACTTAACTGTTGAAGTGTTTTTTGAATGTGAAAGATATGAATGAATCTCTTCTCATAGATTCTATTGGAAACGCTTGCAAAAATGGAAGAAGAAGAAGAAGATGACGAAGAAGAAGATAATGACAGAAAATCGGAAGAAGATGGCCTACAAGTTTATTGGTCGTATGTTGTTGGCATGTTGACAAATCTTGAATCTCTTCCTGTTGAACGCATCCACCAGATGCTCAAAATGTTTACAATGCAAGGCTCTAGTGGGGCAGAATGTACTCTGCAACAATTGAAAAATTTCCTTGATTCGAAAGTTAAGCAACAGTTGTTGTCTTTCTCCTCTGGAATGTATAGACTCCCAAAACCATGAATCATTCATTATCTCTATTCTTACCCATCATCTTTTTTGCGTGTTTCCTTGCAGTTATTTAGATAAATTACATTTTGAAAACATCATTCCCCTCGATGACGGAACTCATTTTTGCGTGTTAAATTTTTGCTTAGTAATGTGCGACAGCGAGCTCTTTTTCGCTGTAGTTTAGGGCGCACTCCACCCAACTCCACTACTAAAAGGATAGAACATAACAAATCGGTGGTCTTCATCTGTACTATAATATAAAGTTTATTTAACGATTACAATTTTTAAAATGGCATCGTTTGACAAGAAATAGTATTAAAAGAATCTTAAAAATATTCTGCTAAATCCAGAGCAAATCACTTGTACTCCGGTCTACGGACTCCTGCACATCGTATCAGGACTACCAATGAAATCAATGATTTCATCTTCCATCGAGCGCATTACTCCATCCTGTATTTTAAAAATACAAAAATGAGCGGTAAAGTAGAAATAAGTTCATCGGTAAAAACCAACGATAAATAAAGGGAATGAACCATATTGACAAATATGTAATGAGGGAAACAATAACGTTATTTACTTGTGAGTGATCCGAGCGCTGACTTGCGCAGCTGCTTTCCGTTATAAATCGCCGACGTCGTGTACCGCCACGCACATTCATTTCGCCATTGACTCGAGTCCAACCATCTTCGCGTTCCCCAGAATTATCCGAGTGACTTTGTACCGAAAAAGAAGACGATGACGAGGATCGAGAGTTTGCTCTATTAGGTGAATCTTTCATCTCGTTGGATTGCGTGTTATTCAAAACCGAATCCGTTGGTTCGACAGAAGCCTGCGGCCCAACTGTATCGAGTGGCGCTCGGTTGACAGATTCAACGGATTTTGCATATTTCTCTGCTGATTGTTTTGATTCAATCGCTAATCGATGAAAACAAAATGATAATTTTATTTTTTAAAATAAAAAAATGTAAAATTTATTACCAAGATCTTCAAGCAGATGCACTATGCGCTGACCCAAAATATGAATAGTACTCTCTAGCAGGATTAACTTGTCGGCAATTATCAGGCCACTATCTTCGCAACCACGCCTTTTGGCCGACTGTTCTTCTACTTTACTAGCGTTTTTAGTTGAATCTGCTGGAATCTGGACAAATATTTGAATAGGTGACATGCTGGATAAGTAACCGAAACACCGTAATGCAGTGACAGTCTCTTTGATGTCGTCAACAGGCAAAATAATCTTGTCACCGTCCTCGTCTATAGAAGATAATACAAGAACATTTCAAAAGTATAAAACGAAATGATTCAAACAGAATAGGTAGCCTAATAGTTGAATTGTGTAAATACCTATAAAAACCACTTGAAAAGGTTCGACAATGTCAGGGAAAATGGTCGCCAGTCTCTCCTTCAACGTTTGAGTTATAACGCCTTTACTTTGTTGACGAATGTAAGGTTTCTGTTGTCCGTAAAACCAAGAAATGAATTTGAAATCTCCAACTTGTTGGTCACCGACCAACAATCCGCACTTTAGCATTAATGTTAACTCGTTTATTAGACGACATTGTTTCACGAATGATCCTGCTTCTACAACTAGATATAATAAATCCATCCGTCACTTGCAACTTGTAGCGTCTCAGTAAACGTCGCACAACGTCCAATACGTTTCAGCATCGATAGAAATTCCTGGAATTTTAATTTATTAACAGAGTGTTTTTTTTTAATGTTTATGTATTTTAGTCTGCAGACCAAATTGTAAAATGTAGAGCCTATCTCGACGATTCACTGGCCTATAGTCGTAATTATTGCTGGAGCCGGTTGAAACAAAGGTAATTTAGACATATTATAATTCTGTGCAATAATATTTAGGCCTAATTTTTTTTTTAAATGAAAACACTTGGATAAATAATTAATCAGACTAAAACAAGTTCCGATATTATTGGTCAAGAAGTTAGTCATATCGAGTCATGGAATCAAAGGCAAATGCGTCACTAATGACGTAAATAGTTGTCGTGACTCATGAGTGCGTCATCTTATATTGCGACTGATTAATGATTATTCATAGAGTGAGTCGAGGATAGATTTACCCCGTATCTCTTGTTACGAATTTACCAATTGTTGAACAGCACAAACATTTTGAAAGTTTTAATTTTAGTATTTGTTGGGATCAATTTCATCGCTAGGCTGCAGTACCGGTAGTAAACACGCGCTAATTAAACTGCTGACGTAGCACGAATTTCGTCCACCACGTCTTGTATTATTACAAAGTTGATGGCATAAACCTCTGACTCCTGTGATTCATTCAAATGAAATAGTTTTGCAGCTGTTCAAGTAAGATGAATAATATCCAATTTTTTCTCGTTGCTTTGTCACCGGCCATTACGCAATTGAAATAATAAACAAAAAAAAATATCTTTGTTTTTTCGTATCAAATAAAGGCGTCGTAAATATTCGGCCGTTTATTATAGACTGCCAGATGAGCTGAGTTAGCCAAAGTAAATACGAAGAATTTTATGTCAATTTTAAATAATTGATACAAGATACTAGAAAAGAAAGGTCTATATTCATAAATCAAATTACAACAAACAAATTGCCCTATTATTTATATGTAATCCAGCCAGATTTATTGACGTTTATTATTTTGTTTATTAGTCTATTACTTAATTGGTTACACACAGGTGCCGTAGAATCTGATTAAAATAATAGAATCGAGTCGTCAATTGACATCATCCGCTTGACATATTATACAGCATCGGGAAACGGCAAAAAGATTATTGTTTAGATGAACGTAACATATCAGAGATCCTTACAAACATAATGTCTTAATCAAGTGTACGTCCAATTGCGTTCCTATCTTTCGAGATGTTATTAATAATAAAATAGGATATATGGTCATTTACTGTATTTTCATCCTTCTAAATGAGACACATGAAGAGAGAGAGAGAAAGACGACAGAAAGGCAAGTTTTCTTTGACACATGGGTCTATTTATTGTTTATTTGCAGTTGCTGTAAGCTGACAGTCTGCGTACTAATACCCTTATATTTTTTCGTGTTATTCTTCAGATGGCCGCGGCGTTGGGCTACATCTGCCGCGTGCTGTGTAATCGACCGCATATGGCAATAATACGACACATGCTGCTCCTCAATATAGATATCCAACGTTGCAACAATGAGTGCATCACTGTTTACAATTGGTTTTCCCTCAATATATGGTAGAAATCCCAACCGTGCAATCTGTTCAGTGATCCAGCAGCAAAAGTAATTTATGGAAACTTTATTTTCGAGGATTATGATGGCAATCATTTGCCATCATCCTTTGAATTTCCCGCCATTCTTTCGCCTTATTTGCACCGGTTTTTTTTCTGATGGATAAAAGATTGGAATAAAACATTTTAATATTGTAATTTTTCATAGTTTCATTTTTTTGTAATAACTAGCTAGAAAAACCAAATGCAGCTTAAGTTTCTTTTTTTCATTTTTATCCTTTTATTTTGTAAAAAAGACCAAAGATTTTAAATATAATTGAGTGCCAACAATAGTATATTCTACAAGATTTTCAAAGGTACTACATATTACAGAATATACAGTACTTAATATATGACTTCATCGCCCGTGAGTCGACTCAGGATCCTGCTGCGGTATAATTCTAGGCCGCTACGGCTAAACTTTCTCATTTTCTGCCCTCATTCTCTGAGTTTTATTTTTAAGTGTATGTAAGCCACATGTTATTAGATTTTGATTTCTTACACTTTTGGACTATGCAGAAAAATAAAAACAGCATTTCAAAAACTACGAGTATTAGCCCTCGTCGTTATATTATTTAATGAATTGATTTTTATTATAAATAATGGAGCAAGTAACTTGGCGGATCTCTCGACACAATTGTATGTTGCACACCGAAATGTGTATATGCTGGTCAAGTCTCTGTATAAAGTTGGCTAAGTGTTAGACTGTTAGATGACGCCCTCTCGTGCCAACAAAGACACAAAAGCGATGCAACTTACATCAACAAAAACCCAATATCGAAATGGTTTCGCCCAGCTAGTCGCTCGTCGATAAATAAGGCGGAAAAGGGGAGCACTATCATTTGTAGGAGGGTGAGAGGAATACTCTCTCTTCCAAAAAGAGGAGGGGAGGATGTATAGGGATCGAGGCCTATTCATGGATCTTACAACACTCGTCCCTATAGTTGTATCATTGCAGATCACTTCTATCATGAAAAGAGCGCTAAAGTTGACGGCATTTAATGGCAAGACTGACGTTTATTGTGATAAATCACCATCTTACCCACTTAGAGTATATGAACAAAATCAAAATCAGAAGTTAGCGCCAAGCAGTGTTGTTATATATATTTATAGATATAACACAGCGAGAATAATATCAGAGTCTATATATATTTTCCCACTGTATACATTAACCGTTGCTGTTGCTGATGTTGAGACAAATGACTTCATACAGCAGGAGCCTATTATTTAGATTGCTGATCTGCAATATTATTATATCTTAATCAAATAAAAGTAAAATTCTATCATTTCTTTTTATTGATCAAGTAAAATAAATGAATCAAAATAATGAAATTGTTAATATACAAGCCTATATAATCATAACTATTTTCCCGCAAAATTTTATAAAACGGGGTCTTTTTTATTTGGAATTAATCCCAGGGTTATGTCTAATAATCTTGACTAATCTTTTAGCGAATAAAAAGATTCTCTCCTTTATTTATTGGCCAACAAATAATTTTGGATTGAAGCCAGAACAAAAGGGTACAATCTTATGTATTTCATTGAAAAGGTGTCAATTTCATTTGCATATCCAAATTTCAGATTGGGATGCTGAAGTTCAATGAACATGAATAATAGAGATACCTTTTTTTCTTTTATCTCGAAGATTTATCGTCTTTTATTGTCTGCCTTTTTTTTCTTCGTTTCGTAAACTCTTTTTCTCTCCTTTCCCCCACTTGGCCTGTCCTCTCCCTTTTCGTTCTCTTTTTCAAAAGATGTCTCTTCTTCTTCTTCTTTTTTCTGGCATATAGTCACTATAGTTAGCCTATTCAACTAACTGAGAATGAGGTTAACGACAAAAGGGATAGATATAGCCATAGGCTTGGTTAGCTATCAAACATAGTCGTAGGTCTTTAAGTGACGCGCGGCGCCTCTTGTCTGCATGTAATTGTCAATAGCAGCTCTTACAAAGACGATAGGCAATGACGGTATAGCTATTCTTGATTATACCCAGCAACTGATAAAGGGGCACGTGCATACCAAATCTATTTTATCAGATCACGACGATGTGCTGGCGTTCAAATGCCCTCTCGATTTATTATGTAAGAAGGGTTAGACCCGTAATTTACTTTTTATATCAAGTTAATACCCCTGCATGGGTATAGAGACTTGACTTTAATTTTTTTTGATTTTTTAAAATACACGTATCTTATTGGTTCATGAAGAAAACATGCAAAATGTGTTGAATTGTATTAAAGAATTGCTTAAGCATTTTATTGTCGGTGCTGGCCAAATAGCTTAAAGTTGGATTTCTTATAGGCCAACCTTTAATTGTTGAATTATAGGCTAGGCATATTTTAAATCGGCGAAATTAAATGCGGGTTTTACTGAGCACAATTTTATGCCTTCAAACAATTCGCTATATTTGTGTGCTAATACCGATTCTAATAATACGCACTCAATGGTGTACGTATAAGCAGTGTGCTGAAAAGGTCTCTGTATTTCTTTATAATAGTATATAATATCTAATACTACTTTCGGTTGAAAAAAAGGGAGGAGTCTATTTCAAATTTGTTATGGTGAAATTTGTATACGATACTTATGGGCCCTAATGCCCTATATAGCGCAGATGAACTGATATAGGCCTAGATAGCAAATGCAGCAGCTTATTGCCTTATTCCTCTTCCCCCGATAACGGTTTGAAATAAAAAAAAACCCTTCCATGTTGCACACAAAGGCAAAGATAAAATATCTGGGTTGCCAGTAAATATAAGCGAGTTTTTTTTTTTTTGAAAAAAAATCCTCGTGTTTTTCAAAATGTAATTTTCCAATGTAAACGCGGATCTAGCAGGATTACGTTGAAATGCGCAATCTGAATAAACGTTCTTTGGTCGTGCTTTAGTTTGTTTTTTTTGTTATTTCGTTTTTAGAGGTAATATAATGGAGAGAAAATCCAAAAAGAGAACGCAGCATTATAGGGGATGAGAAACAAATTCAAAAGGCTTTATTACGCGAACGGAAGATAGACATGGATGTATTTTAAAACAAGAGATAAGTAGCTTTATTTATTAAACGGCAATGAGGACTACAATTTCAAAAGTAGGGATTATCTGTTTAATTTAAAAAAATATAATTATCACATTAAACATCACCTAATATTATTGAGCAGACATAAAATGCAAAGGGTTAATAGGCTTATCTTTTTAAATACATGTATTAGCAATAAGATTTCATTCATTCTTTCTTACAGCCTCCATTTTCTGTGATTTTCTGTTTGTCTGTGATGTAAATTAAGTGATGAGAAATTGACCTTTTATTCGCTTTTATTAGCCTACAAAGCACCAAGATTTTGATGTTGAGAGATTCGGTTTTACTTTTAATGAAAAGCATGTTTATTATTGTTACGTATATTAGGCCTATATAAATTTGAGAACATACATCACAATTCCTTTTGAAATTTTTACACCGATACTTTGAAGTATCTCAGGAGTCAGGAAATCCTCAAAGATTCACATATTAGAAAAACAAATTATTTCATTTATTGGCCGATTTATATTTTCTACGTTGGACTACTTGTTGTGCTTTTATTTCTCCCGACGGGAAAAAATCTGATTTTTGTTTTCTTTTTATTTATAAATATTTTAAGTAGCCTACATATTAGATTATATATTTAGCTATACTTTGAATTATGCCGTGTTCAAATAGCACTGAAATGAAAATGAATCGTTTACTTATTACGATACATGATTGATCAATTTTTCTTAGGCCTAGTATTAATTATCGGTACAATACAATATTATTACACACATTCATCACGATTTCGACATATGATACGGAAGACCTATACAAATATCAAAATGCGTTCAGCAAACTCATTAGAAAAATTTACTTTATTTTGCAATAGTCTAGAAAAGTTTTACCGGATGTCTATATATCGTGTATATACTACAAGATTTTCAAAACAGTTTAAAAATAAAAATTAGATATACTGTATAGGTTTCCTATACTTTATATTATCAAGAAACATGAGAGACAGATTGTGTACATATATATACTGGAAAGTCGAAGAAATAAGAAGAATATAAGAATCATCATCACATAGGTGTCTAGCCGCGATCAATGGACAGCGCAGCAACTTGAAGGCAAACTTCCGGTTGCCCTTCTCAATGTCTGCGACGATATTCAATAGGTGACAATGGCTTTATATATGCGACTTTGACTGAGCATTTTTCGGGCATCCGGTTCGACCCCATCAGGCACACAGTCCCCATGAACTAGCTAAACGGCATTCAAAAGCTGGTTAAAGCCCTGTTGTGTCCTGCGCTACAAAATGGAAAATAAAAAGACTGCGGAGGCATTTGTACATATAAGCTTTGTGTTATTCTCTACTATACCTCAAGGCAGGCCGAATTGGGATATACTACATGATGGCAACTTGGCGAGAGAAAAATGGACAGAGCCTTCCATGACGATTTACCCTTGTCAAAAAGAAAATCATTTCACGCTTGAATATGTTCTTCAGCACGGAAGTGCTATATAATATTATAAGGTTATGTGTGGGCCTATCAATAAAAAGTAGCTTCATTTTTTTAATGACAATAGTAAGACGCATTAAAATCACTTAAATGACTTGGTGAAATGATATATCAAAATAAGAAAAAAGATTTTAGAAAAATGATGAAGTCTAAAAATTGTCTATATAATTTCTTTGCGCGTTTAAATCCTGTCATAGGCCTGTTATTATTTTTTTCTTTTTAAATCTCATTTTGATGAGAACAGCATAATAATGATGGGGAATCTCATCTTAATGTAAACAAAAACAACTGGCGCGTAAAGCCATTTAGTCTTTTCAAAGAAATATCAATGGCTATAAATATTTGTCTATCACCCAATTCACTATGTACATCCTTTAGACGAGCAAAAAAAAAAGAAGGGAAATTCTCCTTGTATATCTATATATCTATTTAATATATGAAATCGCGGGTATAAGTGAATTACAGCCGCCATGAGATTTGATGGAGCTAAATAGAGCTGTCAGGGGAGTATCGCAGCATTCAATAACCCTCATGACGGCGTCGAAACTCTTTTGTGATTCTCCGTCCGTCCCTTCTTTTTTCTCCCTTCCCTTCCCCTCTTCCCTCCTCTTACACCCTCTTCTTGTACATACAGCAGTCATTGATAATGCTCAGAGTGCAATAAAAACAGCTCTGACAATTTTATATGTCCAGTATAAGTAGCAGCATAATCGATCTTGGCGTCTCCTTCATGCATGATGCCGATCTCTTTGTTGTTGTTGTAATAACCTCTAATATATAATAGATAAAATATATCTTTTGTAGCTATACAAAAACATTCATATCTGATTTTTTTTCTGTAACCTATATTATGCACAAATATAGACGATATGTTAGTATAGCCTTTTTTCATAATAGGACACAATGTGCTGTGCGCTATATACAGATGCGCATAGGATTGTTTATTTCAAATGTTTTCCTTATTTAGGTGAGACAACTATGTATACCTATAGGCTATATTAGTAAATATGTAGCTGCTGGCTATTAGCCTGACTACCGTATTTGACATAAATTTTAACCTATTATAACTAATTCAACGTTGAATAATAAAAGGACGTAAATCTAAGGCTTTTTTAAGAGGGCAATTTCCGTTTTTATAAAAAGAAGAAGGAAGGGAGCAATGTGATTACCACGCCTTTGGGGGGTGTTCATGCGGAATAAACGCGTCTATAGACTAAACAGTAAAAATAAACTATATAGTGTGTGCTGTGTGTATATATGATGTTTTCGGGGTGGAGTGCATGTATGTCGTATATACCTATGAGCGACGCAGAATGACTCTAAGCGTTTGCTCAGGCGTTCTAACTTTTAATCCGATTTGGGCATCATTTGGTCATGCAATGTATAGGATACTAGTATAGCGCCTCAAATAGCGCGGCTCTTTTCAGTCTAGAAAATCTTTTTGTCACTAGATTTATCATGATACTCTCTCTCGCCTCCCTCTTCGTTATTTTTTTCTTTTTTTAAAACCTATATAATAACGATAGTGTTTACTGCTGTTCAGTAGATTGCGAAAAACGTGTGCGAGTCTATGGCGAGAGGAATAATAAAAGTCGATTTCTAAATCTTATTCCCAAACTAAATTGCCAACGACAAAAGAAAAGTGTGTTGACACATTCTTTGCTGGCCTATTTACACATTATTATTTCAATTTGAAGTGCAAAACAGTTAGGTTGGATTTTAGTCCTAATGGTGCTGCGGGCCGGGGTTTGGCACCAATTTCATTTTCCGTTTCATATATATGTATTTTTTTTGCTTAATTTTTCCTCCTTACACCTAAATCTCGAGTGAATAAAACTATAAATTAATAGCTAGGATAATAAAGAGCGAAGAAAAGCTAGGCAACATCCGAATGTTTTTTTAGAATATGAGAATGGGGACGAGTTTTGTCTTTCCGGTCTCTGGACCGGAAGGCAAGGCCTAACTTCACATTTCTTAAAATGAGCAATGTTTAACTGAAGTATTATCATCGTAATATATTCACAATATCGAAATTGCCGTCATTTTACGCAGGCGAATAATCTTTAATGTAATGATGACAATGCAGACATCCATCCGAGAAACGTTATGTTTAAATACGATTGCAATTATGATTATGGTAATAGCTAGAAAGATAATTCACACTCATCGTCGGTCGGTGAACGATACAACTCGACAACTTTTCTTCTGATAGAGGAAGAGAATGAGGAGGATGTATAGTTGACTGAACAGTGAATGGATATTTACCTTCTTGCCTGCAGCATTAATACAGGCACAATGTGCCTAATATAAACAAATATCTGTCTGTCAGCATGTAAACATATTTGAGGCTTTTTCGGGTAGACTCCCATCTAAAATAATCCGTCTTGCTAATTAATCAACACTACATACAAAAAGATAATGTCATATAAACAAAGTTCATTGATCAAACAATCGTTATCTCCTCGATAGCGAATTGATTTTCAATTCGGTACCAATTTTAATCAAAATAACGTAGAGATTGTTTGTGTTTCATATATTGTCCTAGCCAGTAGCCCATGGGCGCACTTAATTATTTCTTGTTCTCGTCGTTTAGCGCAATTTTAGTTCGTTCATTTTCTATAGTTGCCGGGTTACAAGCAACACCATTTTTTCCCCATCATGAACATTCACCCCCTAAAGTTTTCCCAACTCCATTCAAAGATTTTAATAGGATCATTACTTATTACTATAGAATATCATCTATATATAAAGTTTAAATAACTAGTACTACTCCACCGAGTTTACAGATTACTTTTTCAACGTAAATCGCAATGTTTCTATATAAATCATATAGTCCATGCACCACGGAAGTCTTAAAAAGTAAAGTTTTGCACACATAAAAATGGCTCGCAATAAGATATGACATAGATTAACATAATGTAGTCTACAAGCTCAATTAGTTGCTTTACTATAGAAAGGAGAACAAAAATACAAATTGCTGTCAATTCCGCTCACTGAAATGTTATTGTGAAGAATTCTCGAAACATTTTATTTCACGTATTAACAAAGAAACCATAATTTATAAGAGTTTTTAAGACAATATTATTACTATATGTGGGTACATAGAGGGGTAGACATAGACGTTTTGCACAGCACTTGCGCATGAATTGAGTAATAATAAACTACTCACATTTTTATGTTGGGTAAACTTTTGAGATATAGTAATGAACAAAAAGATTATTAGGCTACTACAATCACAGATTACATTTAATACAAATAATGAATTTAACTGGTCAGTTGAGTATTCCTAAGCTTTTTTATACGTTTAAGTATACTGATTTGGCAATAAAATCAATCAAGAATTACAAAAAAGCAAGTTTAAAAAAAAAATGAATTCCATATACAATTTCCCAGGAGCACAACATTTGTCAATTCAAAATTATTTGTATACGATTATATAGGATGACATATTATAATGATATTATTATTATATTGTTCCTTTTTCTTTCATGTCAACGGAATCATCCGTGTAGATTTCTTCTTCGTCAAATATGTCGTTTACAACCTCAGCTTCTTCTTGACGTTTTTTAGCAGTTGCCAACTCGGCTGCGTGCTTTTTACGCCACTTTGTGCGCCGATTTTGAAACCAAACCTGATGATCATGAAAAAAAGCGCAAAAATAAGTTAATTCAGCTAGAGTATTAATATAATCAAATCTAATCTAATCCACAGAGAATGGGGGCCTATCTTTAATTTTAAAATGCCTCTCTATACAACAAAAAATTCGATTGCGCAACGGTAATGGGCAAATTACAAATAGACTTTACACCGGATTAATGTTGAGAATTGTTAATGATGTTATATAGAATTATATAGAATAAATACCTTGACTTGAGATTCCGACATGCTCAATCCATACGCAAGTTTGGCTCGTTCAGGACCCGCCAAATATTTTGTCTGCTCAAACGTTTTCTCAAGAGCGAAGATCTGTTGGCCGCTAAACGTTGGACGCGTGTGTTTTTTCTTGGAATCCGGCTCCAAACCACAATTCATGTCATCAGAGTCGTCTATTTTATTATTAATAGTGAAAATAATAATCACAACTTTATATTAGTAATCAATTAATAATACAAAAAGAATTGCTAAAATATTCTTACTTTTTCTGAAACGATCTCTCAATGTTTGCAGTCCGGGATTATCAATAAATGACTGTAAAGTTGGCCAGTGAATGCCGGAGAAAGTGGACGCATGCAGACCTATGCTGTGATGAACTCCGTTGTTGAAATCCAAGTTTCTGGGTAATCCGGCAAGAAACGATGACTGAAATTGGTTACTGCCGGAACACGATTGTTGGTGACATTGAGACATGGGTGACATAACAAGAACTGGCCGCGGAAGTGGTCGATTAAGAATGTTTTCTATTCCGTGAGGAGTTGCTGAAACCGAGCTATTCTCTTCGCTTTGGATAACTGACGACGAAGTGTTAACTGATTCCATTTGTAATGACGGCGACTTGTTACAGATGTCGACATTATTGCGCCCACTCAATTTGGATGAATGTTGATTTTTAAATTGTGTCACATCGAAGACTTGATTGGGTGGCGGGACAATAACAGACGGTGAAATAGTGATGGGATTTTTAGAAGCGGAAGTAGGAGCCAAGGGAAAATTTGCTGATAATCGCGGAATATAATGGAAATGTTGTGATGGTGAACACAACTGTAAAGGTAAAGCCGGGTGATGTATAGGCTGATATTCAGAAGGATCTCTATTAGCGCTATAAGATCGAAATCCAGCCAAAGAGCCTTCGATAGGTGAAATTCTATCCGCCGAACTGGACAAGAAGTTACTGTGGTTAATTGGACTGCTGCTGCCTTCTCTGAAATCTCTGTCGTTTGAATTATTATGAACTGTTGATGTGTAGCTTGGGACATGCTGCTTGCGGTTTGAAAGATCTTCTTTTCGACTCAAATCAGTTGGAGAATCCCGGCTGGTGATTGGGCTGGAACTACAACTCGACGACGTTTCAATATTCTCTGAACAGCCCATTTTAGCGCTATCATCCGACGAGGCGAAAGATTCATTGAACGCAATTTTTGTAGTTACTAGGTCCAAGGGTTTTGCACAGGAAACGGTGTCAATAGAAGAACTATTAGGATTCGTGATTTCAGATGTAGACGAAGTTGATGATGCGATTCCAAGAACAATGGGATCTGCCAATCTGA
Source organism: Daphnia galeata (assembly GCA_030770115.1). NCBI lineage: Eukaryota > Metazoa > Arthropoda > Branchiopoda > Diplostraca > Daphniidae > Daphnia > Daphnia galeata. The sequence goes on from CM061119.1 coordinate 9,005,156, forward strand.
CGCCACTGGGCATTTTTTTCCGCAATTTTCAATGAAGTGGTTTTGTTAAGATGATTAAGATAGAGAATATCACTCAAAATGCGACGATCATGATGTAATATATATCCTTGATGCACGAGTAAGTATACAGATTACGAGGATCCAGCAGTGTTCATTAATCGCCAATGTCTTATTAATTCGATTTGAATTTGATGATATTGACACTTTTGCACGACATATAGAGATCCTCACTCAGCTATACTCTGATAAATAGGAGAACTTTATCGAAGATGTTGACATCAATCGTTTAAACAGCAAACTGATCATGACTACCAAGGAGTAGCTATTTGTGGGCTGTATTTGAGATTTGGATGTGCGTTGTCCAACTTATTCGCTATTCTTCCTCCTCATAGATGTTGGAGATAGCTACATCTGCTGGACGGCCCCCTGAAAGGCGGAGTTTTCTATATGAACGGAAGTCACGGATCACTGATTCTCATGTTTCTCGAATCTTATTGGCTGGTTTGTGATACTGTAACTGCACAGGCCGTTTCCCTATTGGCCTCGTTGGTAGGAGTTGCTTTTAGCAGCAAGAAAAAAAGGTTTTTCAACTTTCTCTGAACACGAAGCACAGAACACAGCAACATCGCGAGTCATTCAGAAAGCAACACAAACCAACTAAACGGTATACGGCTTCCGGCTACTTTGTATACTACACATCATATGGGCTATTATACGCAAGCTAAAGACCAAATTTGTTACGGAGTACAGAATGACAAATGAAGATAAATCAGTTTTTTTTTAAGGCTGAAATATAATGGAGATGAAAATAGTATAATCTGATGAGCTGGCTTTTTTCATTTACATTTATCAGATTTATTTAAAACGTCATTTAATAAAGTTCTAAGAGTTGGCTGTTGAAAACAACAAATATTAAGTGTTACTGAGAATTATAATCGCAGATTGAAAATGAATATTTTGGGACACAATGACAAATTTATCATTTCGGACACGCCATTAACATCAAAATAATTTTTAAAAATATATACATTATATTCCATTAAAATTTAAACATTGAATTTAATTTCGAGTCAGAGACTCAGAGCGTACAGTCAGTGAGTATAGAACATCCGAAAATGTATATGTAATGGTATACCTTATCTTCCTTAAAGCCAAGGTACCGAAAATCATGGGGCCACGGACCGCCATATTCTTCGGTTGAAAAGAACGAAAATGAAAGGAGACAGAGATGGGCAAAGGAAATAAGGAAAAAAAAAGGTTCACTTGAAAGCAAACGGATGTACGGCTCAGTACTCAATAATTTATTATATTCAAAGTAAATTTCTATGCAGCTGTGCTGTGGGCGGGTTTGTGACATTGAGTCTAGCAATTCATTAAAAACCTTTTTTATGATTCTTAATATATGTAACGGTGGTTATAAACCACTTAGTCAATTTATAGCATGAAACACTTTTTAACAAGAAGCTCGCGGAAGTCCGCCACTCATCACTCAATGGGGACAATAGCGGAGATTTGACTTTAACGAAAATATGCGCTAGTGAATGAAAATCTTTTGTGAAAATAAAAATATCAACAGTTTTATATAGAATTGTGAACTGTGGTCGGATTGGTGCAAATCAAGATCCTGCTGTAGGTTTTATCTAGATTGTGAGATAATTGTATAAAATGACGGGTTAGACTTTGGCCTAAGTTTTCTTTCGGAAGCTATGGGCCTATGGGACACAAATATAGTATTCTAAATCACTTAAGTTAAAGTTTAGACTCCCCTTATCTCATCAAATTGTTTTCTATTATTTGTATTTGTTTGTGCCTTCTGGGCTCAACCATTTTTGTGTTGTGTTGTTTCATTTCATGTGTTATGTTCTTTTTTTCCCCTTTGTAAATAAAGGGTTATATTCCTCTAAGCCACCTAGCGTTCAAGAGGAAACACTTTTGCGCGAAAAAATCGCGCGGTTTTACTTACTTTCAAATAAATGAATAATATTGCACTTTGAGACAAATAATATCACCTACTTACAGTACACCTTGGGCCTTAACAAATCATCACAGACTCCATCCCGTTCTTTGACAAAAGAAATTGCTATTCTATCTCTTCGACGTCCTCGTATCTCCTATAGTCCTATTCTACTTCTAATTCTACTACGCATACTACTAGAAAGATAGACTTTTGAGTTTTGACCCGTTTCCTTGTCCCATTTATGTTATTGCAAACTGATTTTAATTTTTAGGTTATGATATTTCTCACTTTCAGTGTCTTTTTGTGAACGTCAACATAAATAAATAGATAGAACGAAATTTTTCTCGATCTAATCTAACTAATGGCCCTACTTTTCAACTGTTTCGAGAATAATGTGAGTAGTCTATTATTACTCAATTCATGCGCAAGTGTGTAAAACGTCTATGTCTACCATTTACATACCCACATACGTATAGTAATAATATTGCCTAAAAACTCTTATAAATTATGGTTTCTTTGTTAATACGTGAAATAAAACGTTTCGAGAATTCGTCACAATAACATTTCACTGTTCAGTGAGCGGACAGCAATCATTTGTATTTTTGGTCTTCTTTTTATATAGTAAAGCTACTAATTGATGCTTATAGACTATATTATGTTAATCTATGTTATATCTTATTGAGAGCCATTTTTGTGTGTGCAAAACTTTACTTTTAAGACTTCCGTGGCGGACTGCCGGACTATAAAATTTATATAGAAACAATGCGACTTTCGTTGAAAAAGTAATCTGTAAACTCGGTGGAGTAGTTATTTAAACTTTATAGATAATATTCTATTGTTATAAAAAAATGATCCCGTTATAGTGTTGAATTTGAGTTAGGAAAACTTCAGGGAACGACAGTAAGAAATAAGTGCGCCCTCAGGCTACTGGCTAGGACGATATAAACGCTTAATATTTCTCCGTTTATTTAGTTAAAATTGGATCTGAAATGATAATTAATTCGCTATCGAGGAGATATAACGATTATTTGATCAATGAACTTCGTTTAGGTATCATTATCTTTTTATCCGTAGTGTTGATTAAACAGTAACACGGACTAATTTAGATTGGAGTCTACTCGAATGAGACTATAATGTGTCAACGTACAGAGAGTCGTAAATTGGTTTATATAAGGCTCATTCTTGCCTTCAACGTTAGCGAATATCAATCATACGAAAGATTGCGAACAGCTCATTGCTGTTCCTTCTATCAGATGATGAAGAAATGATGCAAGCTGGCTCGTCATTTAATGATAAGTATGATTGATACATTTTAACCAACGAAGTAAACACAATTCTTTTTAAACGTCACGTTTCCCGGACGGACGTCTACATTTTCATCATTCCATTTGTTGTTGTTCGTCTTAGTGAAATGACAATAATTTCGTCATTGTGAATATATTACGATGGTAATACTTTAGTTAATCATAGCTTATTTAAAGAAATGTGACGTTAAGCCTGCAAAAGCAAAACTCGTCCCCATATCTATTCTATTTCTATTTCTGAAACATGCCTACATTCAGCTAGCTCGAATTGGTTGTTTTTTTCGTACGATAGGTGGCGTGGACGAACAAAATATTTTTGTGAAGTCACGTTCATGTGAAATCATCATTGTCATTGTCCGTCATTCGTTATTGCAACGTTTTCTCGTCGATACCAGAACAGAGTTTCAGGAATAGTCTGGAAGTCCACTCTGACGCAATAAAACAGTATTTAACAAACGTTCTTTGCTTCAACACCAGCAGTATTCAAACGAAGAAAGACGAAGCCAGAAGCAGCATTTAAGTAATCAACTAATCATCGAATAACTAGAGAAAGGTTATTTCAAAAAATGGCGAATTCGCTACCATTCAAGTGTTATCTGTTGACCAACAATGGCCAAGATAAAGAAATCCGAAGATTTGCTCTTGAATCAGATGTTGTCGGTAATTTCACTTACCTAAAGGAAAAGGTTAGGGCAGTTTACCCACAACTGTTGCGTGAATCTTTCAGCATTTCTTATATAGGTAAGTTTCAACTAAACTAAACCATTGTTGCAATTTGATTATTGGTAGATTGAATTATTCATGAAATTTTCATTATTTCAGATGAGGAAGGAGATAAGGTTACTGTTTCCAGTGATGATGAACTGGTTGCAGCACTTATGTTTGCTAAGCGCAAAGATGATGAGCCATTCCGTCTCATTGTTCAGGCTATTAGTGGAGCTAAAACTGAAGCTGCAACAACACCCACAGGAACAGGCAACTGCCAGGGAGAAATTCATTGGGGTGTGACTTGTGATGGATGCCAAGGCGTTGTCAAAGGATTTCGCTACAAATGTTTCCAATGTCCAGACTTTGATCTGTGTGGAAAGTGTGAAGCAGCTGGTCAGCACCCTGGTCATTCTTTCATTCGTGTAACTGGGGCCATGGTAATAATTGATTATGATTTTTTAGTAATTGCAATGGTTTTAACAATTTCTCCACAGCCTGCAGCATTTCAGGCCATGAAGCACTTGCTGAATGGAGGGTCCGAAGTTCCGCACTGGCGTCGTAAACATGGACGTTACCATCACCAACAAGGTCATCATGGTTGGAACGCTTGGTGTCCGTCTGGCATAAATGTTGAAGTCAACCCACAGACCACAGCTGCGGGGAGCAATAAAGGAGCGAGCAAGTCGGAGGAGAAGCCGCAGTGTCCATACAAGTTTTACATGGACCAGGCCAAAGAGACAGCTACAGCATTTCAAGCTCAGGCCAAGGAGACCGCTTCGACATTCCAAGAAAATCATCCGGAATATCTTGCGACTTTGAACAACACTATTGCTTCCGTCATGGAAGGACTTATGGGTATGTGTTAAACTTGGTGAATTTCATTTTTTTCTTGAACATCAATGATCAAATCTTTTTTATATTGTGATTCAAAAGGATTTGGCTCTATTGGAGGATCGTGCCCTCGTGCGACAGCTCAGAAATCAGATGACAAGAAAAAAGATGTCCCCAAAGAAGAGACTAAAACTGAAGACAAAATTCCTCACACAGCGGCTAAAGAAGTTATCATTCCTGTCACGTTTGAAAATGAAGAGACCCGTACAAATGTCCCCATCGTAAACCCTTATGCTCAGTTGGTTGACGCAGCTCGAGCTGTCGAAGTGGCTAATGCCAAAAGTGTTGCTGAATTCGCCAACCAAGCAGCCGCTTCTGCTCAAGCTAGCGTTGCTCCCAAACCCGTGGAAGTTGTTCATCTCTTTCAGACTGATGAAGCTCTAATGGACACACCATTCGCTGTAGCTTCCAGGGCTATTTCCCGTGCTAAAATGGCAGCATCACAGGCTCCTCCTCAAGCTATAGCCGAGATTGTAGCCGAAGTTGTCGCTCAAGCACCTTCTCAAGCCGTCGCGGAGGCTGTCGCTGAAGCTGCTGCTTTGGCTCCTCCACAAGATGTCGCTGAAGCTATCGCTAAAGTCGCTGCCGAGAACAATGGTCAGGCCCCAATGGCTCCATCTCAGATTGCTGCTCAAGCTGTGGCTCAGGCTGCCGAAGCAGCCTACAAAGATTCGATGATTTCGCAGCCAGCCGTTGATGAGACAACAACAATCAAACCTCCCCACCAGCATAACGAATCTGGAGAATGGACCATTGTCGAACATGGAATGGAAAATCCAACTTCTTCACCTTCATCGGCCCCGGAGGCACAGTTTGTTGGTGCTCGTCCCAAGGAACCAGTTGTTGAGAAGACTCTTCATCCAGGTACTGTAACCATTTTGATGTTTTGTTTTAAACAAATCCCTTTATTAGTAAGTTATCGTTTATAGATCCTTTTATCTCTGCTGCTTTGGAGACTATGCTGGCCATGGGATTTACCAATGAAGGCGGTTGGCTGGCTCAACTATTAGAAGTGAAGGGAGGAGACATTGGAAAAGCCCTAGATGTTCTTCAGTCGCAATTCCAGCGTCAGTCAAAGCATTAATGCGCTGCGCAAAAAGTTTTAATGATGATGACTTGATGAAAACTTTTCGCAGTTGAATCCTTTAATCATTTTTTCTCTTAATCATTACAACAGTTAATCAACATGTTTAATCCCGAACTAGATTGAAAATATTTTACTTTTCAGTCGTATGTATCTTGTTTAGCCTTCATGATTTACCTTTATAATTGGTGGTTGTAACCCGGAATACTTTGCTGAACAGCATATAGAAATACACGTATAGATCGGAAAGATAAGGAATTTTTTTTTAAATTATTTTTATTGTTTGTGCGTTAGATAAGGTGTGAAGGGTCTTTGAGTGATTTTTATCTCTTTAGGATGTGGGTGACGAGACAAACTACAGGACTCAGAGTTGTTGCTACAATCGCAGACTTCCACGTCAATCGATCGTTCTAGTCCACGTACTAGTTCGCCGGCCAGCTGTTAAACAAGTTGTGGTTTCTTTAGTCCCTTACCTCAAATTTTCCAAATACACACACATGGCGAAGCTTGGAGTTGAATTTGCGGTCGTGCTTGTGGTTTTGTTCGGGTCGTCGCAAACTCTACAGACGGAGAGATGTCCACGTGCGTCACCGGAAGAACTCTGGTACTCGGATTACTCTCCGATGCTCAAAAACACTTGTTTGGAAGGTTGTGTCCAATACGTTGGGAAGTTCAAACAGCTGCTGGATGTTATTTTATCAACTTGTAATTTTATTTTACATATAGAAATGTCGTACTACTTTCGTCTAATATTCGGCCGATTGGAGGACGACAATCTCTTCACTTTCATTCCGCACATCAAGGAAGATCCGGAGTAAGGTGTTCATGTTCCGCACAACAATAAGATAACATACAAATACATATATTAACATATACTACACCGGTCGGCTAGGAAAGCAGAAAACTTGACTCAACGGCTGACCTTGACGGAGAAAACAGCTCTAACTCTAATGGGACGCGCTTATGACGTCATGGAAAACTCCTGGCTGACACTCGGAGAAACTAGTCAGCAATTTTTAGCTGGTGATAAACTGGGCAGCGAAGTTGCCCGGTCGATGGAAAGCCTACAAAGTAAAAACACATCGTGCCTGAACATGTGATTCTTGGATGAAGCCAAGACTAAGACGGACTTCTTTGATTTGTTTCACTTACGTTATTTCTCGTGCCATTTCTTTAGAGGCCCATATCCAAGCGAACGAACTGCTGGTCGATGCCGGCCGAGAAGTGGCTTTTTTCTTTAAAGATATGCTCGAATTGGGTAACTATTCACTTATGCAAGTAAATAACACGGGGGTTTCATGTAATAGGAAATGATGACGTAATTTATTCGTAGCTATCGAAGGAGTAACCCTAATTTTAGAAACTGAAATAGAAGAAGCGCCAGAAGATGATTATGGCATAGCTAAACTAATACAAGAAAAGATTGTAAAGGTAAATTATATTTGGAAATGATCAAAATATTACGTAATCTATAATTATACAAGTTTGCCCAATAGATATCACCATTCGATATAGTGGGTGTCATTGTTCGTCGTTTCATAGGCAGAAGCATGGGGACCGTTCAAACGACGCCCAACAAAGACGTAAAAACCTTAAAAATAATTATAGCCAATAACGGAACTCCTAATTAGATTTCTCCCATTTTGTAACCTTTTCAAATTTTTAATCCTTTAAGAAACCAGACGTCCTTTTTTCTGTCATGCCAAGGATCGATCAGGTAGATTTTTCATTTTTTTTTCAACAACCATCAATGATTTAATTCTTTCCCTGATTATGTATTCTTTGTGTGCATTGCAATTTTAAAAATTAAGATGCTAGACGACTTCAAGGCGACAACAGATAGAGAAGCGTTGACAGCCGAAAGTTGGACATCTTTCTTGGAAAAACAACTTGAAAAGTCATTAGTGGCGACAAAGAAACGCGAACAAGAGAACTTTGTGCTGATTTACCGTAACGAAGTTTACGTTGCCGAGGTGCTCATGAATATGATCACCTCTTATACCGATGAGTAGAAAACCTTTCGACTGCGCAAAACAGCCAATACAATTGATTTTATCGCGCATTTCTCTTTTTCAAATGTTAACACTAAAAACAATCGAAGTTCAAAATACAATACGAACCCAGCTAGCACTTCAAATCCAACTCACGTGGAATGCAAATGTGACACAGCAGAGGTGTATGTAACGCCACCACGAGATTAAGAGGCCTTACTACCTCGCATATGGGAGGGGTTGAGTATATGAAGCTTGAAACATCGCAGAGACTTACATATAGTCGATCGTTATTATATCAAACATCTAATGACACGATCTGAAAACAATAGCCTGAACTAAACAGACAATATGGTGCGTGAAAAAGAAGCTTATTACACTCTCTGTTTTGCGTGCAAATTTTGATTTGTTACGGCGCAAAAAAAAAGAGAAAAGTAAAATGATTTTATTTGTCGTTCCCCACAGTCTTTACTCTTTATTTCCAGCATTTTGGTAGGCTAGTGAATATAGGACTTCTATAATGTAATCCGCTTAGTGTATAGCTTCCCTTTTGCCAAGTATAAAAAGACACGGTGCGTACGGCTGAAGGTGCAGTTGGTGTTGACTTTGACATTGAACCATATCGACACATTTTTGGATATCGCCATGCAGACGAATCTAATGAAAAAACTCTCTCCTAGTGGAGAGGTAAGAGTGTTGTTATTCTAACTCTAATTATCTTAAAAAAAAATCATCAATCTAATCAAATTAAATTTTTATAGATAACATTGTACATCGCCCAAAGAGAATTTGTTGACCATTATAAAAGTGTCGATCCAATCGGTTTGTTTTTGTTTATCCATTTTCTTAAGCTCTATTTTAACTGGAAATAGTATTACTATAGGGATTGAATTATTCTAATGATTTTGCACTTTCCACAGACGGGATCGTTATGGTGCCCTTAAGTAAAGCTCACGGCCAGCGTCTCTTTGTGGAAATTCAACTCCACTTTAGATATGCAAGTCTATCCCCATTGAATATGTATAATTTTCATCAGTCCACATTCAATTTGAAATTAAAACAGGGAGCTGAAGCGGATGAGTTTTCCAATATTCCATTTAAGAAAATGGTCGTTGTTGCTACGCAAGAGCTTTTTCCTCTAGGAAACATACAGCCTCAAACGCCTCATGTCTACACCAACTGGCAGGTAAACATTTAAATAAATGTTGTACACGCCAATGTCTTGTTAAATAAATTTTCCTTTTTTTAAATATAGACTGCGCTGTGCAAGAAAATGGCAAATATGGAAGGCATTTGTCCATTCAAATTAGAATTCCCGCAAGGATCACCACCGTCTCTGCTCGTTGCCGGACCTCCGGGTGTGGCCGGCGAGCCTTGGTGATTTTATAATTCAATAACTTACTTGGACTTGTTAACTTTATTTTCTATACTTGATAATTTAATAGCGGTCTGACGTACCAAGTTGTGGCTTACTTTTGCACCGATCCAACTCTTCCACTAATCAAAAAGTATCAGTCGTCATCAACTCATCACTACGATATTGACTTCAATTTTCTTATTTGAAATCAAGGAACACGGTAGGATTTCACGTCAGAGTGATTCAGGAAACGTTGCCAGTTCCTCTTCTTGAGCAACTCTCTTTAGCGCCTACAACTCGACCGGCCACACTTGTTTCACGCCAATTTCTTCTATCACCGGGAAGAATGCAAATTGAGATGTGTCTCGATCGCGCTGTTGTCTATTACGGAGAGAAGCTGTCCATGTGTGTCCAAATCACAAACAATAGCAATCGGACTATTCGCAAGATTAAGTGCAAGCTGTATCAAGTGTCGCAGCTCTCGTTTGCCCAGGGTGAAAGACGGGCGCCTTTGTATTGTATGGAAACCACTGAAGGATGTCCTATTCCACCAGGAGCATCCCTACAAAGAGTAGGGACATAATTAAACGACAAAAAGTCAATTTAGTCCAAAAACAAGTATAAGTGAATAATTCTAGTTTTCTTGAAACAGACATACACATTGATGACCAAACTGCAGCCACATCGCAGCAATGAAAATTTAGTTTTTGAAGCTTCATCCAATCGCGGCGAAAAAGATCGACTATCGGCTACAACTATATTTCCTTATACAGTAAAATAAAACGGAAATTCAAAAAATAATAAACACATTAAATTGTTTACTTACATTTCTTATAGGATCCTAAGGAAGGATTTGCTATTCTAGTTTCGTACGAGGCAAAGGTAAAAAACTTTTCTTTTCCCTCAAAAAAAAAAAAAATGTCAACTAATAAATTTGTTAAATCAACAACAGATCAAAGTGTACATGGGTGGCGTCCAGTTCCAGTCTATGCGGTCAACTTTGGGTGAGGTTTCTGCACGCGTTCCATTCTTTTTGTTCCATCAGACACCAAGAGATGATATTGGAAATGAGCAAGAAACATCGATATCTCCCGTTCCAGCAGTTTCCAATAAACCACCTCGAATGGTCAGGTAAACTAAACTATTGTTGGCTATACTAATTATTAGTCATTTTTAATTATTTTCTTTCGTTAAATCATCAACTAACTAAATTTAATCGATTACTTGTTTTAGATTGAGTTCTGTAGACAACGAAGCCGGAAAAGAACCACCTATTCTTCTCGAATGGTAGCTCGTCCGTAAACGATCAAAATCAATATCATTTATATACCTTTTACTACACGAATGTAATTAAAATGTAACTTTTTAATTCTATCATTAATGGTCTGTATAATCTCATTTTTCGCTTACAAATTGTACGCAATAATATAATGAAAGTGCTTACGCTAACATTCTCAATATATACGCGGTGATCGTGATAACATTTTTGTTTCAAATGAATATGACAACTCATATTTTCAAGAGGCAGAAAAAGAATTGAAATTGATCAAATCAGAACACGAAATCTCTTATACGTAGGCAAGTACGTAGGTTCAAATTCAGTAAAGCCAAACGTGGTAGACTGGTAGCCTATTGATTACTTTCTATAGTGATTTATTAGCTTACTAGTATTTCACTACTTCATTTGAATATTGGAGTTTCCAGTTTGCACACGTGTCACGTTCATAAACAATAACACAGAGCCAAATCAATACTTAATTCTTTTTTTTCATATCTTTAACTGGTTTGAGTGATTTCAAAACAATAAAATCCGAGTTACTTTTAATTTATTGTAAGTAATGGGATCCATTACTTTGCAGTTTGCATGTATTGATCTTAATAGCATTATCCTTTTTCAAGTTTATGACGAAGTTTTTAGGTTTCCGTTCTTCTGGTATTGATTTAATCAATATCTGAAAGAGCTTTAAGAACTATCCAAATTGTTCAAGTGGCTTGGCGGATGTGGATCAGGTTCGATATTTTTTTTCTTTTTTGAAGCGAATAATTGGTACGATCGAGTTACAGATACTCAAAAACATCAAAATATAACTTTGAAAATCGAATAATTCATTTTTTGTCCGTTATTCTTAAAAACAAAAATGACGGTATTTTCAAACTGACTGTAGCAATATGGAAGACGTTTTCTCTTTCTTTAGAACATAGCCGATATTCAAAATCAAATCATGAATACCTGACTCGAGCCGGATTGGAAAGGATCTCAAAACTCGGCTCTTCTTTAGGCTTTTCTTTTTCTTCTTTCATCTTTTTGTCATCGACGCTCTTTTCCGTGCTGGGCTGTTCATCAACTTCCATTTTCTCGGCAGCGGCAACCGTGCCAGAAGTTGCTGCTGCTTGAGTCGTCTTTGAGTGGGCCGCTTCACGACGTTTAGCTCTGGCCGTGATGGACAAGACAGCCGCTGTAACCCGCTCTTTCTCTTCCCGTTTCTTCTCTTCAAGTAAAGGAGGTGGAGCGTAGACGGACGGCTTTGCATTCGAACGATATTCGACTTTGGGCATCTATATTATAAGAGGCGCCGAAAAATTCATCATTAGCAATCAATTCTGCAATATACAGTGACGTGGGCGTAGTCTAGACTAGACTAGATAGAAGTCAATAAAATCAATAATAAATAAATACCTTTAAATCAGAGTTAAGGCCAATAATGGCTGTGGGCGCAAATGCCAGAGACAGGCACAAACTGGAAGGAAACCAGTACCAGTATTGGGTGAAAATCATGAGGCCAACTACAGCACTCATGTTGGTATGACCAGTACGGGGACTGTAATGAGATGGTTACATTACGCCCACCAGCATCAATAATGCCTTGGGCCAAAATGGCACCAAACTTGGCCATGACGTCCTCGTGTTTATCGCCAATGACTTTGGCGTACAATTGTCGGATATCTTTGACCTTTGATGAGGTGAACTCGGTGTGCTGGACAAGAACAAGTGCCGAAGCCAACAGTGCTCCTTGACGCACATAATTGACAGGATCGTTCATCATGGGCTCAAGTAGCTTCTTACTTCTAGTTCCCAAAGAATTGAAAAAGAAATGAATGAAAAGAAAGAAAAATAATAATATCATACTAGTCTAAAGTTTTACTGGATAGTCTTAAACAATCTCGGCAAGTAAAAGAAAATAAAAAAATAACGATGGACGTCTTATTATAAGTAAAGTTTTAAAAAAAACAAAGTTGGGAATTTCCATCTTTTACATGAACTTATTGATAAGCCAAATGTTTCATGGCAGACATAACATTGACGTAACTAATTAGGCCTAGTCAACTTAGTCATTATAAATCCGCACATGTAAAGACACTAACTAAAATAAGAGCAAAATCCAAAAGACATTTGTGGCAACAAAAAATTTTCCGACGAAGACTACAAGGCCGGATGCTATATTGGACAGATACACAGTTTTTTATTGGCTGGGAGACAAAAAAAAGAAAGAAACAAGCCAAAACAAACAGACAAAAAAATGTATAGATATAAATATAATAATATATGTTTTGACATCAACCGCAAAATGAAGAGAAAAATGTTTTACCTTATTTAATCCCGCGCAGCAGTGTCGGTGTTGTCCAATTCCCAACGTCATGTAGAGGATCATTTAGCGAACGTGCGTGAGTATATAGTCAATTTCAGACAACATAGAGAGACAACACTAGGACATTACCCTGGATTTCTATATCTTTTTCCCCCCTACCATATTAAGGACAAGATGCACAACAAAGGGAATTTGAGAAAAGAAACAAAAGATAGCATTCAATATATAGTACGACAAAAGGATGTCGAACAAAGGTTCCCATATAAAAGGTATCATCACAGCGACGACGTTGCTGGCTGACATAAAAAAGAAATGTTGGTTAAAATTGGATCGATTGATGTTGGGCGTTGAAACCCGAATAGTATACTACTATACCCTAATATACGCCAAAGAAAGACGACAAGTGAAGATGAAGGATGTATATTTATCGTTCCGTATTACTGAACGATATAATACATGAAAGAGACAAAAGAAGAGTTTAAAGAGGACGTTGATTTGCATTTCCTATATCTTATAGTTTATATACCTTCAGTCGCAAAGAATGTGACGTCGACGTCGGCAGCAGTTGGAGATATAATTAATTAAAAACGCCACTGAGAGGAAAATGATCAAAATAACAAGGGGGACAGACAAATTTTTTTTTAGAAAACGGCAATTTAGATTGAACGTAGCGGTCTGATGAAAAACAAAACAAAAAATATGTACCTTCATTACATGGGCTTCAAAAGAATCTAATTTCCAAAGTTATTCAATGAATCCGAGAAAAATCAATATTGACGTGCATACGTGCTGAAGATAACAGCATTATACAATCGTATTTCCAGCAAATAAGTGAATGCATATATATGAACTGCTGGTCTATAGACTATTGACATTATTATTCTGTGATTGCCAAAGCTTGGCAGACCGTCAACTTTGACCGTGTCAACTGCAGTGGCAAAAACGACAGACTGTATTATGTGCCTTATGTGGCCTTCTAATCAATCAAAGGCGGACCTGCTTCTAATTGACTTGTTCAGTCAAGCGAGTGATAACAGAAAAGTGGGCGTATCATCCATCAGACAGACGAACTAGTAGTCATCGCATGTTACAGACGTATATGGAACAGCAGATCTTCGTTGATTATAATGCGCTCCCTGGATGTCGTATATTACATAAAGGTCCAGGCTCCAGCAATATATAGACAATGGAACTTTCTTTTTATTTTGCGCTGACTGAGCTGATGACTAGGTACTACCAAGGTTTCATAGAGAGCTTTAGTAGGGCTTTACTTTAGTAGAGGATTTAGTCGTAGCTGGAGGTTATTGAGTCTCATGTGTTGGACCACACACGGAGAGAAACGAGAGAGGTCATTCATCATCACAGCGCAAGACGCGCGGACGAAGAAAATCGAACAATAGACTATAAGGACGTCGGGCGTCAAAACTGTAAAGATGGAAGATAAAAGATTGCCGGATGATTGCCAGACACGAGCATCATATAAAAGAACACATTCCGTACCCCACATTTGGACGACAAGATATGAAAACTATATCTATACTAAATACACACCAGCATGTGTTGCTGATCCAGCTGTCTCTCTCTCTCTCTCCATTTTGTACAGCAAATAATCCATTGGAAAAAAAGGGAGGAAAAGTCATATTAATTCATGCATGGATTGCAAAGGAATTACGAATGCGCCGGCCGATGTAACGAGGGATGACGAAAGAAACAAAATTGCTTTGAATGACGCACCGTGCATGCGATATATAGTCGTCGTCGTAGTGAGTCAAAAGGACTCGAGATTAAAGAGAAATCAATCACAATTTTTTTTTTCACCCGACTGTCACTGCTGCATCACGTCAGAAAACTAAATGATAGAATTCCCCATAGAGGTGCCAACTCGAAGATTAAAGATAATCAAATCCCTGCTGCTGCCGTATTAGAAGAAATCCTGCAACTGAAATGCTGGATGGCGAAATCGATCAATGAAATAGTTTAATAAAAAAAAGAGTGAAAAAGTACATATACCGCAATATCAGTGTGAATTTAGAAAATGTTCAATTTGAAATGAGTTGGAAATATCAAATAATGATGCGGAATAACATTTGATATCAGCATTATGCAAGTCTCCATGTCATTAATCAGACACACCGATAATGATCCCATCGCCTTATCATATATGAACACGTTGTAGTACAGCTGTTTGCCACTAGCCCTCCCACCACCACCAAAAAAAAACGTTTTATTTTGAAATATAAAAAGACTGAATAAGAAATACTGAGTTCATACAGTAACGTCATTATATATACAAAACATCGTCGACATAACGCGCCGGCGCAATTCGAAATTCTCGTGAAAGCTGCTGCTGGCCTCTATAGACGAACTTTGGTTAAAAGAAAACAAAATTTCACCGCTAGAGACCTGAACTGTCTCTCTCTCTCTCTCTCTCTCTAGCGTAGGTTGTGCTTTCATTTATAATTTTGTGCTTTCAAAAATATTTATTTCTTTTTAGTTTTTTCCTTTTCAGCCTTTTGTTACTTTGCTGCTTATTTCTATTCGATT
Source organism: Daphnia galeata (assembly GCA_030770115.1). Lineage (NCBI taxonomy): Eukaryota > Metazoa > Arthropoda > Branchiopoda > Diplostraca > Daphniidae > Daphnia > Daphnia galeata. The sequence goes on from CM061119.1 coordinate 9,020,579, forward strand.
TTTCGTGTACATATTCACTGATGCTGTGTATACTATGTGTGTGCGCGCTCACATGGGCCGAGCCCGACACCCTTAGCCGCAGTCCCCAAAGTCCAGTCAAGCAGTTCATCATCTGGTCGCAGACGGTAAGGATCGCCAATGTGGTATTCCCTCGCAGCACTTTTTCACTATTATAGGCGGGAAGAATCATCTTTTTTTATAACAGAGATACAATTTGGTCTCTACTGATTGCGGAACAAGTGACAAACTAACTCACAAAAAAAACAAACTTCAAAAAGGATAAAACTAAACGAAAAAAATCTGTTGATAAGCGTCGTCGCAACACTGATAAAACCGTTAGCCTTCAGTTAGTGTCGATAAGTGAAAAAAAAAAAGAATTCAATCTGTTTTTCTAAAAGTGATAGACGACGACCAGTTTGAGTTTGTTGGTACAGGTGCTGCTGCTGTGTGTACACGAAATTTATTCTTTCTTATTCTTTAATAAATAAACGACCACGGTGCAGTCAACGATGTGGTCACCGTTAGTGGTTAACATCCGTGAAAGGAAGTGAAAAGAAAAATTTCAGTTCGGAAGGAAACGATTGGAGTCAAAAAATAAATATATAAGCCGCAGTGCGCTCTGCCCGGCTTAACTCGCATCGCCCTTCATGGAAGGCAAACTGGAATGGAATCAGAGTGTGACGACGACGATGATGTCGACGACATCGACGACGACATCGTCGCTATTAATCTGGCTTACATCAACATCAGCGAGCAGCCCAACGAGCAACACTTCTGTTGACAGTGACGCTAGCAGCAACGACGCCAGCAACTCCAATGTCTACAATTGGTCCTTCATTTGCGTCATGGTGTTCGTCGTGGCCGGCACTGTTGGCAATGTACTCGTCTGTTTGGCCGTCTGGCTGGAACGTCCACTTCAAAATGTCACCAATTGGTTTCTCGTTTCGTTGGCTTTTGCCGACCTCATCGTTAGTACCATCGTCATGCCTTTCGGTGCTACGGCCGGTTTCTTAGGTAATGCCACATTTTTCAGATAAAAAATCTGTGAATGATGATGATGATGATAATAGCCAACACCCACCCATCATTCCCAATCTGTCTAGCTGCAAGTCTTTCAGATTGACCTTGATGTGTAATCTGACTTATAATTGATATACTACATTAGAAAACATGTCAGTTGGCCCGCAGTTTGTTAGTTAAACAAAAAAAACATTGACATTTGCCAAGGGTTAATGTGTTATACGGGTGTAGTTATACCCATCTCTTGACTTGTAACCATTTCAAAGCTTTTGGGAATTTGAGTGCTGCCAACAACCCCAAGTGGCTAAGAGTCACATGGACGGACCCCGGCCCGTCTCTGTAGAGAAAGAAAAAAGGGACAAGTCTCTCGAAAAAGAATAGAACAAATTTTTTGTTTTTTTGTTCTTCATGGCTGTTGGCCAGGAGGAGAAACGAACGAAAAGAGACAGGCCAACCGAGCCTATGCTAACATGACAATCCCCTTTAGGCAACTGCTCTGCTGGTCATCAGTTGACATAATACAACAAAAATACAAAAAAAAAAGATGAGACGAATTCATTAACAAGTTTGACTTAGCTAAACATAACAAAAGGAATAGTAAGACACTGAAGGCCAACGCTTAAATAAATCTGCTGGCACAACGTCATAAAATGACGCAACCAGTACCGAAAGATAAACAACTTAACCATTCACAGTCATCCTATATACTAAAATGTATGTATTATGTATTCACCGGCTGTTTTTTTCGCTTTTATTTCTAGGATATTGGCCTCTGGGAGTCACTTGGTGTAACGTTTACGTTACCTGTGATGTGCTGGCCTGTTCGGCATCCATTCTGCACATGTGTTGCATCAGTTTGGGACGCTATTTGGGTATTCGAAGTCCATTAAAAGCCAGAGGATACGGAGGACGAGGCGGTGGCAGTAGCAGTTTCCTAACGGGCGGCAGTTCCAAACGTCTTGTCGTCGTCCGCGTTGTTCTCGTTTGGCTTTTAGCTTTGCTCATCAGTTCACCAATCAGCGCCCTGGGATTGATCGATCCTTCCAACATCATGATCGGCAACCAGTGCGTCATCAACAACAGAGGATTTGCCTTTTTCGGATCGCTGGCCGCCTTCTACATCCCGATGATCATTATGGTCGTTTCTTACGCCCTAACGGTCCACCTGCTGCGCAACAAAGCCCGTCAGCATCAGCATCAACTCATGTTGAGGGCCGGAGGGAGCAGTTCGAGTAATTACACTCCAAGCGGCCGCTTTGTCGGCAATAAGAGAAGTTTTCATTCCGTCAATTTCACCCACGACGAGCGTAAGTCCGTCGAGGAAGAAGACGTGCCGTTGCAGCAAGAACGCGGGACTCAGACGCCAGTTAGCGTGTCAAGGGAACGACGTCGACTTATATGGAAAGCTAGGATCAGTTTCTCGCCTTCATGTCAATGTTCTCTGCTCTCATCGACTCATCAGACGGCAGTAGACAACGATGGCGGCGGCTCCGACCAACCCATCCGCATAGTCAAAGCTTCTGCCAATAATACGACGTCGACGACGACGTCGAGTCGTGGACGTAAAATCAGCAGCACAAGTAGCACAACGACAACGACTCCTCGTCGATCAGGTTCCATCGTATCGTCGTCAACGCCCAACATATCCAGTGCGGCTACAGTGGCCAACGAGCAAAAAGCCAGCAAAGTATTGGGCGTCGTCTTTTTCACGTAAGTTTTTCCTTTGACTGCATTTTTCTTTTGTTTTTTTCAACATCAAACGCTTTTTCGGGATAAAAGGTAAGAAACAAAAAAAACAGGCTCAAACGAATAACAAGACAAAAAAAGAATATCTGACATTCTAAAAATTGCCTTCATTAATAATAGATGACAAAATACAAACAACAACAACAACAACAAAAAAAATTGGGGGAAAAACAAAGAAAAGACTTGGAAGGGGGAAACTATAGCGGATGCTGCTGAGAAGAACAGAGTTGTTCACCGTCAATGGACGATAGGAGGGTGTAACAGTAGCACAAGGGTCGACTCGTTATCCATCACCTCCTCCGAGCCGTGTGCTGAGCACAAAAAAATTGTAGACATTGGCACGCGTCCAACGACGGACGGACGACACGGACCCAACGAAACAAACAAACATAACATAACAAACAAATATAATACAGTATATTTATATAATATATAGGAAAGAGAGGGGAATGGGTATAGGAGATCTGTTTTAGTAGTATACCATCCGCCGTTTTCGGTCACCTATAGACGAGTCCGTTTCGTTCATCTCTTTTTATACGTTAGAATATAATCAGGGATAACTGAGGTACAAGGCAAAGAGTCCTAATGGATGGGATGCTGAAATCAAAAGAATTATATCCACGAAATCACAGCGCCAAAGAGAACGAACGTAATCAACGATATTTTCATCTTATATAAGACCGAGAAATGTATAAATTTTATTTTATTTCTCAAAAGAAGGTCCCAACGAACGGCTCAGAATAATAAAAGGACTTTGGAGTATTGTACAAACCTTTTTTTTTTTTAAATAAAAATAAATAAAAGAGGAGAGCAGTACAAACTCATTTCATTTCCTTTTTACCTTCTATACAATTCTTCCGTCATTCGGCTAACCCCCATTCCCCCCTCACTCTTTTTTTTTTCATTTAGATTTTTGAGGAGAGATATCTACAAAAGAAATGATCGATAAAGTTAAGAGATTGATTTTCTACGTCATTAAAGTCGATTCATTTCCCTCAAGGCAATGAGAAAGAAAAGAGAAAAAGTTATAAAAACGAAACTTGGTTCTGAACGCGCACACACTCGTTCGTCAGATGATATATACGAAAATCGCTGATTTTCAAATTTAACGAACGGGAAACGGAGAGTCGAGTTGCGGAAATCGAAACACTTTCAAGTTGGAACGTGCCGATCAGCAGCTGAAATGTAGGTCTATATAGCTCCGAGACTTTCAACTTTTTTCCTTTTTTTATCCGTCGTTTTTGAAAGAGCTTTTTTGATCTAGCACAACTTCTTTCTTTCAATAAAAACAACAACAAAAAATAGCAACACACAGTACTATCAACAACAACAACAACAACAGCGCTGATTCTTCACTTTCTCTGCTGTTTTCTATCTCGATATTTCATCCTTTAATATCATCAACTTTTGATGTGTATGTATTTGCCACTCTCAAAGATTTTATTTTCATTCCGACAGGTTTGTACTGTGTTGGGCGCCGTTTTTCTTACTCAATTTACTGATGGTCGTGTGGCCGTCTTGTGGAGCTTACATCCCTGACCGTTTGGTGGCCACTTGTTTATGGCTGGGCTACGTCTCTTCCACCATCAATCCGCTCATTTATACTGTATTCAATCGGACGTTCAAGCGCGTCTTCATCCGGCTACTGAAATGCCAGTGCCGCAAATCGCCCGTCTCCAGTTTGGCGGCATCGGCCAGCGCAACTACAGTCGCTACCGTCCAGCCTCGATACAGCCGTTGCGCATCCGTTTACGAGGGACTCGCAAGCCAACAGCAACACCAAGCGGCCGCTTCAGCATCAGCTAATCGCTATCGATAATGAGATTTCCTTTTACTACTAAAACTATTACATATTCCACTCAATATCCATTCCAGCAACATCCTGTTTCTTTGTTATCATTTGATCATCATCCGCGTTTACCCGTCATATATACATAGAATTATACATATACACACACACCTTTCACGAATGTATCGTTGTATAAACAATTAAACATGTTGTTCCAGTACGTTCAGAAGAACTGACTCTGGCTCAGAAATCGCATATTGACAAACAAACCAAAAATTCACGCTCATATTAAAACGTCTTGCCCGGTTAGCCACCGCGTCGCCATTTTTGTATTCACACATACACTCTCGTCAATGTGGTAAATAAACTTTTATGTTTCTCCGTATTTAATTTTTTTTTTTCGGGCTGTATTATCATTTTATAAGATATATGGTTTATTATACGTAGACATAAAAGTAACGAATCAGCGGGTTGCAAAAAAATAAAAAATAAAAATAAATCGAATGGAACCAATCAAATGTTATAACCTGCTGGAAAGTGGTTGCTGCTGCTGTTGGGTTGGTTACACTCGACTAGATGAGTCTCCCTTCATGGCTTCCTCGTTTGTTCGTCCGTCTTTTCAATAAAAGTCCAATACAGCAGTCAGTCAACAGTGGTGTGCAGCAGCCGGATGAATGACCCAACTATTTCCGGGCTTTGCATTGACCTGCTGCTGGTTCATAGTTGCCACTACGTTTAACAAGTATATACACTGTAATTACTGTGTACACATATATCGTATACATTCAGAAATTCATTCCGTCTCTCGGCAGGGAATCAAGTGAACCATCCGGTTGTCAAGAGCAACGAAATAAAAATAATAATATTTTTAATCTTCTGGATTCGTCTTCATTTGATCACCTACCCTGCAAACAGCAGTCCTAAATGATAAAATAATGACATTTAGGCTATATACTTGTATACATATGATGTCGAATGTTTTAATGCTGTCAAAGATGCTTATTGGGTGTATTGACCTGAAAGTCGTTGAATCGGAAACGAGTGCCAGTGCCTGTCCAGTTCCAATATTGACGATAAACAAGAATAAAATAGTCGGACCAAACACACTCTCTCTCTCGTCTCCCAATGTCTAAAACGTTTTACAGTCCGTTAGTTCTCCTAGACAGGAAATCATGCCGGGACGATACTGGGAAAGACAAGGAGGGATAAGCGGAATAGAAGGAGAACTTGGACAACAAGATGTATGATCGAATACCCATTTTATCATTCAACTTGTAGTCTTGGTGAAGCCGTGAAAGAATAAGAAGGAAAAAAAAAGTCTAAAACAAACATAAACAAACGATGTATACCCACCCTCTCAACAAACTCTCTACTATTACGATTCCGGTTGTAACTGCTGCGTTGCGCCGGCAGCAGCAGGGGCGTCGTCGTCTCCGTTTTTCCTCTCGACCGCGCCTATTATATAAGCCTTTAAAAAAAAAAACTCGGCCATCATCGATCGACTGATGAACATCACCAGAAGACTCTTCCTATAAAGATATACTCAACTTGTAATATTGTATACCGGCTATATAAGTTTGATTAGCTCTTTATTCTTAGACTTTTTGCCGTCGCTATTACAATAAGCCGGCGACTCAGCGGAGACTACAGAGAGAGGAAAAAAAAAACGTCCAAATGGTTTCCTCAGCGCCGGTTATTACAGCGCCCACAACCTGTTCATTAACGAGGGGGACCGTTGCGGGATCTAATTGGAGTCCAATCACTCGTCGTTTACCGGCCCGTTGCAGCAACGAAGCGAGTAAATAAGGGACGAGGAATAAAAGTGACGACGACGAGGCCAGTAAATCAATCTCGAATAGAATCCCAGCTCTTGTGAGTCTATACTATGCTCCACGGAGAATGCTGGAGAGAAAAGCGCAGAATAAAGAAGAAGACGACAACGGGGGGACCCAAAAAAAAAAGGGGAATAAACGATGATGTATAGAGAATAGAAGAAAAGAAAGAGAGAACTTCTTTCTTTCCTCGGAAAGACGACTACTTTTTTTCTTTCAAGAGAGAGACACAGAGAGAGAGGCTAATCACGCTAACAGCCCTAGATATATCCGAGAGTCCGCCTTACTTTGAGATTTTGTCAAACTATGTGGCTTTCTCTTTTCCTAACAGAAGCTTTCTACACGATTCCACATCAGCTATATACGTGGACGCTCCGACAAATGACCGTCTTTAGGCGAATAAGCCCCGCACGAGTATAACAAACAAACAAATCTTTGAATGGTAGAATATGATTAAAGACAATTGGAATTATGGAACAAATGAATCACTATAGACTGATAATAGGGCCGCACCAGAATAAATTGATTTCCCTTTATATCATCTTGAAAATATCTCGATTTCTGTTATTTACATAATGATATATGGTCTCAATATGCAAATTACATGCCATTCTTCTTTCCTATTCCTATGACAACCGATTGTGTGTTGGCTATGCTACCTATACAAAGAAATATAAAACCACTTTGGCCTATATATAGTTGGTCCAGTTCCAGTTACACCTGACCATCAAACTATAAATTGAATACGTAGCCTATACATTATAAACAAACGACCAAACGTCAGAGGCCTTTAAATGTCAAAGATATCATATAGAGATGATGGAAGACAAGAGAGATTTGTAAACTCAGCAGCCAACTATTATGAATATACCGCCGGATGCAAAGCCAAAATATATAGGACGAGAAGATATGCACGCCAGACGAAAGGCAAAACCCCCAATCGATAATGCTTGTCATTCTCTCCCTTCCGGTGGCAAGAAAAGAACTTCCCTTTTTTATTTTTTCCCCCTTTCTTTTCTTAAATTCCGTTCCGTCCGTCTGTCTGTCTGTCCATGTCAAAATGAAAGAATAGTACAGTCGGATGCTTTCAACATATTCAAAACAGGGTTGCATGTAATCAAAATGTCGAACTTAGATAAAAGCATTGAAAGAAAGAGAATGTGACCTTTGTTGGACTTGAGGACCGGCAAGAGGACCGGTTACCCCGCGCATCCAATTCAGTTCGACCAGCAGCAGCAGCAGACGATGAGAGAGTCATCAGGCGCGTCTTTTGCGGTTTGAGCTATTTTGCATCCAGAATAAGATGGCGGCAATGAATTTCTCATTTCAATGGACATTCAATTTCAATGGACTTGATGCGTTTTATTTGACGTGCAAATGAATGAAATAATCAAAAGACGAATATTCCGAGATGTATATCAACAGAGTAATATTACAGTGCGGCTTCATGTAAACCCTTTTTACTAGTTTCCACGAAGCTATATACATGAGTATATATTCATTTGTTCTATTATTATTTAGATGGACCAAAAATGATCAAACTAAGCTGACCTACGTTGCCGTAAATAAATGAAGGAGAAACGGTTTTTAAAAAATCAATCAAAATACTTACAGTTATATAATGAAATATTGACATTATGTTATTCAAACTTTATTGTCGGAGTTTGTTTCGTTGTTTATAAACACTTGACCAAGTTCTTTTATTCTCTTTTCAATACCGCGCCTACAATGGTAGTTGCATTTTAGCCTGCGGTCGGTTTCCGTTGCGGATTCCTTTGCATACATCATTGAAATGCCCGTATATACAGCGATTCGGGCAAACGCGGTGCTGCTCTTATCACAAGAGGGGGGATGTGAATGTAATTCAAAGTATCCATATATCAATTCTGACAAGGTGATACGAGACCGAACGCAGTAGTTTCAATTGAGCAAATGGACTAGGCAATCGCGTTTTGAATGCGTTCTATAATAATAATAAGACGTTACGTATCGTTCTACTCTCACAATAACGCATGGACCATTATGTACGGGAATGATCGTCCAGCAGGATTTCAAATTGACATGCGCGCAACTCACTTGAAAAATAAATTCCAATTGTTTTTGCAGGTAGTTGCTAATATAATAACAGCGGAGATTTTTACTCATCACGCGATACCGCAGTATATGATACACCCAATAACCAGATCTTAATTAGAGAAAGGAGAGCTCCCAACACAGATGATTTTTAGTCCCCTCCTCATACAGATGCTTCTATTATTTCCATAAGAATAAATGCGCTTTGTAATTTGATCCTATTATAAGTTGGCTCTAAAATACGGGTACAAATTCAAATGATTTGAAATAAAAATTTCATTTTGCATGCAGAAACTAATTTTTTTTTTTTTTACTACTAACAATATTTTGAAAACTTGGAAAAGTATAATAATGAAAATCATTCATCAAAATTTGGGTTTTCTTTAGTTTTTTTTTTCTTTGTCTTTTGTTTATCCAGTGAACCCTTTTGCACACTTTCCGTTTTTGCCACGAGATTGACCTTTAGGACAAGGCGGGTTCTTAGCTACGGACGCAGAGACGCTACTGGGCTTTTTGCCTTGAATTTTTCTTTCCTTTTTATTCATATGACTCTTATCGGCCTCTTTATGGTGATGATCAGGAACATTCTGCGACTCTTTTTCAACTTCTTTGCTTTCAGCGAGTTCAGTTTGAGGCGGTTCTTCTTTATTCATTGCTGGTTTCGCCGCTACTTCACAGATAATGAAGACAGCTAAAAACATGATCCATATCTAAAATTTGAAATCGTTTAGCGAAAAAAAAAACGGGACAAAATACATAAGAATAAATCATCAATAAAATACTAAGTTCAAATAAAAACCAAAATGATACAACCAAAGACATTTTAAATAACATTTACTAACCTGCAATTTCATGTTGAAAAAATGCGATTGCTGTGTGCAAATTACTCTAAGGTACTGACTGTTATTACAATAAATGCACGAAGTAACGAACATAAGGTGACCGTACAAGGTATTTATACCTGATTTTGGCCTATGTCATTAAGGTAATGTTATATGAGAAGCGCAACATAAACCCGGAAGAATATTTTTTTACCAAACTAACAATTTATTCTTACGTCGCAAGTCACGTTTAGTATATATCAGTACGTGTTGAACCAAATGGATGTAACATGCGCTTGTAAATCAATTCTGGTTTACTCATTACCTTCTGCAGTACTACATCCCCCTTCTTTCCTTCTTTTCTTCTTCTTCTTCCCCATGACTTCATTTTCGGATCAAATATACAGGAAGCATATAAATTTGAGAGTATTTTGCTTGGTTACTGATTCTAAAATATCCTTTTTACGTCGGAAAAGTCACGTCAACTTTACGTGATTTCACAGAAAAAAACTGATGATATAAAACAAGCTTTTGCAAATCTATTCTTTTTTATATTTAATTAGCTATTATATTCATCCTACCTAGCAATTCAATCGGACTACACACAGAAACTCACTCTTCCCCATGCAATCATTTTTTATTTCAATATTCTTCTTCTTGGTATAACAAACAGCCCTCATCTTATAATACTATAGCCTAAATGTTATAAAAAGAATTTTAGATTTGGAGTTAGTTTATTGTCTAGAAAATCGAGGGTATCTTATTTTTAGATTTCAAAAGGCATCGATCCATATCTATCTTGCAAACACAGAGCTCTATATAGGTAATTGGCTCATCAACAAGCTTCGCCTCCAAGAAATAAGATATGGTCTCGCAGTCATTAGTAATCTGTGCTGTAACAAAACACTAGGCTACTTATACTATGGTTTACACGGTACTAATAAACCAAGTATGACGAATTAATATCCTGTCTGCAATCTGTATCGTTTTGATTTTATATAGGATGCATCGGGAACTGTTCCAATGCACAAACTCTGAAATTTTTTATTATGAATTATCGGTGTTCATATACTCAGTTAGAAAACAGTCGATGACTTTTGAAATGCAAAAAAATTTGCGTATTGCCGTATTGGGATAAAGACAAAATGCCTGTAAAGTTATAATAGAATTTCTCAAGGAACTTTTTAGTTTTTTAACAGGGATCTCGATAAATCTGGTTAGTCTCTAATTAGAGAACGATTTACGCAATCCAATCCGAAAAAAGTCATATACTGTATAAAGAAGTATTTAATTATTATATCTACAATTCCGTAAAAGCCTGAACAACTAAATCAGAATCAGTGATATTGCCATTCGAGTGGTACCGCTCAATTAAAAATATTATTTCCTTAAATTGCCTAAAAGAATTTCTGTTATCGAGCCCATCAAAAGAGTGTAATAGCGGCAATTCCCGCCAATCAAATACGACATCATTATGATCAAAAACTTATAATGTTATTTGTTTTCCGCTTCCTGGTTCTCCAATGTTTGTAACAGCTTTTAATCTTCTATGTATTCAAACGGCTCGGGTGGCTCAGGTTCAGCTTCTTCCTCCACTTTAGGGCCCATGGCTAAAAATTAAGACAATTACATTTAACTATAACACAAATCCAGACTTCTAAGAATTCCCCTACCTGCAACAGGTTCAACCAATTCCTCCGGCTGATCGGTTTGTCCGTATCTCATAACAATAATGCCACCAATACCAACATCCTTGAGCGGAATGTATTTGGAATTTTCCGCCATACTAACAACTTTTAACTAAAAAAAAAATTCTCTTTAAAAAATAGTCCAATGTCTGAATTTAATCAATTAAAATCAATACCTGCTGTCTGACGACTCGAGCCGGATTGGAAAGGATTTCAAAACTCGGCTCTTCTTTAGGCTTTTCTTTTTCTTCTTTCATCTTTTTGTCATCGGCGCTCTTTTCCGTGCTGGGCTGTTCATCAACTTCCATTTTCTCGGCAGCGGCAACGGGAGTGGCAACCGTGCCAGAAGTTGCTGCTGCTTGAGTCGTCTTTGAGTGGGCCGCTTCACGACGTTTAGCTCTGGCCGTGATGGACAAGACAGCCGCTGTAACCCGCTCTTTCTCTTCCCGTTTCTTCTCTTCAAGTAAAGGAGGTGGAGCGTAGACGGACGGCTTTGCATTCGAACGATATTCGACTTTGGGCATCTATATTATAAGAGGAGCCGAAAAATTCATCATTAGCAATCAATTCTGCAATATACGGTGACGTGGGCGTAGTCTAGACTAGATAGAAGTCAATAAAATCAATAATAAATAAATACCTTTAAATCAGAGTTAAGGCCAATAATGGCTGTGGGCGCAAATGCCAGAGACAGGCACAAACTGGAAGGAAACCAGTACCAGTATTGGGTGAAAATCATGAGACCAACTACAGCACTCATGTTGGTATGACCAGTACGGGACTGTAATGAGATGGTTACATTACGTCCACCAGCATCAATAATGCCTTGGGCCAAAATGGCACCAAACTTGGCCATGACGTCCTCGTGTTTATCGCCAATGACTTTGGCGTACAATTGTCGGATATCTTTGACCTTTGATGAGGTGAACTCGGTGTGCTGGACAAGAACAAGTGCCGAAGCCAACAGTGCTCCTTGACGCACATAATTGACAGGATCGTTCATCATGGGCTCAAGTAGTGCAACTGCTTCCTAAGAAATAAGAAAAGGAAAATTATGAATTAAGAGCCTTCATACCAGACATTAAGGCAAAACAATTCAACCATTAAATAACACTTTTATAAATAGGGAACTTATCTCAGAAAAAAGAAAACCCATTTCGCTAAAATATGTGTCGTTATTGACACGATGTACACGGTACGACAGGTACCATACGCAAAAAACCTTTCATTAAAAACAAGTTGGATAATGAAAAGAAAATGTTACCTTCAATCCAGTACCAGCACACGCAATTCCCAACGCCATGGCAGCTCCATAACGAACGTGAGGGTTATAACTTTCAGCTAATAGGGAGACAACACTAGGACACTGTTCCGGATTTCTGAAACAGAATAAGACCCATACAAGAAAGATGAATCAAATGATGTACAAACAAAAAAATTTGCTAGCTAGCAAAAATAGACAAAGAGGTTAACATTAAATAGAATTATTTCGGTATTCAAATTCGTTTTTCTAGGGAAGCATAAAATATGGTTTTAACGCAAATGATTTTAAGTGTTGAGAGGTGAATGTATTCCTTACTTACAGCCCGCGCAAGACGCTCAACAACTCACCTGAAAAGGAGGAATCCCAATGCAGTTACGGCAGCACGGCGGACGTCGTCGTTTACGTCAGATACCTGGAAGCGAACATAAATTGGTTAAAGACCTTGCTGGAATTCTTTCATACAAATGAGTAGCTTACAGCAACATGAAGCAACTTGCGGACTGCTTGGTTGTTACCCGTGCCGCAATAAGCCAATGCTAGCGTGTGCATAGCCGCTCTTCGAAGAATTGGGTCTTTGTCCTTAGCTAGCGTGTCAATGAGGTCGTCAGCTTCTTCTAAACGACCATACATGGTAAGAGCGATACCGACGGCCAATCCACGCATGATCTTTTCATGTTGAGTTTCTTGAGCATATGACACCATATCTTCGATAGCCTGCTGAGACCGTGAGCCCAACATAGTCAAACCCATGGCCATACCGGCAGCTTCACCCGTCACAGCATCGTCTTGATATAGGTGGAATTTCAACTGTTCGTAAACATCGGCTCTTTGTGTACCCATGCTGGCCAAACCAAGACCTAAGCATCCTCCATGGCGAATCACCTCGTTCGAAGCTTCTTTAAGTTGCTGAAGTAGGTAGTCTGTGATGTTCGTTCCATGATTGGCATGAATTAAACCAAGCGCGTACAAACCACCACCTTCAGAAAAACCGGCTGATGTCGCCGCCACTTCACGAGGTAAATAAGCCGCCATTAAGGCCAATGCTTCTTTTTCATGTCCGCGATGGATGACACCTAGTGATGCTGTCGCTGTCAATTTGGCCCAGTTTGTAGCGCGTGACAACCAATCCAAATTGTCCCTATGTAAATTAGATCATAAATTTTAAATTTGTTGGTGTAAAAACAAAAATGGAACAGAGTGTTGTATGTCATTTAAAGCCTTTTCACCTTAAAAATTGATCTGAAGTGGTTCCACTATGCATAAAAGCATTGGCGATAACAGTGGCCGTATGACACACGGATACACGAATAGCGTCTTTTGTCTGCTTTAAGATGAGTAGGTCACTTTTGTTGTTGCGGATAAGAAACTGGAGATGAAGCTCAATGCTCAGTTCACCACCCAAAATAGTCACCAATCGATCTAAACGCTTCTTCATCAGTTCATCGGTTTCACTCTACAAAGAATTGAGGTTCAAATGGAAATTCTAAACGAATGGGAAATAGTATAACTAACCAAAACAGGTTCGGCCTTAACTTCCTTTGCTTCTTCAGTTTTTTTCCTCTTCAACCGCAGCTGCAAGTATAGAACAATGTCATCCAAAAACTCAAAAAATAGACGAGAAATATATAAGTTTAAATATAAACCTGTTGGCACGACGGTTGTCGGTTTAAGAGCTTGAAGTACACGCGCGAGGAATTGCTGAGTTGCACTTTCGTACAAATCGAAAGCAATCTGATAGGCCATCAAAGTTGAATCCTGATCTCCATGAACGAGTTTATCAAGGATATCGGCAACAGCCAAAGGATCGTCCAAGAAAATGAGGCACTGACACATGCTGACGTAATCAGGAGTAGTAAGTTCACGGTACATATCCACCAAACAACGAAGGACAACATTCCTGAATTGCCTATGCTGGAGCAGCTCGAGACAGACTTTAAGACAATAGGTCAACATTGCCGGCACATCACCCTAAAGAGAAACGAAGCGAAAATATTATTTAAGTGATTAAATAGAAAATATAACTTGTTGAATATTCGACGTACCGATTCCAAAATGGCTCTTCTGAACACATCCATCCTCCTGGTTTCAATAGCAATACCAATGGCCTGCTTGTATTGACCATCATCTAAGCAGCGTTGAAACATTCGATTGACGATGCCTTCTAGCCTGTACGTTAAAATAGTAATGAGCAATGAACATATTATTTGAAAACCCAACCACTACCTTGAGTCAATTGGTTTGCCATCTGGTGTTCCCTCAGCTAATGCTACTTTTTGTTGGCTATAGAAATCCATACATTTAGCTAAAAAAAACAAACAAACAAATCAGCTACATATTTCAATAAGAGTAAAATATTTTCTCTTACCTATTGTTGTTTGAACATATTCAGAATTGTCCATAACATCAAAAAGGTTTCCAGCACCAAGAGCATATGTAAGAGAATCCTCAAAGGAACCAAGATGATGATAAACTTTGCTCACTACTAAAGCAGCAAGTTCACGTTGTGGGAAGCTCTTATCTTCATGAAGAATTTCGCTGAATGGAAGAAAATACAGGTTACAGTTTAAGTGATTACCATGTTAGTTTTCTAATTCACTTACATTTTTTCGACTGAATCGGCAATTTCAGGCCAAAATTCATCAACAATTTCATTCAGCTTTTGAAGAGCAAATTCTTTCAGCAAAACATTTGGTTCATCAAGAAGTGCAATGACACCAACTATAAAAGAATATGAACATTTAATTTAAACCTTTGATTGGAAATCAATGTTAGACCAAACACATGCATTCTCTTAAGAAACATTTCATCAGATGAACACATAACTTGTCTAGACATTTCAAATTTTCATTCCCCAATTTCATTAGAAAAGTAAAAAGTAACACTTACCAGCTGAAGTAATGCTCATCTTCGAAGTCTCGCAATACTGCGAAGCAACCTTAAACATTACGGATGCAGAAAACGTGTCACTCGTCGATCTTTTATAAGAAAAAAATAACAAGAATTTCATCGACTCTCAAATCGTTTCACAAGAAATTGTGCTCAGTCACTCATAGCCGGCTATGGGCGGATGTAGTGTTTCATTTGTTTCTGTCATTTTAGCAACGCCATCTATTATACTATCTATGTAGTAGAATTTGTGTGTGTTTGTTGATCGATTTTGTCGGTAAATTTCTGGGACGGGAGTTAAACAATTTTATAAACAATAAAAGACAAGAATAAAAGTGAAACCTGAAACCCTTTTTGTAGAAATTCCAAAAAGGATGACAATCCACAATTTATATATGTTCGATCGGCACGGTGTTTTAATGTACTACGGAGAATGGAATCGAAAACGTCAATCTGGAATGACTATAGAAGAAGTAATCTAATCTATTTCATAATAAATTTTTTTTAAATATCTTAAATCAAATACTAATTGCTATATGTTTGTAATACAGGAAGCTAAGCTTATGTATGGCATGCTATATTCCATTAGAAACTTTGTCAATAAAATGTCCCCAGTCGATGTCCGAGAAGGATTTCAGTGTTATAGAACTTCCAAATATGTACTTAACTATTTTGAAACTCCATCAGGTGTGAAGTTTGTGATGAATACTGATTTACATTCACAGGGTGTAAGAGAACTGTTACAACAAATCAACAGTCAAGTAAGCCTTTGTGAATTTAGAATACACCAAAGAATTCATTTCATTAAATTTTTATTCTTCTCTGAAATAGATTTATATAGAATATTGTGTGAAGAACCCTGCCTATCATGCAGGTGAAACTATTCAATGTGAATTGTTTAAAACAAAATTGGATGAGCTTGTCAAGCAATCTCCCATCTTCAAAAACTAAATTGTTTGTTTTGTGAAAATTTATGTGCTGAAATAAACTATATATATTCATATCTGCCTTTTATTTTTTGAGTATTCCATCTATTTATAAAAAAATATGTGTGAAAAATGAAACAATTGAGGAAAATACATTCGGGCCTGATTCGGGGAAAATGGTGAGAAATCAGAAAATTCACTAATTCAGGGCTGCAGTGGTGCAGTGGCTGGCTGCTAACTCAGCCACTCAGGGACTCAGCAAAGGTAACTCGAGTCTCGACTCGACCTGGCAACGTTGCGAAGGAGAAACTTGGACCGAAAGGTACTGGTACTGTACAAATGAAAAAAACAGTTGGCCGCAGACCGCCATTGATGCACAAGGAGGAAGGCTACACGTAGCAAGCATTGAAGCGTCGTACTTGTTTCGAAAAATATCTGTTTATTTCACACAATTAGCAAGTGTATTTGTTTTTGTTGATATCTATCGCACTCCCCCGTTCCCAGGGTAATATATTCTATTCATGTTACTCGATTTATATTACAAAATTTGCTAACTAATAGAAAGGAAGCATTCTTGATAGTGCTGCCTTGAGGCAGAGAACCTTAACCTAGATTACGCAATTCTAATGATTAACGAATGAGTTAAGTTATAAGGAGTTATTTTTCATACTATCTTTTTATTTTCAACCTAGGGGTGGGATTGCTGCTGACATGGGTACTTTAGGATCAGATTCAAAAGCCACCATCCGGTTGGTAAAACGGGTTCAGTTTGGCATCCTGAGCCCGGATGAAATCCGTAGGATGTCTGTCACAGAAGGTGGCATTAAATACCCTGAGATTTACGAAGGTGGTAAACCGAAATTGGGTGGGCTTATGGATCCCAGGCAAGGGGTCATTGACCGCTCAGCCAGGTGCCAGACTTGTGCTGGAAATATGAATGAATGCCCAGGACATTTTGGTCACATTGATCTTGCTAAACCAGTGTATCATATTGGGTTTATTCAGAAGACAATGAAAATCCTTCGCTGTGTGTGTTTCTATTGTTCCAAACTTTTGGTAAGATTTATCATGGTTACATTATTGTGTCTTTAAGTTCTTCATAATTTCTAAGTGTTTCATGATATTACAGGTGAGCCCCAACAATCCTAAGATTAAGGAGATTTTGGTGAAATCCAAAGGACAGCCTCGAAAACGTATGGCTCATGTATATGATCTCTGTAAAGGCAAAAACATCTGTGAAGGTGGTGATGAGATTGATATTGGGAAAGACGAAGACATATCAAAGGAAGCATCGAAGAAAGGCGGTCATGGTGGATGTGGTCGTTACCAGCCCACAATTCGGCGTCAAGGATTAGAGATGACTGGAGAATGGAAACATGTCAATGAAGATTCACAGGAGAAGAAGATAGTCTTGACAGCCGAACGTGTTTGGGAAATCTTCAAACACATATCGGACGAGGAATGTGCGATTCTCGGTATGGACCCTAAATACGCTCGTCCGGATTGATGATCGTGACTTGCCTGCCAGTACCTCCTCTTGCCGTTCGTCCGGCTGTTGTGATGCACGGTTCAGCCCGCAATCAAGACGATCTCACACATAAATTGGCCGATATTGTTAAAGCTAACAATGAGCTGCAACGTAACGAACAGTCTGGTGCTGCGGCCCACATAATTGCTGAGAATATTAAAATGTTGCAATTTCACGTTGCCACCATGGTAGATAACGACTCTCCGGGGCTTCCTCGTGCCCAGCAGAAATCGGGACGTCCAATCAAATCTGTCAAAGCTCGTTTGAAGGGTAATTAACCATTTTGTCTTGTTTTTGTAAACTTAAACTTAATTTCTTTCGTTCTGCTTTCAGGTAAGGAAGGGCGTATTCGAGGTAACTTGATGGGGAAACGTGTTGATTTTTCAGCACGTACCGTTATTACGCCTGATCCAAACTTACGCATCGATCAAGTTGGCGTTCCACGCAGTATAGCACAGAACATGACTTTTCCTGAAATCGTGACGCCATTTAACATTGAAAAAAATGCAAGAACTTGTACAGCGAGGTAACTCACAGTATCCCGGAGCTAAGTACATCATCCGAGAAAACGGCGACCGTATCGATCTGAGATTTCATCCCAAGTCCTCTGATCTTCACCTTCAATGTGGATACAAAGTAGAAAGACACATTCGGGATGGCGATCTTGTTGTTTTCAATCGACAACCCACGTTACACAAAATGTCTATGATGGGACATCGTGTAAAAGTGCTCCCTTGGTCGACGTTTCGCATGAACCTAAGTTGCACGTCACCCTACAACGCCGATTTTGATGGTGACGAGATGAACTTGCACGTTCCACAAAGTATGGAGACACGCGCCGAAGTTGAAAACATTCACGTTACTCCACGCCAGATCATTACTCCACAGGCCAACAAACCTGTCATGGGTATCGTGCAAGATACACTTTGTGCTGTTAGAAAAATGACGAAACGCGACGTATTCCTCGAGAAAGAACAGATGATGAATTTGCTCATGTTCCTCCCCACCTGGGATGGAAAGATGCCCCAGCCTGCTATTCTCAAACCTAGGCCTCAATGGACAGGTAATTTCAATAGTTGACACTAAATTTGTAGAGTAATCATAAATAACTTTGATTGGATAATGGTTGTAGGCAAGCAGCTGTTTACCCTTATCATTCCTGGAAACGTGAACATGATTCGAACCCATTCTACCCATCCTGATGATGAAGATGAAGGTCCTTACAAGTGGATTTCTCCAGGAGACACCAAAGTAATGGTAGAAAACGGCGAGTTGGTCATGGGTATTTTGTGTAAAAAGACGCTTGGTGCCTCTGCTGCCTCTCTTCTGCACATTATTTTCATGGAATTGGGTCACGAAGTTTGCGGTCGATTCTACGGTAACATCCAAACGGTCATCAACAATTGGTTACTGTACGAGGGTCACAGCATTGGTATTGGAGATACAATCGCCGATCCTCAGACGTACCTGGACATTCAAGCCACCATCAAAAAGGCCAAAGAAGACGTGATAGAGGTCATCCAGAAGTCTCACAATGACGAGCTTGAACCCACACCTGGTAATACTCTCCGCCAAACGTTCGAAAATCAAGTGAATCGTATCCTCAACGACGCTCGAGACAAAACTGGTGGTTCCGCCAAGAAGTCTTTGACAGAGTACAATAACCTCAAGGCCATGGTGGTAGCTGGTTCGAAAGGTTCGAATATTAACATCTCGCAGGTCATTGCCTGCGTCGGTCAACAAAACGTGGAGGGCAAACGAATTCCCTTTGGATTCCGCAAAAGGACACTGCCCCATTTCATCAAAGATGATTACGGTCCCGAGTCAAGAGGATTCGTCGAAAACTCATACCTGGCTGGCCTGACACCATCTGAATTCTACTTTCACGCTATGGGTGGTCGTGAAGGTCTTATCGACACCGCCGTCAAAACAGCCGAAACCGGATACATTCAGCGACGTCTTATCAAAGCTATGGAGTCTGTGATGGTCCACTACGACGGCACGGTCCGTAACTCAGTAGGTCAATTGATTCAGCTTCGTTACGGAGAAGACGGTCTCTCAGCTGAATCTGTTGAATTTCAAACCATGCCTACTGTAAAGCTTTCTAACAAGGCTTTTGAAAAGAAATTTAAATTTGAACCGAGCAACGAGCGCTATCTTCGACGCATCTTTAATGAAGAAATCACACGTGAATTAATCAGCAGCGCAGAGGTCATAACTGAAATTGAACATGAATGGGAGCAGTTAGACAAAGATCGCGAGGCTTTACGCCAAATTTTCCCCACTGGCGAGAATAAGGTCGTGTTGCCTTGCAATTTGCAACGGATGATTTGGAATGTCCAGAAGATTTTTCACATCAACAAACGAGCGCCGACGGACTTGAGCCCACTCCGAGTTATCCAAGGTGTTAGAGACCTTCTAGCCAAATGCGTTATTGTCGTGGGCGAAGACAAATTGAGCATCCAAGCCAATCAGAATGCCACGCTCTTGTTCCAGTGCCTGGTCCGCTCTACGTTGTGTTCTAAGCGACTAGCTGAAGAATATCGTCTGTCATCTGAAGCCTTTGAATGGCTTATAGGTGAAATCGAAACTCGTTTCCAGCAAGCACAAGCTCAACCTGGTGAAATGGTGGGTGCGCTTGCAGCCCAATCTCTCGGAGAACCTGCCACTCAGATGACGCTCAACACTTTCCATTTTGCTGGTGTCTCATCCAAGAACGTAACACTCGGTGTACCTCGTCTAAAAGAAATTATCAACATCAGTAAAAATCCCAAGGCTCCATCTCTGACGGTATTTTTTGACGGGGGCGGCAGCGCGTGATGCTGAAAAGGCTAAAAAACGTTTTGTGTCGCCTTGAACACACGACATTGCGCAAAGTGACAGCTAACACAGCCATCTACTACGACCCAGATCCTCAAAACACGGTCATCTCAGAAGATCAGGAATTCGTTAACGTCTATTACGAAATGCCTGATTTCGATCCCACCCGAATCTCTCCTTGGTTGTTGCGTATCGAACTTGATCGAAAACGCATGACAGATAAGCGACTGACTATGGAGCAAATCGCTGAAAAGGTGAATGCCGGATTTGGTGACGATCTTAATTGCATCTTCAATGACGACAACGCCGAAAAGCTGGTTTTGCGCATTCGGATCATGAACAGCGATGACAGCAAATTCAGCGAGGAAGAAGAACAAGTTGACAAAATGGAAGATGATATGTTCTTGCGCTGTATCGAAGCTAACATGCTGTCTGACATGACATTGCAAGGAATCGAATCGATTGGAAAAGTGTACATGCATCTGCCACAAACCGACCAGAAAAAAACGAATCGTCGTCACGGAGGCTGGCGAATTTAAAGCCATTGCCGAATGGCTTCTTGAAACCGACGGTACGCAATTGATGCGAGTATTGAGCGAACGTGATGTCGATCCTGTTCGTACATACTCAAACGATATTTGTGAAATTTTCGCTGTGCTTGGCATCGAAGCTGTTCGAAAATCGGTGGAAAAAGAAATGAACACTGTCCTGCAGTTTTATGGCCTTTACGTCAACTATCGCCATCTGGCACTTCTTTGCGACGTAATGACTGCCAAGGGTCATTTGATGGCCATTACCCGTCACGGCATAAACAGACAGGTAATTCCATTTAAAATATAAGAATCAGTAATCAACTTGCCTAATATTTGTTTTCAAATTTTTTTCCTAGGACACTGGTGCTTTGATGAGATGTTCTTTCGAAGAAACGGTAGATGTGTTACTGGAAGCCGCTGGTCACGCTGAAGTTGATCCCTTACGTGGCGTTTCTGAAAATATCATTTTGGGTCAGCTACCACGGATGGGCACAGGATGCTTTGACCTACTTCTCGATGCTGAAAAGTGCAAACAAGGAATAGAAATTCCACTAAGTATCGGTGCTGGAATGGGTACAGGAATGTTCTTTGGCAGTGCAGCGACTCCCATGGCAGGCATGAGCCCTCAGATGACGCCATGGAATCAAGTGGCCACACCGGCTTACGGATCTGTCTGGTCGCCTGGTCTTGGTAGTGGAATGACTCCCGGTGGTCCAGCATTCTCTCCATCAGTGGCAAGTGATGCTAGTGGTCTTTCACCGGGCTATTCTCCAGCTTGGTCTCCACAGCCGGGAAGTCCAGGCTCACCTGGTCCGGGCATGAGTCCCTATATCCCCAGTCCAGGCATGTCACCTTCTTACTCGCCTTCATCGCCTGCTTACGCACCTACAAGTCCATCAATGACACCGTCGAGCCCATCTTATTCTCCAACGAGTCCATCGTATAGCCCAACAAGTCCCAATTACAGTCCGACGAGCCCTGGATATTCTCCTACGTCACCTAGTTATTCACCGACCAGTCCAAGTTATTCACCGACGTCGCCAAGTTACAGTCCGACGTCACCGACTTATTCTCCGACTAGTCCCAGTTACTCTCCGACCAGTCCTAGTTACTCTCCCACTTCGCCGAGTTATAGCCCGACATCTCCGACTTATTCACCATCGAGCCCGTCTTATAGCCCGAGTTCGCCTAGCTATTCACCAACAAGTCCGAGCTATTCTCCAACAAGTCCGAGTTACTCGCCGACGAGTCCCAGTTATTCGCCGAGTTCTCCAAGCTACACTCCAGCGTCTCCCAGCTACAGCCCGACGAGTCCGAGTTACTCGCCTAGCTCTCCGCAGTACTCGCCACGCAGTCCGGCTTATTCACCAAGCAGCCCTAAGTATTCGCCGACATCGCCGTCTTATTCTCCGGGTTCTCCACAATATACACCAGCGTCGCCTAAGTACTCTCCGACGTCACCAACTTATTCTCCAACTTCTCCGGCATATTCTCCAAGCAGTCCAAAGTACTCGCCCACGTCGCCGCGTTATTCACCGGCCTCGCCCAAGTACTCACCGACTTCGCCGAGTTACAGTCCTGCAAGCCCCGCATACTCGCCGAGCAGCCCAAATTACTCTCCGACCTCTCCGTCGTATTCACCCGCCTCTCCAAAATATTCTCCTACGTCCCCCACCTATTCTCCCGCACCCACGGGCTATTCGCCAACTTCGCCTTCCTATTCTCCAACCAGTCCCACATATGAATCCGATTCTGAAAGAGAAAAGGAAGATCGTCGTAAACGTTCAAGGCGTTAGAACGCCGACAACGGCTCGAGGCTGACAAGCAAAACAAATTCATTCAGGTTTTGGTGAAGAATATTTTTTTTTTAAAATTGTCAATTCCCCAATCAGAAATTGGTTCAGTCGTTGAGCTTCTTTGTTTCCTTTGAACCCGGATTTTTTGTTTCCATTGTATCTGGACATGAGGTAAAATACACACATGTGAAAAGTATTGGTTTTTATAATTCATTATTAATTGTCTAAACTTTTTCAATTTCCTTTTCATCACATTTGCGCTCTGCCGTCCAGTCTTTTCTCTTTAGTCTTTTCTCTTTAGTAGGCCTATGCACTTGTTGCAGCGTGAGTGCTTAAAATTGTATCCGCTAGATGACTGTTGTTTACTAAATTGGTAAACAAGTAGAAAGACATTTCGATGTTCACTTTTATTATGAGTTTTTCGGTCTGATTGGGAGCAGAATGTTTTCTTTATTACCGAATGAGATCATTTTTCAGTTAATATCTTATTTAAATGATGAGGACTACATCGCTTTTGCTAACATAAATTCGGATATGCTGTCCCTTCTGGCATCCAAAAAAAAGTATTCTCCTTTCTAATATATCATCCTGTGTTACATATGTTAACAAGATTTAATAATTGACTTTATAGAGCACTAAGCCTTCAGAAATGCTACAATTTGTCATTACTTTCAATTAAAACATTTATGATGGCTAGTTCTATAACAGGATGCAATATTCAACAACTTGATTTGAACAATTGTTACTGGCTAGATGCTGATTTATTAACAACAATAATTCTTGAAGTGCCTTTTTCTCTCAAAAGTTTATCAGTCCAAGGAACAAAAATTAATAGCCATCAGCTTACCAAAATTCTGAGAAAATACAATTCAATTTCAGAATTATCATTTAGCTTAAGTAGACTGGATTATACTTTTTGGATTGAGGGAGAGACCAAAAAGGAAGATGAAGAAAATGAAGTAAACTTAAACTGTTCCATTTTCTTTGATATTCAAGAAAATTTGGACAAGCTGACCTTTGTTCACTGTGCAATGCAAGATGATTGCCTAGTGATGCTTAATATATTTTTGTGGTAATCTAATTTTTAAGTACATACATATTTGTGATCAAATATCCAATATGGGTCTCTAATCTTATTTATTTATGGATTGGATTTTAGTTTCTGCACTAATTTAGAGTCTCTGCAATTAGAAATGGGTCCAAAATGTAAAATGCCATTGGATCAAAGCCTCTTAGAAAATCAACAAATAAGAAAATTACGCCGTCTCCTTCCGACATGTAGTCGGTTTCATCAGTTAATCTGCAAAATTTCTAATGAAAATGAAATAATGGATTTGTTGGCACAACTAATTAACAACATCCTATCAAGGAAAACTTGTCAGCTTCTGTGTCTGTGCTTCAGTGTCTGAAACCAACTTTAAAATCCTTACAGACGTCAAGCTACATTAATCACATGCCAAATTTGAAGCAAGTGCGTTGTCTCAGAATTTCTACCCAGCAGTTTTTGCGACAAATCGCTAATACGGATTTTCCGAGTTTAGAAATGGTCAGCTTCCGCTATGATCCCGAGGTAATATAGGGCTACCTATATTAAGTATATTATGCATTTATGCTATTGATCTTTGTGAGTTTGTGTTCACGCATTATCGACGCATAATATAGGCTATTGTTGTTTTATTCCAGTATGTTATGTATTTTTAACGACTTTGCTCTCTATTTCGCCTATACATGTTGCAGTATTTCTTAGAATTTTGCAGCTTACATAAAGGAATAAAAGTTCTTCAGGTGCAGCACTGCTTTCCCAAAAATCTTTGTGAACCAGGTTTGGAATTGGCACAAGGTCTTGCCTACTTAACCAACCTCACAAAATTTTCCACCAATCATAACTTTTTCCTTGAGAAAGGTTTGATGCATGGGTCATAAACTCATAAACAATCTAGATTTATATGATTAAATAAACTAATATCGTTTTTTTGTATGTTTGTTTTGACAGACGAAAGACTTGGTATTTTCTCTCCAATCCAGCAGTTGATCCGTTGTGATTTATTAAATGAAGTTGAAATTGGATTATCGACTTCTTCGGCGCTTGAAAGGTACTATAAAACTCTAAGATTTACCTTGCACTATTTTACGGTGGCTGAACTGGTTTATATGCTTGATTAATTGATTTTGAAGAGATTTGAAGACAACAACTTATAGTGCCAAGAGCAGCTGTTTAACTTTATTATCTTCCTGTAAAAATTTAACGAAGCTTACATTGGCATACCTTAAAGTAGATGCGCTTGACTTCATGTCAATAGTAAAAAGATTAAAGTTTTTTTCAAGCTTCCTAAATTTAATTTTATGTTGATTAAAACCCAAGATTTTATCAACCTGTTTAAACCTAAAATCCGTCCGCCTAACGAAAATAAACAGCAATCATATGATGGTTTCCGATGTCGTCACACAGCTTGAAACAGGACTTCCTAAAGCAAACAATCTTGAAGATTTCAGGTATGTAAGTTAAACACGCTACCTTATTTAAATCCTTAGTTTGCAATAACCAGCATTCAGCTTTGTTCAGTACCATTTCAGTCGACTACTATTTTTACACGAATAACGCAACAATTCGCTATTATAGATGGGAGGTGGGAAACGATGGAATCTTTACTGCCGAGACATCGCCAGTTAAACAATCCGCACATAATCTGCTGATTGGTCCTGATGTATTTAGGGCTCTGCAATCATCAAGTTCCTTGCGAAGATTCGTAATCATTGGTGATCAATTCGTGAAATTCGATCTTATGAATGCGAAATTAAATTGGACATCATTAGTCTTAGCTTGTGTCATATCGCCAAATCTAACTGATGACATTGTTAACTTTCATATAAATTCTTGCCATCCTGCTTTTCAGTTCTACATGGGGAAATCAACCGATGAAGCAATAGATAAAGTTTCTGCTATTCATGCCAACGAAATGATTGTTTTTGAGTCTCAAATAGCAAAGCTTCCTTTGTGCTAAGATATAATAAAACCATTTTTGTTTACCAGCAATCACTTGGCAGTTTCCCGAAACAAGATAAAAAATGTAAGTAGAACGTAGATGGGAAAAAAATGAAAACAATCGTCTCTTATGTTATTATATGTGTGTGAATAAAAAAAGGAATTTACATACAAGGCATGTCTTTATACAAAGTCTTGTATTGCAATATTACGCTAACTAACTTAAACATGTCACCACTGCACCACAGATAATAACAAGGAGTGGTATTTTTTTTTTTAAACGTACTTTTTTTCAAACTCAGTATGCAATGAACAAAAGAAAAATATATTGCAGGGATTCACGGAACTAAATTATCTGTGTCGTTTTCAATTCTTCTGGTTTTTATTTTAAGGCTCAATGCGAAATGGTGCACCAATTATTGCCTGTTTAAGTACCGCATTTATAATAAATTCACTGCTATAGATTCCTATAAATTAAGAATTAAAATAATATAAAAATAAAACTATTTTATTAAAATATCACGATTATGTTGCTTACCGATTTTGCTTTTTATGACTTCAGTCAGAAGGTGAAGGTCGGTGGTACAAGAAACTATTATGTAACCGTTTTCATCTTTCTGTATAAGCTCTGAAACCGATTTCATGGACTTGGGTTGGGCAACCACTTTACCGCCACTGCACTCCACAATCTCACGCAGAACTGACCGACTGGGCACGACGCTAGGTGTTATGTAAAACATTTTGCCTTTGAAAAGCTGATCTCGCTGGGGTGTCGAGAGTAGCTTCAGTAGATCAATGTTCATTTTTCGTTCCAGCTCTGTTTCTTTGAGCAAATACGGCTGTTCCTCCAACAGTTTACCTTGCTGGACACTCTCGTGTATCCAACGAGGCGACAAGATAAATTTTACTGTTGGGAGGCAGCAAAGTAGCTTAGGAGTACGCATGAAAGTTGGCATAACTAAATGAGTTGCTTCTCGATTGTTTTGAGCCACGCCGGCACCAAGCTTTAGCGCTGCTTTCGACACTTCAACGGGATCGAATCCAGAAAATCTTATGATCACTCGATTTTTACCTAAATACGATAAAATCAATTACATTCAAGCCGCAATTTATTTAGTAGTGGAAAAATATCTTTACTCTTTTCTTCACATCCTCCTTTGATGACATCTTCTAAAATTGCGTCCACATTACTGCTACTTCTTTCATGTTTATCTTTATCTTCCTCCTCAATCTTCAGCTTCTTTCTTGACGGGCTTTCTGCTACATTAACCAATGCAACGAGATTCGTTAATCAAATAATTTGATGTTAGAAAATACAATTGAAATTTTAACGAACCGTCATTGCCTGGGGCAGAATGTGTGTTGGAATGTCTTTTAAGGCGAAGTTGTGCTGGTAACTTATTAAATTTATCAAGTGACTCGGGAGTGATTTTCACAGGAATTCGCCACGCTGCTAGAAAATTTCCCGCCATGTTTAATTCAAACTTTAATGGGTCCTGCTGGTAAGCAGCTAAATTAAACTGCTGATATTTTGGATGATGAATTTGGTGGATTGCATTAAGGAAGCCAAAATAAACTTGAGCTATCCAATTAGTGGTCACCACCGGCTTGCGCCATTCACGAGCTTTTTGAAATTTTGGACCCTCCGGCTTGCGACAAATCAGCACATCGTGTTGAATACTAAAGTGACCCGTGTGCTTAAGACCAATAGCTTCGCACATGAAGCGAACTCGTTGTCGATCATCACCTTCGAATCCTGACAAGCTAGCAAGCAAATTGCGACAAGGACGTTCAGCATCACCGTAAGGTGTTGGAAAGTGCAACACTTGAGAAGGTGGAAACATGTGTTGTTTCATAACAACGTCGTTGAGCCAAAAAGCTGTTACTAGTCGTTTTCCGTCCCGAAGGGCTTGTTGTGCAACAGCTGAACGACTTGTCTCACATAGTAGATGAGTGATTCGAGGGCTGTACATGGTCTCGATTTCGGCTCCCCTAGATGACATTAACTTAGTCCATTGCAAAAGTTCAGCAGATGGGACACTTCGCTGGTAGTCGACAATCAACACGATACAGCCCAATAGACAAAGATGATCGGGTAATTTCACACCAGGCTCGTGACTGTGAAGTTGTTGTTGAAGCTGCTGTTGTTGTTGGACCGGAAACTCACGGCGTATAACAGGTTGACCAGGAATCACTGTACCACCTGGTCCAGGCATACGAACCCCAGTAAACGAAACAGCTAGCAGAAAAGTAAGTAAAATTATAAAATTTCCTTATAAATCATTAAAATTTGTGTCTTACCACCCATCCCGGGCTTTGGCTGCTGCTGATTGATGGTTTGAGCTGGGGAATTTGCAACAGTCAATGCTGGGCCGGTATTAACTCCAGTTCCATTGGTGATATTTTGAAGACTTCTTCGTTGTTGCTGTTGCAAAATATGATGCTGCTGCTGATTCATTAGCGGCTGGACTGGGACGGCATTTGATTGGGATGGCACTGTTTGTTGTACAATCACGGGTTGTTGTGAAACAGTTGACTGCTGAGGAATCAAAGACTGTTGGGAAGCAACTGGTTGTTGTGGATGTCCAGAGGTCTGAGGGGTTCCAGGTTGCTGGGAGGTGTTCGGAGCCGTTTGAAGCCTGGTGCTTAAAAGGTTAGCTAAAGCCGTTTTAGTTTTAGGGTTTACTGAATTGGTTGGTTGCTCTTGATTCTGTTGTTGAAGCTGTTGTTGTTGAAGGAGTTGTTGTTGCTGAAGCTGTTGTTGTTGCTGTAGTTGCAATTGATTAGCTTGTACATTAGCCTGCTGAATAGGCACTGAACCTAAAGAGGTCGGTTGTTGCACTTGATTCAATGGGGATTGTAGCTGTTGCTGTGCTTGAATTTGTTGTAGTTGGGGTGGTATCAACTGTGGTTCAAGTGCTTGTTGATTAACTCCAGGAACTTGCGCTGGTTTAACTCCTAAAATAAAATTCGTTAAAAGAATGAAGTTACACATACTTGACCATAATATTTGATTTGGTTAGTATTGTGGAAAGTGAAACCATCTAAGTTGCAGGCTCCTAAAATAGCAATTGAATTAAACTAAAAAATGACAAACCTTGACCCTGATTCAGCTGATTAATCAGGCCTTGAGCCGGACCGTAAGGTCGGACGTTTTGTTGCTGAACGGTTTGTTGTTGTGGGGGTACAAGTTGGTTTTGCTGTTGATCCGGTTGCCAATTTCCTTGCGGTGGCTGAGCTAACATCATTCTCTGTCCCTGGTTGGAAATCATTTGTCCGGCTGGTTGAGCTTGCATCTGCGGAGTTTGATTTGGCGGTTGAGCTTGAATCTGCGGAGTTTGATTTGGCGGTTGCCCTTGCATTTGCGGAGTTTGATTTGGCGGTTGCCCTTGCATTTGCGGAGTTGAATTTGGAGGTTGAGTTTGTGCCTGATGCATAGTCTGCTGTTGTTCCTGCTGTTGGAGAATTCTTTGAAGCACTGCATATCTCATCTGAGGAGTCAGTTGTTGCAACTGCAGCCGCGCTTGAGGACTCATATCTAAAATTTAAAATGTTTAATTTTATTAATAAACATTAGCAATGATTTATTACTTTGAATATGCATGTGAAGCATTTGTTGTTGATAGACCGTTAGTGGACGGACTTGTTGTACAGGAGTCTGAGGTTGTGGCTGCTGCTGCTGAACCATAGAAGACGCAGTTCCGTTCGGCGATGGACGGCCTGCATTGTTTGCAACCGCTGCCTGAACAGGTATCGGGGGCCGAATATTTGGTCTAATGTTTGCATTATAAACTTGTTGCTGTTGCTGCTGGTTAGTGGACATAGCTCCCATTGGTTGATTAACTATCCCTTGTACTTGACTGCCACCTCCAGTAGAAACAGTTCCTACACCAGTCGCCATTATCTGCGTAGAGTAGTCTGGCTGTTGGGCAGCCTGTCCTGGTTGAGGATGTTGCTGTCGCTGAATCATTTGTGTACGGATGATGGTCTGAAAATTGAGAAACGAGAAAATAAAATAAAAATGTAGAAGATTGGCTGACATTAAGAATTTACTTATATAGGCTAGTCGATAATGAAATTTACCTGTTGCGGCATCTGGGCACCTTGTTGAATGCTTGCTGTCATAGGCATCCGTGTATTTGTTCTTTGATGCTGTTGTGCAAACGCATTATTTTGGACTTGAACAGATGAAAAAGAGTTCTCAGCTGTCTGTTGCTGTCTCAACTGAGTGTTGACGTTGTTTACTGCAATATTGGCATTATCTTCTGTTACTTGTTGAAAATGATGTTGCTGTTGAGACGTGACCTGACCAGAAACAGGTTGCTGACTCAAGGGTTGAATCTGCTGTCCGTTTTGGGAATAATGATTTGAGAACTGTGGCTGCTGTTGATTGATTAGTGGTGATGATACAGGAGGTTGCTGGGGATGATTAGGAAGTTTTGCATCAGTTTGAGACTGAGATACTACCATTTTAACTATTTGTGGTGTCTGAGACACTGGAAGGCGATGCTGAGGTTGTTGGTAAGAGTTAGGGTTATTCGCTTGGCCACGTTGTTGTGCATTTACTTCGACTGATCGTTGAAGCTGCTCAGGATTCAAAGGCTGTAGCGACTGAGCATTCGGATTAACAAGTCTCACTTGCCTTACCATACCGGGAAGCTGTTGTTGCGCGGTTTGCTGGTGATTACCACCTTGCGACTGATTACTCACACCTTGTTGAACCAACTGAGGCGCTTGTCCTCGAATTTGATGCGCAGCAGATCCCAAACGCACTCCTTGGATTACCTGTTGTTGAGGTCGTTGGTCTACTCCAGATGACGCAGATCGCTGAAGAGCTGTTTGTTGTTGTTGGCTAGCTCCTCTCCATGTTGTTCCACTTCCAGAGCGTACCATTCTGACGCCCGAATGGGCCCCCATACCTTGGTGTTGCTGTCTCGGCGCCGTGTTTCTCATCATAGAATGTTGTTGCAGTTGTTGCTCCAAATGAGGTGGAAGATTCGATGCTATCCGCATGTTCTTCGTGGAAGGCGGTGCAGTCATAGGTATTGTAGGGTGATTTATCACTTCCGGTTGGGCGGGCTGCTGCACCAATATTGAAGTATCATGTAGATTTCTTACTTCAGTATTTTTCACTTCGATTGGTTTGAATTCTTCAATTCGCGACTTCACTTCCTCCTTCTTTTCCAAAGACAATTTTATGTGCTTCATAGATTCAACTGGAGGCTGGGGTGGTGACTTCTGTTTTGGTTCAATCAACAGAGATGGATGAAAGCCTTCAGATGCAACCAAGGATTTTTCAGTAATACATTGGGAAATCCAATCAGGAGTAACAATTACTACTGACTCATGTTTTAAGGCTTCATTAAATTTACTCTGATAAAAAAGTTTAAAAAATGAATTTAAGGAATGCAAATTATTAATAAAAGTTCAAAACATACCCCACTTGCTTTAGCACAAATTAAATGTGTACAAGTAGAATCCAATGAAGGTTTTAACTTTCCACCATAAATTTCTAGTAGAGCCCAAAGCTTCTTCACATCTTTTGCTGAAACCTGAGAAACACTGGCAATCACTCCTTTGAAAATTGCAGGAATTTTTGGATCAAATGGTATAACTCTGCAAGTGCATAATTATGAATCAGTATTTAATGGAAACAAATTGCATAACAATTTATTACGGTAAAAGTTTTGATGCATGAGTTGATAGTGGTACCCAATTTGATAAAACAACTGGTTTCTCAAAAATGTCTCGAACTTCTTCAATGGCACTGGTGTCAGCATTTTCCCCAACGATACAATGGGTCATCATATCACTTGCATATTTAAAAGACTTGGAACCTCCATTAGTGAGCAGTGATTGAACCTAATAGATGATGTGAGATAACATTTTAAGACTTAAAAAACGACTGTTGCAAACTTGGTGGTTAATTCATTCAAAATATTGCTACCGTTTCACTTAAATTGCCAGTAGAAAAATATTTCACTTCCTCCATAAATTTAGGATTAACGTTCGGCAACTCCATTTTCTTTATTTCTTCGTTTCTTCATGTGAAAAAAAAATGAATTTTCTAAAAAGGTTGGTCTACGAAGTTGTATCGTCTTGATAACATTACAACAATAAACATTACAGATTACACACTAGACATTTAGTGATTTAGACAACAGGAGGCCTG
Source organism: Daphnia galeata (assembly GCA_030770115.1). NCBI lineage: Eukaryota > Metazoa > Arthropoda > Branchiopoda > Diplostraca > Daphniidae > Daphnia > Daphnia galeata. Next base: position 9,052,456 of record CM061119.1, read on the forward strand.
TGTCAGAGCGTCTGCGTATGCTTAGTTGTCAAATCGTTCGTCAACATGTACTCGGGAAACTGGCCTGACAACTGACAACTGAAAAAAAACCAGATAGTGGAGTAAAGTAAAGTTAACGTTTAACCTCAAACTAATTCCAACAATTGATTTTTTAATGAACTTTGTTACTATCAATCATATAAATCCCTGTTCAAAACCTAGAAAATAATCATATTTAATCCAATCCTTTGCTGTGCGCGCGAGTTTCCCGATATAGTATGGTCATTTTAGCTGAAAAAGGGTATAGGGCTGTTCGACATCTTTTTTAACATTTGTTGAAATCGTGAAACGCAGCAACTCATGTGGTTTTTCGTCTGCTACAAGTGACTTGTTTTGTTCTGCGAAATATGAAATTTCAAACAGTTTGATAGAAATGGGGGTTATTTGAAAGTTTTTATAGGTTTTATTTAAATATTAGTTGGTTATAATGTATTTTTAAGCTATGTCACTATCTGGTTATGCCAGTGGACTCAATAATGAGGGAAAAACAACGTTATTTTGATAAGTTATAAATTTTTAAAAGTAATTGTCCAATGTCCATATTCTATTACGAATTCAATGTGGAAACATGGGAGTTAGTTAACCATGTGTTAATTAAAATGATCATACTCTTATTTTTTCATTAATCTCTGACGAAACCATGCAGACTTGTAGCAACCCATCTACATGGTTTGAAACCCCTCCTCAACTAAAACCAATATACAGATTTTGAATATGAAATTTAATTCTAACGAGAAATTTTTGGAACTATAGGACAACAGTCTGTCCCATCTTTAAACAGTGAATTCGGAATAGAATATGGACAATCACTATTAAACAGTATTTAATTTATCAAAATAACGTGTTTTTGCCTCACTATTCAGTCCAGTGGCATAACCAGACAGTGACATAGCTTAAAAATACATTATAACCAACTAATATATAAATATAACCTATAAAAACTTTCAAATAACCCCCATTTCTATCAAACTGTTTGAAATTTCATATTTCGCAGAACAAAACAAGTCACTTGTAGCAGACGAAAAACTACATGAGTTGCTGCGTTTCACGATTTCAACAAATGTTAAAAAAGATGTCGAACAGCCCTATACCTAGGACAATTTGTCAATTAGTAATTCGAAATTTTTAAAATTAGCACTATCTATATTTACTTTTTAAGGAAGTTTAAGTACATGTAATCAAACTTTATATTTTTGATAAACGTGGGTTTCAAATTTCAATGTTTTTAAAGTATAGTCTAAGAGAATTAGCAAAAGGTTTGAAGGGAAAATATGAAAGAGGGGGGTGGGGTATTGGGATAAGACGTAAGAGTAACGTCTGGTCCGCCACAGCGGCGCGGCCGCGTAAACGTGATACGTTGCCAAAGTCGGCGTGAAAAACGGAGTTCGTTATAAATGAAATTTTTATTAATTAATTCAAATTATCAAAACATGAACTGTATTTTCTGTATTTTAATCTCTATCTGAACAAGTCTTGAAAACATTCCATTGTATACTCTTTAAACGGCATGTAAAATATGATTGTTAGCGCCCCGTTTTCACAGTTCCGCGTTTAACACGGCGCTTATGCAGAAACCCCCTTCATTTAAAAATACATATATCTGAAACTACTATCCCATTCCCATTCATATTTGGCACACGTAAAGCTAAGATAACAATGAAATACCGAAAAAAAAAATTAACGAGATGACGTCTTTTGATATGTACGTAAAATTCAATTAAAACTCCCAATTCGTTTCTAATTGAGAAAACCCCTTTAACAAGCAATTTCCCACTCAGCTGATCGGTTTTTAGGGAGGTCGATTTCGAAACTAAACCCGAAAAGGGTCGTAGAAATTTCGGAACAGATTTTTCTTGTTCAAAATTTTACGGAGGATTTAATGGCGCAAAGACCGGATTTTTATCTCTTACCGTTCGGGAGATATTGGGGAAAGAAAAACGGGAAAAAACGGGAAACCGAAAATTCGCCCCCACATCATTTTTCTCGGTCCACAGGCCAAATATTAAACAAACTAATTATAAAAAAATGTTTCTTATGTCTTCCTCTATTGGAATCCAAAAGTATTTTTTTTATTCAATCATTCGCCGAGATATGAACGATCTCGTGAGGTACCCATTTGGAACGATTTCCAAATCATTTTATTAACAATATAGTAATTTACACAAGTTTGTTCAGAATTTATCGGAAAGTTCAATGAAACAAACGGCGATTTTCTATCACCAGCTCGCAAAATTCACCTTATAGACCTTATTGCGATCAAAAGGTATGAATGATTGACTGGCCGCCCTCATCACAATCCCGCCCTCAGGAAGAACATTTTTATTTTGCGCTCATGTTATAGCCCGTATAAACACAAAAGCTATGGTATCATCCAATTTTTTTCTAAGGTTGGTGTACTTGGGCCCCCTAGTATGCCCCAGAACCATTATTTGTCAATGATACCATTATAAGGAGGTCTGGTGTAAAAAAGACTTAAAGAAATCAAATGAAAAATATTATCCTGTGAACTAGTTGTTAAGTTTCAAAATTGAACATGTTTGTGGGATTCCACAAATTTTAAAATGGGTATTATGGGTAGTCTAATAGAGAAAGTGGAGAACGCGTACCCCCCTAGTTTTATGAACGCGCCTTGCGGGTGGTCGCCATCTTTACCGCAAGCTTTCTGATGGCTCTGTGTAATTGTAATGGGTTTGAAAAGTGATGTTAGTTTTTCGTTTGTAATAAATCATCCATAGATACTAAAATTTTTTGAATAATTTTGTTGTAAAGGTAAGTGAACTGGCTTTCTTTTGATGTGATTTTCATTATCTTTTTTTGTAAGGAAAAGCAAAATTAAAATGAAAAATGTAATGTTGACTAAATTTCTCGACCAAGCCATGGAAAGAACTGCCCGAGGGAAGAATGGACGGAAAAGAAAGGGGTGGTCCCCCTCTTTTTCTTTCAACTTCTTCTTCGTCTCTTCTTCCCTCGGGCGAATTGTGCTAGGCTTGGTCGAGAAATTTAGACAACTTACACTTACGATTTTAATTTTACTTTATCCTACAACAAGAAGATATTGAATTTCACATCAAAAGAAAGCCAGTTCACTTACCTTTACAACAAAATTATTCAAAAAATTTTAGTATCTATGGATGATTTATTACAAACGAAAAACTAAGATCACTTTTCAAACCCATTACAATTATACAGAGCCATCAGAAAGCTTGCGGTAAAGATGGCGACCACCCGCAAGGCGCGTTCATAAAACTAGGGGGGTACGCGTTCTCCACTTTCTCTATACTTGTAGAATATATTCCGGACTAATGGTTACTGCTGTATAGACCTTTTTATACCGGCATAGCTTTGCATAGCTTATAAACACAATGGCTATGGTATAATCCAATTTTCTATAGTTGGTTTACTTGGGTCCCCTAGTATGCCTCAGAACCATTATTTGTCCATTATACCATTTTTAAGGAGGTCTGGGGTAAAAATGACTTAAAGAAATCAAATTAAAAATGTAATCCTGTGAACAAGTTGTTAAGTTTCAAAATTTAACATGTTTGTGGGATTCCACAAATTTTAAAATGGGTATTATAGGTAGTCTAATACCTGTACAATATATTCTAGACTAATGGTTACTGCTGTATTCAGGGTTGCGACTATCGTTTCGATAAACGATAAAATTGGTATCGAAAATACTTTTTAAATGGTTTTCTGGTACCGCCCAATACTTTCCCAAGTAACACATGTTGTCGGTACGATATCGGACCATGTTGGCATTTGTACCTAGCCGATATCACGTGCCAACCTAAACCGATATCGGCTGGAGCTCAGTTTGGCGCGCCGATCTGAGTAGGCCCGATATCCGGGCTGAAGTCGCTCTAATACCCCATGCAACAAAAAACAAAAAAAAAAATTTCTTCTGTCTTCACCTATTATTTGTCTTGTTCCTATTCACTTGTGAATTCTTTCATATTTATAGTTTGACAGTTACAACTTATGACTGAGACTGGATTCGAACCATTATCCTTACACTTACTATGCACGCTCGCTAACCACTGGACCACAACAGTTATGTAATATGATTGCATATAACAATATTATATTTAAATGTTTTGTCTAAATTTTAATTTCTGGAGGTATGCGGAATTGCGGCCTTAATTCGGAATAATTCAAGAATTTTTATCTTTCTCCAGAATTGAAAGCGTATTTGCATGTTGTACTAATACGTTTTTTGGCTTGCATGTATGAACTATGAACTTATTTTTCAATTACTTTGCAATTTTTAATTGCTTCAATTACTAATATACACTATCATTATAATGATTTAAGCATATTATAATTAATTAAATATTACTTAGAGGTGGTCATAGAGAAATATTTTTAAATATTGATGTAAATGTCAATCAAGAAATTATTGAGACGGAGGCAGTTTTGATTTTGAAGAATCAGACACGGAAATGATGGTTCAGCAGTGTCAAACAACTGATTTTGAATTAAAACAGTCAGGTATTTCTTTTATATGTAGGCTTGATTCTTTCGAAGCAGGTAATAGGGAAGGAATGGTATGAACATTTTTGGAATGTACACGTCTTCGCAATTCGTTTGCTCACATCAGAGAATTTAACCGAAGAAAAGATTCTATATGCTGATGAACTCCTTAAGTTTTCTGCCAATCAGTTTGATGTTTTGTATGGCGATCACCACGTTGTTTACCATATTCTTTCTCACCTCGCCAATGACTGTATAGCATGGCCGGATCATTAGAATCGTTCAGCGCATATTTGTTTGAGTCTTTTGGATTCTATCAAAGTTTACAATTCTATATAATGCTGTAATTTAAGAATATTTTAATTTTCTAGATTTTTTCTTATTCCAAGCAGATAAAAAAAAATATAAAAGGGAAGTCACTTATAAAAGGCCTATTCACTTTATTTCATAAAATAAAATTTATATTTTTTTAATTTATATCAACTTGGCGAGATTGATCCAACCCATCACTCTTTCTAACTATTAATCGAAACATTTTTATTCGTTAATGTCATGTATTTTTCGTCTGACATAAAATACAATTTGGTTCTTTAGCAAAACGCTGAAATTTATTTTATTACAAAAATGTTAGGGGATAAGAGCGTATTAAAAAAATTTATCAGGGTTGTTTCTCATATAGATGTCGGCCCGATATCTGAGGCCAACATAAAAACTTGGCATTTTTTAAACGGTCGGCTGAGAGTTGGGAGAGAGTCGGCTAAGTTGGCCGATATTGCCAACCAAAAATTCGATCGGGCCGACATCGGCCCAATAAAGTGTGTTACTTGGGTTTTAAAATGAGTATCGTTCGATTCTCGAAATTGGTATCGATCGATAAACGATATCGATACTTTTGAGGGAGTAAAGCAGACGGTTTTTTAAAAAGACAGGGCTTTAACAAACTGTTAAATCGAATCAAATTAAGTTAAAAAGAAGCAAATTATTAACAAGATTGAAATGCATCTAAAAAATCTTGAATTGTCTGATTTTTGAAGAACCAACTGATTTTTATTCAGAATTAAACAAGGATGTTTCTTCATTTCGGCAACATAATTTAGAGCTCACTCGTTATTTAGAAGCGAAAACATCAAACCAACATCTTCATTGTCAATTCTTAATTCTTATCCCAATATAAAAACTGTTTAAGAAATTCAATGCTGTTATTGCATCTTCCGCCACTGTTGAAAGACTTTTTGTGGTGGTCGGGTTTTGACTCCAACAAGAACCCTCCTTTCTTATGATAATTTTGAATTCATAGTTTTTCTAAAATCCAATCTGTCTGTCCTTTCTTTTTAATGCTATCTATTTATATAATTAAATTCAAAATACAACTATTTCATTCAATTTTATTATTTTTTTAAGTATCGATATTTTATCGAGTATTTTATTTGCGATAGAATTTTTTCACTTTATCGTTCGATTATCGAACATAAAAAAAAACATGCAGTATCGCTATCGCTATCGAACATAGTTTTTATGAGTATCGGTTCCCAACCCTGGCTGTATTGTACAAAGTATAAATAAAATCAAAAAGTTGATTGACTGGGTTTCAAAGTCACCCTCAGGAAGAAAACTTTTATTTTGCGCTGATGTTATAGTCCGTATAAACACAATGGCTATGGTATAATCCAATTGTTTTCTATAGATGGTTTACTTGGGTCCCCTACCCCTAGTATGCCCCAGAACCATTATTTGTCAAGGTAAAATCTATTCGTCCGTCGGACGGAAATATATTCTTCCGTCCGACGGACGAATAGTGCATGCCTTTCCAGGGCTATTCGTCCGTCGTGAAGAAAATTGCATATGCTTTAAATAGGGGAGATTTTACATAACTATTTCCGCAAGTAAAGCCTAGTTCTATGGAAACTCTCAATAAATAGACACTAAAAGATAATTCATATGTAAAATAAAGAATACATAGAAAATAAAAATAGCGGATAGTTTTTTTTTCGTATAGAACAAGATTAATTATAGATTTAATGTCTTTAAAAAAATTAAAAGTAACTTTTTTAGAAGTAGGGTACGGAAAATAATAATAAAAAAAATGAATAACGAACGGAAATTATTGCAGCGTTTACTGTCCGTTATTGTTGTGTCAGTATGATGTTTCACGTTTGTCCACCGTCGGTTTTTTCAGCTATAAGTAATTAATTTTACGATGATAAAATCTATTCCTCTGTCGGAAAATATTGTTTTTTCAATATAAAATATAGAGTTACAATACGTTCACACTAGAAAATTTAAATGTTCTAAAAAATTTACCTTTCGTATGTTACGTATAACGTCATTGGGTTTAAGCAACCTATGGTTATACACATACAGACTTCAGGCTTTTTGAGTGTTGCGTAAAATGATATCAGTTTTTTAAACGGTTTTACGCACCAAAAAATTTTTTCGCATTCCAAAAGAAGGTTGCTTAAACCGAATTACGTTATATACGTAAAGACTTCCGTTCTTGAATTTTCGTACCCTGCTTCTTAAAAAAGTTACTTTTAATTTTTTAAAGACATTAAATCTATAATTGATCTTGTTCTAAACGAAAAAAATAATAATTATCTTTTATTTTTATTCTATGTATTCTTCATTCTTACATACTTTTTATTTAGAGTTCCCATAACTAGGCTTAACTTGCGGAAATAGTTATGTAAAATCTCCCCTATTTAAAGCATATGCAATTTTCTTCACGACGGACGAATAGCCCTGGAAAGGCATGCACTATTCGTCCGTCGGACGGAAGAATAGCCCTGGTGCTATATTTCCGTCCGACGGACGAATAGACTCTACCATTTGTCAATTATATCATTTTGAAGGAGGTCTGCGGTAAAAAAGACTTACAGAAATCAAATTAAAAATGTAATCCTGTAAACAAGTTGTTAAGTTTCAAAATTGAACATGTTTGTGGGATTTCACAAATTTTAAAATGGGTATTATAGGTAGTCGAATACCTGTGCAATATATTCTGGACTAATGGTTACTGCTGTATTGTACAAAATATTAATAAAATCCAAAATTTGATTGACTGGGTTTCAATGCCGCCCTCTGGAAGAAAACTTTTATTTTGCGCTTATGTTATATAGCCCTTATAAACACAATGGCCACGATATAATCAAATTTTTTTCTATGGTTGATGTCCTTGGATCCCCTAGTATGCCCCAGAACCATTATTTGTCAATTATATCATTTTGAAAGAGGTCTGCGGTAAAAAAGACTTACAGAAATCAAATTAAAAATGTTATCCTGTGAACTAATTGTTAAGTTTCAAAATTGAACATGTTTTTTGGGATTCCACAAATTTTAAAATGGGTATGATAGGTAGTCTAATACCTGTACAATATATTCTGAACTAATGGTTACTGCTGTAAAAGATAAGATTGGTTTAACATTGACCTTGTTTGTGGGATACCAGAAATGTAAAACTGCGTTCCCTGGCCTGTTCAATAGCTTTGCAATACATTCTGAAGAATGGGTCACTGCTAAATTCCGCCATTTGATTGTTTCAAATAGTTTTCATTGATATCGTTTGAAAAACAAATTATTTAAAAATTTCAAATTGAAATATCTCCAATAAACACCGACAGAATTTGATTAAACTTGCACCATACCTTGAGTATATCTTGCTTAACAAGGCAAAAGTGATTGAATCATTTTCTTTCGGTGTTTATAGCTGCATTTTGAAAAATAAAATAGATAAGATATGTTTAACATTGACCTTGTTTGTGAGATACCAGAAATTTAAAACTGCGTTTAAAAAGTTTGGAAACTTTTATCTCCTTACCTAACAATGGAATATTTACAAAAAAAATATTTAGGGTAAAATAGCATGTGGTGAAGCTATGGTAAAGGTTTCATCCAAATAGCTGTTCTTACATAAACTAAAAAAAGAACTTTAGGCAATTACTTTAAATCGTTTAATTTCTTGAATTTTGAAGTAAAATTAATTCGTCTTCGGTTAAGAGGAATAAAATAAGCAGTAATTTAATTGGCATGTTTAGTTCAATTAAAATTAAAAATTTTGCCTAACAAGGGTAGGTGAGGCTTATCTCTGGAGGCTTATTTTATCATCTTATTCAATACTGATTGCGACTGATTTGGGATCTCAATATCTTAATGAATATTTTGAGAAAATGTATCTTTATACAAAGGTGCGGCTTGGTTTCGTGGGGTGAATTGCCCCGCCGCACCAAAGTTGCACGGAGTTAGTAATAGCTTCATATATTTATCTTAAAACTTAGACATTAATTAATGATTTTTATATTCCTACGGGAACCTCGCAACCCGCAAGGGCTGCCAGCATTATTTTATTCTATATTTTGAAAAAATTTCTACTTCCTACGGGGACCTTGCAAACCGCAAGGGATGCCAGCATAAGAGACATTGATATCCGTGCACCAAAGTCGCTAGAGGTATTTTAGCTTTAGTATAAGCTTCATATATATTAGTTAAATACTTAAAACTTTGAGATTAAATTGGTTTTTTGATATTCCTACGGGAACCTTGCAAACCGCCAGGGATGCCAGCATTTAAAAGTAAAAAAAAGAACAACTGTAGTGCATGGCGACCTGGCTTTGGGCTTCTCGGTTTTGAATACGCCGCTCCCTTCGAATGACAGCAATTAAGCCGTTGCCAAACTCACACAATAACATTTTTTCTTGTTTATTTCAATTTTTTCGAATTTTTGATGAAAACATTACTGACTGTTACGACGTAATAATGCAAGATAAAAATGATTATCTTTACTTATTTGTCGGTTAGATATCTCTGGATCTCTGCGGCAAACATGCAATCATTCTTTGCTGTTTGCTCTAGATTTGGAATCCCTTCACTTTTTCTTACTCACCTTTTCACAAGTCTTAACAGTCGATCAATTATCAATCGTGCAGTGAATTCAGGTGCAGAAATGGCGGATATTTTAAAAAAGTCGCAGCAGTTGGGAACAGAAAAGTATCCCCGTAAATCAGAGAAATGGATTCAGTATGGTACATCTGGATTCAGAACCAAGTAAAACCTCTTAATTCTTCTGTTCATTAAACTTCACATCAAATGTTTCATCCCTTCCTCTATCCTCTATATGGAAACTTGTCCTAACAGCTTTTTTCCCCTTTCAATTTTAGGGCAGAAGAACTAGCCCATGTATTGTATCGGATGGGAATACTAGCAGCCTTTAGGTCCATGCAGAAAAATGGTATCTTGCTTAATTTGTTGACATTAAATTATTGCCACAATCTTTTTTTGCCAATCTAGCTGTTATTGGTGTGATGATTACTGCATCACACAACGACGAACCTGATAATGGAGTCAAGTTAGTTGATCCTCATGGTGAAATGCTGGAAGCATCTTGGGAAGTAATTGCTACAGAATTAGCCAATGTCAAGTGAGTAATAAGTTAAATAACATACCAACTGGGAACAATGTCCTACTTCCTATCCTTGTACTTTTTATTCACATGTCACATTCTTATTACTGACAGAAATGAAGACCTGGAATCAACAATGAGCAACATTTTGGAAAACAATAAGATTGTTCTTGGAACAAATGCAATGGTCTATGTTGGCAGAGACACCAGGTACAATCCCTGAGAAACTTTACATATATATTCATCTATCTATTTACCATTCTCACATTTATGATGAATGTCTTGCTATTAATGTTGTTACTTGATCTTATCTTAGACCTAGTAGTCCATTCTTGGCTCAAGCAGTCATTGATGGTATCAAGTCAGTTCAGGGATGTGTTACTGACTTTGGTGTAGTTTCAACTCCACAACTGCACTACTTTGTCACTTGCCAAAACACTGAAAAGGCGTACGGCGAGCCAGACGAAGAAGGATATTTCAGCAAGCTTTCATCGGCATTTAAAGCTCTAAGAGGATCAAACTATGACAATGGTTCTTATCAGCATAGCCTCAGTCTAGATGGAGCTAATGGTGTTGGAGCTTTGAAGATGAAGACTTTTCAGGAATATTTGGGCAATTGCATTAAAGTCTCTATTTACAACAGTGGAGATGGGAAACTAAACTATCAGTGTGGAGCAGATCATGTCAAAGTACTGCAAAAGCCTCCCCAGGTAGTATTATAACAACATTACTTTTCTCCATGTATCTACTTCTCTATCTACATTATTTAAAATGTAAATGAACTTTTCCAGAATATGCCGCTTGAAGTAGGTACAAGAGCTGCTTCGTTGGATGGAGATGCTGATCGTTTGGTTTATTTCTATCGTGATACTCAAGGAAACTTTAAACTTCTCGATGGCGATAAAATTGCAACTCTAGGTTTTTTCCCGCCACGTTGTATTCTTCGGGGGATTTTTTTTTTATGTTTTCTTTTTCTATATAGTCGCTGGTTACATTAAAAAGCTGATCAAAGAAAGTGGTGTGAACCTCAACGTCGGTTTAGTCCAAACCGCTTATGCAAACGGCAGTTCAACTGAATACATTAACAACACATTGGTAACTAATTTTCACGAGTTAAATTAAATTTGAAATGTTGTTGATTTAATGCAATCGTAGGGGGTTGAAGTAGCGTGTGTTCCAACTGGTGTCAAGTTCCTTCACCATCGGGCTTTAGAGTTTGACGTTGGCGTTTACTTCGAAGCTAATGGGCACGGTACTGTAGTATTCAGTTCAGCTGCAACGGAAAAAATAAAAAATGCGGCCACAGACGAAAGGTATTTTTGGACATCCCTTAAAGTTTTTGCAGTCTTAATTACAATTTTCATTTTAAAGCCTCCCTGCTGAATGCATTACTGCCGCGAAACAACTGTTCCTATTGATGGACGTGATCAATCAAACAGTTGGTGATGCAATTTCAGATCTTTTGCTTGTAGAAACCGTGCTGCATGCTTTTGGATGGAGTGTTGCTGAATGGGATGCCGCTTACACTGATTTGCCTAACCGACAAATGAAGGTTGCTAAAAATATATGTGGTGTGACTATAAAACTAGTTTTCTTATAACAAATTATTTCATCTCAATGAAGGTTAGTGTTGCTGATCGCAATGTTATCCAGACGACGGATGCAGAGCGTCGCTGTACAGATCCGCCTACATTACAGACTGAAATCGATTCAATTGTAGCAAAATTTAGCAAAGGCCGTTCATTTGTTCGGTAATTCTTTGCCTCAACTTAATTTTTATTTATTAACTGTTGTTATTGATTACTAATGGAAATCCTATAAACCTAGCCCTTCCGGAACAGAAGATGTAGTCCGAGTTTACGCGGAGGCAGACAGCCAAGCAAACGCGGATAAACTGGCACATGAAGTAGCGCTGAAGGTTTACGAGTTAGCGAATGGTGTGGGTAATGCTCCTTCACTGCCCAAATAAGTTAAGAGTGCAACAAAAAATAACCTAATGACTTGCATTTACATTTGTTTAGTAACGATATTATAGTTTAGATAATATTTTACAATTCTCATATAATTAGTTTCTTTTTCAACATTCCAGTTTCTTTTTCTTCTTTGCGTTATTTTCTTTTTGTGCATTATATGATTCTTTTATTTTGCATGTTAAGGAGCACGCAACACACAAAGATTATGTAACATTTTGTTGGGTTATTAGAGTTTTACTGCAGTGAGCAAACTGCTGTTTATAACTTTTTTCACTGCTGTTACATGTTTAGATAAAATATGTACGTAGGTGACGCCTCCGTCCAATAACGTTTAAAGAATTCAATAAAATTAAAAAATGCAGTGAGTTTGTTCGTTAAAAAATCAACGACGCTATAGCTTTACTTCATGTATCAATCATGTAGCCCATTAAACCTAGCTATAAAGTGAGCGTTTAATATTTTATTAAAGTAAACCAGTACGTTACTTTATAGGTTATCACTTCATGGTAGAAGATCCCATAAACGTTTATTCAGATTATATGATAACAATTCTTACACCTTTTTAAAACAGAGTAAAGTTCGCGGCCATGGAATAAGAAATTTTCCACGTTATAAATGAATTAAAAAGTCTGTTTTAGCCATTATGCTTTATGCTTTTATAAAAAGGGGTCAAGGGCTTTCCCGAAAGTCAGCGAATTGGGTATTTAGTGTATGAAGAGGTTGCAAAATATGATACTATCTAATGGGAAACGACACATTTTCATAATTCACATGTAAATAGGTAATGCTTGAAGGCAAATGCTACCAAACAGTTTTACTTTCAACAAAAATCACTTCCTTCTTTTCTACAACCCCCTACGAATCGGTTCGATACATATCACATCAGTGGGACCTTGTAACTAACAAGTTAACTCATCCAGGTTAGCTTATGCCGCGTCACAATACACTTGAACCAGTTAACTGTAACTTTTACACACAAAAAAAAACGCCCTGGTCATTTTCCGAATACATAAAAAATAGACAAATACAAGACTAGGAATTGATTTTCAACACCGAATGCTAACACACAAAATTTTGTTGGTTAAAATTGTCAGTAACATTGTTACATCAAACCCAGGAAAAAAAAATGTTTGTTACTCGTGGAACGTTCCGAATGGATAGTGATCAGTGAATTCTTAATCTACAACTGGTCTCAAGAAGAAAATGTTACATTAGCCAATTACACTGCTGCTGGTTTGCTACGTTCTTTTCCTTCTGCCTCGGACTGGTCCTTCTTCAAGTCGCCTTATCCCAATGCTTCAGTAAAAAACCTCAAAACTGGCCATCAGACAAAAAAGATCTCTGCAGACATGACAAACCAAGTCAAGTCAATTTAATTCAAAGCAAATTTACTTTTTTATGACTATTTTTAGATGAATTTTGTTGACCAACGATGTTTGATTCTTATGAAAGAAAGCAGATTTTACATCTCCTAGGTAGATCCAGCTGTCACAGCTTTAAATTTGGTGGGTCGTTTTAGTTGACAACAATGGCAGGCACAGGAACCGGTGGCTAAGCTGGTCAGGCTGAAGGCTCTCCCCAAATGTGATCTTGTAGCTGAAAAGTACTGGTGTTCTTGGAGCGGCCCCAAGCACATTTCTCCATCTTCATTTTCCCCGCTCAATGAATCATAGCACACGTTACACACTCGGACGGGCTGGAATAAATTCTGGTGTGGAAGAGGCAGATCGCGATCGGCGCATTCCGAACAAAAGACTTTACCACAATTCCTGGAGAGAAAGCGAATTTAAACGTGCGCCTTATTTGTAAAGGTAAGCCCTGTAATAGTGGGAGGAAACCAAACCTGCAATGGTGTCTCCTTCTAGCCATCCAAAATGGAGTACTACATCTCATGCATGAGGGAGCAAGGTGATCTGGTACCCACAGGGTCGGTGGACCAACTGGAGCCTGGAAACATATTGGGAATCTTCGGTTGGATGTGACTTGATTTTCGAATGCTGCTTTCGTCCTTTCCCATAAGGGAAAAGATTTCACAGCTTTTTAACCGATGAGGCAGTTTAACTGAATACCTTATCTCCTATTTCTTTTTCATCGACATTTTCCCACGATGATGGAGAACTATTCAGTCCACCGAACGAGTTATCAGTACTTTCATTTATACCAGGCGATCCATCACGACAAGATTCTTCTATTAAACCTTCCTAAATTGTTCACATACGAACTTCCTTTATTAAAAAATCAACAATGACTTCATACGCCACACCAGTTGGCTTAAGAGGTTAAAAGATATACCGAATTGGACTTTGAACTTGAATTTGTCTTTCTACTTGATTGACAAGCATGAACATGACAGACCTGACGACATAGTGCTACTCGGGTCTGATGTAAATCACGGCGTAGAGCATCTAGTTCAGCCTGTAAAAATGAAAGATATTTTAAAAATAATACAAAATACACAAGGAATACAGCAAACAGCGTACGTCTTTTGCTGCAAGGATCTGCCCTAAACGAACTTGCTGGCGATCGATCGATGGAAGAAGCCCATCCAAATCATATCCAAGGCACGTAGCAGATGACTCATCCGGCCGCCGTGTGATGGTCGTCACAATTAACTTTTCTTTACCATCATTAGTCATAAGTGCTTGATCAATTTTACTGTGTGTCTGGTTGCGATTGAGAAGATCCCAATTTCTCTTGCATGTTGGACAATTGTCAAGATAAAGATTTCGAACGTCCACCGATTCTTCTCCATCCTCTTCGCTAGCAATAATTTGTGACAAACTATGTGGTTCCTCCAATGAAGACTTTTCTTGCTTCGAACGAAAATGTGTCACCGAAGGGAGAGGATCTTGATGTTCTCTATGAGAGGGCTCTCTTACAGGCTCTGGCTCGAGTAAGGGAAAGGATTCGCCAGCTTCCATATCTCCATCAGATTGATCAAGAACTATTGTTGGCTAAAAGATTGAATAGTAAGAAACAAAAACATAATAGGTATAATAAATAAATTTGTGTTATTTTTATCGAAGATTTTCTAATTATTAATTATATTGTCATACTTTAGGTCCATCGTCTACCAGAGTGTCTGTGGAATCTTCCATTGGGTTTCGGACTCCACTTTTAATATTTAGATTTTTCCACGCCAGTGTGTCAACCATACTATCAGTCAGAGCTGTTTGTTGCGGGGTGGCGTATCCACTGCTACAGGGACTGCTGCTGCTAAACAAAATACTTGAAATAAAACAGTGTACGATACGGCACAAAGTAAAATGAAATACCACCATACCTAGTGTTCAGGTTAGCAGTCGGGGAATTTACACGACAATCTCCAGTCTGGCAGTCGTTCGGCATACTACCTAAATCGGCTGTGTAAACAGCTGACCAGAAGTACAAATCACGAACTTGATAGGAAGGCCACAACGGCTAAATAAAAACCACAAAAATCAATATTAATATTTTATCAAGTGATTCCAGTTAAGCTTAAGTGATTAACAAAACTTTGAAATAATAAACATATTGCATAGTTATTACCTCCTCGGTGAACTCGTACAGATAGTTAGAATATTCGTTGCTTTTTTGAAGCAAAAAGCTCCAGAGGCTATGGCTACGTTCGGTGATGCGATGGGAAGTGCGCTCCTGGACCGTGTTGAGCAGAAAAGTGCCAAAAAGATTCGAGTAAATATGCTGCACCATTTTGACCAAGTAAGCGTGATTAAACTGGAAGGCCGTAGGAAACTGGCTCATCAGTTGGTGAACACAGTCAAGAAACTGTAAGAAGACGGGACAACGCTCATTCGTATCTTCACAGCCACCTAACAACCCACATCGATCAGCAAATTTGTGGCCAAATTCTATCCACTCACGTTGAACAAGAATTTGAAAACCCTGTAATTAAAACGCATATTTTAAAAGGTTAAGAAAAGGAACAATAAACATATTCACAGACCTTAACGGTGCGATAAAAAGGGTCAATCATGATCTGAGCTAATGACACGATTTGAGGTGTTCGATCCCAACCATCACTGCAATGAACGAGGACTGGTCGACCGTGTTCCTCCAAATTAACCGCCGTGTACCACGATGCACGTAGTAAGTTGGCCATATGATGAAGCCATCGTGTCGAATCCAATTGTGTAAACCAGCTGCAATAAAATACGGGTTAATGTTGTTAAACTAATATTATTAAAAAAAACCTACAGTATTGGCCTATTTAGTTATTTACATACTTGGATTGGTCAGTAGTAGCTAAATTGCCAGTAGCTGACTGACAAAGTGCGCGAAGAAGTAGGAAACTCTTGCGTACGGCATGAATGTTGGCAAGATTCATGAACTCAATGTCACATTGTGGATAATATTGTGGGAACTCGCATCCACCACCTCGTGCCCGGTTTGCAACAGCCGTTGCATAACTACGTGCGTCCACAATCAGCATTTTCTGTTTTAATAGTTCAATGGAAATACAATTAGAAAAGGAGAGAAGAATGAAATCATGAAGTTAATTATTCGAATATACTTTTTTGTGGCCTTGAGTGAAACACGAAGAATCTTCACTCAGATCTTTCAGAGAACCACACTCTATGTTGCTCGAGCTACCGTTTGAAATAGAAAGCGATCCTTCACCATTCCATTCTTCATTTGTGGAATTAATTTCTTTGTTCGGTGTTGGATGACGCGATCGAAGAGGATTATTCGCACTGTCGTAGAAACACGAATTTAGGATTGAAAGTAGCAGGGTCTCATCTTCTTGGGATCGCCAACCAAGCCAACCAACTTCTGGCTGAGAACAGCGGCCAAGAACAGCTCCATTTCGTTTATGCCGCCAGACTACAGCCGGTAGACGACGAGCACTTCGAAAGGCTGCCACAGCTTATGAATGAAAGAAACCGATATTAGTATAAGATAATTATACTAGTGAGAATAAAATATTCATTAAAAATAAAATATATCACAAATTTAAATAATAGCCAAAAACTGTAAAAGGCAAAAAGGAAAATCAATCTTCTTTACTCTAATATTTACTGCTGAGTACTGTAGTTGACTAAATTTGGATTCTAGATTAATAAATTTTTTCGTCGTTGGACGAATGTTAGACTGGCAAACGCGCATGTTAAAATACAGTACATTGTAATAATGGATTTAAAATTAAAACTACCTTCTAGCATATCGTCCGAAATCGATGTTGGCACAAGGAGATGAGTGGGATAAGATGGACTTAGTTTGAATTCAGCATTAGCTGAACTAATTCGCCAAGTTACGGAATCATCATAGCCTTGACGTTCAACCTGTGAAAGAAAAATATAGTTATTGAATTAATTATAATCCAGTAACTGAAAAACGGTATTTTATTGATTGTAATAGGTTCGATACCTCAAATCGGAATAATTTTTCTCCCGTTAAAGGTTGATCGTAATTGGATAGATTACGCCACCATGGGATGGTCTGATTGACTGGGGACTTCGCCAAATGGTTTTCATCGTCATCACGAGTCCATGCGTAGAAGGCCAGCGAAAAAACTTCTTCGGGCTTTCGAGGGAGATTCAAACTTTGCGAAAGACGCTTAAGCCAATCTTGGCAACATTCGCCATTGACGAAAATTAATCTAAAATATAGATGCATGCATTTAAACTTCAATATTATATTTTTTAAATTCTGATCTCAGATACCTGAATGATCTAGCGTCTTTGCAGTAAAGATTAATGTAGAAAATATCCTTACACTCAATCGATTCAATCAAGCCCAACGGGACATTTACATCCCTTACACTGCTTTGTGGAGACAAGGCAGGAGGAATGGTAAAAGCTTCTGTGGGAGCTCTTTTAGATAGATACAATCGGTAATTGGAAATGTACAACGTTCCCTCCACAGCACGACCCTAGATGCACATTGGTTTGATTATACATTTATTTGTCTGACAAATTAAAAACATTACTTCATAAATTATATCTTCTCCTGGTAATAAAGGGAATGGTGGTGGGGTGGTGTTGGCAGATCCTCCTTCAACCCACGTAATCTTCTTTGGAAATAGTTCTGAAGGTTTGATGTATTGGATGTCTGTGTCTCCACTACTGCCACTTCCCACACTTAACCTTGAAATGTGATGAATGTTAGTTTGAAATATGTTATGAAGTACTTTATTTAATTATTCAGTCAAAGCAGGATGTACAAAGAAGTTATTACCTGAAACTTGATATGCTTGATGATGACCCATTGCTGCAAAGGGCCTTACCATTTACTGATGGCTGCTTTATAGGAACTGCTGCACTATGGAGCCTTGCAACCCCACTTTCGGGCACAACAGCATATTTAGAATCACTTTCATCCCCATTTACCTGTGCCATGGTAATGGCATGTAGTAGGTTTGCTTCTGAAACTGCTATAGTAACTCTGTAAAAAATCATGTTTTATACATAATAATTACTGCTTTAAAGATAATAATCTTCTAGATAAATCAAAATTGTTGCTTTAACAAAAATAGTTTTCAAAAACCAAAAATGTCATCATGTGTTTTATTGTTATCACTTGAGAATGGCTTAACTAGGCCAGTAGAATAATCTGAACTAAAAAAATGTATCTCCAAATTAACTCACCAACTCAATTATGAGAATGATGTTAAATTCAACAGTCAAGAGTTTTCATGTTTCTGTTCACAACCGGCACTGAAATTCCGAATCAAATGGAACCCTGTTCAATAGACACTTCAATGTTTTGATAACTCGAATTCAATGTATTACACTTAATATCTGTCGGTGTAGGATCACGTTCACTCGGTTGAAAATGAATGGTGTTCTTTGTTGATAAGCAATCAAACAGAGCTGTTAAAAACCTCTACCAATGTATCGACGTAACTGCGAAATAAATTTGGAGTGTTCGGGTATTGGGATTTGTGAATTTGTTCGACGTAGACAACACACAGCATAAATCTCGTCGAAAAATTGTTGTCAACATGGCGACCAATGTTTTTCAGATTCTGTTGTAGCCTTATACCCCACTTACAGCCAATCAGAATGAGCCATTCCATTCTTTCATGGAAAATATTGAAAGTTTACAGTTTTTTCTACGAAAAAACGAGAAGTTACATTTTCAAATACAATTTGGTTTTGATTTTACTATTTAAGTTGTGAGTAAAATATTAGTATAATAATTTTTTTCTTTTAGAGGCAAAGTATTTTTCATAACGCGAAACTAGCGAAATATATTAATACATGCAAACCTTTAAGTCATCTCAACAAAATTAGGAATTCAAAATTGACAAATTCGCTTCACAATGATAGTAAAAAAAAACGATAATGATAATGAGTTTAATGACTTTGTTTTGTAATTGTAACAAAAATAGGAAAAATGTTTGGTAAACCTAGTCACAATTTATCCTAAATGGCAACCTAGGAATAACAAATCACGGAATTTGTTCATCAATTTTAATTTTTAAATTGATGAATTATGTAGATAATTTATTATTGTAAGTATAAAAATTGAAATAAATAAGAGGATAAAAACAATTTATACGTTTAAGCGTTTGTTTCACAATTCGCATGCGGTAGCCGGACTAGGGTTACTTTCATGAAAGATGAGAAAAATTTTCCTTGTTAAGGAACGTACGGTATTTATTTCTCAAGCTCAATGGAATAAATGATGTCTGACGGTCAAATAAATTTAAACGTAATTTTAAGGCGTGGATAAATTTTTAAAGGGATTGGTCTGCGTAGCTAATTACGCAAGGATATCGAGAAAATTAATTTAAATGTAATTAGTCAATAAGTTTTTCTATAATTTCGATTGCACTGACGGTGGAAATAAGAGGATCCATTCATCCAATTATATGAACTGCATATCATTTTCCTTATTTTCTTCAGAATCTGGACTCATTTGAAAAGCATCAAAACGTTTAAGTAAAGCGCGTGTCATGACTGGGGTCATGTCATCTTGATCAGATATCACATTTGATCGCCCTCCTTTTGGAGTCCCTCCAGGGCTGAGAGTGATAGGAAGGCGTCGAAGAACATGACGTATTTTACTGAAAGAAATTGACAACAAATTATCAACCACAGATAATTGACAAATAATCTACAATAATCTAAAACATGTTCCCGTGAATTACCCTTTTGGTGATTTTGACTTAACGGGACTAGTTTCTTTCAGCAACAGCCTCGAGGTTTTCTTCAGTTTAACTGATCGGAGAGCTTCAAGTGATATTCGGGGTAACTCGTTCGATGTTGTTGTCTACAATCGAAACAATAAAAAATGTGATGGTTAGACAGTTGATAATATATACTATTAGATGCACAGTGCTAACCCTTTCATTTCGTTGAGCGAATGGAGTCTTTTTCAATTTTACGCTGATGATATCTTCAAGACTGATCGCAGGTCTTATCATCTGCGGTTTCTGAGACGGTTTCTTTACAGTTGAAGGTTTTCTTATAACAAGTTGATTTTGAACACTCAATAATCCCATTGGGGGTGGTGGTGGTGGCGGAGGAGGAGGGGCAACACTAGAGAAGGAAGTAACTGAAGCAGGGAGAGGAACTACTGACTGAGCGGAAGGAGTGGGAAACTGCGCTATTTGAAAGTGCGAACTTTTAGAAAAAAGCTCCGTACTTGACGGCTTTTGTTGATCGGTTAGCTTTACTATTCTTTCTGTATGTTCGGCTACCTGCTGCTGAAGGGACTCTATTATTTCAACATATTCTTTGAGGGTTTTTTCTAAATCTCCAAGTCTCACTTCTAGGATTGGCATTGTAGTAGTTTCTTGATCTTTGAGATTATTCATTCCAGTGATGATTTGAGTGAATTTCACTAAAATATAACTGACTGTTTTTCTCACAAAGCTCAAAAGGCATAAGAAAAATAAGGTACACTTTTGAAGTAGCTTAGTTCCAAGAGAATTGTCAACTAGTGAACCTTCTGACAATTTGTTGATTCTGTCTTCAGTTAGTGGATTTGCAAGATTTTGAAATTTTTTCACATTCTTTTGAAATTTTTTGTTCCACTTCTTATTTGATAGATATGGTGGTTTTCGCATGTTTACTGGTTATAAAATTGGCTGGCTAGCTAATTCTGTCCACTTCTTACTTATTGTTAATAGTTGTGAATCACAGAAATTCTGGATTTGACTTTGGAAATCTTCATAGGATACTGCTGAGGAGGCTTCAAAGAAGTCTGATAATTCTCCAAATTTTGCACTTAACAGACGATGAATGAAGTCTCTTTGATTATGGATAACATGAGTAGAAACAGACTGGGGAGATCCAACAACCTAAAATCATTTGCATTCAATTGAAAATCATTGTAGTTATTTCATATTATTCATATATTTGCAGAGATGATGAAACTAACCAGAATAAATCGTCCACTCCAGCTCAATGCAAACTTTCCTCTCTCTAGAATGATGAGCTTAGGTACAGACAGCAGTTGTTTAACACAAAGTGCTGTGCCCACAATCTGTCCCACAACACTGATTCTTCTTTCAATGTTACCAGGCTCACTGTTGGGGTGAAAATAGAGAATGGATTCTATTGGGTCGTCAGATTCAGTTTTCGATTTTTCAACGTCGTAAATAAAAAACAGTAACAGAGGTCTAAATATTTTAAAAAATGAAATCAAAGTAAACTTCACGCTTTAAGCAAAATATTCTCAAACTAAAATTACATGTCAGAAGTGTGAGAAGACATGAATATAAATGTGTGTGTTTGGGAAAATTTAACGGTTAGTTTTCATTCAAAACAGCTGAGGGGAGGGACGCCGAAAAAAATTAAGCGCTGAATTTGAAAATTGTAGTTGTTGAAAAACAGTGTTGCCTTGATAGGCGTAGTATATTTGTAAAATTGATTTGCTGACTCAGTTTGACCGCCAATTACAAAAACTAACTTTCATTACAAGAAATTCACGCTATTATTAATTCTTTTTAACCATGAAAGTTTTTGAAAATTATCTGTAAAACTATTTTAAAGATAACCAGAAAAAATGTTTAATTATCTTTTCAGAGGTCATTGTTTAAATGCTGAATTCAATGAACTATCACTTGTTATATGTATAACACACTTCACGGCGCTAGGCTATATATAACCCAGTCAATTTTTTTATATTCAAAAACTTAATTCTTTTCAAGGATTAATAAGCTCAAAATGGCAGTCTCAGAAGTCAGAAGGTATTACGATCGTTTTTATCGTTTTCGCTGTCATCTTTGCATCACTTGCTCTTGCAATTCAAGTTGCAATCATTCTTTGGCGTAAATTTCATCCACGTTCATTTGAAACAGTGACCTTTTGTGCTCTTTGCTGGATTCCACCAATTGTTGCGTTCATGACATCTTCGTGGTGGTTCATCATTTTTTGGAGCATTTTCTTCTCTATTTCAATGTTGGCCCTTTTCAAAGCTCATCAACGACCTCTGCTTTCTTCCACACCAGGTGTAATTTTCAATTGGTTTTACCTGGTGCACAATTGCAGTTTTCTACTTTGGATGATCGGCTCCATGACATTTGTAATTGGGTTTTTCATTGGCGTTTCTTGGTTGATGAATTCTGGAACACTTTGTACGTTGAACGGTGTATACTTTGGTCTTGTTGGTGATGATATTGCAATGCATATTACTGACAATCTGTTCCTTAAACCGAGTGTGTATCACCAAGATAATGCCTTGCCTAAATATTTTGATGATCCTTTCCGCTGTTCCCTCTGTGGCTATTTTGTGAGTAACGAAACTAGATGCAGTATTAGCTGTGATCATATATACCATGAACATTGTATTCGCGGCTGGCATATGGTTGGCAAAAAATCTAGTTGTCCAATATGTCGAGAGAAAGTTGATTATCGATTTGATCGCAATCCATGGGAAACGCCAGATGCAGTCCTACAAGCTTACCACAAGTTTATCCGCTGGCTTGTGATCTACCTGCCCATGTTTTTTATAGCTTTCGGAATCCTCTTCTCAGTCTACATTGTCTAACAGAAAATGTATGGTTTAGTGTCTAATTTCATTGGAACCTGAGAAAAAAAATTAAAAATCGAACTCCCATGAAAATCCTGTATCAGGCGAGGCAAATAAACACAAAAACAAAATAATTCCTTGTTCATAGTTTTACTTTTAAAAAGCACACAAACAAAAAAAATTTACCAGTTTAATTACCTGTGTACTGACAATGGCATTCAGGGTAGACTTAAATTTCTTCTATTCTTAAACTTCAGGGTATCTTATTATTATTTTCACTTCATGAATAAGGAGATTTTGAATTTAAGGTTCACGTTCAAATAAATTTGCAATAGTTTTAATAATATAAGCTGGCCAATCACCATTATGAATATTGAAACAATGTTTTTTTTTCTGAAAAATACGATAAAAAGAATAGAGAAAAATAATACATAGATAGAACACAACCATCAAGTAAATTCTAGTAATTTAAGCGTTTTAATACGTATACTACAATTAAGTATTTTTTGTCACGACATAATAAGGTAAAAAGTTCTGTCAACCTATGACATAGTCATTTTATTTGGCATTCCATGGGATGCACATTTCTCCATCCGAAAGTAAGGAGTAATAGTGTGTTATCCGAACACGACCGTGTTTCAAGTACGGACGAAGAAAATCAACTTGCTCCAGAAGTTGATTACAGCACTGACTACATTCAGACGGGGTCACGTTGTCGTCTTTATCCAACGCCAAAAGCTCAAACTAAAATTGACAAGTTGATTATTATAGAACACATTTTTTGAGAAAAAACAAATACCGTTTGAAGGCATTGGGCTATCAAATCTTTTTCTTGCTTCACATCGGCAACATATTGATCCAAACGCGAGCGAGCTTCTTCCAGATTGGCTGTCATGAACGAGACGAGTAAGGAAATAGGACAAGAAGATGGAGTAATAAACTGTCCGCTAGGAGAGAGCATTAGAGGGCCAGCCTCCCCTTCCACTACTAAATGAAATTTACTCATATTTTCCGGCCACTCTTTTGGGAATTGATGTCTCGTACGGTAATCACCTATATATTTACAAATTAATTTTAAAGTAAAAAGAAGAAAAATGTAGATATTTTGCATTTACCCATGCTGGTTGTAATCATTCTCAGATGAGATTCATACGCTTCAACCAAAAGTTCGGGCCGAAATAGTCGTTGGGCCACTTTGATTTCGCAAAAAGAACGAGACAGAGCTTTTTCCAGTGCTGGTACCCGCTTCAATGGAATCTCATAACGAAGCAAGTTACGGATTAGGTCTAGCCAATTATGACGAACTTCTCCGCTATTCAATACAATATGTCCTGAAACGGAAACGATTATTCTAAATGATGGTATACCGATAAATACATTCTTTATTTTTCAAAATGTAAACGTTCAAATACATTATTTTGAAGAAAATATTGGATTACCTTGAAGTGACACTCCAGACTCATTGCCAAAAATCACAGTTCTTCCAGCCAAAATGCTCATCTCTTCAGGGTGATGAGTAATCAAAGATTGAAATGATTGGAGACAACCTCGAAAATGAGACGTTCCCCATCCACAAGCCCACAAAAGACCTTTCAAATGAAGTTTCAGGCACAACTTTTCCTGAAGCCGGGAGATTTCGTCACGGACAGGCTGACATGCTTTAGAACGCTCTTCAGCAACTTTGCTATATCTCTTTACCCAGTCAGAAAGAGTTTCTTCGGTAGGGGTAGCCTTTTCCATCGTTGCAAAAGTGTCCTCCCATATGTCTGCATCCCAGTTACCATCTATTTAAAATCCAAATAATTAATCACATGATGATATGAGAAGGATGGTAATATTCAGAGCAAAAATTGCTGCAGTTTCTCACTTTTAAAAGAAGTAGTCTTATGTTTTGGTGGAAGTTTCTTTGTGACAAGGTTGTCAATATAATGTGTTGATAATGCACAAGAAGAAAGAATGCTTTGTAGAGCTCCACGGATATCTTTCTGGGCCAAAGAGATATTCACTGCCTTAAATTTGTGATCAGCTGATTGTTGCTTCCGAAGAAAGAATTTCACTTTTGCAGGCCTCACAGGCTTTGAATGCATAAGTGTTTCAATATAGCCATTAAGTTGCTTCAAAGAGTTTTCATTTATGTCTCGCTCCTGAGGGTGCTGTTGGAAAAGATCAGGATGTACAGCAAAGTAGAATGGTCTGAGTGCAACTGACACTTCACTAGAGCTTATATATCTCTGGTAAGACTTTTGAATTCCAGTTTTCTTCAACAAAGGGCTAATTTGAGAAAATATATTGTGCATGGAAGTCATGACTGAAATAACAAATAAATGACAATTAGGTTGATAATTTAGTTACATATGTTAAGTTTTACAGTTTGATTACAATCAGAATCAGTAACTATATATAGCATCACAGCTAATATGTACGACTCATACGTGCGGTCGCCCAATAGTAGGCCTATCCTTCTTTAAACATCAATCTGGTTAAAGTGATAAGTTTGATGAAAAACGAAATAAAAATATTAAAAAATCTCAACATTATATAAACCCAAGCAGTTCATTTAAACATAGACAAACACACAATTAAAAGCACAATGGCTGTAAATGTCACCTTTTAAATGATGATTTCGGTGTGTGATGAACTATTAGTGTGCGTGTATATGTGTAGACAACTGATATGAGACTGACAGGCAAGTAGCCAAGTAGCACATAGCAACGTGATTTTGTTTGTATACATGATGAAGGTCACGTAGCCCTTTGGAACTGTAAATAGTAAACACAAGCAGACGAATCGAGCAGAGACTGCCTGAGACTGAGAGGATCTCTTTTTAAAAGCAGTTGTTGCCCATTGGTTAGGCCTAAAGGCACCCTAGCTAATTAGCTATGTAGTATGTAGTTAATGTAAATAAAACTAAAAAGATAACTGCTGAACCATTGAGTAGACTAATACATTAACATTGACATCAATACTTAATTTTTTTTATTGATTCATAATAAACTAAAAAATGGTAGATATTAGCATAATAATTTCATAATTTATATGCTGAATGAACTATTTCTATTGTAAAAAAAATACAGGCTTTTTTGCAATAACAAGTAACCGAAAATACATATTTGTGTAAGAAATTACGACTTGATAAGTTCAAAATCAAAATCACGAATATCTGCTTTAAGACTTTTCCCAAATTATGCGGCGAGTTGCCAATACACACAGATCAGGGTAGTTCTTGGTAAGCTCTTCCCATTCTTTGCACAAACAAATTTCTTTTCCATGCAAAACCACAAAACTGAGGGCAACTTCTTTCAGATTATCAACTGAATTTGTGTGAGCCCAAATCATTAATTTTATGGCATTCTCCATGCAAATACAACCCAATAGAAACCCAACACACTCTTCTTTTAGGTCATCAATGTGATATTTGTTAGCTGCCATGAAAAGGGGTTGAGCCACAGCTTCTGTCAGAGGTAGAGAAAGTCGACCCGAGTACAAATAATGGAGCAGTTCTTTGAAAATGTCAAATTGAATGTCTTGAATGTGGATTCGCTCAGACTCTTTCATTTGTTGAAACATGTCAGCGAAAACCCGACTCCTTGCTGAGAGAATGGAAGCATGTCCGCCAATGCTTTGATAATCTTGGAAACAAAATAAGACATCGCAGTGTGTTTGTTGGACATACATGTCGATAAAGTCTTTAAGGACGTTCCTCTCAGCAGGACTAATATTGGTCTCGAACGCAATCCAAATACGACAATTTAACCTTGAAAGTCTGTACTTGCGAACTGAAGCAGGGAAGTTTGTAAGAAATTGATCCGATTTCCACAAACCGGATGGCGACTCCTTTAAAGGGCTTTTATCACCTCCATTGATGCTGACCCAAATGCCGTATGGCAGGGTTACTGATGTAGACAGCGTTACATGTTGATCGACATCTGCTGCTGTTCCATTGAAACTTGCCTCACAGTTACCAACATATCCGTTATTTGTCGCCTTTAATTTGTTTCGAGTCAAACGTAATTCCGTTGTATAGGTGAGAATGTCATCTTCTGTGGATTTGTTATCCAATCTTAGTAAACACGAAACGGTAAAGTCAGGGACGACTGGTTGAAAATTAATCCTTTGAAAGATCTCTGGCTTTGAGGCTGTCACCCAGAGAAACTTGTGGATTTCGGTCATCCAAATCAATTTTGTAGGACCGCCGTCAACTTTTTCGAACGTTATCGGCATTGTTGTTTGATGAACTGTCTAAAGCTTACAGCAGATAGCGACTCGAAGTCAGTCTTATCGACGTCAACAAAAAAACGAAACTAAACTGAGAAAGTAGAACTGATTTTTTTTTTCAATACAAACTTGTGTGTGTAGATCTACAGTTTTTGTCTTTCAAAAAAAAAAAGACCTCCAAACAAAATCCAATGAAATTTTCTTGTAACGAACTCTTCCTTCTCTATTTGTCATCAATGTCACGTATACCTAATGCACCACCTATATTTGGGGTGCATCTCAGAAACTCATTAATCCGCTTTCATGGTTGTGCCATTGAAAACTCAAGTGTTTTTTCCGAAAAAAGTTTTCAATGTTCACCTTTCCACAGGACAAATTATTCTCACCCACACCTTTTTTTGGTGTATTCCCGCCATCAAAACAATGAAAAGCGGCTTCGAAATCTTTATTCCTACAGAAGAATTGGAGCATTGGAGTTTACCAGTTTGGACATAAAAATGTACCGAACCCATAAGGCCATAACTAATAAGTTAGCAACTAATCAGTCGCCATTTGAGTGAATCGTTATAATAAAGTGTTTATAATTATAACAGTAGTAGATGAGCAAAAGCTTCTCGCTCCCTCCTTAACGCACGGCTCTTGTTATAATCCACCATTAGTTATCGTAGCTTATTGGCAGTGTTTGATCACGAAGCAGGACGCTCATTGAAGTTAGCATGAAATATCGATAAACCGGAAATCGTTCGTTGACAAATTTTTGGTCGTATGCAAATGGAATTGGAGTTATATGCCCACGGTGTACAACTGTACAAGGGCATTTCGCATATCCCTAGTTCACCATGATATGGCGAGTAAGGAGTAACTAACAATAGAGCCATGCTAGGCTATATTTATGAGACATAAAATTTTGTATTATTTAGTTTAATTTAATTTATCCTATTCATTTTTTAAACAAGTATTCCTCATGTACGCTATTAGAAATACAAAGTAATTTTTATTACTACTACGAAGGCCTACGCCGTATATTCAGCTATAATTTGAAGTCACGCGAGTCGCGACACGCCCCCTAGCAAATGACGGAGGATCTTTTGTTTCTCCTTTAGATAAAATTTTATGAATTTTAAATTTTCGCAAATAACGTGAATATAATTGAACATTATACTTTAAAAGACATTCTTTGATTTTAAAATTCTCAACTAGTTTAAACTGTAAAACCAGTTTTTAAATCAGCAACTGGGCAAAAATTGAGCATCTTTGAGTACACCACGTATTGCGCAATAATTTATCAAATTTGATAAATTAAAAATTAACACAATTAACTATGATATAACTGAACATTATGCTTTAAAAGGTAATCTTTGATTTTAAAAAAGTTTTAGAAAGTTTAACTGTAAAATATTACTTAGAATCAAAGTTGAATATAGGGCAAAAGTTGATAGCTATGTCATCGACCGAGTCTATAAATAGAAGCCTAATGCTAGCCGTAAAATCAAGAAAGTTTTACAAAAGCTTTACCCCTTTCTGAAATAATCTTACAATGGAATATTTTATTCTCGTCATTTTAATTGCTGTTTGGGCTCTGATTTGGACTATAATTTGGTCCATTTTAATTACCCAATTCCCAAAAATGTTGATTTCCGTTTCTGCAATCAACGACCTGAAACCGGATGTCAGCTCCGGATACCCACAACCCGAAGCCGAATTGGCAATCGTTCCGGATATCAAGATTCCCGGAAATCGATATGATTCTTCAGTGAATAAACCTGCTGTCAAATTGGATGGATACCTGCAACAACTAGGAAGACTACCGGTTGTAGTAGAAGACGTCGAAGGCGAGGACTACGTCGCCCAGATTGATCAACTGACTTTAGATTTAGCTCAAGCGAACTCTAGCTTGCTAAAGATGCAAACGGCTTCCCTTGGCAAAGGAAATAAAGCAACCCAATCGGAGATCGAGTTAGAGTCAAAGAACAAGGAGCTACAGCAGCAAATATCAGAGCTCTTGGCTGACAAAAAACTTTTAACGGAAAAAATTGCTGAGGACGCAGCTGAATACGATCTCACCATTAAACTGGTTACTTCCATCGCGTTCAATCGGTTCCGTAAACTGGAAAAGAAACTTAAGAAGCTCACGACAAGAACCGAAAAACCAATAACCGAAAGTGTTGCATGCGGAACTGAAGTTCAAGTGGTTAACGTCGAGACACAAATTGAACCAAAGACCGTAAAGGACGTGGGATGTGGATGGGAAGAAATCCTTCCGCCACCTCATACCAAACTGCAAACCCCAACCGATTACGGATTTGAACTCGATACCGAAGCCATGATTCAGTTTTCCAATCAACCATATCCTTTTTGCATTCCTGCTAATGCCCAACCCGAGTTGGTTGTCGATGCCGTACCGAAAGCGGAAGTTACATTTGTAACCAGTGATATACGTTACCGGAATAAACCAATAAGTGGCTACGTAGTCAAAGCGGATGGGACTATGGTGACGTACGGCAACGTCGTAAAAGTAAACCGAAAGCCCGTGGAAATTATACCGGAAACCACCGAACCTGCCAAACCTGTGGACCTGCCAATCTTGGACCAGCGGAAAGAGACTCGGCCCATTAGCAACCTGGTTAAGAAAGAAGACTTCATTGTTATTTCCGCACCGATTGTGCGAGAACTTGTCGGTAAAAACCAGTTGCTTCTTAAGAACATCCGAGGAGATGATTACGGGCGTATCATTGGCTACGGAGGCGAAAACGTCCGGCGGATACAAAACGACTTCAAGGTTCAAATTAGTGTCAAGAAACCGATAAAAGGAATTTGTTCACTTGTAATATCCGGAAATGCGGAAGAGATCCTTCAACAAGCCGCAAATAACATTGTCCAAGATTTGCAGGCCACAATTGAATGTCCTTATTTGAAAAACACACATCGCATAAAATACTGGATGTTAAAAAAAATAAGCCTGGAACTGTATGTGAAAATAAATCTACCAACAGACAGTAAAAGCAGAATAACCGTAACCGGTAAACTAAAAAATTGCCGATCCGCTTATGGTGCCCTAATTGCCGAACTTTGCGATTAAAGTAATTTTTCAATGTATTAAAATTTGTGTAATTACTCCATCTGAGTTTCTTATGTTTCGTAAAATACAAAATGTTTCTAAAAATTTAAAATGTGTCAGTTCTTTTACAGATTCGTGCAATCCATCAACCATGCAGGTTAATAGTTGAATATTTAATAGGTTTATAACGGAATAATATTTTCAAACAGAATTGAAATGCACAGGAAGTATCTTTTTGGCAAAAAGTTAATTTTTTTGCAGGCAATTAGCATGCAATTAGTCTGATAAGTGATATAAACGATCTACAAATTCTGAAATTCCCAGCGGGATGACCGGATGAGCTGCTGGCCTGCTGGGCTGCTGCTCAGCCCGCCTGAGGCTGAGTCTGTCTGCTCCCCATAAACTATTCTTCCATTTTAAAAATCCGGCAACCAAGGAAAAGTTGAAAACCAGATCAAAACATACCCAGCTGAATTTCAGCTGTCACCTGTTATTTGGTTTAGGCCTCGACTTAAGGGGCGTATTTTGAAATTAAGGTTGTCGAGATACAGGATTCGTTAATTGTCGCACAAGTGGCACAACTGAATTTTGTCAACTCTTTAAAAGAAATCTACCACGTCTAAGTATGCGTCGGTGTATGTTGTTAACTATCCTCTTATTTTGTGTGAATGGAATGCATGCAACCGGAATCCTCTATCCCAGATCATCAGAATCACGAGAAACGCTGTCCTTAGACGGAATTTGGAAATTTGCAATCGCTAACAGGTCCGAACAAAATAAAGGATTGGAAGAGAAATGGTACAGGGCAGCTCTGCAACATGTAAGTCTTATCATCTACATGAATCAGATTATTTGTTGAATGATGTTGATGCCACTAAAACTTATTTGTTTATAATTTCTTAGTGTGCTGTAAAGGTGATTGATATGCCAGTACCCTCTAGCTATAATGACATCACTCAAGACTCAAATATCAGGGATCATATTGGATGGGCTTGGTATCACAGAGATTTTTTCGTGCCAAAAACTTGGAAGTCACAACGAGTCAATATCAGGTTTGGCAGTGTCAACTACTTTGCAATTGTGGTAAGTGCTGATGAAGATAATTGTGACTCAATCATTTTCAAGAATCTCAAATTACATTATTTGACAGTGGATTAATGGGGTTGAAGTAACCAGTCACTCTGGAGGTTATTTGCCTTTTGATGTAGAAGTCACTGACCATTTAAAGTTTGGACACCCAAATTTCATCACAGTTGCTGTTAACAGTTATTA
The DNA here is from genome assembly GCA_030770115.1 of Daphnia galeata. NCBI lineage: Eukaryota > Metazoa > Arthropoda > Branchiopoda > Diplostraca > Daphniidae > Daphnia > Daphnia galeata. The sequence continues at coordinate 9,083,798 of CM061119.1, forward strand.
TATTTCTTACATTTTTATTACTTGTCCATAATTGTATTGAAATATATTACATTATTATATAGATACTCTTACTCCATGGACTATTCCTCAGGGTAATCTAGAAAATTTTACATTCCTCTTTTCTTTCATTGCAATAAAAACACATTTCATACATTGACAGGCAAAATCGTATATCATAATGACTCACAACGCTACCCAGCAGGTAAAACATTTGTCAGGTTCTTCTACGATCATGGGATTTATTGAGCTTATTCAACACTTTTTATGGATTTTTACAGGATATTATGAGCAGCAATATAATTTTGGTAATCCATTCAAGTAATTATTCAATTGGAAAAACGGCTAACAATTATTTTAATGCATGAAATGTGCATCATTTCAGATTTCTTCAACTATGCGGGCATCCATCGTCCCGTCATTTTGGTCGCAACCCCGAAAACTTATATCGACGACATAACAATCAACACCACTAATCTTTCGGATTCTGAGGGGGTCTTGTCCTACTCGGTTGAGCTAGGAGGTTTTAAAGTTGCCGCCTATTCAGTCATCGCAGAAGTTTACGATTCCCGAGATCGTCTTGTTGCTCAATCAAAAGGCCTCACCGGCGAAATTCGTGTTAATAATCCAAATTTGTGGTGGCCCCGAGGAATGAATGAATCAGTCGGCTATCTCTACACGCTCAAGGTTTTCTAAACATAAAATTATTCGTTTGTCTTTGTTTATTTTTTTTCCGTTTTTTTTTAAATTGTGCCACAAATTTATTTCATATACTTTCTTCTAATCTCAAGATCCAATTATGGAACGACGCCAAAAATGTTGAGGGTGACGTTTACAGACTTCCATTTGGTATTCGCTTGATTCACTGGAATTCTACTGGCGTGTACATAAATGGAAAAAGTGTTTACTTTAAAGGATTTGGTCGGCACGAAGATGCAAACGTAAATTTCTGATATATTTAGTTATCTCGACCAGAAATGTTAACTCAAATATGTAATCTCTGTTTAGTTGAGAGGGCGCGGCTTAGATTTAGTCACGTTAACGAAAGACTACAATCTAATGAGATGGATCGAAGCCAATTCGTTCCGAACTTCACACTATCCCTACTCTGAAGAACTTATGGATTTGGCTGATCAGCAAGGATTTCTAGTTATCGACGAAGTTCCAGCCGTTGGACTTGAGTAAAGAAATTAATTATCTTCGATAAATATTTGTTTATCAGAAATGAACATGCATTAAATGAGTATGTGTTTGCAGTAATTTTGATGATGATCTGTTGGAGGCCCACAAACAAGCCATGAAGGAATTGATTCAGCGAGACAAGAATCGCCCGGCTGTTGTTATGTGGTCGATTGGAAACGAACCGCAATCTCAAAAACAAGTTTCAGCGCACTACTTTGAGTAATTTTGCCGATTCTTTTTCCGCATCGTGATGAGAAATCCAGCGGAATTTTTCTTTTGTTTCTAGTACTGTTGTCCAGTTAGTCCATCAACTAGATTCGTCAAGGCCTGTGACTTTAGTTTTGAACAAAGCAAGCAACCAAGACGTTGCTGTAAGTCAATAATCAGATAACTTTAACTAGCTAATTAGTAGTCCTTGGTAGCTTTTTTTTAAGTCAATTTTCACGTAACTAAGGTCACAGGTTTGCGGGCAGTCATTGCTTAAAAAAAATTTATTTATCATTTCACACTTTTCTATCATGGTTTCTAGGCGTGTAACTAATTTCACCCGTTCACTGGATCTTGCAAGACCTGTGACCATGGTTTTGGCTCAATCCTACGCATCTGACTTAGCTGCAAGTGGCTGACGTCGTTCAATATAGTTTACCTGAAAGCTTTTTTTTTATTAATGTGTTTTTTAAATTTTGTTCCCGATTTCTTAGGCTCAATTCCTGGACGTTATATGCATCAATCGTTATTTCGGTTGGTACTCAGATACGGGTCATAGTGAACTCATCACTTATCAGGTATCTATTTTCTAACTTTTAAAACTTTCAATAACAAATAATAGTCTACCACTGAATTTACCCTAATAGATGATAAAAGAAGTCACAGCTTGGCACGATAAACACTCGAAACCGGTTTTGGTAACCGAATATGGAGCTGGAGCTCTTGCCGGTCTGCACACGGTATTTGAAAGACAAAGTTTGATGGGGCATTACACCTAACAGTCAAAACTTTTGAATCCGACATTTGATTCAGGATCCACCTGTTGTTTGGACCGAAGATTATCAAGTGGTCCTGATGGAACAGAACTTCAAAGCATTCGATCAACTGCGTGAAATGGGATTTTTAATCGGAGAAATGATATGGAATTTTGCTGATTTTGCCACGCCACAGGGTAAGTGATATTTTAAAATTATTTTGAGCTGGCTGATCAAAAAAGTGTCCGTTATCCATGCTTATATGACTATGAATCAAATTGGGATCTATATTGTTTGCTTGGCTTTTTCTTGTTTGTTTTTGAAAACTAAAATCAATTTATTTGTTTTGGGGGCTATAACAGGAGTGAATAGGGTGGTGGTCAACCGGAAGGGAATTTTCACCCGTGACAGACAACCTAAATCTGCTGCCAGATATTTGAAATTGCGCTACTTAAATCTTTAATCGTCATCCTTTTGCGCTCTGTTCTACGTTGGTTTTTTTTCTCATTTCCCTCGTCTTAAGATCTTGTCTCATACCCAGTTCAAATTTCGTCCTTTTGGTTTTCGCATTAATAATCAATTAAAATAAATGTCGTGAAAATAAAAGCCCACTTTCTGGTTATTCTAACCCTGCTAAGATAAAAATTTGTTTTTATTTGTAGAATACTTCCGCCCAACTGGATGCATGAAAGGAGTTTTCACTCGTGACCGACAACCAAAATTCGCAGCCCATTTTCTACGTCGTCGTTATGCCCAGCTGCTCTACTAAAAACAAATGACTTAAACTACGCGCAAATTTATTTTTAAATCACTAACCGAAATCCATAAGCATTTCTCCCCTCCTACTATATACCCTTTGTTTTTTAGTTCTTTATCATAGAAATATGATATCAAACATAATTTTTAAAACACTTTTTAACTTTAAAGAAGAAACGTTTACTATATGGTAAAGACAAATGAGTATTGAAATACAACCCATTTGTTTCTGTCTTTTCCTAGTTCTTAAGGGTAAGATTGTCCCCTTCGCTCTGTACAGCACAAACATGCTCACAAAATAAATTCACGAAGTAAGATCGGCTGCTTTGGTTACGTCATGGTAAGGACTAATGAGGTTCATCCCGCTATACTCCGCTCGAATTTAAATACCCTATCATAGCTTTATCACTATTATCACACCAGTTATTGGAGCACTTATTATACGAGCGCATCCGTGTAGTTTAGAATCTACCACTAGATGAAAGATCTACAAATATAGTGTTTCGTGAGCGTGCAGTATTATTTTAAAAAAAGAGTGCATCAAATTCGCTGGCAGAGAAGCGGGTTTGTACGTTAAATAATCTTAAAACCTAAGATACAAAATTCGTCTTCCGAGAGAAAATTATACTTTATGTACAATACTTTTTTATGAGAACACTTCCCGCTTACCCTTTTAGTTTAATCACCAACACTGCACCAACAGCTGAGCGTGAAATGTGGACGCTTAAAACGAACGCGCTTAGCCAAACTGAATTGACAATAAAATGTTGGTTGAGTCAAAGTGATACGATATATTTCAACTATAAACAGTCGAAGTAAAAGCGCGCGTCCTTACTGTCAACAACCTTAGACTGTTACAAATAGCCACGGAAGAGTTTTGGAGTCGCGCCTCGGAATGCTACACTAAAGCAAAATCACGACACATCTGACATTCCTGGGATGGACTCCTGCCAAAAAACAAAAACAAAACTTCGAGAGCTGTTTTCATCACGATTTTTGATACTCTCTGCTGCTGGCCCATCACAATACAAAGAACTTTCAAATCAGTTCATCACCATGATGCGCTTACAGAATCTTTGTTTACAATGAGTTGCTCATTAATAAAAAGCCGTTAGCGTATACGATGATTTAAGCTAATTTCGAGCGTGCTAGCCAATGTTTGGTTGATTTTAACCAGCCTTAGACAACTTCACCAGGTTCTGTCATATTGGGATCAAACTGGATGATACTCCATTACTTCCCATACTCCATTAATTAGTTAAAAGATTTTGGAAAATGAGACACAATAGACACGTGTTGAAGAAAATAGTGAGGGATTTTAGCGGATTCTTTAATAACATGATCTGGAATCTTGATTTGACAACCAACGGGCCAAATTATTCCAGTTTACGTTGCATATTGATCTTTACTATAACTTTCAACAACTTGCTAAAGTAAAAAATGGTCATTCAAAAAGTAACAGTATCTTACTGCGTATTTTTTTATTTGACATGACATTCTAAAAGTTCATTCCGTTGTATGTTTCTCATTATGTCTGTTGAAATGGCGAGTGTCATAACGCTCTCATCTGTTATGCCAATGGAATGCGCTTGCAAATTTCAACGATGACTAATTAATTCTTCTGAGTTATAATTTTGTATTCTGATAAAAAAAAATTCTATTTTTAAACGTTCGCGCACGTCTGGAAGCTAGTGGCCGATGGAGAGTGGAGACTATAAATGATGGTCGAGCTTGCGCACTCCGTTTCACGCTTTTTCCCGTTCCCGTGGGTTATTTGGACGGAAGTTTGATGTCGAAGGAGGGAGGAACAGTCGATAAGGACGACTCTGCACGTAGTCGATCGGTTTGGTTCAGTCCGTATAGACTTGTTTTACCAACCGTATAGACTTGTTTTGTTTCCAAATCACATGCATGGTTACACCGACAGGAAGAGAAACACATGGGATTATTATCGTCCAAGAATAGAACTCCTTCTTTGAACAAGGTATAAAATTTAACCCTTTTTTAATTCTAATTGTCTGAATAAGTCCAACACATTTTCTATTTATTCCCATCTAAAATTATTGTAAATAATAACATACGAAGATACGATCGAGTTTCATTTTCTTGTATTTACTAACAATTTCATTTCAGTTAATTTTATGCAGATTTATTTAGTAATTTTAGGGTTTCTTTGAGCAAAAGTGCAATAATAGTCCCGTAATAATTAGATTTGCTGTAAATGCGATTTTATGTTAATGAAGACTCAACCGGTATCTTAAGAGAGATCAGACTTACCCGCATGTTTTCAATCTAGTAGCAATATTTACCTTGAATCAAGTCGACCTTGGCCTGTTTTCGTGTAGGGCTAGAATCAAACGAATGCTATTTCCGCTGACGTTGCCACGCGCAGCTTTACAGCAAAGATGTTATGATCCGAACGAGGATCCGAAAGTCCCGAACCGAGACGAAGAAGACAACCGATCGTTAGCTAGCCGGTTCGAGAGTCCTGACTTGCGCGTTTGTGTTTTTGTCATCACTACTTTCGAGTTGCGACAATAGAAAACATTTCGTCAGGGTTTAGTCATATACTGGTACTGAACTTTTCAAATAGGATAATAATAAAATATTGCGTAATAAGTTTAGTAAATGAAAATTTCTTTTTTGTCATAATCAAAATTGTATTCATTGAAGAGAAATGAGTAATATGTAAATTCTACATCGATAACTATACTATTTTGAGGCTTATTTGTTTGTTCTCTGGATAAATCAATACTTTTGGCTTCATCGGCACATTCTAAGTTGCGCTCGGATTGTTTGGGTAAATTTTCCAAATCAAGTGAGAGATAGTTCGTTTTGAAAATTTTCTATAAAATCTTTCCCACATTGGCTGGGAATGGAAGTTTTTGTTGTAGTTGGCTGAGTATCAAGGGCCTAAGACAGATATACTTTCGGTTTCAGACTTTACAAGTTCGACGAGTAAAGGGTGAAAAAAAATTTAAATGATTAACGGACACATTGTTACAATTTGTCTCCATTATTTATCACAAATTAGCATACCATTAAGGTGCATTCCCAATGGTGTCTCGTGACTTAACGGAACTAACGAAACGAAAAGGGGGTGACTCAATAGGGTGAGAGATACATTTTAGCCTTTACACCCTCTTTTCCTCTCGTTGTGTTGCGTTGCATTATTTACTAGCTTATTATATGATCTCAAATATTTGTCAATGATAACAGCCAATAATTTTGCTTTTAAAAATGAGTAACAATACGATGTTATGCTATTTTAATAAATATTACGAGTGATGTAATTATTGGAATCGTATAGAATACATTTTTTGTTAAACAAAATTTTCTTGGCACTATTTGAAATATTCAAAGCTAAGCGAACTGTGAACGATCTGAATATAGAGGCTCGTCTTTTGTAGTTCAGTGTGTTCCAGATTTAAATTTTTTAATCGAAGTTGGGAAGAATGCATACACTCTGTTGCCCTGCTTCGTCACCCACACAAACTAGTTCAACTTAGGCTAACACTACACGGCTGCCCTATGCATTAGATGACGCAAAAAAGAAAAGCCTTAGCAACTCAAGCCCAAGGAAGAGTTATTTTTGAACTGGCTAGGGCTGCATAGATAGGAAAGATGTTATGGTACGTATAAGCCGTTATGAGGTTGTGGATGCGAAGAAAAAAAGTATAATCTATCATGTCATCAGTCATTTTTCGAAGGGGCTGCCGCTATTGTTATGAATTTCATTGTTTGATTCGGCATGAAACCGCTAAACTGATGCGAGAATGAGATCGCATACATTTTAACTTTTCTTTTTATTATTTCTCCATTGTTATTGATTGTTATTACTGTATTTAACAGAATATTATGTTATAAGCATCAAGTAAATTTTTCTGTTTTTGTGACTCATTAGAAAGCCCATCATCATTTGGTGTGGTAGCCAATTGCATTTTATTTAATGTAAAAAATTATGTGAAGTACCGTGTATCAAGATCACAACGTTAACATTTGGTTTACCATTTATCTCTTTCTTTTTATCTTTTTACTTTACAAAAAAAAAACGAAACATTGGTGCGATTTGTATGGTTGTCAATTTTCTTTTGACTTGAACTTGCCTTTGGGGCTCAAATTTACCCCAGCAGACCGCGCAGTAAGGTTCGGTATGCCATTAACGCCGGTGTCATTTTTCTTCAACAGTCTGGTTTTTCACGTGCCAAAACGTCCAAGGGACTTGAGACCAACACGGACTGTAAAGCTCAACTTGGAAAACTTCATTCACTGTCCAAGTAAGTACCGGGAATTTTATTACAAATTTGTTTCGAAATAAATTGAAATAGGAATATTTGAAAACATTGTTCAAAGTAATTTGTTTAAATACTTTCACTATTTTAAAATGCATTGTAGTTTGTAAGTACAAGGAAGTATAGATAAAATAATTCGACAGGAAGCATTATACCCTTGTGTATTTGTCCTTCCGCGTATTAGGACGATTTAAGATGATGGCACCCTGAACGTAGACTGTTAAACTATGAAATAATGTCAAGTTCGTCCCCCATGAATTGACTTGTATCATTCACTTTTGTAAATCACAGAATGCAGAGTGATTCAGGAAACGAGTCGGCTGGAACGGAAGACGACGACGATGTCATTTTTCACGTCGGATTGGATACGGTTATGAGAATACCAGCCAAAAGATCGGTACTTTCTAAAAAGAACGAAGTCTTTCAAGCCATGTTTTGCGGGCCTTACACACAAGCCCGCGAAAACCTACGACGTCGACAAGCATCGGTTAACGGTGAAATATTAATACCTCCGAATCATTTGGTATCTAGTCATCCAGATCACATCTATGATCCTGATGTCGATGGAAGAGCTTTTAAGAATTTGATCAGGTTAGTGTGAATCTCTCCTGTGTAATAATTTTATCATTTTGTTTATTGTTTTTATTTACTTTTTCAGTTTTTTGTACGGCGAAACTGTGGAACTTCGATCAGTTACAACGGCCATGGAAACTCTACATGCCGCTGAGAAATATCTGTGCGACGGATTAATGAAGATGTGTGCTACTTATTTGGCTGGTCAACTCAGTATAGATAATGTGCTGCACATTTATCAAAGGACTTGTATGTATCCGGAGGCCGGCAACCGAGAAAGTGTCTTTGCCGAAGTAAATAATCAGCCCAGTGCACCTCCGTTAGAAGAATTCAATACGCCAAATAATGTGGAATCTCCATCACAAGCCTATGCCAATGAACACGAGCAATCAAGATCGAGTTGGTGTTCTTTTTTGTTGAATAGCTGCCTCGAATTCATCGACAAAAATGCATCGGCCGTTTTGCGCTCAGAGGTATAACTTCGTTTTCCTTGTTACATTTTCTCATTTTCTGTCGGTTGATTTTGTGGGTGTGGCAAGAAAACCAAAATCATTTCCCAACTTTTACCCTCTACCTTTTGCTTGTTAACGTAATCCTAATGTGGGGGTGGATTTAAGTGCAATTTAGCAATGGGATTATTTCAGGAAAAAGGATTAAGTTTTCGAAATTCCTTTCACGTTAATACCATTTTTGAAAAAATGTTTTAAAAAGAAAACAAATTTGCTTTGCTGCACTATTTGTCCTTCAAAATTCCCAACCGCAATATACTTTTAGCGCGCATTTTGAATGAACCAAAATACCGTCTGATGAGGTAGTTCTCACTTAGCGACACTACCAAATTTTAAAAATAGGATAGAAATAATCTCTTTGAGAAAACAGGATAAGAAATTAGAAATGTGTTACTAAAATCCGTCATGTTTTTATACCTTCTTTTAGGAATTCGAAGAACTAGATGTTGGAAAGGTGGAGTCGATTGTTGTACGAGATGGACTTCATTTACATAATGAAATTGAAGTTCTAACGGCATTGATACGTTGGTCCGTTTTTGAGTGTCACCGACGGCAATTGGATCCCAGAGCAAATAATCAGCGATTCGTTTTGGGTCATCTGGTGTGGCACGTTCGCTTTTCGATTATGTCATCCGCCGAAATACAACAAGCGATGACCATTTTAGATGCACTCGAATTCAAAGAATTTGTTACAACTTTGCAAACTTGCGGAAACAATAGCCAACTAGCCAATAGGTTAAGAGATAATTATCCTTTAACTGTAACAAAACCAAGAATGTATCTCACTTCCAAAGTTGATACGGTTAATAAGTCTGTTCCTGTTGACGATCAAACTGTGTCATCTTCAAATCGCAAAACCTGTTTAACAGAGAAGTTCTTTGTTTGTCTAGCTTGTATTTTTGAATGAAAACTTTTTTTTTTTATAAAAATCAAATTTTAGCCTAACTTATTAAGTATTAATTCACCCAATAGCTTGGCTAAATCAATTTAAAGTCATCGTTTTTTTTTTAAATGAAGGTGTGATTGACGTTTCCACAAATTAAGAAAAAAAAAAAATGGGTTTCTCTCCTTAAAAAAAAAATTCATTTCTATTATAATGTTTGATTCCCAAGTGAAGTTTTGAATCTCTACTGTTAGTACCTTTTATTACATGTGATTTTCTTTCTGGTTACGTTGCTGAGTTGATTTCTATGGCCATAATTGTGCGTTAAGAAAATGCTCCACTTGAAAATTGTAAGTTTGACAAAGTTTTATTTCTAAACTGCTGAAATCTCAAAATTTATTGTTGTGCATGAGTTGGTGTCGTCCACGATTGTTGATTTCTTATTTAAATGATGACTCGTACTACTAAACATGTTGGCTATGATGTGATTTGTTGAAAACGCGTAAGATTAAGGTGAGGTGTGAGTGCATTTTACATATTTACGTTAATTGTTTCTTAATGCAATCTTAATAAATCCTCAATACAAAAACAAGTTCACGATTGATCAAAAACACAATTATTTATCTTGAAACATTTTACTGGTGAGGCCATCAATTTACCTGTTCAAATGGCGCCAATCATTTGAAAAGAAAAAACAAAATTATCTGATTGTTTTTGAGCATCTAGTGCTAACAAAAGCAACCACTCACTGATATCGGAACTGAAGAAAAAGCGAAACCGGTTTCATTCCCATTGACCTCAGTGTGATGTGGGATTGGTTTGTTATTTTTCCAGTGTTCCAAGTGTCGTATGCAATCATTTTTTAGAAAATCACAACCCATGTTGAAATACACATTTTAACTGCAGTGTAATAAGGGGATTACAGTTTTAAGTAACAAGTAGTAATTAGAGTGTTATGTAAATCAAAGTGTGTGACATTGACTTGTTGTCATCTTTGTGTATAGCATTATCAAGCGCTCGAGGCAAAACAACAACCAATTGAACATCTTTCCCTTAAATGGCTTTCTATGTTCGTTATCCAATCGGCAGGATCCGTATGTTGGAACGACGTTGCTACACAGCCGAGTCAAAACCATTCGATTCCATTCCTTCTCCCAAAGGACTGCCGCTGGTAACTTTCAAAATCGCCCAATTGTTTCAAATTTCTTTTAATTGAAATCACTTGTCATTTTTTATTTCGAAAACGATTAGATAGGCACACTATTGGACGTGATTCGTGCGGGTGGTGTCTCACAGATTCATCGTTACATCGACGAAAGACACCGTCAATTAGGGCCCATTTTCCGCGAAAAGCTGGGCCATGTAGAAGCTGTTTGGCTAGCGGAACCCGCGCTTTACCAACAAGTTTTCCAAAACGAAGGCGCGTGCCCACGTCCGATGCTGCCTGAACCGTGGCTCATCTTCAACAAAAAACATTCATATAAAAGAGGAATTTTTTTCATGTAGGCCATGTAAATTTTAATTTTCATAACCATCATGGTACTTTATTCCAAATTAAAATTGTTTTTCAAGGCAAGACGAAGAATGGTTGCGCTACAGGAAGATTTTAAGTCCGCTTTTACTGAAAACGGCCACACTACATCGTCACTCCGAAAGTTTTAATGATGTAGCCGACCGGTTACTTGACCAATGGGAGCACACGGAAAATGGTTTGATCACCAACCTCGAAGGCGATTTGTATTGCTATTTTGTTCAGGTAAAATATTGAGACGATGTTCAATGTTTACCTAATTCAAAAACAAACAAGATTTAAAATACTCATAATTATAGGGTTTAATGTGCGCCGCATTCGGACGTGTTATTGGCTTGGATCAGGAAATTGTTAAAACTTATGTTCCTGGAATGGTCCAGCATTTGCGGAATCTATTTGAGGGTATGTGGGATTTATACTATCACAAGGTTTTTTGAAACTTTTAGGTATTTTTAAGGGTGCGAAAATTAAGATTTTCAACTCATTACTTGTATTGGGTGTCAATATTTAGGCAGCGCTCGTTTGACGCTTCTTCCTCCAAATTTGGCTGCAAAATGGAACTTGGATGCGTGGCACTGTTTTGAGCAATCAGCTCTAAACGCTCTACAATTAGCTAATCAGTTAACTGAGACGTGTCTCGAGAAATTACCGCCCCAAGACCATAAAAACGAAGATGATTGCATCGTATCTTCCCTTCGACAACAGAAGATGGCTAAATCCGATATTCAGCGTATCGTGGTCGACTTATTCTTGGCAGCATCCGATACGGTATGTAAATGATTCAAATTAAAATATTTTTTTTGCATAATACATTAAATACTCAAATTGATCGATCCTGACAGACATCGCACTCAACCCAGTGGGTACTTTACTTACTAGCTCAACACCCTGAAGTTCAAAAAAAGATTGTAACTGAAATAGAGTCCGTCCAATCTTCAAACCAAAAAACTGGTGATGGATGGCAACATATTCCGACGATAAAAGGTTCGGTTAAAGAAGCTTTGCGTCTCTATCCAGTGGCTACGTTCCTCACTCGTATCATCCAGGATCAATGTGTTATCGGTGGTTATAACATTCCACCAGAGGTAATAAACTTTTTTCCCTCGTTAATGCATACTGTATGAATTTACTTTAAACTGTTTTGGCTTAATAGACTCTTATGCTAATGTCAGCCTTCACGACTGGAAGAGATGAGCGCTACTTTCGGAATGCGCAGAATTTTATGCCAGAACGATGGAATCGACATGGGCCGTCGAATAGTATGGACATGGTGATGGACCCTTTTGCGTCTCTACCTTTCGGACACGGCAGACGAGGTTGTATCGGCCGCCGTCTGGCGGAATCTCAGATGTACATTTTACTATACAAAGTACGTAACATTCAAACATTCAAATTTGAGAGTAAGTTTTAAAAAAAACTCTTGTAATTTCATTCTAGGCTATACCAAGATTTTCATTTCAAACTGATAATAAAGTTGAAATGATTATGCGACTGCTGGGTACGGTTGATCAGCCAGTACAATTGCGCTTGCAACATCGCTCTTAACCTTTTCTAATGTTTTTAAAATTTGCATTTTTGATCCCGTCCTTACGCCGATTTTACTAGTAATCAATGGCACAAATCGCCAATTCATTTGACTGAGTTTTATTCTGTCCAAACTCTCAAATATGGAGATTTTTAAAATAATAACAATATCACCAGTTTTTGTTGTTGCTGTTTTGTAATGGTAATGTCACTAAAAAAATACAAGTTTTATGAGCAAGAAGCTGAAGTACAGTATTAATAAGTATATTTTTAAATTGGTGGTCACTTCGCAATTTTATAAAATGATGCATGTTTTTTTCTCTAATACGAATAAAACTGTAAAAAATAAGATGTTATTGGACAAATTTAAATAAATTTAAATTAATTACTTGAAGGGAAGACGTGTGGGTGGTTTGGGTGATTCAATTACGGAATTCAAAAGGAAAATAAGACTCAGTTCGGCAGTTCTTTTTCACAGTAATTTTTTTATTTCACCTTCTTTAAAGTTTAAGGGCTTTCAACGATAAGTGTCGTCAGTTGTTCTGTTCCATCAGTAAAAAAATACATTGTAATAACACGATATAATAGGAAAGGTACACTCTCGGCTATCCCCAAGACCGGCGGGTGTTTAGTAAAGGGTCCCAAGATTCCCCACCAGGTTCGCTAGGTTAGTAGGCCGATCGCCTCTCGGGGGTATAGTAAAAATTGGGGTTTTTCGTTCGTAATTCAGAAAATTACCAATAAATTTATCCAGAAATTGAATGAATTGAAACTTTATTGAATTCCTTATCCTAAGATACCAAATTCATCTTGTTTCAACAATTTTTTCATTCTTAAATTTATGATTGAAAATCGCAATTTTTTGAAAATTGCGCCTTTCGCAACATTGCCTATTTCTCAATATCACGGTTTTCTTCTCGAAAACCAGTGAGTTTGTGGTAGGAAGTGTTTTGAGTTTCCAATTGAGGTAAAATATGGTTAAATATAAAGTTTGTTCTTTTACAAGAAGTTTTTATCACTGGTAGAGAGAAGACAAGCGTGATATTGAGAAATAGGCAATGTTGCGAAAGGCGCAATTTTCAAAAAATAGCGATTTTCAATCATAAATTTAAGAATGAAAAAATTGCTTAAACAAGATGAATTTGGTATCTTAGGATAGGGAATTACATAAAGTTTCAATTCTTTCAATTTCTGGACAAATTTATTGGTAATTTTCTGAATTACGAACGAAAAACCCCATTTTTTACTATACCCCCGAGAGGCGATCGGCCCTACTAACCTAGCGAACCTGGTGGGGAATCTTGGGACCCTTTACTAAAAACCCGCCGTTTCTTCCAAGAGCCAGGGATAGCTCGAGAGTGTACCTTTCCTCTTATATCGTGGTAATAAGCTGAAAAGAAGCGTTTCCAGACCTGAGGCGTGCACAATTTCTGCATCTCTTTTGGTACAACATTTTTCAGGTAAAAATGAATAAATACGGTGAAAATTTGTTCTTATTAAAAAAGAATTAGTGGAAAAAGCACCGTTTCTAAAAGCAATCAAATCCAAAAATTGTTTGCGACATCAATAGAAGTTGTTTTAACATTTTTAGTCTACTTTGAATTTTCGTAGGTTGCAGTTGGGCGTTGCCACACTGGTATCTGAATTGTCTGATGCTGTCTTATTTTCAATGTGAAGAAAAAAGAGTAAAAACCCTTTCCTTATGATATTATTTTCAAAACACGAAAATATAAAATTTGAGACATTTTTTTTAGTAACATAATTTGTAATTCTTGCAAAAATTTTAATTTTATTATATAGATGGTGAATTTTTCTGTTTCGGAAGTCGCTGTGTTGCCGTCTTCGTTTCTTGTCCTCATTCAAGGCTCTTTGGTGACTGCTTATCCACTTTTTGGTCTTCTTTTCTAGCCATCATGCCGGGCTTCACGAACAAGGTATTTCTCTTGAAAATTGTGTATATAAATAAGTGTCTAGGATAACAAACACTTTTTTTATTTGAATCCAATTTTCTGGAGGTGAAATTCTCGTTAAATGTTACTTTACGATAGAAAGTGTTTTTTTTTCCTTAAGTGTTATTCTTGCAAACAGTCATGGCGTCCATTTTACACGTGTCAGATAGAATTATCGTCATTTCTCGCTTTAGTTGCGAGACAATTGGCAATTCGCAAAGGTCATGCTAAATGTAACGTTTTTAATGTTTTTTCTTTAGCCGATTATCATTGATGCCCGAGAGCATCTTATGGGCCGATTGGCTACCATTGTAGCCAAAGCAGCTCTCAATGGACACAAAGTTCGTGTTCTTAGGGCCGAGCAGATGGAAATTTCCGGAACTTTTTTCAGGTATTATTATTGTTTATGTTGTGTTTTTAATATGTGCCATTAAAATGATGAATTTAACACCAAAACTTGTGACTGCATGTGATCATTAGTAAACATGCACTACCAACTGAGTTTGTCATTCTTCAGCACACATTTATGTATTGCTTCCTTCGAATTACTTAATTTTGTTATTCCATCTTAGGAACAAGCTGAAGTTTCTTAGCTTCCTCCGTAAGAGATGTAATGTCAACCCAGCAAGAGGCCCATTCCATCACCGTGCTCCATCCAAGATCTTCAAGCGTGCAGTACGTGGAATGTTGCCCTACAAGACCTGGAGGGGTCGTGAAGCATTGCACCGAGTGCGCGCTTTTGAGGGTGTTCCTCCTCGTTATCAGCGTGTCAAGAAGCAAATTGCTCCTAATGCATTGAGGGTCATTTGCTTGTCTCCTGGTCGCAAGGTGTGTGTGCATATGTTGTTAACTCTTGACCAATCATTAAACTATTTTACTTCTTTTAGTACTGTCGCCTGGGACGTCTGTCTCACGAGGTTGGCTGGAAGTACCAGGATATTGTTGCTACTCTTGAAGCCAAACGTAAGATCAAGGCATCGATCGCTTATGGCAAGAAGAAGATTGAACAGGTAATGATATTATATATTTACTTAATTGTATAGCATAATTTTGAATATTCTTATGATGAATTTGACACCATTTAAGTGATGACATGATCTATAATCAAACATGCACTACCAACTGATGCTCCCTTTTCACAAATAAGTTATCAGTGTTTTTCATGATATTAAAAAAACATTTGATATTTTTCAGAGAAACAAGGGACTGGCCAAGAAGGCGGTTTACACGCGCATTGTGCGACACCAGAAACTGATTCAATCGATGGGACACAAGTGAATGTTATAATTTCCCTTGGATTGATCAATACACCACTTGCGATCCTAATTTGTATTTTATTTTAGTTAAGGTATGATAAAATTATCAATAGTGAAAAACTGCTTAGGTAATCATGTATATGAGACATGTTAATCGAGGTGTAGCGCAGTAGAAGATGTCTTTCATCATGTAAGCGGGTATTGGAAATTTGGAATCGTATATCCTGAGGTATGGGCAGTGTCGCCTGGTGATTGAGCTCGGAACCATTTCCGTCGACTGCTAGACTTAACACAGACCGTGAGTCAGTGAAGGGAAATTGTTACAATTTCTCAC
Organism: Daphnia galeata; assembly: GCA_030770115.1. Taxonomy (NCBI): domain Eukaryota; kingdom Metazoa; phylum Arthropoda; class Branchiopoda; order Diplostraca; family Daphniidae; genus Daphnia; species Daphnia galeata. The sequence goes on from CM061119.1 coordinate 9,099,546, forward strand.
GTTCGGATCTCGTGAGGAGTCACAATTTTCCTTGAAAATGAGCTAATAGTAGGCATTTCTAGGTTAAATCCAGAACAAATCCTAAGAAATCAGGACAGTTCTGGCCTTTAGATAACTTATTTTGTAGTGTTGGGTAAGCAATCTTGTTTGCTGGTGCAAGGATTGGTGTTTGGTATATTCTGTGATTGTCATAAATTATTATAATGTATAGTCGATATCAAAAGTTAAAAGATGTGTTGTTCGGGCGGTATCTTTGGGCTACCAATACTGTCAGTTGTGGACTTCTTCTCACTGCTGGGGACATCATACAACAAAGAATTGAAGTGTTCACCAACTCTAGTCAAAGCAATGGTTCTATTGATATGGACCGAATAGGTAACTTGCCAAATTATATTAAGGATTTGGTTTATTTTTCAGTGGTTTCAATATCTTGCATGACCATATATAATTTCAGAACTTCTTGGACCTTGATTTTTCTTGACTTGTTCTACATCCAAACCATTTTCTATTATTAAGCTTGAATCTTGGTAGTCCAGAGGAAAAGTACCAATTTCTAAAAAGGTTAGCAAAGTGTAGTGGATTTTAAGAGTGCTAAGTATGAGGACTATGTGTTATTATGTGAAAATTATTTTATTTGTACAACATTAGATTTATCATTTATGCTACTCTTCAGCAGAACCATGGCAGAACTGCAAAAATTTAATTACTTAAGCACTTATAAAACTTTTAATGTTACAAATTAGTAATCATAGTTGTTCATCTATAATATTTTTTGTAAATGGCTATTTATTTATTTAAAAGAACTAAGACTAAGAGTAGGCCTACATTCATAAATGTGTTCACTTGAGATTTAAAAAAAAATTACCTGATTATATAAGGTAGTTGTTCGTATCATATATACCCAGAATCTCAGCTAGATGGCGTTAGTCTCTATTTATAAGTGGAAAAAAATTAATAGGCCAATAATTCGTTTAACTTGTTGTTATTAGTATTGTTTTTTTTTCTGCAATAATGTACAGGTCGAATGGGAACGGTTGGCCTGGTTCAAGGATTGCCGAATCATATTTGGTACACGTGGCTAGACCGTTTTCTACCGGGCAAGTCTCTAATAACGGTGGGTAAAAAAATCGTCGCAGATCAAGTTATCTGTTCCCCCATATCCTCGGCTTCGTTCTTTGTTGGTGCCGGCATGTTAGAAGGCTGTTCAATGTCGGAGGGATGGGAAGAATACAAATCAAAGTTCTTGTTAGTTTATATTGTAAGTAATTGTATATTTTAAAAATTGGTTTATATTTAATTTAAAATCATACGCCAATTTACATATTTAATTTATAGACTGATTGCATCGTCTGGCCCCCGAGTCAATTGATAAACTTTTTACTAGTCCCGGCTGTCTATCGCGTTCTCTATGTCAACGTATTTACCGTAGCTTGGAACGTGTTCCTCTCATACGCCAAACATTTCGTGAGTTTTAAATATGCTATGCCTCTTCCCATTTTTCACACGACTAATTGCAACCATTTGTGATTGATCAACAGGATCGACTGAAATTAAGCGAAAATGCCGAATTGTACCCAACGAGCCACAAACGGAAGGAACTGTAGAACAAAATCTCAAAAACTGTAGACATAGTTGTATTTATGTAAAAATGCAAAACGCAAACGTCTGACGAATACACAAGTGACAATTGGACATTGGCACACATGCAATTGGCAAAAGTGGTTCATTGAATAGAATACGTAATTTTTTTTTCTATTTACTGGATACGCATTTGTTTTGTTTCATTCATTCATGATTTCCCCCGTCTTTATTTGTTTTCTATCTTAAGCAAATCCTTTTTCGAATATTTTTATTGGTCCTTTACCCCTCCTCTAATGTCTATCTTTGTTTTGAATGGTCTCTTTTTAGCTGTTTTCGTGTGTGGTGACCTTGGCCCACATGATGGGACGCTTCGGAGTTCGGATTGATTATTTTATTTGCCGTGTTGTTCACGTTTTTGAATGAGCAACCCCTTTTTTTATGGAATTCCCCTTTTTTTGTCGGCCTCATCCACCGGCATACTTCACCGGGAAATTCGTCTGTATACGATTATCAAGTGTATCTTGATCTATATAAAACAGCATTTCTAAAAAAAAATTTCTTTTTTTTTAAGTGGTTTCACCAACTGACGCATTGCTTCAGGTGCGCCGCAGCAAATATAATCATTTTGTTGAGAGAACCTGTTTTTTTTTTCGTAGGGTTGAGATTGATGGCTAAACGAAGTTAGAATGCAAGTTTCATTTCGGTCGTCATGAGAGAGAAATTTGTTTAATGAGACTCGAGATGTTGTAAGCGATCGCCTATAAAAGTATAGTCCATCAAGAAGTCAATAAGTAGAGGGAAGAAAATATTTTTAGTCAGGAAAAGCGTAATCAAGACCAACAGGTAGAGCAACAAAAGAGGTCTTCTGTGTAGTATAGAAGAGACGAAATGAATTTGCAATGCCCGCCAGGTGTTGTTTGACAGGGGCTAGCCAGTTCCTGTTTTCGAAATCGTCTACGCCCGTCTTTTGGTTGGTTGGTGTGAGTATAGCAACCGACGACGGCGAAAATGCCAGATGGATTCAAAATTATGCATCTAATCGTTTGGAATCTCTTAACTTGAGAATATGTTAAAAACTAAATATGGATGTAGAAAAATTTATATTTTTCTTTGATGTTATTCACGTAATTGCGTGAGAGAGCCTCGAGTGGAAGTAGTTGAAATTTTCTTTGGCCCTTTAAGAAAAAAGGGATTCATGAGACTGACTGGATAGAACCTGGCCGCCCGTCGGCGATAGCGCCATTATCATGGCGCGGTTCTTTCGTCGTTCTATGTGTTTGCTAGCAGCCAGAGAGAACCAAGAGAGAGAACGGCAATGAAGTCCTGATGTATCCCTCCGCCGTGCATACCTCGTCAAAATAGATCTTCAGCTTTATTTACATTTTCAGCTTTTTGTGCTGGTTTTTAAGATTCAAACTTATTTGAAGGACTAATTGAATGAAATCCCAGTTGATTTAAGGGGAAATTGTTGGATATATAGATAAAGAAGAGAATTGATGAAGCGTTTTTTTTCGTTTTTTTGCTTGAACCAAAACTAAACTTGGTGGGAGAGAAGAGGCGCTGTACAAATGGTGGCGCTAGCATCGCTCGCATCAGACACAGAAAGAAGCAAAGAAGTGAACAACTGAATGGCCCGGCAAGAGAAAAGATGCATACAGGCCTCACCAGCCAGCCCAAATTACGTCGATTGAGTGTGTTGTCTGTAAAGTTTGAATCGCGCCTCTTGCAATTTTGACACTCTGGTCGGTGGGGCACCACCTTGCGGCGCTGACTCGCTTACGTCAGTTGTTGGAAAGAAAAAGCTTTTCCCCAAGCGTCGCGCGCGCTCCGGCTCTCTCTGTTCTCGTGAACTCTCCTCATCACCACCACCACACACACACACAAAACCCAAAAGGAGGAGTAGTAGTAGAAGACGAAGAAGAAGATTTCAAAAAGTAAAAAAAACCGTGTGTGTATATGTGAGCAAGTGCATATTGGTGTGTGTCTGTGTTAAGTGTGAATGTGTATGTGTTCTACACAGTGTTATCCATTGTGAGTTTGTGCCCGACTTCGCGTTGGAGCGACGCGTTCAGCGTGGGAATAAGAGGCCAAGTGTGCTTTAGCTGAAAACTCTCCTTGCTCGAAAAGTTCTCTCGACTCGAGCGTAAGTCTGGAAAATGGATGCCAATCCTAGCTTACCTTGCTCCCAAGCATCTCTAGATGCCAAGTTTCTAGAAATTCATGTACCGATAACAGACACCCACTTACATCATTCTTTTTTCTTACGCTTTCAGGTTTTATTGTGTTCCTCACCTAAAACTCACTTCTCAAGATGGAACTGAACCAATTGTGAGTTAATCGAATCAAGCAGAAGACCATGGCCAGCACTCAAGCTGAAGTGGAAGCTCCCAGAAATGGGCCCGAGATGAAGGATCTGGATGGACCTAACACCAACGGGGTGGATGCTCAGAGGGAGATGGAGACAAACAGTTCCAACGGGCCAACTTCCACCCCTGTTAGCAACAATGGCTCTCATGATATGAACGAAAGCAGCAAATTGCAATCAAGTGGGGGTTACTATAAGCCCCCTGTAGGATATCCTGTGGACTCACCCGCTGCTGGCTATGAAAATGCCCAATCTGGATTTGGATATCCACCTCACAGTTACATTCATCAGCAACAGCAGCAGGGTGATTTGCAGCAGCAGGGCAGCTACCCGTACCCTCAATATCCAGGCAGCAACCTGGTTCGAAATGTGTCCAGTCCTGTGCTAGCCACAAAACCAGTGGCTTATATGAATTCCATGCCCAGGCCTGGTGTTGGTCCTGTGCCGAGTTATCCTCCAGTTCATCATGGTAGTGGTGCTGCTGGTGGACAGGGCTATCCACCCTCAAGATATTCAACACCCACGTTAAACCAACTTCTTCAGCCTGGAACAGGAGTGCCAGTGCAAAGATATTCTTATGGAGACTATCCTCAACAACAGCCACCACCACCAAATTCGCATCCAGCTGCTGGTTGGCCTATGCAACAACAGCAGCCTCAACAGCCCAGGAATTTTGCTCCTGGATTCAAGCCGCCACCAAATTCGATGCAGCAGGTACGAAGCAACGTGAAGGTCAAACCGAATTTCCCAAGAAAAACTTTCTTTATTGGAAGAATGCTGTGCACGTTACGTCATATAGCCCTTCGATCCTTGGCAGTTAGCTTTATATTGATTGGATGGCTATTAGAAACAAATAATGAATCATCTTGTTTTTATAGAAAGTTGGGCAAAGTCGGTAATGAACAGATCTTCCAGTTAGTGGTTGATGGTCCTGAGTCTACACCCACCTCTTGTGGGTTCTTGATCTAATTATGGGGCATTAATGAATTGAATGATTTAAGTAGAGGCATTCATGGAAAGAGCTCAATCACCCCTCAGTTTTATTCACCAATCATTTACATAGATAGACTGGGTTGGAGGTCGGAACTGGATGTCTGAGTGAAAGATTGCCGACTGAATGAGTGATTGAACATTTTGTTAGCCAAAACTTCGTGGAATATGTGTGTATGTATTTGAGTGTTGAGCAAAAGAGCCACGTGGCCGTGTTTACTGACCCGTTATTAGTGACGGATAGAGAAGGGGGGGAGGGGTGACGTCATTGACAGGCATCTTTCTCTCGTGCTACCCCTGTCGTTTTTTCTTTTGAGCCCTTTTTTTATTGGTGATGGAGACGAAGAAGGAGACGAGTTATTTGTGACTCTGGGGGAAAGTGATGGGTCCTAGACTCTTCTTTTTCTTCTTGCTTTGAATATATGAAATGTGATTAAGAAATAAAGTGATGATCGTCCTTTAAGAGCAAGGTAGGAGGAATACCCCCAATGCTCTCTGTCCCGTTGAAACGCAACCCCCCATGGAGATAGTGACGTCACTATTAGCATAAACTATCCCTTTCGAATTTGGCCCTCACCCTGGGTGGCAAGCACTGTTGGTTGATGGATTCATCTCGACTGATTACGTTTTTCTTTCTTTTTTTTCTTGGTGTGTTCAGGGAGGAGGATATCCTTCGTACGGACCTGGTGCTCCCATAGGACACGGAATTCAGCAGCAACGATACGCCCTGACGCCAAGTGGAGGACCAGTCCAGCAGGTAAGAAGATGGGTATGGAAAAACAAACAGAAAAGAGGAAACACACACAATGCTACCTTTTGTTTAGCCTTTTTCCATTGATGTTTTTCTCCTTTTGCTTATTCTGTCCATTGGACGATGGCCAAACCCGATTTTACGAGACTATTCTCATGGTTTGATCACAAGTCTGTTTTTACTTTACTCAAGAAGAGAAAAGAGATGGATCACAATAGGGGTCTTCCCGTTCACTTGAGAATGGGGAAAATGTTATTGACAATGTCATTTGGTCGCCAGAGGGTTATCGGATAAAATGTAGTACTTGTCTGAATCTATTTTGCTCTTAGCTCTCTATCTGCTCCGGCTTGCTTACACCAATATCAAGTACTACCCGTGCTTGTAGGAAGGAGTAAGTTACTACTTTGCTGGAGGCACACTAGAGAGAGGGAATTCCAATGTTTATCCGGTGGAATGGGCTATTGTTAATGAAATGGAATGAGGGGGATGGGAAGGAAGGAACTGTTTAAGTTGCAAGTGACGAGTTTGGATGGGATTCCTGACCTTGACCTACACACTCACAGCCTGCGTTCACATGACGTCATTTTAATCTCACCCCACCCGCTATGTTCTCTCTTGCCGATACTTTGGCACCACCTGTCTTTTTGTCGTTTTTTTTTCATCTTTTTTCTCACTTATTTGTCTATGCAATTTGTTTGAGTGTTTACGTCTCCACGTGGCTGCCAATTCAAACAAGCGTCCTTATTTTTATTGATTCATTTTTTTTTCTTTGCGAGTTGTCGAATTCGTACGAATCGTAGGCATTCTTTTTCTCTCTCGCCCGTGAGCTAAACCAAGTCAGTATAAGTATAAGTAGTAAGCTAGCGAGTAGAAAGTAGAGTGGGAAAATGGCCGCCAATGGAGGAGGGCGCCTAGCAGCATTTTTTCCCCCTCTTTCTTTTTTCTTTATTTGAAGGGGAAAAAACTTGACGAGCTGTCAACTGTGTTTTTAAAAAGAAAAGAAAAACACAACTCGTGTTAAAATTATTTTCCCGCCTTTTCGTCTGCAAGATTCAAACAAAAGAAAAGAAAAAAATACCCGACTTCTATACATATAATAATCGTTTGAGTGACGTCGTCGTCATCGTTTTGGAACTCGGGTTCTTGTTGTTTGTCTGTGTGTTGCGCGCATACTCAGATAGTAGCCTACGATGTTAGAAAGCACGGAGCGTTCGTTGTTGGCTGGATGAAGTGGGGAATGACGACGTGTTCCAGGGAGTTAGGAGAAGGAAAACGATTCATGCCGCGATGGCAATTTCAGCTTCAACATAGCGAGCGAACGAGCGAGCGCGTCGACAAAAGGAATAAGAAAAGGAGGAGCTTTTGGACTGGGTGGAGTTTCGTGTGTGCGTGCGGGTCGATAGACGACGGCGATAATAAACGCGCGGACGTTTCTCCTCGAGGCCTTTTATGCTTCCCGGTTCTCTCGTTTTTTTTGTTTTCTCATTCTTTTTCGTCGGGTTCCTTTTTTTGTTTCCGCCCGCGTTCTTCTCTTTTTTTTTGTCGTGCTGGACAGACATAGGGGTTTGTGGTGGCGGCAATTCGAAGGGGAATATAAATATATATTATAAAAATCGCATTTTAGTCAAGCAGACGACACGCGCCCGGCTTCTACCAATGAGTGATAATCAGAAGCCATTCTGTGGAAATGAAAATCAAAAAAGATGATATCCAATTTTTGGTTCTTTAATTGGCTGTCGAGTGAACCTTTCCTTTTTTTTTGAAAAAAAAAGTGGACAGCTTAAAAAGTTCAAAAGCCGAACTGTAGTTTTGAGAATTCTTTGACGTGTGACAGAAGGAAAGAAGGAGGATATGCTTCAACGGCCGCAAGTTCTTTCGTGTCTAGAAAAGAGAGAGACAGTCTCTGATAATGGGAAAAGAGCCAGGGACTCTCTCTAGTAAAGTAGAAAAAACTAAAGAAGAGAGAGAGAGATAGATAGGAAAAGGAGGCGCTCGCTCTCTTCCAATTCTCATCCATCCGTCGGATGATGTTGTGGAAGAGACAGCACAGACTAATACATGAGTGGAAAAAGAAAATGTGTGTGCGTTTTTCTCTCTCTGCGCGCGCGCTCTCTTGAAGAAAGAAAAAGAATATCACTATCGGTATATAGTCGACTTTTTTTTTATTTATTTATTTATTTCGTTGGCTTGTTTTTCTCGACGCCATTTTCCTACGATATCTTTTTGAATTTGTCGTCGTCACGAAAATTCTTGAATTTAAAAAGAAAAAATACATCCCTGGAAAAGTTGACTTTTTCGAAAATGTTTTTGAAGCGTTTTGTTGTGTAGCCGGTGGAATGTTTTGTGTTCCCGCCATCATCTTCTACCTTTTTCTTTTATACACGCCCCCATCTTTTTTTCTTGGTCGAGGGGAGGAAATAAGGAGAAAGAAAAAAGATAGAAGGGGGAAAAAAACGTTTTCTTTCTTTCTAAGCTGGACTTGGGGGGCCTGTCACGGTTTAGAGGTTCTCTCTATTTTCTCTACTACCCGGTTACTTTATATTTATATATTTCTGTGCCTCGTGGTGGAAATTTCCTCGACTGCGACGATGCCGGTAGAAAGGAGATAGACCCCTGAAATAAGAGGCATCGGGTAGAGACTAGAGAGAGAAAGAAAAAGACTTTTTTCCTTTTTCTATCAGAAGATTTTTTACCCGAAGCCTTTGGGGGGGGGAGGTGGTGGGGTTGATGATTGTGGTTCTTTCTTGGAAAACCCAAAGCGGGTGGCAGTGTGGGCGTGTTTTTCCTCGTGTCTCGTTCCTCATTGATCCGTTTCTCCGTAGAGAAACGCCATTGGCTATGGCTCGGATTCAAAATGGCCGCCGTCTCTGACGCCAGCGAAAATAGGGAAGAGAGAGAGAGAGAGGGGAATAGGTTTCACCATCCACCGCTGCCAGCGTGGATGGTATGCAATACACATAGATAGATGCCCGATGGTTCGGCGCTGATATACACATTTATATGTTATATATAAAATCATCCTCGCTGTATCTCTCTCGTGATTTCAACTTTGTCAAATATCTCCTAACGAAAAAGAAAAGAAAAAAAAAAGAATTTTTACTTTTTTCAAATAGCTCCAGTGTTGGAAAGAAATGCCCATCTGTTCAATTAGTAGGACAAGGTCCGTCGCTGTTTGTTGAGCAATTGAGCCACATACATGATTTTTATTTTTCTTCTTTTCTGCCCGTAACTGCCGGTATGTTCCGTGTCTCAGGTGGTGTCTGTCGGCTCTAAACAGCAATTCCCGGTTTCGAAATATGGAACAACAACAAACTGACTCGAGAGAATGAGATAGAGAGAGAAAATGTATGATGCAGCGTATATAAGCGTACAAGGGAAAGAAGAAGAAAAATAAGGGCTTCCTTTGTGTGTTGCCTGCTGTCGAGTCGATATATGTACCGTGGAACGATTGGGCTCTCTCCCATCCTCTGTTAGCTGGCTCGACAACAAAAATGCCATTTGAAAAGGCCCTTTTGCCGAACCCCTCGTCGTCGTCGTTTTCCATCTCTCATTCCCCATCTTCTCTCTTTTTTTTCCACCCAAGCTTGTCTACCTTGTTGGATATATAATATAGTAAATAGTAGGAGAGAGAGAGAGAGAACTTCCATCCCTCCTCCCTCTTGAGCGCATTTCTCTCCTGTCTTGCATACACTGCTGCTGCTGCCATCTTCATCTACTAGTCGTCCGTCGAGAGACCGACCCCAAAAGCCGTGGGGAAGTGTGTGTGCATTAGCCCAGCAACACACAGGATGCGCGTTCCCCTTCTTTCTCTCTCTCGCTCGGTTCAATGTGGCCATGCGCTCCCCCCTTCGCTTCTATAATGCCCTCCCTTTTCTCTCCTCGTTCCCCACACACACACACACACACACACACACACACAATCTTCTTCCCCCATGGTACACGCAGCAGGGCTGGAACCTTGAGTCGTTGAGTCCAGTATACACGCAGTCATATACGACGTATATATATATATATATATAGTATATATAGTTAGGATAGTATAAAGCGCATGAAGCCCCCCAAGCTGCCTTGCCTGCCAACCGTTCGTTTGGGGCCCTTATCTCCCTCCCCTGCTTTTGGCGGTACTCCCCCCCTCTCCCCATCCTTCTCTTTCTCTCACTCACTGTGTGCTCCTCCCTCGTCCCTAGCAGCGCGCCAGTGGCAGAGTCGACAGTTTTTTGGTTCAGTCGAAGCTGCCTCGGATCGAGTGGGGGCGCCGTCAGACTTTCTCAACCTCCGTGTTGTTTGATATTGAATCGACCGGTGTGTGTAGTGTGCTGTGTGTGTGTGTGTAGTGTTGTATATGTATATGAATGTGTGTCTGCTTGAGACGGACTGACTGAGTGAAGCCAACGAGTGAATGTGTGATGATCTAAACTCGTGTGCCCGTGATCGTGAGTTTCTTTCCTGATTGTTGTCTCTTATTTTCGGTTGGGAGCTTCTCTCTCTGTTCTCCATCGACCGCCATTGTGTGTGTGTCTAGTCCAATGTTTCTCGGTTTTTCTTTTCCCAGCTAAATTTACTTCTCTTTCTATTTGATCCACAATGCCGGCGAATATATCTACAACTGTCATACGTTTTAAAAACAATTCTCAAACACTCACGAATCCTTGACTTGTTCGTGTACATCTTAGGAGTCAATTGAGAGATCAGATGACAGGGCATTCAAACGACTTTTTCAAACATACATTCCGTCGACCAGAAAAGTTTTGTCTTTTCTTTCTTGCTCTGTCTTGCAGGTTTCACGTAGATGTCACTACTTGTCTACCGTGCGATGTTTGGGTTTAAAAGTTGACAAAACATCGTCTTAAAATTTACCCCTCACTTTTATTTCGTTTAAAAATTCCTGTTAAATCATTTCGATGTGAAAATATGTTTTGAAATTTAAAATTTCTTTTTCTTTCTTTCTTTGAAAATAAAAAAACAGCCGCCGCCATCGCAACAGGAACCCGTCAAGGGCAGTGGTCCGGGTTCTGGGGAGACATCTGCCGAAGCAAGTAACAGCACGGCCGCTGCTGCATCCAGCATCCAACGGAATAGCAGCAGCCCGTCCACTTCGACTCCAACAGTCCCAACAACTTCCACGTCAACAGCCACCGTCAGTAGCAGCAGTACGCCAACGACGAGCTCATCAACGGCCGTCGCTTCGCCGGCTGTTGGAAGGCCTCCTCCGGCTCCATCACCAGCAAGTCGGTCCATGTCCCCTGCTCTTGGTAAATGTTTCTTTTCTTTATGTTTGCTTTAACTTGTAGACAAGTTAAAGTTAGAAAAGAAAGAAAAAAAAGTGGGTTTAAAAGGTGATTTTTTGGTGGTGTAAAACGGGTAGAATCAGTTGAGCGTGATAACAAGTTTTATTTCCAACTTACGAAAGGCAACAAAAACAAAAGAAAAAAAAAAGGCCAAATAAAATTAGAAAGAAAACAAGGAATATGGTTTCCAGAATTGGGGTATCCCCCAATGTAGTGAGTCTCCCCCCCCCCCCCTTCTCTTTCCTCCCATTCTAAAAGCAAATCATGGCGCGGTATGCCAAGTCAAGTGTGGCCGTTTGTGATGGCATTGGATGTACGTATACACGTTGATCCAGGGCTGCTGCTACTACGTGACCTTGGGGAAAGCCCTTGTCTCATTTATGCTCATCAACATACGCAACAGCAAACGTCTACCTCGAAAATAGATGGTCTCCCTATCACTATCAGATGACGTTCGAAAGTTAAAAAACGCCCTGCAATCGTCATTTCTCTTTTTTGTTGCTTCAATAATCTAATTATCTTGTTTTGCTTTACTTTTGTGGTTAATATTTTACAGGACCGCCGAATAGTAACAACAATAACAGCCACGTTTCGCCCAGTCCGGGTAGCCAATCGGACAATAATAACAGCGGACCGGCGCGTATGAGTCATTCTCCCATGGCAGCCCAAGGTATACATCTATAAAGTTTCTCTAGACTTTCAGTTATAAATGTAGAATATACTGTCAATAACGGAAGGGAAATTCTACTCGACACACCTGCTCTGTTGCATAAAGAGACAGACAAACAGACCACAAAAAGGATCAAAGACTTGGGCAAAGGAGGTGGGAGGGGTATTTCTTTTACGTACCCTCCTTGATCCTATTATTATGTTGTTTTTTTCTTTTTATTCATTTTGTGTTTTTATATTTTCGGACCCAAATGAATGCCAAGGACGAATCAGTTACACTCGCGTTCCCAATGGTGATTAGGGTGTTTGTGATTGGATGTGGTATTTGTACAGATATAGATTCTCTTTACATAAATATTCAAAAAACAAACAACTACATGTATTATCAATTTACTACTGATTCGTTTTATTCAGAACGAATCTTTATTTATGTAAAAGAAACAGACAAAGGTCTTAAAGAGGTTGTTGGATCGATTCTTTGGAAGCGGTTCTTTTGAAAGAACGAAAAGCAGTTGGGCCAATGACGCCCCCTAAAATAACTCGAATTTCTCAGCCTTGCCTTATCGATAACTGATGTATTTGTCGTCTCTTTTTTCTAGGAGCGTATCAGCAACCGATGCCACCTCCACCGCATGTTGGCATGCCGTCATACAAGATGGGTGGCTCTCCGTACCAGCAGCCGCAACAGCAGCAACAGTCGATGCATCATCCACAGCAACAGCCAAGTGGCCAGCCGCAACAACCACAGTACCTGCCCAATCCAATGTACATGCAACATCCAAGGCCACCTATGGGACCAGGAGGCCCAAGTCCATACGGCCCAACTGGTCCGGGTTCTTATGGGCCGCAGCACCAGCAACCTCCTCCTCCATCGCAACAGCCTGGTGCTGGAATGCCACCTAATAGCAACACCAACCAAAATCCCATGCCACCTGCTAGCCCGGGTCCCAACCGATCGATGACCCCGCACATGGGACCTCCGACACCCTATCCGGGGTATCCACCAGGTCTGACATTTCTCCACATTTCATGTTGTTTTAAATTCGTTGTTTACATTTTCCAATTGTGTTGTATAGGTGGTCCTAACATGAACCAGTACGGACAGCAGCAGCAACAACAAAACTGGGGACCGGCCAATACGATGCCTGGAGGACCTCCTGGCAGTCCAATGCCTGTGCATGGAGGTAAAGGTGCTCCTACACCTTCTGGCCCACCCACTTCTGGACCACGACCTCCTGGTCCGTCTCATACTCCACCCCACTACATGAAGCAGCACTTGCAACATCATCTGCAACAACAACAACAACAGAAAATGTACGGTATGGCTTCGTCGCCCGGTCCAGCGCCCGGTCCTGCGCCACTTCAAGGACCGCCGCAACCGCCTTCTCTTCCACAATCGCAACAACCGCCAACGCAACAGCAGCAGCACATGGGGCCTTATCCTCCACCACCTGGCATGAACAATGCTAGCAGCATGACTGGTAGGCATCGGTGTCCGGCAGTGGACAAATAACTCAGCCAAAGTTCATGCTGACCCTCGCTTGTTTTCCTCATTTTATTGCTGTAGGTCATCCTCCGTCAGCAGCTTCTCCTGTTACCAATTTGGTTACGACAGGACCAGACGGTGTGGCAGGACTGGACGAAGCCTCGCAGCAATCAACGCTGTCGAATACGTCAGCAGCCTCTGGTGACGACGTTTCGGCTCCTTCAACTCCACGATCGCGCAAAGAAACCAGCTCGATGCCAATGACCCCGTCCGCCCATCATCCGCCCTTTTCTCAGCAGCAACCACACCAAATGCTCAGTCACCCACCAACGCCGCAGAGTACTGTCCCAAGTCCCGGTCCAGCCTCCTTATCTTCTCAGCACGAAGATTACAATGACGTACACAGTCCGGGTCCAGGTGTTGGTAGTTGGAGTGTCTCTACGCGACCTACACCATCTTCTCCGGTATGAATTATTAAATGATTAAAATAGGGACATTAAATTAAATTATATCGTTTTGATTTTTGTTATCTTAGAAAACTTCGCACGTGAGCGACGCGCTTGCGCGGATGTATGATTTTGATGATCATCCTGATCGAAGGAAGTTCCTCGATCAGTTGCTGCGTTTCATGGAAGAGAAGGGCAGTCCCATTACGGCCTGCCCGACTATATCCAAGAATCCGTTGGACCTCTTCCGTTTGTACCTGCTGGTTCGGGACCGTGGAGGTTTCTTGGAAGTGACGAAGAACAAAGCATGGAAAGACATCGCTCAGACGCTGGGAATCGGTGCTTCTTCCAGCGCCGCCTACACGTTACGCAAACATTACACCAAAAGCCTCTTTCCTTGGGAATGTAAATTTGACCGAGGGGGCGTCGATCCACAGCCTATACTCAATCAGGTACGTTGTTTTGTAACTATTTTTCTATAAAAAAAGGAATAGAATAAGTAAAATAAACAGAAACAATTTTTGAATTAAAAACTAAACAAAAAACTTCAGTTTGATATTAAGAGTTTTCGATATCTCTTGTTTATTTTATTTTTTATGGTAGTGAATTAGAATTTAGTAATGTGAATCGAAAAACTGTGGGTTGCTTTATTCATTAGCTTTTTACATGTTAAAACTGGGGACTATAGAATGAGCCGACAACAGCGCATGATGTAGCAGTCGAAATTTGTTATCAGACTTAGTCATATCACAATAACAATACGCTAGATTTTTGCCAGAATTCTGGGTATTTTATTAAATGTATTGCCGGGCTAAAAGAAATGTGGATTTCCAAACTAGTTCAGTGGGAATCTATTTTTACTATTTTGTAATGTGTTTCTTTATGCTAATCGACCATTTTTTTATTCTCTAGGTGGAAGCCACTACTAAAAAGAAACCGGCTCCCAAAATAAGTGTGCCCTCACCGGCTGGATCATCCAACAGTCAGGATTCGTTCCCGTCTTCTGGAGTACCGCCCATCCCGTCAATGGATGGCTATCCAAATGCACATTACCCTGGCTATCCTCCGCCTCATGCTGGAGAAAATATTGCCGCTAGCAATCCATTTGATGACCAACAACACTATGGTGGAAGAGGTGGCGGACATCCCGGGTATCCGCCACACCAACAACCTCCTCCTCCATCTTCTCAGCAGCAACAACAACAGCAACATCAGCAACAACAAGCTCCACCTCCTCCTCCTTCCATGTACAATACAATGGCTGGAAGACCTGGAGGATATCCTGGACATCCGGGTCATCCCAATCATCCGAATCACCCTGGCAATCATCCAAACCAGGGAGGCTATCATCATCCGTACCAAAACGAGTATCCGAACCCTAACAACCAGCAGTATCCTCCGTACGCGACTCCTCCAAATCGAACAATGTATTCAGCGCCCTACCCGGAACCTTATAACCCTCAAGCGCCACCAAGTGGACAAGCTCCCCCTCCTGGACCGGGTCCAGGCCCTGGGCCATCACCTTCGGATCCCTATGGCCGATTTATGCCTCCTAATCATGCTCCAGGAGCTGCGACAGCATCGGGGCCTTACCCTCCACGACCGCCTGTGCCTCCTACGGCGCCAACCAATGTACCGACACCCACGTCGACACCAAGTCCAAGTCCGGCGACGATAGCCACTTCGACTTCTACGGGGTCACAGTCCGTACCTCCGTCACCCCTCGCACAATCCATGCAGCCACAACAACAACCGCTTGTTCAACAACAGCAGCAACAACAACAACAGCCTCCTCAAACACAACAGCCGGGTAATACCAGTGCTGGACCCAGTCCAGCTCCTAGCCCGGCACCCAATGCGGGAACACCATCGGGTTATCCCGAACAAACTGATCCGTACCAGGTACTTTGTTTATTTTGTTTTGTAAATTTGCCTTCTCGTGTAGTTAAATATTGACAGTAGTAGAATGCTATTCATCTTTTGATTGGCCATTGATTTATTAAGCATGACTAACCAAAAGTAACAAAGTAAACGCATGATGCTTGATAGATTTTTTTTAAATTTTTTATTTCGAGTTTTAAAAATTTCGTTTATTGATTTTTTATTTTTGCTGTTCTTATTTTATTAGTTGTTATTTTTCTTTCTAGTTTTATTTCGTTTGCAAATTTGTTTTCTCATTCTCTCGTTTTTTGTTTCTTCTTCTCTAATCCGCTCCAACCATAATTCGATTTCATCTGCAACTACAGCGGAGTGGATTGCGCCAATTGTTAGCCTCATCGACCTTGTTGCCTACGCCTTCTTCTGATAGACAACCTGTATGTGTTTTAATTTTTCCCCATTTCTTTACTTTAAACATTATTTCCTTAACATTTACGTAGTGCTTGATAGTTGATTTCTGGATTGGTATTTTTTAACGACACTAAAAAAATATTAAAACCCCCGTTTTTGTTTCTTCATCTCAGTCATGTTAGTTTTCTTGTATTAACGATTGACGTGCATCTTTTTCTAGGGTTATCCGGTTGGATCCACACCATCCAGTTTGGGTCCACCTGCTGGTCAGCCTTATCCAGGACTCATTCGACCGGGGACTCCTGTGCCGACTCCTTCAGGTATGCCACCTCGGCAGTCGACACCTACGCCAACCGGTCTGAATCCACCGGTTGTCGGAGTAAGTGGCGCAGTAGTTGGACCTAATTCCAATGCTCCTCCCACGCCTGGCGCCCCAATTCAGCAACAACCAGGACCTGGGCCATATCCACCTTATGGTGGTCCTCCTGGCCAACCCAATCAACCACGACAACCTTCGTTCGGTAAAGAAATTGTTCATGTACTATTATTTGTTTAGTAAGCAATGACGGATTCTTCTCTTGAAATTTTAAATTCATTGAATCTTTGGTTCATTCTAATGTGGGTTTCTTTTTGTTTCGACTTTAAATAATCGTTACGCTCCACTCAGATCCTTACGGATCTTACCGGTCACCTTATGGTACGGCTGGGTCCAGTGAACTTACCTCGAGTGGTGGTGGTGGTGGAACGGGTGGAGTCATGGGTTTTAGTAGCAATCTTGCAACAGGCGAGTGACAGCACTCTTTCCAGTTGTTTTTGTGTTTCGTCAAATGCATGCCTGCCATTAATGCAGTACTGCACCCGCCTGTCAGCTATGAATGTCTTGTCGATAGCTAATCGAAACAATGAATTCAAACTCATTTTGTCTGTTTTTATATTATTCAGGCTGGAGGAATAACACACCTTACGTAAACCAGTACCCACAGCAGGGTAATAGTCCAGGTCCGGTTCAGACAGTCGGCGCTCCCTGGGTGCCACCTACTGGAACACCGCAACCTCGAAATCCGGCTTGGGATCAAGCTCAAAGATACCCTGGTCCCATACCAGCCACTCCAGCTACCACTATCAATGGAACAAGTCACCAGCAAGTTCCACCAACACCAGTTGTAGTTCCTCCACATCCGATGGCGCAACAACAACCGCAGCAACAAGCGCAACAGCAGACTCAGCCTCAACCTCCGCAACCACAACCGTGGCCTGGACCGCAGACAATGGTCAATAATAGACAGCCATTTATGGGACCTCGACCGCCCTACACGTCTATACGTGCCCCTGATGGAAAACCGTATCCCATGCCACCTATTCCAGGAAAAGGATCGATGACGGGCCCACCTGGAGCGGTCAATTACCCACAAGGCATGCCGCCTGGACCGCCGACGAACATGCCCGTCTTTCCGGCAAAGCGCGAATCGTATTTCCCTCCAGATTCCGTCGAAGCTGTGGTGCCCGTAATGGCTAAACGGCGTCGCCTATGTCGCGCTGACATGGTTCCAGTCGATGCATGGAGAGTTTACCTAGCCCTGAAATCTGGTCTGTTGGCTGAATCTACGTGGGCCATTGACGTGTTGAACGTTTTGCTGTACGACGACTCAAGCATCCATTACTTTAGCCTGGCCTACATGCCTGGTCTAACTGAAGTCCTATTGGAACATTTCCGTCGCTGTCTGTCACAAATTTTTACCATCTTGGAAGACATGGAAATTGGTTTTGACCGGATTGAAGAGTTCAAGAGCAAATTAAAGCAAAGATCCATAAAACCAGTCGATAGTTGCAAATCGGCTAGCGAAACGGCCGCGGAAGAGGACGAAGACGCCTGGTGGAACTGGCCCAAACGGAAAGCAGAGCCTGACGGTATGGACGTTGCTGATTTGGGGGCTGTCAAGTCCTGCGATTTGGCAGGAGAACGCGTCCGTTACCTTGACGGGCCTGATTGGTCAATGAACACGCGACGCGGTGAGAAAGTTGGTGTCGTCTCTAGAGACAAAGAACTCTTCGTCGTAGACGTCAAGAAAGAATGGGATGTCCATGATGGATTTGAAAGTGGCATGGACCAATGGCAGATCGGTGGTGGTGACACCACTCAGCATATAGTTACTCACTTCACGGCGGAATTAAGTATCGTTCCGTTTGTGCGTGTTCTCAAGAAGGTAGACAAGAAAGCGGCCGAGCAGGACGCTTTGGAAAAAACGAATGAAATGGAATGTCAGGTAGAACCTACCGGCGACAAAGGGACGCAACCAGAAGAGCCGTCAAATGCAACACCAAACTTATCGCTCCCGACTAAAAACTGTTTGAATAAGCCCAGTCGCAGTTTAGCTGATGTTCTCAATAGAATCAAGAAGGAAGATATTGCACAGGACCAAGAGGTGATTGCAGAACCACAGCCACAAATGAATGATGAAGCAGTTAGACTTGCTGGGTCATCCGAAAATCGATTGAACGAAACGGAGATCAAGAAAGAATCGATCACGGAACCAACTGCAGTAGAACGACCGGTTGTGAAACTGCCCACTCGGCAAGCCGAATCCTCTGCGACGGTAATGGTCCTTCCAAGTGGGAACCGTCTCGTTATTCGCGACCCCCACGGGACTTTAAAACGCCGTAAAATGGATGAATACGAAGACGAGTGTTACACGCGTGATGAGAGCAGTCTCTATTTAGTAGACGACAGCCAAGACGCGTTGGCCAGACGTGCCCTTGCCCTATCCAATATATTCCGGAGTCTGAGCTTTGTGCCAAGTAACGAAACGGAGCTGGCCAAAAATTCTACACTGCTGGTCATTGTTGGCAAAATTCTCTTGCTCCATCACGATCATCCGCTGCGGTCTTCACATCAGAAAAACTACGATCGAGAAGAGGATGTCGATTTTGCTTCGGTCGACTCTCTAGGTGCCAGCGGTTCGTCGTCGAGCAAAACCGAAACGGACTGGTGGTGGGACACGTTGCTGGCCTTACGCGAAAACGTCCTCGTACTGATGTCTAACATTGCCGGTCAACTGGATTTATCCATCTATTCCGAAGAAATTGTTCGACCAGTGATTGATGGTCTACTCCATTGGGCCATCTGCCCGTCTGCACAGTCGCAAGATCCTTTCAGTTCATTTGGTCCTCACTCGACGTCGCTGTTGTCTCCACAGCGGCTCAGTTTGGAAGCATTGAGTAAACTGATGGTGATGGACTGCAACATGGACTTGATCCTGGCCACTCCACCGTTTTTGCGACTGGAGAAACTGGTTCACTTCCTGACGCGGTCACTCTGCCGCACTGAGGACCAGGTGCTTCGAGAATTTGCAGTTAATTTGCTGTACTACTTATCGGCCGCCGATTCCGGCATGGCCCGGCTCATCGCACTGCACAACAACAGTTTAGCCTTGCTAGTGTCGTTTGTCGAACAGGCCGAGGCTAATGCACTGGCTGTGGCCAGCCAACACGGCATCCAAGCTCTACGCGAAAATCCAGAGTCGATGGGCACCAGTCTGGACATGCTGCGCCGAGCGGCATCTACCGTGTTCCACATCTCTCGGCACCCCGAGTCTCGCCCGTTACTAGCCAAACTCGAGCAACGGCTATTGGCTTTAGTGATGTCGCAAATCATGGACCAGAGTGTAGCCGCTCTCCTCTCCAAAAGTCTCTACCTCTGCAACAGTGATGACGAATGAGTTAAACGCATACACACAGATTGACCCGGCAATTACGACTAATCGAATGGCGACTACGATAAGACATAAGACAAAGATAAAGATGAGTGGAATCGAGTCTTTGTTTCAGTTTTTTATTAATTAAAATATTATATTATTGATACAAAAAAAAGCGAACGGAAATCTCACCAGCATTGGCTATCATTCCTTGTAATATTTTCGCCCGCCTCTATATCCCTCTCCTTTTTACACAGCCCATCACCACCACCCCCCACCTTCACCTCCCCTGTCACCTAATTTTTTTGTTTGTTTGTTTGTTGGTTTTTTTTTTCTTCCTTTGGTTCTCGTCATTCTTCGGGAAATTCTCTCCGAACGTGTCGAAACGAGAGAGAGAGAGGAGAGAAAGAGAAAAGAAAGAAGAAAAAAACGCTGTGAAAGTTTCTTTAGTGTGTCTGTGTGTGTGTGAAGCCGTTATCATGCTGATTGGCTTAAATACTGCGATCATATGTGACTGCTGAAAATACAAAAAATCTGCTCTACAATGGCCCACGAAATTAAAAAAAAAATCTTGCAACGTTGAGCGATTTTGGCGCTTTTTTCTTTCTCTTGCGTCAAATTCTGCGAGTGTGAGTGAGTGAGCTTTTAAAAAAAGACAAGAAAAGTGGGGAAAGGGAAGGTTCCGGGTTCTCTACCACCAGTTGTTTTGCTGTGAAAAAGTCTTCATTAACGTTTTTTTATTTTTTTTTATTTTTTTTTTTTTGCCTGCCAATTTCTCTACAAGTTTTATATGCTCCCAAACCCCATTTCTTTCGTCGATCTTTATGAAACTCCTCGATAATATTGTGATGAACCAGAAGAGATGTAGTCCAGCCCTAGGGTCAAATCTGAAGAAATTTGCCAGAGAGAAAAACAATCCCACAATTTTATGAACTGAAAATAACTGGAAGGAAAAATGGCAAGAAGAAAAAAATATTTATCAACATGAGGAAATACAAAATCTTTAAAAGGGACCTTTCCCCTGGGGGTCAAGTGGAAAATCCTTGAGGAACAATCCCCTTCCGACCCCACAAAACCTTGTCTTACTCCTCTTCTGTGACCACTTCTTTTTTTAATACTTGGTTTCAACCCCAATTTCTGTATTATTTTCAAATTGTATTGTTCATCGTGTGACCATGGAAAAGCATTGTAGGACAATGGAGAATACATGTGACTGTACATAGGATCGTAAAAAAAATGGTGTACGATTGCTTATTCCTTGAATTTGACACGTCAGGTAGTCGGTTTAGATATATGGATAAGATTTTTTTATGGTCAAAACGTTTTTTTTTTTAATGTATGAAAAAATCGGGAAAGAATCTCTCTCTCTACTGGGACTTAATGGTATTCGGTCGCATAGAAGAACTCCGGTACAATTCTCCGTAAGGTAAATGTACTACTGTATCGTTGAACCCGATATACATTTGACTTGAAAGGTTCATGCACAATGTGTCAATTTTTTCTGAGAATTTTCGAAATCTCTTTACATTCATTCACCATCATTTATCTGATACGTTGTCATAGATTAGATACATGTCATATTTTTACACAGTTATGTATATGTACAAATATGATATGTTTATATCTTTTCGTAAATTCTGAACAAAGGTGAAATTACTAATTCAATATAGCTCGCAATATGTTAAGCCTCTAATTCACAGTTACAATTAAACGATAACTTCCTTTTTCGGTGGGATTTTCATATTGATTATTGACAGAATTATTTTTCTTTAATTGAAACACCATTTCGTCAGTTATTGTAAATTCAAAACAGTACAAATATTAACAAGGTGTGAGATGAATTATAAATTTTTCTACTCACGTAGATCGTGATAAATTCCCACAAAAGACTTGATTACTTTAACTGAATTCCAAATTTCCCAAGGATCAGGTCATAAAGATTTATCCGTTTCAGTTGAATTCAATCCTCGTGCCCTACCCCTACGGAAGTCTTTAATGATCGGTGATCGTTCCAACGCTGTTACACCATCTAAAATAAAAAGGAACGAATTAGTTGTTATTTCCTTTTTTTCTTTTTCGTCAACTGGAAAAGTTGTTTAATATTTACAGTTTTACATCAAATATAACGAAGATGACGGTACTGTATATCTGATATCGAAATCAGCGCTTTCTTCCCAACTTCAGTGTGTAGTTGTGTACGGTGACGGGCGTGCATTCGTATCGAATATCAGCCGCTTTCGTAAATGATCGTGAACGGCATTGATAAGGCGAGTCGTGGCAGTCAGAAGGCGTTCACTGGTCTTGCACCAACTTTTGACTTTTTAAGATAAATTCGATGTAAGCGCCATCTTCAAACTTAACTATTCCAGCACACATTATCTTTTTAAGTCTTCTTAGTCAATCGTATTTGCCAATCAAGTCAATTGACTAATCGGATTGAGTTTGTATTTTGTGAGTTGCTGCTCAACAGATTAATTGCGCTACTGCAGGATATCTTCAGTGACGTTTCTTATCAAATCAAGAATTGATGAAATTTTTTTGTGTAAACGTCATTTCTAACATGATTTTGTCACAAATGTCTGACCTTGAAGAGTTTTTTTATTCAAACTTATTTGCTGTTGTCTTTCAAGTTGTACCAGCGCCTGTTGCGTCTTGGACTACCGGACGTCAGTTTCAACCGGTAATGGTGTGCACACACACCGTCTTTATCCTGCGCGCTCCCGCGGCCACTTCTTTCCGTCCGACGCTGTGATAACGCATTCCTATCCAGTTTCGTACGAAGCGCCACGCGGTCTGGACGCATCCGTCCCTTAGTCTTGTCTTCCTCTTGTGTTGAAACGGTCGGGATTAAGGATTCAGCAACGTTTCAACGTAATTTTACGGCGTGTTTGACAAAACCTGTGAATAACTGAAACGAGGGGATTCATCTTAACTGCGAGTTTACTCGCTAACGACTGAGGTAACAACAACAAGCAAATATTCTTATGAAAATGCAATGGTTAGCATTCTTTGAGTTGAGTCATTCTTATGTTATCAGCGTTTTGAGGATGGAGGTACTTAATTCCACGGGTGTGTGTAAGTACGAAACCCCCAAAGACTTTTTGCGGTACTAACAATGCAGCGGCTTTATTTATTTAAAACATTTCAAAAATGAAATGATTTCTCTATTGTTTAATTCACTTGACATACATTTTTTTTTGTGTGTTTTCGTCGTCATCCGCTAATTCTATACTTGATGTCACATTCGGGCTGATGGCTGCAAGCGGATGAGGTTTCTCGTGTCAAGTGTCAATATTAGCCGCTTTTAATTTGAGCCACTCAGTTTGGACGGAATGTACAGTGATGACTCGAGCTCTTCTTCACGCCGTTCTTAGTCAAACATAGCTAAACAAGCCCAAACCACGAAAGAGCTTTGGCCAGTTTTCCTACTTGGCCCGGTTGTTCGTCGTTCGACACTATTTATAGCTGAAAGGATATGAACGAAGTTGGGCCAGCTCCTACACTCCTTTCACCTTGATGAAAAAACTGTTTTTCTTTTAGACTTTTACCCTTCATCTATGTCTTTCCTAATTCCAAGAGCTCTAGTTGCCAACCGTATATTTATATATATATACATATATATATAACCAGTGTCCGTGTCGACTGTGTGATCAATTCTAACCACGACGGCAGCCAACGGCGCGATTGAATCGGAAATTCGACAGTCCTATTAGTATTTCAGTAGTGGTTTTGTCGATTGCTTTTTCTTTTTTTTTTCCATTTAAGAGATTTATGCTTACTGACGTGGATATTATAGTATTTCGGATCCAAAAGGCACGCAACAATAATGCTGCTCCTATTGTTCTCTGTTTGATTGTATTCAAAACAACTAAATAGTCTTATATCAGCGTTTCTCATTATATTCACAGAAAAGATGCAACGAACGCTGTGGTATGTCGTGGCGATTCTTTTTTGTTCGATCGCCAACTCGTCATTGGGAGCGCCGGACAAGCCAAAACCGGCTGTTGCTCATAAAGAAAAACTAGTTGTCATTCTTCTTGACGGGTAAGGTTCATGATGGAGATTCGGCGAATTTCACTTTTGATCTGATGTAACTAAATCTGTTTATTGGCTTACTCCTTTTATCAGCTTTCGATGGGACTATGTAGAACAGCAGAAAGATAAAGAGGCTCTTCCTGGTTTCCGTATACTCCACAAAGAGGGCGTTAGAGCCAAATGGGTGAATCCCATTTTCCCTTCGCTTTCGTACGCTAGCTGGACTACTCTCAGTACAGGTGAATAAACATAAACAAATCTTTTTCATTTTGCTCCGCTGAATCGCGGAAGCTAATGCATATGAATGCAAGTTAATTTCAAGATTCTGAATCACTAGCTCGAAAGATATGGAGATAGACTTTCTTGGTTTTTGTTCAGTTTTACAATATTTATTATTGTGTAGTCCCACGTAATGTTGAGAAACTAACAAATGATACGAAAAACGATTCAGGATTGTACGCAGAAAATCACAACATTATTGGAAATTACTTCCACGATTCGTATCGAAAGGAAACATTCGAGCTGTTCAACCGGACTCTTACATCAAATCAACGGTGGTGGCAGGATGCGGAACCCATATGGACAACAGCCACGCGCAGGGGTCGTAAAGTGGGCACTTTCCTTTGGGCTCGGTAACTGCTGTGTATACTCCATACACATTAAACAGCAATGTTTTTACTCTTTTTTTTCATCGTAAACCTATAGCCTCTTCTTTTCTTTCTGCTTTTTCTTATAGAAGCGACATTCCTGTTCAAGGCATTCTACCACATCAGGCTCAGGGTTTTCAACTAACCAAAGGGGCCACTATCCTCGGCACTAATCTAGAAAAAACAATTAAGATGCTTGAATCCGATGGATACGATCTTGTCATGGTAGATATTATTGATTTGATAAAATTAAATTTTCTGATCTGATTTACATTTCAACAGGTTTACAATGAACATATTGATAACAAAGGGCACCAATTTGGTTTGTCATTTTTTAAAAATATGCATCAGTATATAGTGAACAATGAAGAAAATGTGTTTTGGCTATTCTATTTATAGGTCCAACATCTCCAGAACTAATGACAGCCGTGCAAGAAGTCGATGCGGAGCTGCACAAATTTCTAAAAAAATTAGCAGAAACGAACCTCGACAAAACGGTATATTTTTTAGTTAAGATAGATCAATTACACTAGCTTATCAAATCAAACGGTCATAATAATTAATTATAGGTAAATGTGATGATCGTTTCCGACCACGGAATGGCATCGGGTACTCCTCAGTCTGGAGCGGAATACGTTGAAATTGATGATTATCTAGACATGGATGATGTTTCGTACGTCATTGACCGCGCCGCTATAGCCGCCGTCGCCCCTCTTCCGGGAAAGGCAGATAAGGTAAATATCTTTGCCAATACGACGCCATTTTACGTTGTTTTAGTGCCAGTGCTGAGGTTGTTTGCTTTAAACAATTTATCTTTCAATGCGTCAAAGTACCCGTTAATATTAACAACTCCGTCCTGAAGACTCTGTGCTTATTTTCAGGTGTACAAGCAACTGAAGCAAATGCGCGGCATGGACGTTTACCGCCGGGATGACATACCAGATCACTATCACTACAAAAATGGACGCTACGTCCAAGAAATTCTTGTTTGCGCTAAACATGGTAAATACATAAATAAATATAAAAAATGTGTGACGATTAAAGATTCCAATTTAATTGAATTCTATTAGGTTTTATTATAAGTGGAGCTGATAGTCCAAAGCAGATCCCGCGCGATCCTTCCTCTCCAAGACCTATGATTTGGGGTGGCCTTCACGGCTACGACGACAAACATCCTGATATGAGAACCATCTTCATGGCGAAGGGACCATCTTTCAAAAAACATTTTCAAGGCGAACCAATTCATTTGGTGGATATTTATCAAATCTATGCTCACGTTCTGGGCTTTGAACCTCAACCAAATAATGGTTCCTGGTCCCGCGTTCGATCTTACCTTACCAACAGTGCCTCATTCACCAAAGTCCTCATTTGGAATCCAATCCTCCTCATGACTCTGCTGATCCTTCAGAGATATCTCATTTGAAAAACTTCATACAAACGAAACGAGTCCTATCAGCAGAACAATGAATACCAGTACTACTATATTTGTTTATCAAAGAGTTTAATGTTCTATTTAAGACGATAAAACACACTGCGTGAGTAATACTTATAAAACTATAGGTCTGATATCAAAAGGGAAATAACAAAGTATACTTAAAATTCAGTGCCTCGCCTGCATATTGGTCGGGCTCCCCAAGATCCAATCCTTTTTGATAGAAGAAATTGTTGAACTAGTCTATGTTAATTCATAATGTGACTGTATTTTGTGGCTTTTTTTACCTGATGCGCTCCTCGTGATTAACATTTCCTGTAAATGTGCTGGTTGGACCTTGTCAAAGTATGTCTTGATTAGCTTATTAATACATATAAATACATTTTTTATTTCATTGAAGTATAAATTGTTCCTTAGACTGATTGTTAAAATTAAAAAATTGTAGTGATACTTTTTTTTGCTTCCTTTTTTGAAAAAATAATAAATCGATGATAAAAGTATTTAAAAATATGTGGGCGCTATTTGTTTTTATACGAATACGATATAGAAATTCGAGCGCGAATGTGTTGAATTTCAATAGAAATTATGTTCGTTGATTGCGATAGGAAAAAAAATTTATTTTACTTTTCCAATTTGCAGCGTTTTTCGATATTTTTTTACTAAGCTTGAACATCTGTTGACTGTTATCCACACCTGCTGTATAGTGTAAAAAAAGCTGCGTTTATTCCACTCCCATGGAGATTTATTTTCATGTCTGTTTTTCAAAGTAAGCAGATTTTTTTAATGCCGCATTCAACTGTTCAAAAACAGACCAATAAACAGTCGCCAACTATATTTCTGTGAGTTGCAGGTGAGTTGGCCGTCGTCTCTTGAAGAAGATAGGCGAAGTAAATATTTCTCGTTATTGTTGATAACTTCATAGAGTATAGTTTTCCTACGTGTAACGCAGTGTAAGAAAATTCAAATATTATTATATTAACAGAAACCGTTCAATATGAACCTTAATTTGATCAGTACCAAAAAGATTTGGGTTGTTTCATTAACCCTGGTCACTACTGTATTTATGTACTGTATGTTCAGTACCACTATGCAAAACGCAGAAATTATCGCTTATCTGAAGAATGGCCTGTTGACGACATTTACCAATTCCAACAGCTCTGATCCTGTTTCCTTAAAGAACAAATTCGTTTCTCCGAATTGGGAAAATCTAGACACAGCGACAGGTACGCAGATTATGGACTACTTCCTGTGGACAAACCGCTCATCTTGTCAATTGGCTCACGACTTTGGTGGGTACATGATGAGCAATCCATCAGGAATGGATGGACAAAAAACCGTCTGCATCGATCCAAATGTTGCACCGCCAGCCCATGATTGTCTTATTTACTCTTTTGGTATTAACAATGAATGGTCATTCGATGAAAATATGGAACGCTATGGCTGCCAAGTATATTCATTTGATCCATCAATGGGAGCGCAAGATCACGACCACAGCAAAGGAATTCATTTCTACAATTGGGGACTTGGTCATCGAGATGAAGTAACTGATAGCTATTGGAAAGTCTTCACGCTTTCGACCATTTACAAAAATCTGACGACAAAACACGGGCCCAAAATCATTGATTACCTGAAAATGGACGTCGAATCTGCCGAATGGACCGCTCTTCCACAAATCATAGAATCCGGTATGCTGGCCAAAGTACGGCAGCTGGGTGCTGAATTTCACCTACCAGTTGATGAACCAATTGAAAATTACCGAGCTAAAGCAAAAATTTTGCGATCTCTCGAGTTAATGGGTATGGTTCGCTTTGATTCCAAATACAATCCATGGTTTATGGGAAACTTCCCACAACTTGGACTTCAGGCATCTCGATCTCGTGGTTACGAAATCGCTTGGTACAACAGCAAAATTGTACCGCACGTTACGCATTAAAGTTGTAATCTTTTTTGATTGTGGTGGCGTTTATTCAATAATAAACGCACACTAAATAATAAAAAAATTTCGCAAAAAAAAACGAAATGCCATTCCTTTTGTTTCGTTCACTGTGTCGCGTTATTCATTACCATATAGAATTGCAAGAAAGATTTTAATGTCATGATGGTACATTTTCCATTTTTTCCTATATTATTTAAGCCTATACACTAGACTTTTTTGGTGCTTACGTTTAAATATTTCTTAAATATCTTCAAGGAATCCCTTAAGAATTTCTGACCTTCGTTCCGATTTGCGTTCTCACCATAATAATTTTTATTGTAACGCCCCTTATTAAAAAAGATTAATATTCAAGCGGAATTTGTTAAAAATTATTTATTCCCGTAAGTCTTAAAAAAGTTGTAGTTTAGCCAAGGGTTGCTTTGCTTCCAAAGTAAAAAAATTAGCTTTCCTAGGCTACTAGGATTGGTCCAACATAATTGTCTCTTGTTGCGTCACGATTAACCCCTCAGGACAGGACGCAGAGAACAGCAGACGATCTTTATTGTCTTACTTCGTCATTCGAAAAATTCAAACATCTCTGTAAATTTCGTATTGCTAAAAATCAAGATTCGTGATTTTACTAACGTAATTTTTCCTTATGTCGTGGGAAACCGTTTGTGGGCAGCTGAACGATAGTTGGGGGAGATTGGCACAATTTGGATTTCAAAGGAGATTTATTGATAATGATTTGTATGAACCTGGAAATAAATTGTGCCAAAGTGTTCTGGGTAAAAAATCAGTAGTTATATTTGATAATGAAGATTTTCTTCATCACAAGTAATAAGTGTTGTCTAATTAAAAATAGGTTCATACTGTTCTAATTATTACTATGTAAATTTTGTTTACAGTGTTAAAACGTTTATGTGTCATGTTCCTGGATGTGTGAAAGTTTTTGAAACATTGGTTAGTTTTGAAGATCACTACAATACTAGTCATCGGTTTGTGTGTGAAACATGCCACAAACGTCTTCCATCTTCACATCTTCTGGATTTACACATTTCTGAAACACATGATTCCTACTTTGCAGCCCTGGCAGAAAGAAAACCTATGGTATAGTTTTTTTCACCTTTGAAATGTATTATGTTGCTGTTAATTAATATTTTTGTTTTAGTTCCAGTGTTTTGTGGAGAGCTGTGATTTAAGGTTTATGGTTAAGAAAGAAAGGCGTTCACACTGCATAGAAGTACACAAATTTCCTCCCGATTTCCGCTATGATTCTTCTAGGAATGTCGAAAAAATAAATAAAAAAGCTGTGATAGATCCTTCAACAATTCAACCCAATAAGCCAACGAGTAAAATGTTTGGGTTTGGACACAGTGCGAATCGGGGTATGTTTCGGAACCGTGGTCGTGGAGGATTTCAGTCAGGAAATAAAAAACAACGTAGTACATCTGTAAATGAGGTGTCGATGGCAGATCTGGAAGAAGCTTTACCGTCCGTGGAATAAAAAAAGTATGCAAAAACATGTAACAAGACTTGTCAAAATAATTAATATAACACGGCAAAATGATAAACCAATGTCGACAGTGAGACGATGACTAATTATTGATTTTAAATTACGAGGTCTCAAGAAAAGATAAAACTATTATTACCAAATAAAACTATAGGCCTGCGCCTACGTTTAAAATACCAGCCATCAGCTTTACATTAATTTCCAAGATTCGGATGAATGCGTTTCTTCAGTACAGTATAATAAATACTTTGTAAATATCACCATGAAGCTATTTACCATTAGTAATCTCTTATCTCAGATCATTTGATCGATTTTAGCTAAAATTCCAATTTTGTACAGAGATTCAGACGATAAGATTATCGGATGAATAATAAATTATGCGAAATGTCATTGAACCGGAGCAGGTTTCATGCAGTATGTTATGCAATATTTTTTTTACTGAATTTTTTTTAGGCAGTACCGTACTTGCGACAAAATACAACTACATTGTCCGAGATAAAACAACGGCCGAATCTTATTATAGCGGTGTTTTATTTCCGCTATTCCTGCTTATTACGCGCTAGTATCTACACAAAAGCTTAAATTTTAAATAAAAGTTTATTTAATCATAGAGCCTCTCCAAAAAACTTGTTAGACTTCTAGATTATTCCAAAATAAATGAGAGACGTGATAAATAAAACTTTTTAAAAAAATCTGTCGTAAACTCGAAATATTGTCTTTTCAGCTGATAGATGTCATGCCGTCCGAGTTGTATTTATTAGTTCTTCTTGGCTTCTTTCATTGCAACCTAGATTGAGATTCCTATGATCATTCAGAAACTCATTGACATTACTTCATAGGGAAAACATAGATTAGTCTCTTTATTGAGTGGTGGATTTACCGTCGGTGAAATTTTTGTGCGTGACATTGAGTCGTTGTAACATTTTGAAAAGAACAATTAGTTTATTTAAAATTGTTGCTTTAAGACAATCATGGAAATGAGCCACAGCTTGATTCTTAATGAAGAAGCCCTCAACAAAATACCCGAAGCAAAAAAAATCCCTTTTTGTTTATGAATGGCTACAGTTCTTAGAAAATGTGTTAATAGCAGCTCAAAAGGTAATATTTGTTGATCGTCCTCATGCCCATCATGCTCCTATTAAGATTAAAATATAATTATTTATTTTTTACATATATTTTGTAAGGATGACATCAAAGACTGTCAGAAAAAAATTGTTGAACAACTTATGGCACAAATCCATTCAAGCCCAGGTCCTCCTATACGCCAGTTAATTGGTCAATGCTTAGCAACTCTTTTTAGTGTTGGAGATGCATTCCTTCTTTTTGATACTATCAACAAGCTGAATGATGTATTGAAGAACAGAGATGATTCACCAAGTTTTCTCATGACCCGTTTGTAAGACAAATACTTGACTTGCTAGTGGTTTATTCAAATAACTTAGCATTCTTATTCAGGGCTTGTATTACTACCTTGGGATTCTTGTATGAAAGACTTGGACGGATGGCAGGAAGATCTTATGATGAATCTGTTCAAGTACTGCTTAGGGGACTTAAAAACAGTGAGTCTCAAACAAGAGCAGAAAGTTTAGTCACCTTAGAAAAGGTAATTTGGTCTTCCCATTCTTATGAATGTTTAAAGGTTAATAATTAAAAGTGACTGTTGTTCTGATTGAAGTTGTGTTGTGGAATGGGTTCAGCAGCATCTAATCAGCATCGCGATATATTTAAGACCTGCAAGTTATGTTTGTCAGATAGAAACATGAATGTTCGAGCTGCGGCAGCCAGGGTAAGACAAAAATTATAGCTAAATTCCCTTCTTACTCTGATTTTGTTCACCTAAATCTTTTAGTGTATGTGGGAAGTTATGAAACATTCGTCTAGTATCCTACAGCTTAACGAATTTGAATCTATAGCTGCTCTGAGCTTTCGTGCTCTCGAAGGTTCAAATCACGAGGTTCGATGCGCTGTGGCCCTATTGCTAGGCCATGCTGCTGCTGCAGCTCTTACACCTCCTAAACCTGGTCCAGCAAGAACTGGTCTCTCTGCTACAACAAACCAAGCGGCTTCGGCGGTGAAGGTGGCATCAGTAGAAGAAGTTTTGGGGGTAATATCGACCGGATTTTTGCGTGGAGGCGGAGGTTTTCTTAAGGGAACTGGTGAAATGATTAAAGGACCAGCTGCTACCAGCCGTGAAGTTCGAGTTGGCGTCACAATGGTATAAGATTTGATCTAAATATTATTTACTTAATTAATTTCCATGTAATTATCTATTAAAGGGCTACGTCGTCATGGTTCAGCAACTTGGCTCTACATGGTTGGAGCGTCACTTGAATACCATGTTGCAGCATTTGCTCGATCTAGCTGCCCAGCCGCGAGCCGCTCCTACCCACGTTGACGCCGTTTATTCACGTCAATGCATCACTTTTGTGTTTCGTTCCCTGTTGGGAAAAATGTTAGGAGAGAAGCAACAAACAGCTGCTTGTAAAGAACTAGCACGCATAATTAATCATCAGATGAACAGCATAGGTATATCAATCACAAATCAATCTATTAATGAAAAAGAAAATTGCTCATCCTCTTTATACTCTAGATCCTAATCCGGAAAATGCAAAAGACAGCAGCACACAGGAAACTATATTTAGTCAACATCTTCTTGTTTGTGCCCTTCAAGAACTTGGCTCGCTTGTTCACAGTCTGGCTAGTTCTGCGTCTGCTCTTCTCGCCGATCAGGTAAAGAAATAGCCATTTGTATGGCTGTCTTTGTAATTTAAAAACAAAAACAATATTGTCTTAGGGAGCTGGCGTTATTGACTGTGCGATTGCCGTCTTGCTTCATCCATCGCAAGCAGCTCGACTTGCAGCGGCCTGGAGTCTGCAATCTATGGCCGTTGCCGTTCCCTCTCATCTTACATTATTGATTGACAAGTAACTGATCAGACTAACAGTACGCACATGTACAAATTTTACATTAATCTTGCTTTGGTACTTGTAAAGGTGTGTCGATGCCCTAGAAAATCTTCGTAGTACTCCCGAAGCTGTGTCAGGTTATAGTGCTGCATTGGCAGCATTGATTGCTGGTGTTTCATCTTCTAGCTTAGGCATCCCACATAACCGGGGAAAGGTAAAAATAAAATTCAATATTTTCTATTAATTTCTTTCAATTTTATTTCAACTTAAAACGGCGTCTTTAGATTGTGTTCAACACTGCAGAGGAGCTGTTGAGAAGTGCAAGCCAAAACAACAGGCTCGCTGTCCAGCGCACTCAGGCTGGCTGGTTACTTATTGGAGCTGTTATGACTTTGGGGGTGTCTGTAGTCAGTAGTCTTGTTCCTCGAATGTTACTTCTTTGGCGAAACAGTTTTCCTCGTTCAGCTAAAGAATTGGAATCTGAGAAAGCTCGTGGTGATGCATTCACTTGGCAGGTACCGTTGAAAGTTCTCGATTATTTCATGTTATACTGCTATGTCGAAAGTGCAGCAAACAATAAACAAACAAGATCACCAACGTTTATAAATATTTTTGTTTGTTTTCGTAGGTGGCACTCGAAGGTCGCGCTGGGGCCCTTTCATCAATTTGTAGCTTCCTCCGACACTGCCCACAGTTGGCCACAACTGAGGATATAACAAAACGTCTAATGGGTCCATTGGATGCCGCTATCACAATGCTGACAAGGTAAATTGTTAATTTCTAAGTTTTTCATTGGCCTATTTATAAACACAAAGTGTTTTCATTAGCATCGCAACAGTCGTGAAGACATATGGGCAGCCTCTCAAGGCAGCGTGTGCTATGGTTCGTCTTCGTCTTTATGATGCTCTTTCTTTGGTCCCACCTCAATATTATGAAGGTAGTCTAGTAATGTTTTAAATATCTATTCGAAAGAACATCATTTTTATATATTTTTGATGTAGCGAGCTATACCCAACTTCTGCGTTTATTGGTGGCTGAGTTCACTTTAGCTGAAAATCCAGCCAATACAACCACATCTCTGTTACAGCAACAATGCCAACCTGATGGTTCAGCAGTCTTATTGCATCCAGATCTTCAAGATTCGGACTACTATTTACTGCAACAACAGCTGCTACCCAACAGTGCCGCCGGTTCAGGAGCCCTTGAGCACGATCCGTGTTCACTTTACGCTTTGGGGACTGACAGGTCTGACAGGTCCCAGAATGTTGGGAATGTTCCTGGGCCGCTTCCCTTGGGCGTAGCAGTAATCGATGCGTCGATCACACTATTTGGTCACGTTTTTCCTCGCGTGTTACACAAACACCGGCTCCAGCTGTTGATCCATTTTGAAGATAGCATCAAACAAGCTAAAACTCGACAAGCAGTTCAAACAAATATTTTTGCCGGTTTACTTGCCGCGCTGCGCAATGTTGCCGAAGCAAAGGTTGGATTAGGTCCCAATGCCGAAGAACTTCGCAAAGGCCTCTCCAGTCTTATTCAAGCCGGCCTCGTTAATCCTACCTGTCCTGCTCTACGTTGTGCTGCAGCTGAGGCCGTGGGTCGTTTGGCACAAATAGGATTGGATCAGCGCTTTACGAGTGAGGCTATTCAGACCAGTTTTGACAAACTGAAGAACAGTCGAGACGCTGCTAGTAGAACAGGTCACAGCTTGGCCTTAGGATGTTTACATCGCTATGGTGGTGGCTTAGGACTAGCTTCTTCACAGCAACTAAGCAGCAGCATTTCCATATTGACTGCTCTTAGTCAAGACACGTCGTCGGCAATGGTACAACAGTGGGCCCTTCATGCACTCGCGTCAATTGGAGAAGCAAGTGGTCCCGTTTTCCGTCCGTTTGCTGACTCGTGTTCCAATATGGCATTGCAGTTATTGATGACGGTTCCTGGAACTAATGTAGAAGTGCTTAGGGCTGTCGGTCGTTGCTGTGCAGCTTTGGTAACCGCTTTTGGTCCGGAACTCCAAGGTATACGTGAACAATTAATATATATTATCATGGATAACAAACTAAACGTGCGGATTTATAGGAAATACTGGCAACATCATCGCAGCTAGATCTTCGCTCTTGTCCGCATGTGCTCTACTACAGCAACATAGTAGTCCTGTAGTGCAATCAGAAGCCATCTTCTGCCTACAGCAGATGCATATGTTTGCACCACGTCATGTCAATCTTAGCAAACTTGTTCCTCTGCTTTGTGTAAGTCATGTATTTCAATGTTCTTTAATTTAATTTAATTTTTGTTATTGTTGCCGCTACTAGCGATCCATTAGCAATCAACATTTGGGTCTACGACGAGCAGCAGTCTCTTGCTTGCGTCAGTTAGTTCAAAGAGAGGCCACAGAAGTCTGTGAGCATGCTGCTGCCTACGTAACAGAATCAAGTCGTGCAATTTCCTTATTCAACGGATCAAAACAAGGATTGCCAATGGCACTGTTGCTATTATTGGATAGCGAAGTAGACATTATGTTGCAGCGTCATCTACGAGACACTTTGAACGGTCTTCTGACTACTTTAGCGGAGCAGCAACTTAGCTCTTGGTTGACACTTTTTAAGGAAGTGCTGACGACATCGGCCGATACAACTGCCGGTCCTGTTCCACCTGGACAGCATGGACAACCGATTGCAGGACTTAAAAGTTCATCAACTGCCGATGCAGATGGCGATGGTGCAGTTGATGACGACGAAGAGGAATTTCATGCAAATGGAGATAGTCTCTCGCCTACTCCTAGCAGTCGCCCAGCTGGTCTGCCTCCTCCTCGCTGGCCCACCAGGGTATTTGCTGCTCAGTCTGCAGGGAAACTGCTGTTGTTAATGCGAGAGAGTACGTCCACAGCTCACTTTGACTTGGCGACCGCTCGCCAACTTAGCAGCGCGAACGGAACCGATTTCTTGGTTTTACACCTTTCCGATCTAATTCGGTTGGCGTTTATCGCAGCCACTTCTGATTGTGATGCCCTTCGTATGGAAGGCCTCCGTCTACTTCAGCTTCTCATTGATTGTTTTGCCAGCCAAGAAGAGCCTGAATTTCCTGGTCATTCTATCCTTGAACAATATCAAGCTCAAGTATTTGTTTTGTTTATTTATTTTTAGTGCAATTATTTATTCTTGATTTTATTTTCATCAATTAAAAGATAAGCGCTGCCTTAAGGCCAGCTTTCAGTGCAGATACTGCCCCAAACGTCACTGCTGCTGCCTGCCATGTCTGTAGCACGTGGATGTGTTGTGGTGTAGCTCAAGATCTGTCCGATCTCCGTCGAGTTCAACAGCTTCTTCTTTCGGCATTAAATCGAATAACTGCTGCCCAGCAGTCAACTCTTCCTCCGATAAGTGGAATTGGTGGACTTCAACAGCACCGTTTGTACAATGAGAGCGCTGCCACTCTTGAGAATTTGTCGGTCCTCAAAGCTTGGGCTGAGGTTTACGTTACCGCCATGAAAGACAGGTATTGTTATAATTAATACGTTATTGAATTTGTCACAAATTCTAAAAACGTCTATAAATCTATAGTCGAGTTGCCGAAAGCCGCCATTTGCTTTTACCTCTAGTAAAACCAGAATTAGCTGGATTGGCACAATTTTGGCTTGCAGCTCTTAAAGATCATGCTCTTCTCACACTCCCCCCAGGTAAATATCTAACGTACACTTTAATATAATTGTTGCCATTTGTATTCTTGTAGCATTCTAACGAAATTTAATGTTTAGAATTTGGCCCTCAATTGCCACCCGAAGGAGGAACATTTTACACTCACGATGCCGCTGATTTGTCACGACCTTATTACAAACTCAGCTGGCCCCCTCTGCTCCAGGCTGCAGCACTTTGGTTGGGTCATGTAAATAACGCCGGTGAAACGATTGAACCAGATAATGTCTACTCTAATCACTTCTTTCTAGTATTTGGTATTACTTTGAAAGAAATCATCTATTATCTCATAAACTTATCAGAACATTCGTATTTATAACACTAGGGATTGCCCTGGAAGCTCTATGCGATCTT
Organism: Daphnia galeata; assembly: GCA_030770115.1. NCBI lineage: Eukaryota > Metazoa > Arthropoda > Branchiopoda > Diplostraca > Daphniidae > Daphnia > Daphnia galeata. The sequence continues at coordinate 9,135,601 of CM061119.1, forward strand.
AAATCTACCGAACCAGACTCCTCGACTGCGGCTTGTTTATACGCCCTTCAATCGTTGTTGCACTCTCCAAAAGCCCGTAACACAATGACATGCCAGGCACCGCTAACAGTTGAAGTTTGCAACGTTCTTCATCGTGTGGTATTGACAAAGAAAGCCTCCATCCAAAAACAGGCTTTTGAGGTTTTATTGGCACTTGTACAAGCAACTCACGAGCAAATGAATCGATTGAGTGACCCTCTCACTGCAGGGGAAGGTGGCAGTGAAGGAGAGCTGTTACCGGGCACTTCGTTAGTTTTTGCTGCTCTTGAAGTCTGCCTCTGCCTACTTGTTCAAGTTTATCCAAATATGGACCCAAGTACCATAAGCAGCGCTAAAGGTGTCAAGAGAGTAGTTAATATTAATGGAAAAGTAGGTGAAGAACTAGTGGCTGCTACTTTAGATGTAATGGGAATACTACCTTCTGTCTGTTCACCGCACGGGGCCCTTTCACTTCTGCCAGCATTGCTACATTTAGTAACCAACGTCTTAAAAGAGACCCGAACACTGGAATCGCCGTCTATTCAAGCAGCATTGCGTTGTTTGCGTACATTCTGTTGCCATCCTTTTTCGAAACTAGCAGAAACAGAAGCGCCCTATGGCAAATTACTACAGAGTTGTACCGCTCGTCTTCTAGATTGGGGCAAAGCTGGCCAAGAAGAAGATCGTCTGGATCCATTAGTTCTATTGAGTGCCGTCTCCGAAATGTTGCTTTACGCTCCTCTTGGATTGCTTTCCTGTCCCGCTTTATTGTATCCTTCACTTAATGCCTTTCAGCAGTCACTACAGTCGACCGACACTAGACTTCGGCTGCACACTTTAAGATTATTTGGCAATCTACTCCAAGATGCTACCCGTCAGTTGGCATCGCATTCAGATAACGAAGCGAAGTCAATCCTTCGGCCACTGACGCCGTACGTTCATGCACTAGCTCCGAAAATTGTGGCACATCTATGTAGCCCCACATCTCGTCTTATCGAGTCGCAGCAACAGTTATTGATTACCATTGAGTCCATCAACTGTGTCGAAGCTTTGACTGCACTTGCCGATGCAGAAAATTGTAAGACAATTTTTGTATTCATTCCATGAAGACTTTTATTATGTACACTATTAATTATTAAACGTCTCATAGGTCTATTGGTCTTGCAACTTTTGGTGCCCATCCTTATCGGTTGCTTATTGGATCCGGCGCAGATGAAAGTGGTGAATCCGTTGACTAAGACGTTACACACCCACGCTTTACAAACATTGACGCGGATAGGCACCCAATATCCACAGGTGAATTGAAATTTTAAAATCCTGTGGTACAGGCATTCCTTTTGCTTTAATCATTCAGAAAATTTCATTCTGATAACTAGGAATTCAAATCTTTACTGAGCTACTTGCCGGAGCTAAGAACAAAACTTGAATCAGCTGCCAGAGCGAACCAATTCTGTGCTAGAAATAATAAATCGGGTGCGATGAATGCTGCAGTGGAAACCCAGGCGGCTCCCACCATCAAATTGAAAACTGATTTCAGCAATTTTAATTAGAATTGATTATTTTGGCAGGCTTATTACTTTGTGATCATATCCTTGCTGTGACCTTTAAGTCAACTGTGTGATGGCTTAAAGGAATTTTTTATGTGACTTTATTTTTCCTTTGAATGTGGAAATACCATCCGAGTTTAAATTCTGTTTGAAATAATTCAAAGTAAATGAAAATGATCCTACTGCTGAATTCATTGTATCAATTTGTTAAATATGACTGACAGAGCTCTTGGAAAATAGAAACTAGGAACTGACAAACAACACACATTTATGATTTATTACAACCACCACCCAAGCAAGATTAACGTAACATTTGTACATGTACATATGTTAACAAGTCCTCTGCTTTTTTTCAGCAGTAAGATAAGTTTCATCTGCTTGGAATTATTTCAAACAGAATTTGAACAAAAAAAAATATTAAAAATATTGAAAAAATATGATACGCAGAATTTACTCGAATGTTATTATGCACCAGGTGTGGCGTGTGGCGGGCATACAGCACACGCTGCATATCGTCTATAATATTCTAGACGAAAAGAGACCGGCCCCGGCGTATCAAGAGGATGGAGGGGGGGGGGGACGAGAAGACGGTCAGCGCCTTGGTCAGCGCGTGACTAATGGATTGCTTGCTTTCAACGAGTTTCTTTTATCGGCGCAAATGAGTCGAGGCGATTTTCTATCATCCCGCGCTTGCGCTTATATACGAAGCGTACAACTATAGCGTCACAACTATATTACATTTCCATTCAGCACTATTTGTTATAAGTATAGTACTACAGTACAAGTACACAATTATACTAAGACTAATAGCATGTGAATTCAATTTCTGACTCACTGACCGACCTGTTAGGTCTATTGCTACCGCTGTTAGATTTTCGACCGGATCGATTTGATTTGTTTAAGTTTCGACTGGCTGGTGTGGGATTTCTAAGTTCGTAGAGTTCCGGTATTGGTCGGCCTAGATCCCTTGGTCGAGACACTACAGCGATTCTTCACGTTATTCGCGCGGACATCTCGGCTCGGTGTCACCACATGACCCTGGATAACTGGATACTGAACGAACGGAAACGGTTGGAAGACGATCTGTTCAGAACTTGCGTGGCCATGTAAAACGCAAAACTTTGAACGCGTTTTTCGGGCACTCCCGTTCATTTGCACACCCTAAACCCTATATTATTCTTGATCGCCGTGACGAGATCTACAATCCTGTACCTTTCGATTTATGATTGCTGAAAACCTGTCATGGTAGGGATCTGCCTCAAATCCAAATCTCCGACACGCTTAACAGTTTCTAGAATAAGAAAAATGATTAGAATATTATTATATTGAAACCTTTTCTTCTTACCGTAATCGGAATTGTCTTTGCGGTTAATGATAATCAAAAGTAATTGCACGCTAGGGAAGTCTTTTCGGGCAATAATCATGGTTTGTTCGAAGTCCGGTGGTTCACAGTGCCTGATGAATTCTGGCTCTCCCATTGACATGCCTGCATTAAAGAAAATTAAATACAAATTAAAGATCTGCGAAGAGGAAATCATCAAAAATTTACTTACCCATTTCACGGCCAGTTGAAATCAAAGCAGAAAGAAATATTTCCGTTTCACGATCAGTGATATTTAATAATTAATCCAAATGAATTCATTGCTTCAGCTTCGATGAATTTCATGCCTCTCATATTCCAAACACCGTCCTTAGGAACCATGGTTGATGATTCACTGTCTCCGTAAACAATATTAGGCGTAGGCAGCACTAGTCCTATACAAATATATATTTTTATAATAATAAGTTAAATGATTAGTAATAGCATCGAAATAATTTTCAAACATCGAGAATAAATGTTGACCTTGGATTTGAGTCATCTTACTGTCAACATAGACGCCGAACTGTTCAATATATGGATCTTTATCGAACTTCATTTCACAGACGCAAGCCAGAATTGTCCGCTTACGGATGTCAGCGGGATTGGAAGCAACATTCTTTAGGGCAGACGTTTGAAACTCACTTAGCTTACGACGATATTCTTGGCCTTCTACAATCACAGACAGCTAACAACGAGAAGGTGTTAGTTAATAACTAAAAATTAATGCAATCGAGGAAAGAGAACTTACTTCGATTGGGACCAGGTTCTTCTCTTCGGAAATGTTTAGACATATACACGGAAGGCTGGGGTATTTCAAATTAGTTTCCAATTCATCGTAGAAATAGTCTTTGACGGAGACTTTTTGTCCACGGCATTGATACAATTCTTCCATCACAGATCCTCTGATGCCCTGGCATTGCGCAGCAACAATTGTCTCTCCTCTCATGTACAACACCTTAAATAAAAATAAAGCAAATTTAATTTTAAAAAATAATTTAATTAGTAAAATAGGCCCGAGAGCGAGTCCATCACGCCCCCACCCAACCCCACTTACTTTCAGATCCTTGACGAAGTCGTTGAAATCCGCCCGATTTCTAGCATCCAGGCGGTCACCAAGCCTGGTACCGTAGAGGCCTGCCATGACCTCGTGAAGGTTTAGGGACTTCAAGAAGGCATGGAAGGTCAAATCGATGACAAGATGTGGCTCACAGCCAACACCCGAGTGTTGGGTGTGGCCGATCGAGGCTTCCACGCCCCTCCCCAAGTTGATCCGCCACCTTTTCGAGAATACGGAATTCTCGATCAGCAACTTCGACGCACTGTGGAGCAAAAAAAAGTTAATTTATGTTATAAAACTTAGAAATATATAAAAAAATAAAAACCTTTTACTGGCACAGTATTGCAGCAAATTTTCGATTGCCGCAAACACGGGCCGCGATCCACCGCTACACAAACCCTCCCAAGCCGAGGGCGAAAGATCAAAATCCAGCAGTCCGAGTGGTTTCAGGGCGATGTCAAACTGTTGTGCTTCAAACTCGAATCGTGTGGGAATCTAAATATAAAAGAGATTGAAAATTAAAACACAAATACAAATACAGGTAAAACTTCCGTGAAATTTACATGTGGAATTAGTTCCGCTGTGCAAAACTTATTGCCCCTATAAAATTTGGGATCCATATCCCTGCATCGGGGGTCTGATCGCATGAACTGATGAATGATTAAATCCCTCTTCGCCGAATTCCTGGATTTCAGAATAGGGCAAATTTAAATATTTCCTTTAAGAAGATTGCTCAAAAACTTGTCGCATGTTGTTATACTATATACTTTAGAGCGAGCGCGCGCCCCCGAGAGCCATATTTATCAACATAACAAGTCAAAAATCGTTGCGCGTGCTTCTCTCGCCTAACAATTGAATCGATTAGCTTATGGAAAGAAAACGAGGGGTTCACAACTCAAAAGAATCTAGTACACTTGCCCGAGAATCGATTCTGGAATCCCAAATCAGAATCAATAATCATTGAAAATGACGCCAGAATTCAAAAATGATTCAAGAATCAGAATCTTTCAAGTCAAAATAAGTATTTTCCAAATGTCGATAATACAAATTAAGTTCATGAAATTTTCTCTTCATTATTTAATGAACTTTTTAAAAGTTAAATTCCAGTTTTGAATTGGTGTCGTTAGCCAAATATTGTATAGGGCTGTTCCACATCTTTTTTAACATATGCTGAAATCGTGAAATGCAGCAACTCATGTATTTTTTCGTCTGCTACAAGTGACTTGTTTTGTTCTGCGAAATATGAAATTTCAAACAGTTTGAGAGAAATGGGGGTTATTTGAAAGTTTTTATAGGTTTTATTTATATATTAGTTGGTTATAATGTATTTTTAAGCTATGTCACTGTCTGGTTATGCCACTGGACTGAATAGTGAGGCAAAAACACGTTATTTTGATAAATTAAATACTGTTTAATAGTGATTGTCCATATTCTATTCCGAATTCACTGTTAAAAGATGGGACAGACTGTTGTCCAATAGTTCCAAAAAATTCTCGTTAGAATTAAATTTCATATTCAAAATCTGTATATTTGTTTTAGTTGAGGAGGGGTTTGAAACCATGTAGATGGGTTGCTACAAGTCTGCATGGTTTCGTCTGAGATTAATGAAAAAATAAGAGTATGATCATTTTAATTAACACATGGTTAACTAACTCCCATGTTTCCACATTGAATTCGTAATAGAATATGGACATTGGACAATTACTATTAAAAATTTATTTAACTTATCAAAATAACGTTGTTTTTCCCTCATTATTTATAATTATAATCAATATATATATTTAATTAATTTAATAATATAATAAAAATAATATAATGTAATATAATATATTAATAATTTATATAATATTATTTAATTTTATATATATATATATATTTACATTTATTTTCGATGAGAGGAACAGCGCCATCTACCAGGTCGGTTAGTATACGGAAATACAAAAAGAATTTTTAAAAAATATTAAATATATTGATATCAAAAAATTTTTTCATTATTGAAAAATTTGTGTGTAAAAAGTCAATATTTGATGTTGAAAAAACATTTCATTATTTTAAAAAAAGTGGCCCAAACGGCGTTCCTTAAAATACAGTAAACATAATTATTTTGTAGAAAGATTTTGTGCAAGGATTTAAATGATTGTTAGTTACAAAGTTCATTATAAAATCAATTGTTGCTATTGGTTGAGGTTAACATACCCTTTTTGCATAGCTTTTATAAACACTATGCATAAGGGGAATACAGAATCGAAAACAAAAAGAAATCGATTCTGTCATTTTGTTAATTGATTATTCTAAATTTTGCTTATTTTACAATGTAAAAGCACGATATAAAATAGACAGGTAGAGCAACTCAGAGAGGGAGATAGGGATTAAAACCAACTACAAACGTGTCGATGGTTTTTCACCGTTGCCATTTAACTTAACTTTAGTAGAAGTAAAATTTTCTGCCTAGCCTTAAGGGAAATTACTTCTATCACTATAAATAACAAACGGTAGCACATATTTACATAAACTCTTTTAAATTATTTGATAGATATATAAACCTTTAATTTAAGACCATTACTAGATTTTTACTACATTTAATTTGTAAATTATGATTTTCTAAAGATTTACAATCGGCTCTTGGCCAATAGCAGCAAAGTTGTCCCCGAGGAGGGGTTTGGATCTAGCAGACTTTTGTTTTGTTATGTTTACTTTGTTTGGGGACAACTTTGCTGCTATTGGCCAAGAGCCGATTGAAATCTTTAGAAAATCATAATTTACAAACTAATTGTAGTAAAAATCTAGTTATGGTCTTAAATTAAAGGTTTATATATCTATCAAATAATTTAAAAGAGTTTATGTAAATATATGCTACCTTTTGTTATTTATAGGGCTAGAAGTAATTTCCCATTAAGGCTAGGCAGAAAATTTTACTTCTACTAAAGTTAAGTTAAATGGCAACGGTGAAAACCATCGACACGTTTGTAGTTGGTCACGTGACCCTAGTTGCTCTACCTGTCTATTTTATATCGTGGTAAAAGTATTCGAAAAAATGTATTTTCGGAATTTTATGGATTTTTTTGATTTTTGATTTTTTTGATTTTTTGGGATTTTTTGGGATTTTTTGGGATTTTTTGGGATTTTTTGGGATTTTTTCGAAAAAAATCCGAGGGTGTACGAGGATTTTTTCGAGTTGACAACCCCTCGCATCATCCGCCTGTCGATCCTGACAGGATGCGGTGCACTTTGAAACACAAGAACCGAATGGACCGCAAGCGTTTGAACAAACCAACGTAACAAAATTCCTTATAATATTTAAATTTGTTATTTACCCTATCACATCAATTGAATCTCTTTTCAAAATAGAATTCCCCTGACATTTAAGCAACACTCTAAGATGATGGCGTCTATCGAAAGAGTCCAGGAAAGTCTCCGTCAAAAAGGATGGCCGTTACTATTCCTGCATCTTTACAATTTACAAAAACAACAAACATTTTGAGCAACCAGATTTATTATTTTACTCGCAGAGGCCGTGATAACTAACGGTTAGATCGCTCTGCTTCTCATCATATCAATCCGAAAAGAAAAGGATCCGGAGTTCGATTCCATGTCAATGTCTATAAATATGTCCCGTATAATAAACAAATAAATCTACTATAAACATGCAACTGTCTCTTATATTCATTTCTAAACTCAACTTCCCGATCTATTAGTCGTCCTATCGTCCTGTTGCTCATAAAGGACGTCTAATTATAAAAATCGTACAACCCTGACTTAATCCCGGTGTCAAAGATTGGGTCTTGTTGGCTAGTTGTTCCCACATTCGGAAATCGTTGACTTCTCAGAGTCGTACCTCACCCAGTACACTGTCGATGAAGTACGAATGTGTGCGTTCCAGGTCAGACACCACCACTCCGATAACCTTCACTTTTTAATTTTTTGAAATTTTGAATTGTTAAGTATAAATTGAGGTATAAATGATAACATGGCAACGGAGAGGATTTCAATTGCGATTGTACGAATAACATAAGAGAATTATTCATCATTTTTATATCAACAGGCGAATTCTGATTAGACAAAGACAACAAGTTATTAATCGTCAAGTATATTTCATCTCCCAAATTAATTCTCCCACGAGTTGAAATATTTGCACTGCGTTTTTGGATCCCAATGCGAAACTAATTCAGGATAGAATTTGATGACGCCGTCATCCTGATGAAGTTTCTTGCAGAGATCGCAGAATCCATGACGGGACATTTGCTCCACTCCTGCCTCGACTTGGTAGTGATCCTTCCACCAGAAATATTCGTTGTACAGCGTGTCGTTGGCGTCCAATCGCATCAAATATTCGGCCAATTTCTCCGGCGTGAATTCAAGTGCGTCGATGTACGAATGAGGAGGTGCCAATTGACTGTAATTGGCTCCGCCGTAGACGACGGGAATCATGTCGTGATTCATAATCTCGAAAAAACTTTTCAGTGACGTAATCGTTGCAAATGGAATTTTCAAAAGACAAATAAAATTTGTATTTCCTCTCCATCATGTTGTAGCATTTTGGATCGGATATGAAATTCAAATTGCTGTGGGGACACGTTAAATTACCGCATCCGCCGTAAATGTCGACCGGAATAAATTTTCTCAATTGACGGACGTAAGTTTCACGCAAACTGGGCGTGTCACAATGAGAAACCATCCAAACGACTTGCTCCGTTTTGTTGGCCGCGTAATTTTTGGCCGATGGATGACGCGTTCCTTCAATGAATTTTTGAATTTCTTCCGGTGTCTTTGGAGCCGTCGGTCCCGGGCGGATTCGACCGTAAAACAACTGAACGTCTGAATCAAATTTGTAGCTCATCGTCCAATTGAATAAGTTGCCCATTGTGGTGACGTCGATGGTGTGCATCGAATGGGGCGATTCTTGGGTGATAAAAACTAAACGCTGATGTTTCCGTCTTTGGAAATTTGGCAGGTGAGTCATCCATAACTCGTGGACGTGCACCAGGATGGCGTCGTATTCTTCCATTGGTAAATCTGACACTTTGTCAAAGATGACGCAATCCTTGAATTCGCATCGATGCTGGGCGAATGTCTCGTATCCCAAACCAAAAGGAGCCGTGTCTAAAATGTTTGCACTGTTCCATATCAGGATCGTTTTATTTTTTCCAACACCAGCCAGCTTTTCGTTGGTTTCATATTGTGTCGCTTTGATGACGCATTGCGTCACGTTGCGATAAAAATCGTCGGTGGCTACGTGGGAATTATTCATATGATTTTCGGACACGGTCATCCACGCAATAAATTGACGTAAGTCGCAGGCCAGAGGCACACCCGCCATTCCCATTGTAAAGACACTTTTTTAAAAATAAATTTAAACTAAACTTTATTTGGGAAATATTGATACTGTTATGTGTATCAAGGAAAAACTCTAAACCTGGTTGAATTAGAAGATGAAGAATGAAGTTTGACGCCAGCTTTCTCTGAACTTATGCCGGTGTAGTAAATATCGTCAATGGGCATCATAGGAGTCGTTTGAAAAGCGGCCAATAGCGGAACGATGACGCTGCTGGGAAACAGGACAGCCGGCCCAAGAAAATAAGGAGGATAACTATTCCATGGCCAATCCTCGTATGTCATTTTCCATTTACCGTCTAATTGTAATTGTTTGTAAATTAAATTTGAACGTTATTTGAAATAATATGCGGTAGTACCTCGAGCAGGCCACAAGTTTCCAGCGGCAGAACCAAACATACTTTGATTGGTTTGTTGGTGGTTTTGAACGAATTGTACCAAATTGCGAACATTAATGTAAACATCGTCGTCTACTCTGACAACAAAATCAACTTTTTCACAATTGGTATACAACCAGTTGAATAAAGCGGCCACTTTCATCGACAAATTTCGATAGAAATCTTTCATCCCAATCTGAATAATGTCCCCGTAAATCTTGGCTTCTTCTTCTATTTTACTTTGCGTCACATTATCGTCCGTCTGTCCTAAAACGAAGGCGAATCCCGCAATTCCCATCACATTTTCTTCTTGCAAGTCTGTCAAGTGATTTTTCCATGTCTGCCGAATGATTTTCCTTCTGTCGAAATTGCCCGGCGCTGAATTGACGAGGATCACAATCGTTTGATTGACATTCAGATTCTTCCACCGACATGGTGGGATTGAGATGGGATATTTGAAGGAAAGGACATCGTTGATGACGGGACCGAATTCAGGAATCAACGGTTCCACATTAACCAAAGGAGACAGACCCATTTGAGCCAGTTTGTATTTGATGTAATTGTTCACTCCGGGATAAGGAGAGTCACGCAAATTGTCGGCCAAATAGTTGAAAAAATCTTGATCGACAGTCACATTTGCTTTTGTTGAGACGACTGTCTTGTTTTCCCGCAATGAGACATCGTTTGCACTTTGTTCCGCGGTATTATTTCGCATGCGCAGTATCCGTGTTTGATTTTCCCTTGTCGACGTTATTTGCAGATCTTTCTAAATGTAATATAATAAAACGATAATATAAGATACAGGATTGTAAATATTTAGATTATAATGCAGGGATGTGAAGTATGAACGTTCCAATTACCCAATAGAAGTTGAACTTGTTCGGCTGAGTGAAATAAATCAAATAGATGACACTAGTTACGCTCAACAGCAGCAATAACATCAATTCATTACTATAAGTGATGTAATATTGAGAGCTTGGATTTTTTATATTATCCCAATACTTGACTGCAGCCATATTTTGAAAACTGGAGAACTATAATTTTCTAAACAATCTTGTAGTTTGGGGAGACTTTCTATTACTGAATAACGTTGTATCATCACCCTACCTCATATTGACTATAGAAATCGCGCGCGGGCACGTGTAAAAGTGGGGTGGACAGTTGTCAGCCTTTTTTGAATATTTCAGGTTATATTTTTTTTTAAATCCCTATAATATCACCCCTCATTGTGAGACAAGAGGGGGGTTCGTTACACACGTGCCGCTACACTTTCCGTCAATACACGTTGAAAGCAACGCTTGACTTCAGCGCAGTCTCACCAACTCACTAAAACCTCGGACATTTTGTCAACAGTTTTCCATTTATTTTATGTTTGATCATCAGTATTTCATTATCAAACTTGTCATCTCTTTGCGTTCTTTGACTCGTTGAATTTTAAGGGGCTGACGATCTTGTGAGAAAGGTCAAGATCGAGACATCCAACCGATTTCTATTTTTATAAATACCTTGGCACGTTTTGAATTCTTATCAGGTCGCTGGTTACTCCGCTTATAGTTTCGTTATAATATTGATTACAATATGTCCAACTCGTCGTCTTTACATAGACGATATACTATAACACTGTAATAATATGTTGACATTCTTTTCATTTTCATGTAATAACAGGTATAGCGTACCGTACGCTATACCTGTTATTACATGAAAAAGTACGCTGCGTACCGAACGTACCTTTTTAAAAATTGATTCGAATTAATTATGAATATAGTTTTGTGGTATATTGCCAGTCCTTATGATCTGGTAGTTGAATAGAACAGGTTTCGTCTTTTTCTAAATGTCAGTACCGTTTTGTCAGTTATGTAATTAAATATTCCTGCAAGCGTATACTATTATACAGAAGAGGCGGTGTCTATCGCTAAAACCTTGCGGCTATCACGTAATATATTGTCTACTAAATACTATATAGTGTAACACTATACAAATATCAAGTAGGGATTTTTCTTTCTGTACACTTATAGAAAAAATCTTGCTAGGCAAAAACAATAATCTTTAGTTTGTATTTATTATCAGTACGAGTATGATGACGATCCAATGCGCACACGTTTACTTCGTTTGTGTTTTGATGTTTGGAATGTTATTGATTGGTGTGTCATTCCGTCGTTACACTTCGATGAACAACAATGAGATTTTCGTCATTGCTGATTTCAGATCAAATGAAAATGCGTCATCGCAAATCAAAGTGATTGAACAGCAGCTATTACCCAGTGATGAACAGGTGAGCTACCCTTGGATTGGAGATCCAACATGTCAACATTTGGCCGTTCAGGTGATGAGAGAAATTATAATTATTATTACAAAATATATTATAATTATAAGTTGGTTATTAATTAGTTTGCGAAGAACAAAACTCGACCGAAATGGGCGTTGACTTCTTTTCCCGGGAGTGGCGTGACGTGGACACGTCAGCTAATTGAAGGTGTTACCGGGTGAGTTAATCCTCGATACGGAAAGCTCTTCAAGTAAATTTATTAATTCATTTCACTTTATATTATTCATTAAAGGATATACACGGGGACCGTCTACGGAGCTGGAGAGCCTCCGATTGTGTCAACAGGTGGCAATTTCATTTCATTTCTATTTAATGGCGCGTTAAAGAATTTTTTTTTTAAATTTGAATTTGTTGCTGATTGCGCGTTTTAAAGGATACCATGGCAACGAAGCCGATTTGAATTGCGATTGTACGATCCTCATAAAAGACCATGATAGCACAGAAACAATTGATCTCCCCATCTATCTTGAAGTGACTAGCAACCTTTCAGTAAGTATTATTATATTCAGCTTCTAACGACAGAGCATTTTCTATAAATAACGTCATCTAACTCTGTTATACAGATAGCAGTGATAAGAGAGAACTATCAACATCGAGGGATCCTTCTCCTTCGTAATCCCATCGACGCTTTATTTTCATTTGTTCATTACCTGATGGCTGGGCAAGATCAAATAGGTACAGTATCACTCTTGGCCAAATTCAAAGGTCCTCAATGGAATAGTTACGTCAATTACGTCACATTCGCATGGGCTGATCACGCCATTCGTTGGATACAAAACATTCAAAACGGGACGGTCATCTTCTACGAGAAACTGCTTCTAGAAGACACTGAGGCTGAATTAAATCGTCTGTTACGTGCCATCAACTTCACCGACCCTCACCATCCGCCTGTCGATCCTGACAGGATGCGGTGCACTTTGAAACACAAGAACCGAATGGACCGCAAACGTTTGAAAAAACCAACGTAACAAATATTTTCATTTGCCATTTTCCCAATCACATTGATTTGGTTTCAAAATATAGGGTTCCCCTGACATCTGAGCAACACTCTAAAATGATGGCGTCTATCGAAAGAGTCCAGGAAAGTCTCCGTCAAAAAGGATGGCCGTTACTACCCCTGCATCTTTACACTAATCTACAAAAAAAAAGCAAACATTTTGAACAATCAGATTGATTCCTCTAGTCCCAGAGGCAGCAGTGTCAACTAAGAGATTGTTGAAGTCAGAATGGGAATCAGCAGAGTCGATCAATTTATTGTCTGTTCTTTGAAATTCGTTTACTAAATGATTTATTTTGTTAAAATTTAATTGATTTAATATATACTGTATTTATTAACAGTATTGCCAATCCTTGTGTTCTGGTGGTCGCCATGCTTCTGGACATTTTGCCGTACTCAATTTCTGACCGATACCTCCCACGAAATTATTGCCGTTTCTCTGTGTGGGGAACGGGAACACTTCAATTGGAGATTTGTTTTTGAGTTTCTTGAGTTGACAGTTTTAACTGTCATGAGCCATCTGATTAATACAATCAAAATATATCAAGCCGTTATTATAACATAAAAGGAAATAGTTAGTCAACTCACCACGTAATACTGGGCTGATGGCCAAAGAATTTTGTCCAGCAGCGATTGGTCTGTACCTTTATCCTGATTTCGTCCGGCTAGGATCATCGTTCTTGTCAGACCTTGAACGAGGTCTCGACGTTGGTCAAGTTTAACACCCCACATTCCTATTTTAAATGCAGGGATATAATTAATATTTCAATCTATAATCATTTATGATGAATGTCATATATTAAACTTGCCAATATGGTGGCACTGTGAAATTTGTGATCCCTCATCAAATGAAAAGTGAAATTGGGACTTAGCCATTGATCAACAGCGTCGACTTCCCTCTGCCAAATGACACTGTCAATGTTCCTCGATATGAAAATGTCCACATCGGGATCGAGCATCACCAAAAAGCGGAACATTCTTCCGTTGAGTCCTCGTAGAAGAGAAGGATCGATGGGCGTCAACGATGGGATATTCCTCGCCATGTCTGTGACACTGCAAAGGTCAACGTGATCGAACTGGCAATGCAAATCGCACAATTGTTTGTGGACGACATTTTCCGATTGACTTTGATTGTGGAAATTGTGATAGATGCGGACGATCCAGCCGGGATAGACTTTCGCCGCCGTGATGGATATATTTTTCAATAGGGAATCGAAACGATTGGACACTGTGACGTTATCATTCTTGCCAGTCCCGAACAGAGAATAGGTGATGATTTTCTGATGTGCTCCGCGTGCGGATGAATCCGCACTGCACCAGTGGAATTCGCCAGGAGACGATGGATTTGTTGTCGCTGCTTTTATTGACGTTTTTTTATTGCAAATGCATTTGGAATTGAATGGCACGTCTGCTGGTTTCACTTCATCCGCCGGCTGAACGGTTGTTTCACTTTTAATGATAACAGAATTATCCGCAGACACATTTTGATGTGATAATTTAGCCAATTGCCATAAGGAGACGATGACAACAGCGGTAACAAAAGATCCTAGTTGTACATTTCTAGAGCAGCACTTGACCGGTTTGATCATTTTCAATTGAAACGTCCCTCACTGACAGGTATGTCATCGCAACTGAGCGGACCCGCGTATTATATTTAGAAAAGGCGCCACACTAAACGTTGTTATCTCTTTATGACACACATATTTTATGCTGATAAGACACGATAACCTGATTTGAATTTTCCTTGTCTTTCAAATCGTCCATTATCTTTATCATAATTTTCGTTTCGAAATTTCATTGTAAGGTTCTCTCTCTTTGCGCAATATAAAACAAAAAAACAACAAGTATAATAGTAATAGTAACGAGCACAGATTGCAACATACAATGAAAAGTGAACCTTATTATTTCAATCATTTGAATCCCCTATGTAATATGATAACTTACAAATAGCTAAAACATAAGTCGTTTAACGATCCTAATGTTCCGTATTCCGTTTACAGAGCACAATTAATTTTGTATATAGGTAGTGGGCTTTTTTTTTCTAATAAAACATTTTTTACCTTTCAAAAGCTCAGTGTAACAGCACAACGCCTGAAGGGATTTCACTATAAATCATTTATTATATAATTGGACAGTATATTATTATACTCTCATACTATATCATCCGTCATTTTGGTTGAAGGAAAACTCATTTGGTGTTGTCCTATAAGCTCCTAAGGAGATCTCAAGATGTTGGTTCTATTTTGGGTTACCACATCATATGATGCGACGTATGCACTTCCATTACGTCAAAATTCGAACGTTCAAATCGACTTGCATAACTAGCGTCATTTCTTTTTTAAATTGCAATGATATTCCTTAAAATGGTAATGTAAAATGACTCGATTTTGTACCTCACTCATGCTCAAGACTCGTTTTGTAGCTCTTATATCAGGAACGACATTTTTGAAGTTGAAATGATGTAATAGATGCATTCCTGGATATATGATAACACGACAACACTCACAAGAGGCCGTTCATTGCGGCCCATCGTCCTCTGGCTATCACATAAAAATACTAGTCTACTAAACAAACTATAAGATCAAGTAGTTGTTCTTCTTGCTCTCTCTATGACTTCGACAATAACTTATTGCTAGTATATACAGATCATGTAGTCCTCAGGGTCTGCTGACTATATTACAAGAGCTTGATGAGAACCAAATGCTTGTTGATTATCAGTGCAAGTATGACGCTCCAATGCGCACACGTTTACTTCTTTTGTGTTTTGATGTTTGGAATGTTATTGATTGGTGTATCATTTCGTCGCTACACTTCGATGAACATCAATCGGATTTTCGTCATTGCTGATTTCAGATCAAATGAAAATGCGTCATCGCAAATCAAAGTGATTGAACAGCAGCTATTACCCAGTGATGAACAGGTGAGCTACCCTTGGATTGGAGATCCAACATGTCAACATTTGGCCGTTCAGGTGAGAGCAATTATAATTATTATTACAAAATACATTATAAGAATAAGTTGGTTTTTAATTAGTTTGCGAAGAACAAAACTCGTCCGAAATGGGCGTTGACTTCTTTTCCCGGGAGTGGCGTGACGTGGACACGTCAACTCATCGAAGGCGTTACCGGGTGATTATTATCTCTGTGCTGGCTATAAACAGCACGGCTAGTCTTTTAATATATTCCCATAATCTGCATAACTCTATTCTTGCCAGTCTGATGGCTAATAATTGAATAAATTAAGTCATTAAACTTAAATAATATTTTCATCAAAAAGGATTTACACGGGGACCGTCTACGGACCAGATGAGCCGCAGATATTAGACGGTATTTTACTCATTCACATAATCCGTTTTGATAAATTTTAAACAATTGAAAAATAAAAAATGAAAGGAAATCACCATGGCAACAAAGCAGAAACAGACTGTGATTGCACAATCGTCATCAAAGATCACGGATATCCGGAAACTTATCCATTTATTGGGACTCCGGGACCTTACGAGAATCGAGGGATTCTTCTCATTCGAAATCCATTCGACGCTTTATTCTCATTTGTTCACTTTTTGTGGAGTGGCAACGATCAAAAAGGAATTGTGTCAACGGATCATTTCACGGGACCCAAATGGGACGAACACTTTAAATACGTCTCGAACGAATGGGCGGAGCACGCGGATCGCTGGATTAAAAACATTCAAAACGGGACAGTCATTTTCTACGAACTGCTACTGACAGACACTGAAACTGAATTAAATCGACTGTTACGTGCCGTCAATTTTACCGATTCTCACCATCCGCCTGTCGATCCTGACAGGATGTGGTGCACCTTGAAACACAAGAATCGATTGGACCGCAAACGTTCCAGCAAACCAAAGTAGGCTATTGTTAACTACATTTCAATCTTTATATGTTATTTATTTTGTTTTAATAGGATTCCTCTGGCAGCTGAGCAACACTCTAAAATGATGGCGTCCATCGAAAGAGTCCAGGAAAGTCTCCGTCAAAAAGGATGGCCGCTACTACCCCTGCATCTTTACAATTTGCATATTAGAGATTCAGTCTAAAATTTAGTATGGGAGGGGCGGTGTTTTATTATTTATTTTCACAGTCAAAATACATTAAATTAGAAATCTAAAAAATGGTGTTAATTTTAGAAGACAAACATAACAACAAAAATATGAACCGTTAAATATGAAAAATTGAGATAAAAGATTATTGAAATAGAAAAATTCAAAGTTTCGATTCACTACGAGGAACAGACGAGCCGTAACGTCGTTTGACGGGTTTACTGTTTCCCGTCGTGCGGATAGCGGAGCGGAATTCCCTCAGCATTCCTTTCCAGAAGTTTCCGCCTTCGTCGTTGACGCTTTTACGAGCCTCCCAAACGAATTCGCACATGCTGATGAAAATGGCGATTAAGAGACCGACAACTAATACGACAAATACTCCGCCAACGTTGGCTAATCCGAGTTCACTAGCCGCTGAACTGCCGCCACCTTCGTCCTATAGAATTCAATTTTATTACAATCAAATCATTTCTTTTCAATTTAAATGATAATTAGACTCACTTTACAGGCACCCCCACCTCTTTTTTCCTTCCACCATCTGCTCTTTAAAATCAGTAGACGATTTGTTTCTTGGAGTTTGAGGACGGCCTGACTGATGGCCGCTCTGTACGGAGATCCTGTCATCATAATATTTCTATTTTAATATTAAATTCAAATTAAGTTGTTTGAATATAATACCTGGTCGCATGGCGATGCCATATCCTTTGGAGTCAATCATACCACCGACTTGAGTCAAATCGCATTTCCTCTCAGTGAAAAATTCGATGGTCGACGATTCCATCAAGAAAGCGTAAAGTCCTTTGGAGTCTTGGACACGTTTGACACCTTCCATGTTATCTCTTGTATACGGGCCAGGATTGGTGGGCGTCGACGATCGATTATTGGCTTCCATAAACTGCCACATTCGCTGGTAGTTGGCGATTTTGGCATCCTGTTTTGAAATGAGAAATAAAGTTGCGTATAATTAAGAGATATTAAAAGATTGCAGACTCTGAAAAATGCTCCAGTGGATCCCGATCCGACTAGTCCGTATTTGATTTTCGTCTGTTTGGCCAAATCGTCGACGGAAGAGATTGGCGACTCGACTCGTTCGATAGTGAGGAAAGCGGCCAAATTGGCAGTGTACGATGAAATCATAATCATCGTGAAGAACCACCAAATGCCGGCCACCATACGAGTCGAAGTGGCCCTTTGATAAGAAATTCAAATTTCAATTTCAATTTAAAAAAGGAATGAATCAGCAATGAATTTTACTTTGGAGCTAAATCGCAACCTTGTTGCATGAGAGAACCGATAGTGAACCACGTACTGTTTAGGAAATTGAAATTGTTTTCCAATTCCTTTGGATTAGGATCGCACGGGTGAGGGTTGACCCACTCAAACGGCGTTAACCTAATTGACAAAATTGAATTAATCTAGGGCTAGATTTAATTGTGTAATATGAATTGATACCTGGCGAGAATGAAGAGAGCCAATGAAATCCCAACGTATGCGGCACACATGTAAATCCAGACCTCGACGGAAAGTGGCGACAAGAAAGAAAACAAACTGGGCGGCTGTTTTTGTGGTTTCTTGTACAAGATACTGATTCCTAATATTTTAATAAAAATTAAAAGAATCAATTAGAAATTTAAATAGAATTAAATGAGAACAGCTCTACCGGTATTCATGAAAGGCAACGAAAAGTCAACGGCCTGTTCTCGTTCGTAAGTGATGCTCAAATCGGCAATACCCAAATCCACTTTCTGTTGAAATTAAAAAATGAAAATCACTAAGTAATAGGAAACATTTTCAATTGAAAACCTCTTCGAGCAATTCGCGGATAATTCCGTTCCATTCTCCGGTGACTGGATCGAGCGTTCCGTAATTTGAATCCGACACTATCCGCAGAGTGTATTTGAATCCCAACAGTTTCGACACTTCGTCGATGACGTCCACCACGAATCCTTCAAATCGATCGTTGCCCGTCAACATTTCGGAAGATTCTTTCAACATGAAATAAGGATCGCTCTAGTAAATTGGCACAAATTACAGATTAGCACAAAAGTTTAAATGCCGAATTAGGAAAGAATCAGTTCACCAATTTGGACGAGACAATCAGCGTCTTGTTGACAAGATTCTCATCCAATAAAGTCGTCGCTTCCGTTGCAGTTGGACGGGTGACATTGGCACCGTCGATGGGATTCCACGAACTGACGGACGACAATCCTTCCGGTGTCAATTCCAGGATACTCAGATGAAAGAAGGTCCGATAGCCTTGCGTGTCGAATTTGATGAAACCCGTCAATCCTTCCATTTCCACCTGATGATAAAGTTTAAGTTTTTTAAAAATATGATTTATAATTTTTTAAAGAGCTCCATTACAAGGGTCATGTAATTGATGAGACTGTTTCCGTGGATCCAGGTGTCTGTTCCATCGCAATTCAACGGTTTAACTCGAACGTCCTGACTGCGATCCAATTCGGCCAGCGCTTTGGCAATCATGTGCACCGCATCATAAGTTAAAGCCGTTTCAGTCTTTTTAAACAAAAAAAATAAGGATCGATTATAGTTCAAAATCGAATTGAATAATACCGTAAAAGTAGTTGCATTCGGGTTCATCACGGCAGGATTGTAATAGCGACTGGTACTGCTGTAAGCCTTTGTCAAATTAGCAGCTCTGATCTTGTTGAGATCCACCAATCGCAGTCCGGTGATATTCGTACCGCTGTATTTGTAATCCTCCAAATCGAGTGTGTGGAGATCCTGTAAATATCGATAAATTACCTTTAATATTAATTTTAGGGAAATTTGTTTGATATTGTACCAAAGATGTGATGAAGAACGAATAAGAAGATGTAATCAAACCGACTTGCTGGGCTTGTTTCAAAACGACGGCCAATGTTTCAGCTGAACAATCCAACACGATATGTCGTTCTCCTTTGTCATCAATTTCTTTCAAAAGTGGCCTGGATGTCGCCGAGATTATTGAAACTTAAATTGGAATATGTAAATAACAAAGTAGTACCGAAAATTATCCGTTTGAGGCATTTTGCGCACGTTGATTTTGTAGCCGGATGTGGTGGACACTTTGAGCAAATGTTGAAGTCTCACCATGGCTTCTTCTTCTTCGTAGAGAATGGTGAACGTTTTCCAATCCCAGGTGTGGATAACATCGACGTAAGCCTGGCCTAAAGCTGATGGATGCGGATGCAAATTGATGGCGTACTGAGTCCGACGCAGTCTCGATTGACAGCCAGTATTGACGTGTGGGATTTCTAAAGCGTCGCAAATCGACTGGATGTGGGAAGATGTCGACGACGATGAAGGACCAAGAACAGCGGCCAATCCGTTGCGAAGCATCTGACACACTGGAGAAATCAAATAAATATTGACATGTATGTAATCACGAATTAAGTTATTTAAATTCACCTCTTCTTGAAGCGAAATGGGAGTCGTTGGGTGGTAATCGTTCACTTAAAGACACCAAATTCGATTTCGGTAGAAATCTGCCATTTTCATTGATACGATCCAATGCTTGACGGAAGGCAGATTCGGGCATAGGATCGGAGCTATCAAACAATCCTCCTGTATTTGTTTTTTTCATTATAGTTAAAATTAGATAATAAATACGTAGGTATAAACATTTAAAAGGTAAACTCACCAATTCGAATGACTTCTGGCAGAGCCAATGTCGTTTTAGTTGCCAATGTGAATGTTGTTATCACGACAAGTAAACAGTGCAGTAATACAGAGAACGCCATTGTCGACGAGCATTTGCATTTGGACGACGAAGCTGTTTGTGAGTCAAGAGACTAGACAAGAAGACGCGGCCGTGTGGTTGAATGCAACTGAACTAATTTAAGACTTTTGGAGAAGCTCCTCTTCTCTCCTTCCCCCATGCCAAATTCTAATAATAAAACTGACTGTCTCAGCTGTTTGTTTTTCTTTCATGAATTCAAACGTGGCGTATAGTCCACGTTATACAGCACAGTTAAATAAAATTAAAAAATTAAGTACAGCATGGGCAAGGGGACCGCAACTCAAATTTACTTTAAAAAGTAAACTCATTTTTTTTACTTCCCGCCCCTTTTTTTCACTTATTTATTTTTTTTATTTTTTTTTCCTTTGTTTCTTTTTCTTCACTTTTTTTGCTTTATTTACCCTTTTTTCTTACTTTCCTTCATTTATTGTTACTTTCTCTCATTTTTTCCTTTTTTCTCATTTCTTTATTTTTACATCGCCTACGGGAAAGCCTTTGGCAGCCGATGACAGACATTGATAAAATCACATAGTCCGTGCTGGGGTTTCTTCTCATATGACTAAATTAGCGATTAAACCGAATCATTAGATATCGCTTATTTCTTAACGAATAAACCCCGGAATAAACCGATGTTATATTATATCGCTAATAAAATTAATAGCGAATTCATTAATTCAACGGCTAACTGATAACATTTAATAGTAGTTGCAGTGGCAAATAATTTTTATTAGCGAATGCCATCGCTAGTAAGAAGACTTATTCTTAAAAAAAATTTCTTACTAATAAGAAGACTTATTTTAAAAAATTTATCTTATATCCCACCTTAGATAGCGATTGGAATCGCCATTAAGCTGGGCCTGTATGTACCATTTATATATTAGCGACTGTGAGTTTACTTTTTAAAGTAAATTTGAGTTGCGGTCCCCTTGGCACTACTACTTTTGGACACTATTCCAAAAAATGAAATGACACCATTACCATTTTTAAATATAATTTTAAAAAAAATTATTTTATTAAGGGGACAGTAAAATGAGTCCACCTCTTAAGTAATTTTTTTTTTGCGCTCCTTGTATACTAGTAGTAGTAGCAGCAGTGTAGTAGCAGCGAAGATGAAGTAAGTTGCACAACTTTTTACGTATTGATCACAATTAATTTATAACTTTTGAAATGTTTTAAGATCTCGACAATAGACGACGAAAGCGCAATCGACGGCAACGAGGAAGTGTATCATTTTCTTCTTCATCGTCCAGCTCTGAAGATCGATCCCATTCAGATTCCATATCTGGAGCCGAGAGTATTAGTGAAGGAAGTCTACCTGATTCTCCTCGACCATTGACTAATAAAACTAGCCGAAAAGAAATCAACTTGGAGGTGAAATCCATTAACTGGTTTTATTTGATCTTAAATCCCTTTTCTTACGTTTTTGTTTCATATCACAGTTGGAAGAAGTATCTCCAGACAGGCCACCAACTCCTGGTACACCTGATATTCGCGAAGAACCAGAGGATCGTTTGACTCATTTAATCGATCAGGCCAAAGAAAAAGAAGATAGTGACAGTTCGACATCTTCGACGGCGTCCTTTGTTTATCAAGATCATTGCTATTTATTGCCTCCCAAAGAGGTGGCTCCAGACGCTGAAGGTTCCGCCTAACCTTCACCTATACGTGCGGATCAACTGTATAACAAGGTGAAAACGGAAAAGCCTCCTAAATCCCGAGCAAACTCAAAAATGCTGAACCACTTAAAAAGAGTCAATTAAAGGTAAATGATTTCTAGTCATTTTGGTTGAATTTGTAATTAACTAATGTCTGATGAAATATAGGCGGAGGTTAAACGCGTTCATGATTCAACAACACCAGATCCGATCTTACCTATCAGAAAGACCTTCCCGCTACGTGATTTGGCGTGTGCGTGTACGTGTTCACGGTATTTGGCGACGTGATAAATGACCACCGTAGAAACTGGAGCCATTTCGGCGCTCAACGGGATCGACAGAGTAGTTGCACTGGGCGAACTACTTTGTGATCCAGTCAATAAAACAATTCCCTTTGAAACGTCAATGTAATTGAACGTCTCGGCAAATGAATGGCAAAGAGTCGTGTATGTGTGCAAACCATTAATGTTGAAATTGACAGATAAAAGTTTATTAACCTTTAGGAACTGAAATCTTTGTTAATAAAATCAACCACTTGAGACAAAACTGCATTCATGTCTTCCTTGTCAGCCTTTATTAAAAGAATAATTCATTAAAAAATCATCCGAGAATCAATTTTAAAAATCAATTACCGCCAACACTGCGGCCATAATTCGTTTGGCCGATTGAATGCCTTGCGAAAGAGCGTCGCATTTCTTCTTGTTCCTAGAAAGTTAGTCACGAGTCTTTTCACTTGCGTGGCTCATTTCGGCCAGCGTTTCTTGATGTCTGCAACGTTCCTGCTCAAATTGACAAATTCGTTTTTGCATAGTGGCGTTCTCAGTGCGCAATTCCGACTCGGCCATTTCGAGCTCTTCGCATTGCACCATTTTCCTTTGAAGAAGTGCTTCCATGTCCATTTGCGTCTTCCGTTTCTGAAAATTCATACAAATCAGATAGAGAGAGCCAGACAATCAGAGTTATTCTATTCAGTTACGCTTTTCTCTGTCGCCAATTTTTTAGATGCTGTTTCGTGTTTGCCTTCGATCCGGCTGAGCAGAGCTTTCAGTTCCTGATTCTGATATCTTGCCGTGGCCAATTGCGATTCCATGATCACAAGTTTGTCTCGATAACAGCCACCCAGCCACCTGTAATAAAAGAATTCAAACGATCTATATGTCGTCTAATTTTTTTTCTCTTTACTTGGCGTAAGAACATAGTGTTTCCTTCCAGGGCTCTACGCGATGTCTCATTCAATTTAGTCATGGCTTTCTTCTCCATTTCCTTGGCGATTTCTTCGATGGCATCGGCGTGTTCCTCCTTCATTCTGCATTCCAAAAATCAATCGTTGAATCAAAGATTAAAAATTTTTTTTTTTAACTAATAACGTTTCAATTCGTAGAACAGTCTGCCTCTCCATCCGCTCCAGATGTACGGGCAATTCCTGGTCTTTTCTTTTGAGACTTTCATTGGGATGCTGACCGTAGAACTCCAAAGACAGAAGAACTCCAAAGACAAAAGAACTCCAACGACAATAGAACCCCAATTTTTTAAATATATTAAAAAAATGTATATTGACCCGACAGTAGAACCCCAACGATAGTAGAACCCCAAAGACATAAGAACTCCAGCAGTAAATATTTTTAAAAATATCGGACAATAGAACTCCATTGCCCGACAGTAGAACTCCACTGCCCGACAATAAATCTCCAACGATTTTTTAATTTTTTTGTTCCTAACCTAACCTAACCTAACCTAACCTAACCTAACCCAACCTAACCTAACCTAACCTAACCTAACCTAACCTAACCTAACCTAACCTAACCTAACCTAACCTAACCTAACCTAACCAAACCTAACCAAACCTAACCTAACCTAACCTAACGTAACCAAACCTAACCTAACTTAACCTAACCTAAACTAACCTAACCTAACCTAGCCTAACCTAACCTAACTTATTAACCTAAAATATATTTTTAGATTTTTAATGAAAGAGAGTTCTACTGTCGGGCATGAAAAAATGAAAAAATTGTTGGAGTTCTACTGTCACTTACTGGAGTTCTACTGTCGGGCATTGGAGTTCTATTGTCCGGTATTTTTGGTAATTTTTAAAACTGGAGTTCTTATGTCTTTGGAGTTCTACTGTCGTTGGGGTTCCACTGTCGAATGCAATTATATTTTTTTTTATATTTAAAAAATTGGGGTTCCATTGTCGTTGGAGTTCTTCTGTTTTTGGAGTTCTTCTGTCTTTGGAGTTCTACCGTCTCCATACCCTTTCATTGGCCTCCTTGATTTGATTTTCAAAAAGATTCTTTTGAATTCGAAATTCTTTCAAGGACGTTAACTTCCCCTCTATTAAAAGCAAATGTGAGCTTGTAATCATTGTGTTGAAATTATTTTGAAAACTTACGCAAAAGTTTAATTTCACTTGTCAATCGTTGTTCCATGTTGCTATACAATCGTTTAGAAACTTTTAATTGTCATTCATAGTCTTCACTTTCTTTCTCACGGGCCTTAAATAATATAAAAACATTAAAATAAAACTAAAATGTTTAAGGAAAACGTCGACAACCCAACCCATTGAGTCTCTCTTTGAGCTCTGAACATTGGTCATCTCTTGCTTGCAATTTGCGATGCAGATATTGAATAATATCTTCATTGTCCGTTCGCAGCTTATCGAGAAGTTCCGTAGCCGCCACGGTTTCCCTCTCGACTTAGGTTTTTTACTAAATTCCAATAACATGAATTAATGTCACCTTGATCATTTCTCCTCGAGATCGCGGATTCGAATGTTGAACCATTCCCTGTCCACTTCAGTTAGATGATTTGAAGGAACGTCACTTTTAGTCTCGTCCGTTTGGTTTTTGGCATCGTTACCAGATCCCTTGATGTCGCCTCTGGCGCCGGGAAATCGAGGCTGAGGTGTTTTGGACGAACGAGTCGAGGCAGCTGAATTGTCATTTCTTCTAAAAACACTCGGCGTGATGGCAATAAAACTTAAAATAAAAAAGGATTAACACTTTGCTAAGATACAATCGAAACACAAGACACAGTCAATAACGATCAAACAAATTGTTCCCATGGCGATGTCGTCACGGGTTTGTTGTTTATTAAAGGTAAACAATAAGAAAAAAAACAACACGCGGTAATGGTTTTTCTTTATATAAATATGGGCACACACAAACAAAAGGAAGAAAAAAACAGGTGAGCGGTGTAGAAATTAAATGAAGCGTCACGAATTCTGACGTTATTGGATGTGTCTATTTGTGTATAGTTTTTAATTTTGAGCTTGTGATCTGCGATGGGGACTTGTCATGATATATTGTATGATATAATGAAATATTGCATATAATAATATACTGTATAAGTATAAATCTAATTTTCGCCGAAATGTGTGGAATGGCGAATCATTCGCCCATCAAGACACTTTGTGTTTTGTTTTCTCCTTATTTTTAAATTTTAAGAGTCGGGATTACCGAAGCCTGAAATGTTACGTGATGTGTGTTACGTGATGTGTTCGACAGTCGTTTGTTTGCTTTTTTGGGCGAAGCGTAGTGTAGTTCCTCACTATCAGCGATATTATACCAGTGCCTTCGAATCCTTTAAGAGGAAAAAAACAAAATCAGAAACCAGTTCAATTATCTTTTATAGAAAATCAACAAACCTTTTTGTTTATTGTCTTGGCTAGAATTGTGACGGAAAATGGATGTTGCAAAGCTATAAGAGGTGCCGGACGAGAATGTTACATGCCCACCCGAACTTGAAGGAGGCCCTGATGAAGGATTTGCAGGCAAATCCAACGTATTGAAACACAACCCTAAATTTCAATATTAGACAAAAAAAATTGGTTTTGTGTTTTTGAGTTAAATAAATTTATCAAGTTACCTGATAGACTGCCGGATGATCCAGCTGCGGGCGTTGGTACACCTGGGCAACAAAGTTGCATGCAAAAATCCTCAAACGTCGTTGGTTCCTGAAGATTTTGCGTAATCGTTTCCAACGCCTTGTATCTTTCTTCGTAACTAAACACGAAAAAAATACCCAAAACGTAAACTTAATACTCGTTTCCAAGATTAAAATATAAAAAAAAAGAGAAAAATGATTACAATGTATGGAAGTACGGAATGGTGGAACGTGTGGCCCTTGAAGCATTCAGAGCCGTAGCGCGTATCAGTCCAGGAAGAACTCGTTTGTCTATATTTATGCACTCGTTGAACAGGGGACCCACGAATGGAACCTAAAAATTAAAAAAAAAAAACACTGGTGAATGTTGCTCTCACACAAATACAAATTTTGCTACTGACATTCGGTTTGCGAGAAATCTGAATACGGAATAATTGATTCGGCAGTGGATAGTTAGTGATGAGAACATCGCAAAACTCGGTTGGTATTATGCCTCTTCGGTAATCGCGGCTGTGTTCCGACCAGACAATGTGAACTTTGTCGTTGCCCAAATGTCGCGTCTATATCAATCAATACAGATGGTAAAAAGAAAACAGGTTCACCAACGTTCTATCACGTACCTTTTGAAGGAGAGCGTCTTGATTGTGCGAAGGCATTCTAGTCGATACGTGAAAAATCCCTTCCGTGAAAGAAGTGGCAAAGTAAGGGGCCGTTTCACCGGTGGAACGATTCCGCTGCAAACCACCAAGAAAGCCAGTGTGCGTTTCCAGTTCAACCTAATTAAGAAATGATTTTATTTAGGAATGAAACGAATTTGTGTTTTATTTAACAACTCACCTCCCATGCTAGTCCGGCGACAAAGTCTTCAAACGCTTGACTATACCACCGGAATTGGTGAGAATGGAATTTTCAACTTCCTGACCTGCTCCCACATAGATGACGGCAATTTTGTGCGTCTCTCGACATTTCTATAGACAAAACAATACAAGACATAATCAAATGAAAATGTTGTTATCAATCTGATCGATTTTACTCGATTTTACTTGACTGTCGAGATTTTTCAACTCCCGGAGAAGTTTGTCGCGGTTTGTCGCATTTCTTCAATAATTGCACTTGACCTCGTTTATCCCATGAAGATAATCCCAATTGCGAAAAGAGCATCTGGCTAAACTGGAAGGGAGACTGTGGATCTTCTGGAATGGGTTCTTCAGCTGGACGCCCTCTCATCCTTAACACACGCAATTTAAATAAAAAAGGTATTAGTTAAATTGATTACTGTTTGTTTTCTATGACATTATACCACTGATCGTTTGAATGTTTTTGGTAAAAATCGAGTTCAATTTGTTTCTGGTGGAGCAATGCGTTGAGAGCTTCTTCCTCCTGTTCAGGCAACATGGTCGGTGGAGACGGAGGTGGTGTGGTCAATGTATCAGCTTGCCTTCCAGCAGGAATGCATTCAGGACTTGTATGTCCAATAAAGAGCAACAGATCTTCAAGATTATCCATATCTTCGGCCGTGTCCTCCCAATTGGGCATGGAATTAGGAGGCCGATGACGCACCGAAAGTCGCGGAGGAGACGGCTGGATAACGGCTCCATCTCCGCCAATGAATGAAGATGTCATCAATTCGTCTCGCTGGAATGCGCGCGTGTTAATCAATGGTGGCGGAGTTTTCGTTTTTTGTATGTGAGCGTCGAATCATTCTTGAGGGAATACAATATCGACGAATCCCAACAAAATTTACCACCGAGATTTCTCAAAATAATTCGATCCTACATATAAAAACCAACCGATTAGACAAACCAAGTCAAGAAGAAAAACATTTCAAAACTGAAATAGGCCTACCTGAGAACGCGCAGTTTGAAGGCCGGACAATGCGCTCCCTGGAGGAGCTTCTAAAGTTGGCAATTCCACCAGCGACATTAACGTCTCCTTGTTCAGCATAAAGAACTGGACTGATGGAGAATGAAAGAGTTCGGCTGAGAGTTCATCGCCTTGA
The DNA here is from genome assembly GCA_030770115.1 of Daphnia galeata. Lineage (NCBI taxonomy): Eukaryota > Metazoa > Arthropoda > Branchiopoda > Diplostraca > Daphniidae > Daphnia > Daphnia galeata. The sequence continues at coordinate 9,163,955 of CM061119.1, forward strand.
AAGTGAGGCAGGTCGTCGTGTTCACAGACCATTGTAGTATGGTCAAATAAGCGATTTTACCCCAAACAAATTGTCTACAGTTTTTTTGATCGTGAGCACTGTTTCTATCGTTATGTTGTAGTTATGTTTAAAAATATTTCTAAAAAATATCGTGCAGAACATGTTTAAATCGTGATTTAACTGTTTTTTTTTGTTACCCGTGTAAATATACTTTTTTGTTGAAATAAAACTTTTAAAAAAATATCAAATGATAGGAAATTTGTCATTCTACAAGTGGCCAAATTTTGGTGCAATTATGAATAGATTTAGTATTTAAAAAAAAAATTAAACGTAAAACCCCTTTTTTTCCCGCTAGAAAGGGTTTCCATTTTTTAACACAGGCGCTTATGGGAAAAATGGGGTTTTTTATAATCAATATTTCCATTATATCTAAACACATAGGCATCCCCCCTTGGGTTCATTTGATAGCTAAAGAATCATTCTATCAAAATCATTTGTATTTATTACGACGGGTACGTTTATTTAAAAGTTATTAATGATATTATACACCCTATGAATTCCCAGTTTTCTATTAGTGTTCCACACACCCGCTTGGTGTGGTCATAACAAAGCAGTAGGATATAGATGCAGCGTCCTGTAGATGTGCGTCCTCCTTCCTTCCTTTACTCATGCACGTCTCCCTTTATCCGAGGAGCGTTTACTGTATACCAAATTCTATGTAAACTGTGGAGTATAAAAAGCCACTGAAAAGATCGAGTAGTCAGTCAGTCTGCTGCGTGACTCCTCTACTAGATCTCCTGTGGTAATATAACAATAAACTAGTTCTGTCCTAAATTGTCTTTGTGTCGGCTGAACCTTAAGTAAGCGCATCTTTTACTCGTCCATAAAAGTGCCTTACATTGTGTATTGGCACTGTGGATAGCGCGCTGACCATATACACTAGGAGACATGGGTTCAAGCCTCTCCTTAACAACAGTGTAGGAATACTTCATTAATATCGATAGCAAAATTTTAGAAGACGGAGTCGTAAAAAATTGTGATCCTTAGATCTGTCGGGATTACTCACGATCACGAACATAATCCCAATCCCGCTACTCGTTGAAAAAATCAAGCGAGGAAGAGGGAAGAAGAAAGAGATGAATCACAGCTTCAAAATGAGTATATGGAACCTTTTTTCGTTCCACAGCTTCTTTCATCTGTTAAATTGGAGGAAGAGAAAAACTTGGATATCAAAACTTAGAAAAAATTTTTTGACAATTTCCGGACTTAGAAAAATTTTTTTTCACAATTTCCGGACTTTGAAAAAAAAAATTTTTTACAATTTCTGAACTTAGAAAAAAACCACATAAAAAATTTTTGGACTTAGAAAATATTTTCAATTTCGGGACTTAGAAAAAAATAATTAAGCAACAATTTTTGAACGATTTCAATACCAAGGCCACTCTTGAGCTCCGAAATCGAAAAGTTGTTAATAAACAGATCTAGATTGATTAAAACGTCTGGAAATTTACTCCTTTAAGATCATTGTTGGAAATGATGGTATTTGCCGCATGGAGGAAATCTAACATTAACAATGAATAACCGGGTAATTGGAGGGAAAAGAAACGTGCACCACAGTATTTGATGACGGTATTGATAGCATCCTATGGAAAAAGTATTTTCACCACAAATGAGCAACGGGGTAAAGTAAGGAATCAATGATGTTGGGATATACTTGATTTTGCCTGACTAGAGCCTGATGGATAGCCCGAAAAAAGAGCAAAAGATGATTCCGTGGTAAGGTAATATCATGGGGCCGGACTACTACTGTGCAGAGCAGACGCAGCGCCATTTAGTCTGGTTGGAATAGCAAAAAAATGCCTAGCTAACCAAAAAAATAATTGCAATGTTTATTTTTTTTCGTGAGCTGTATTGATACTAACCTTTATTATGTTCTCCTAAAACCCTCCCGCGAAATTTTAATATTTATTATGATTAATTTTAATTATGAAATTTATGTTTTTTTCTAATGTAATTTATTATGATTAAATATAAAAATATTGAAATTTTAACAAATGAGCTTTGTTTATTACTAATTGGTCTACATGCATGCCAAATTTCATTTCCATAACTTGTCAAATGATGAAACCCCCACGAAAAATGAGTTGCGTCTCCCTTTTTACTGCCCAGAAACCGCTTCCGTGTTTAACACAGAGCTTACGGGGAAATGGCTTTAGCGAAAATCAATGCCGTTAGTTACCTGTAGTCCCCTCCTCTTCCGTTTTTGTCTTATTGTAAAGAACATATTCTCTTCTACAAACACAGTAAAAGATTTTCGGGAGGGGGTATTAGTTTTTAAGTTATTAGATTTTATATACAGCCCATATTTCGTGAGCATTGGAGGTCGTGGCCGGAAAGCTTCTTTGGTCCCTCCACACCAAATAGTATGTGGGACAAGACCTTCCCTAAAAAGTTCAAAATTTTAGAAAAAAAATATCAAAATTAAAACAAATTACCTCAATTTGGTCGTGCGACTGTAAAAGAAAATGCCTGGGTCCGACGATACTATACTATGATATTTATATGTTCAAGCGGAGTTTTATTCTTCAGTGTTGTAGTCGAAGATATCTTTTTGCAACTTCTCACAAGGTTTTTGTCACAAAGAAAATCATTGAAACTTATTGGCTGCTGGTCTTCTATATATCTGAGATAAAAAAAATCTATTAATAATATTTTTACATCAAAATATATGGAATACTTACAACGTGACGAAATATGTTAGTTCATTACCCAAACGGCCAACTTCACCGCTACGGCAATTGTTTACGAAAACTTTTGCTTTTGCATTCCTAATTTCCACTGTCCACCACCGTTCCAGGTGGGACATTTCTCCCAATAAGGCGTCTCTGCAAGCCATGAATTAAAAATGATGAATTTTTTACAACACTTTAAAAGTTCACTTTACCTTATCTTTTTCATCTTCTGGAAAGAGACGACTGTGATGAGACTTTTGAACAACAATAAAGGTAACCGGGGGATCGTAGTCAGGATCCAGTTTCTGACACGCCCTTTTAATGGCGGACAGCTCCCGCTCTAAATCCTATGAAATACATCAAGTAATAAATGTGTTAGCCAATGAATATTATAAACAAATCCTACTTTGGCATCTCGCTTCATTTGGTCGTGCGTCATGTAGAAAAAATCCTAAGATTTCTGGACGATAACACTGTCCACAGCCGTTCCATATGGGACATTTCTCCCAAGGTGACTCTGCCAGCCACGAAAATAAAAAAAACGTATATCGGTGCGGGAAAAGGTATTGATGGAGCCTGATAACACATTTTTATTTTCTTTCTTTCTTCTTTTTATTTGATGAATAAGAAAAAGAAGATGATGCCCGTACGTGTACAAGTAGTTCCCTCTGAAATGGTTGAGAATGTCAGTCAAGTTCTCTCCCATTTGAGATGCCATGAAAAATGAAAACCTTTTGCCACTTTGTATGCGGGTGCGGGCGCGTGCATCAGAATTCGGTAGATATCATCTGATCACATTTTGACGAGTCCAAATGGAATCATTTCGCAACAGAGTCGAGTGAGAGTACACTATTATGTATTATGTATTATATAACTTCTATTTTGAGGGTGAACCCAAAAAATATCAGAAAAAGACGTGCGCATTTTTTTTTTATTTTCTCCTAGCCAGTCCTGTCACCATGTCTCGACTGGTAATCGTTCTCGTTGATCTGACGTTCCATTCCTCCCGACAGGTATCTCCTTTCTGCATCGAAGAGAATTAGAATAGACAGAAGAAGAAGAAGAAGAGATAGAGAAAAGACTTTCCGGACTTTGGGTTGAACTATTCAAGTTTTTGTCGACGTGTCTTTTTGATTTTCTTTTTTTTTCCTATTTGACTACAAAATGCCGTCGCCCTATGCGATGAGACGTCATGAAAATGAAAAATCATTTGTCGTCGTTGTCGTCGTGTGTGTTTATGTACAGGATTTAATCTGGCGTGAAAAAGGGAGGCAGGAAACTGCTGGGATTTTCACTCCCGAGGTTTCTATATAGTTTGGGCGGTTTTGTTAAGTGTATACAACACAACAGTATAATCATCAACCGACAATGACGGAGTTGTTAAACAGTGGTGACGGCACGGCCTCTATATAGTTAATAAACCGTTTAACAATTGAGAAACTATACGTACACAAGTCAGTTGTAGGATCGACTGAGAGCCCCCCCCCCCCCCCCCCCATTTTGGCGTGTTGTTCTGTGATATAAATAGAGAGAAAGACGGTCGGTTTTGCATTTTGGCTGTGTTATTATATGCACACTTGCATGTAGCAAGGAAACCTTAAAATCTAATCAGGGCGTGAATTGTGTGCTGTAATTCCTTTTTTTCTTTTTCATCGGGATACCAACATGACAATAATTGATCGACAAAATGTGCAGTGTACGTCTTTTTTTTTTCCTAGTTTGCCTCCTAGTTGTTGTCCTTAGACTTTTTTTCCAGCACACACACGCCGTTCTCTTATCGCTTTCCCCGCCTGCTGTCAATTATTTTGCGTCGTTGAAACTGAAATTCCTTCAACGCGTTTTTTTTTCACGCGATTTTCAGATTTTGATGGGCCTCAAACTCTTTGACTCCCCTCCGGTGAGGGTGGTGGTAACACGCCACACAAAAAACAACGTCAAATTGTTTGTTTGAACGAAAATCCTCCGTCTGCTGTTAACACATTGATCAGATTGATGTGCATGTGCAACGTCGACATTTTCTCCACTCGAGAGTTTTCATTGTTTACAGAGACGAGGAGAGGAGATAAACATTGTTGCTGCACTAATGACGTATTAAATGGGGCAAGATCAATAACATTATAAACGCATTGAAACGTCACTATCCTTTTGGCTGGAACTCGGTCGTCGATTTTTCTATATTCTCTTAGTCCTCGCTGTTGACTACGTAATTTAACATTCGTCTTCTGCCCTTGTACAATTGGCGACAGGCTAATTGACTTTCGAGTCATTTTCAACAGATGTAGACCTACCTGCCTATGGACGTACAAAAGAAGAGGCCGTTATTCTATTAGACGTGAATTCATCATTAGATATCTAGTTCGTTTCAGTTTGTCCTTGTTTAACAGCCGCCATTTAGTAACGTTCATATCATATCAGTAGAAAACATACTACATGACACGGGCATTGATGTACAATGGATGAAGAGAATGGCGATGATTATTATGTGCAATCGATTATTTTGCAAACAGGTGAGTGTTCCCCTGTTCCCCACATAAACGACCCTATATGCCCAAGGATCAGATATCGGATATCCCCCCCCCCCTATCGTCTTTTTTATTTGCTGTGACGACCTCTCTCTCTTTATCTCTGTGTGTGCGTTGCCGAGGGCAACACGTCAGCCAACGTCGTCGCCCTTTACTCAGCTACCAGTTTGGAGGCTTTCCTCTCTCTCTCTATAGAATTAAATTTGCGTCTTTTAATATTAAGTGATGATGATGATCGCCAACTTGTCCTCTTTCTAGGAATAAATGAGTAAGAAAATGCCCAAGACGGTCCCTTTTGGGACCACTACACCCCGCCCGGGAGCCCTGGATCGTGAGTATTTCATTTTTATTTTTTATTTATTTTAACTTTACTCTCCTTTTTTAAATAGTTTATAAGGTGCCTCATGAGGCTGTCAGCCGTTCAACAGAACGGCCAAATACTTTGTCTTTTCCGGTTGATCCGGTTACGGTATCTTTTTATTTAGAAGTTTTTTTTATAAAGTTTCGTACAGTACCAACCAAACTATTAGGTACACCCCCCTTTTTTTCAGTGCATTCTTATGGCACTACGTGTCCTAGAAAAAATGCAATAGCTCTTGAACCGCTTGGGCTAGATTTTTTTCCTTTTTTCCCTGAGTAGATCTAATGATGATCTACATTTTTTCTACACATGAAGTTGTCGTAGGATTAACCCCCACGGCGCTACGGTATCGTTCAGTTTATTAGGTACACTTACTTTCCCCCATATGCGCCATGTTAAAACCGGCTTTTTCAAAAATCGAAAAAAAATACTTAGCAATAAGATAACGAAATCTGGTTTGCACACAAAGATAAATTAACATTTAATTAATAATACTGATATATTTTCATAAATTTAAGGCATTTTTTAAAACCCTCTCCGTATCCCTCAAAGTTTTCGAACTAAAAATTTCTCAAAAAGGGGGAATTCTGCCTATCTCCCCAAGGTTAAGCCGTCAGCCGGACCCCTCTTTTTGAGCGAAAAAACTTCGAGGGATAGGGAGAGGGTTTTGAAAAATGCCTTAAAATTATAAAAATATCTTAATATTATTATTTAAATGTTAATTTATCTTTGTGTGCAAACCAGATTTCTCTATCTTGTTGCGAAGTATTTTTTCTCGATTTTTAAAAAAGCCGGTTTTAACATGGCGCTTATGGGGGAAAACGGGTGTACCTAATAAACTGAACGATACCGTAGCGCCGCGGGGGTTAATCCTACGACAACTTCATGTGTAGAAAAAATGTAGATCACCATTAGATCTACTCAGGGAAAAAAGGAAAAAAATCTAGCCCAAGCGGTTCAAGAGTTATTGCATTTTTTCTAGGACACGTAGTGCCATAAGAATGCACTGAAAAAAGGGGGGTGTACCTAATAGTTTGGTGGGTACTGTATATATTTTGTTTTATAGGGGAAACGGGATCACTCCCCAGCAGCAGTTGGAGGATCGAAAGAAAGCCTTATGACACGATACCATTCATCGTCGGTTGGTTCAAGTGACTCTACAGCTACTACCAAATCTGTTCAGGTATGATTTCTTAGACTTAAGAATATGCTTACAAGCAAGTTTCATGGCTCGCATTCGTTTTTTTCATTGCTGGCATTCTTCCCTTTTTTTCTTTTTCCTTTTCATAAGCTTTGCATTGGTGTTCTTCCTCCTTTTGGTTTTGCATTTCTGTTTTGGGGGAAGATGTTGTAGTGTCAGTTACTAGGGGGCTTGGGACTTGTCTCATCCCGCCTCCTGGTGGCTGTCATCAGTGCTAGGCCTCTCAATACAGCCAGTTGTACACAGACACTTAAGACTACAACAACGGCGATCGCGATTTCTTTGGTAGAATAGACAAACCGCACTATATCCGTAAATCCAAAGGCTAATGAAGAACTTCAACCAGACGAAATCGAAGCGATCTCAGCTCCGGATTACGGTCTGAAATTGTCCCATATCAACGCGTCAATGAATCTCCTTCAACTTAAATTTCCCGAATTCGGCGGTTTCTACAAAGTGCAACATGGCAGAGACTTGACTTTTCCAAAAGAGAGCAAAGAAAAATGGATTCAAATTTTCCATACGGGGGGGGGGGGGCTTCCACTGGGTCGTTTCAGCCTACGGTTTCTTCAATAGATCTTTTGTGGTGATCTACGACAGCGCCTCCATTCAAATAAATCATCGGCAATGGGAGAAAATTTCATTCGATTATCTGGTTGGCAGTCACGTTTTGGATACCGTCTCCTGCCTCATGCGTGCTGACTTCCAGGTCGCTCGAATGGCATGTCAGACTCAAACCGGAGGATCAGCTTGTGGTTTTTGCCTTGGTTTTCACTACGTCTTTGGCTTTTGGGGATGATCCGTCTTCGATGGTATTTGAGCAATCCCTTCTTGCAAAACATCTATAAAATTGCTTACAGAAGAAAGAAATGGAATGATTCCAATTGTTGACGAAGAGATTGCCGAAACACGGGAATACGGGGGTGGGGAGGCAATTTCAAGTTCCGGTTATTTGTAGTTGTAGGCTATGGAATTCCGAAAACAGAAAAGCCATTCAGTGTAATGAGTGCAAAGAGTATTACCATCAGGATTGCAAAAAGGTAGCAAATAGTTTTTTCTTAAAGAGGAATAAAAACAAGGATTGTATTTGCTCACGCTGTTCTTCCAGTAAATGCGTCTTCCTAATTTGTAATTAAATCAAAATAATTCAGAAACTTTTTAATAACCGTTCTTACAGCAAAATTAGATTCTATTTGTCGCTATATTCTTTTAATCTAAATCTAACTATTTACGTTAATAATTAACTATTACTATTAATTTTCCGAAGGCTGTCCAAACTGTCCCCCATACTTGATTGAGGTGGATCCCTCATGGGGTTTGGTGGTACGCACAAATTGTGGTGCTAGAAGAGAAGTTTTGTCATCGGCACATATATTGGAAATGACAAACAACTTCGTCGCTTGCTCGAACGCCGTGCATGGTTTGATGGAAAAAAATCTTCTTTGAACTGGACCACTGTATTGGACTATTGGTCTGCGCAAACTGTGGTTCGGTCCTAGAAGACAATTGCATTTTTCCCTTACTCGCGTCAAAGCGTAAAAGATTTTCATTTTCTTAACGACAAGGGGAAAAAATAAACAGTACTAAAAAAGTACAGGGAAAATTGTTGAAGGGCAAATTTCTCTTCGAACACTATATCAAAGATCTATAATGAATGGTTGGACAATAATTGCATTGTAACTGAAAAGGAAAGAAATGAACCCCTAGCAAATAACAAATTCCTGTTGGATGATCCTTAAGCAGAGGTTAGTGATAATATTTGATTTACTTGCCATTGCCACTCTCTCATATCCATTCATTTTCACTTCATATAAATATAAAAACTTATTTGAAGAAAATTTAAGTTATTTAAAAAAATTGGTTCTTGCAACGAGGAATAAGGATTGGAAAATTTTTACGATGGAAAGGAAAGAGGCATTTGAGTCCTCCATTTGAAGAAATATGAAAAATATACAAATTAATTTCAAAATGATTGTTGGTGAAGGAGAAGGTGACATTTCCACGATGGATCACAGTTCTCTGCCTTTACCTTTTTTAAAGTATCTATTATCTTAAAATCTTAAGTTTCTTGACCCATTTCCCATTTTGATTGGAGTCATACAATTATAATCGTAATTGTATACCATACTATGCGTTAATTTTGAAATATTTAAATAATAACACAATAAGAGATATTAACACATGTTTGTTGATAATAGCAAAGTAGAAACAGACATGAAGGGAGAACCTTCTTGGTGGCTGGTCCGAACTCAAAATCTCAAATGCTGTTCTTTATTCTTTAACCGAACGTTTCGTTAGCCATCTATGAGCTTTTGCCTGCGCCATCTGTCCACGCACACAAAGAACACAAAGCCCAAACAGCACCGTTACGTCTTTTGGCAAGGGCTTATTAATGGTTGAGGTTTTTAAACTTGAATCTACTACAATGAAGACGAAAGGTGTGGCCAAATTCCCTATCCATGCGTCAGAGAGAGAAAATCAGTAGAAAAAAAAACTTCGCCATCTGGCGTTTGATGATGCCACCCAGTTAGAAAATAAATAAACAATGGTTAAGATTGCGATCTCATTTAACCAAAATAACAAAAAAAAACCGTAATTAAAAGTTTTCAACGGCTATTGAAATCAAAGTTACATTTTTGAATTTCAAACCAGTCAAATAAACATGATGTTCCCCATCAATTTTGAAGAAAACGCGTTTCCTATCTTAATTTTCTTTATCTCATTCAATAACTATGATTTCCAGATCTTTCTTCTCCAATAAATATTGCTTTTAAAAACGCAAGACTGAATTTCAGAAATTCGGGATTTTATTTTGAAATAGAAATAGCAAATGCGTGTTGGGAAATCAGGTCTTTAATTAAACATTTTCCGTATAATAGTAACCTAGCCCAAGGGGTTCGGATTTCGGAAAGTTTCTTTATCTTATTCAATAACTGTGATTTCCAGATCTTTCTTCTTCAATAAATATTGCTTTTAAAAACGCAAGACTGAATTTCAGAAATTCGGGATTTTATTTTGAAATAGAAATAGCAAATGCGTGTTGGGAAATCAGGTCTTTATTGAACATTTTCCGTAAAATAGTAACCTAACCTTGCCTTAGGGATTCGGATTCTTAGTGGAAAGTTTTTAAACACAAGATTTTGGTTGTCAAACAGATGAAGTACTTTTTCGGTAGCGGCAACATACGAAATCAAAAAATACTATCACTACAAATCAATTTTTAAATTTCAAAAATAGTACTCCAAAAATCTACTACTCAGGATGAAGCAAAATTTGCAGCAAGGGACTGTTATCCCCCGCCAATACACTAGTCGAGTTGCTGCACAAATTTTGGCTCTGCGAAACTCCGTAGCAACTTATGAAAGATCTATGCTAGCAATTTTTTGGCAAATACTTTTATTCCTTTACAACTCAATCATTTAATAATAAAATGCAATAAATAGAGTTTTGGATAAAAAATTGAATTAAATTGGGCTACTTCAAAGGAATGTGTAAGTCTTTAAACACAGTACCTACCTAAAGTTTGGGAACGCGCTTGAGAACCTTATGGAAAAAGGCGATTTTTGCAGCACTCCCAAAAATCCATTTTCAGTCAGAAATTAATGAAATTTTTGTTCGATGTAGGGATGAGGGTTGTCAAGAGTCTTCTATAAGCTGATTTTTTTAGAATTTTGTATTCACGGGAAGGTTAGGTAAAAATCATTCCGTAAATTTTGGAAAACCCCGTGGATCCATTGGTACGTCTTTGAGAACCAATTGGGATTCCTATCTGGGGTTAAATAGAAGGTATCCTGCTGATAAATGGCTGAAACTCCCCAGTTAACTTTGGAATGGCCCCTAAGAAATACACCGTGCAGCAAATGTAACACCCAGTTTCAAAAAATGTGGGAATGACGATATGTACCCATTCCTCAGCGCAGCACAGGTTTCCGCCATCAGGATGCTGTTTCTGGTTCTGAAGAACTAAGGGATAATTCACGTAAATGTAAGTGAATTTATATTATAAACAATAAACTAATTTCAGTATTTACTTAGAAGGTAAGACAGCTCGCCCAACTTCTGGATATTTTCCCATGCCTCAACTCGGCAGAGAACGTTTTGGCCATCAGAATATGCTGATTCAGGTTCTCAAGAACCTAGGGATTTTCACGTAAATAAAAGTGAATTTAGATTATAACCAATAAACTAATTAACGTATTAATTACCTAGGGCGTCAATCATCTGGATCTTTTCCCTCTACTTCCAGGATGAAAAACCTCGGCCATCAAGAACCCGATGAGGCTTCTCCTGGTCTTATTAGGAAGCAGCATTGTAGGGAGGATACCTGGGAGGAAGTTGTAATGGCCCAACTGAAATCCGATTGGCTCACGCAATTAGACGCAATGTTCCCCACGATTCCACAATTAGTTATTAAAAATAACGAACGTGACAAAAAAAAATCACATTTCCGATAAAAGTACGTTGGACAATTTAAGCAAAAACCTGCAAAAAGACGCGAATTACTGTCGTACTCAATATGTAAAAAACCTTCCTCAAATGGGTGAAATTGTGGATCTTATAAAAAAAAGTACCCCAATTTACGTCACAATCAAAATAATCCCTACATTTCTTGTTTGTGCCAGTATAGAGCCAACTTTACTATTGTGACAGCTACAAATCCCTATGTACACAATTTTGGTTATCCATATTTTTCATGCTATTCCAAGGGAGGGGAAAAAATAAATGGTAAATCATGTACCATGTACATCAATCTTCATGATGTAGGCTGTGAATGATGTGTCTCTGTTTCTCCCTCTGTTCTCAAATAGTTTTGCTTTGTTTGTTTTGCACTTTTCTTGTTGTGTGTGAATTGCACTCAGTCTTGGACGCTGTTGGAGCTCACGCAGGTGAGCAGTATTTTCATCGTCACGTTGCCTGGACGCCTAAAGCTCTCGTTTTAAGTGGAAAGTTCTTTATTCTTGATCGGCTTGACTAACTTGGCCACGTACCAGCCGTTCGGCCAGCTCACTTGACTCGGTTTCCAACATGGATACTTTCTGCCGCAGCATACGGTTCTCCGATCTCAATGTCTAACGGGAATTAATGAGAAAAGCCACATGCGTCAATTCCCGGTTGGCATCGCGAGACTAATCCACAAATAAATATTAATTACCCAGACTTCTTCCTGTTCCTCTTGCTCTTTTTTTTTGAGATCTGTGAATTCCTTTTTCCACTTTTTAATGCACTTGGCGCTATATTTGATGTTGTATAGGCGGCTATGAAAAGAGGATCTAGGCACGGATCGAAACGGGAAGGCACCTCCTTTTGAAAATACTGCAAAAAACAAGACATATACAAATAGATTTAAAGTGATTCTAATCCCGTTCTACATCCTTTTATGGTAATATTCTTTGTGACAAATACCTTGAGCATCCACTCCATATCTTGAGAGAGAAGGTCTTCCTTGCCGAAGTTGAGAATGGACACGGCCAACCGGAAAATGATTTCCATGCCATCAATCAAAAAGGCGTCCAACCTTGGAGAGAAAAGATCAAAACATGAATGAACATTAATGCTACTTCTTTTTTTGGTAGGTGATGGTGGTGGGGGGATATGGGGGAGAAGAGGGATTTCCATATTGACTTAGGTGTTGGAAAAAGACTTTCCAGAAAAATAAAACCCCCTCCCCACTGGTAGTCAACGGTCAACCTCATTTTACACGACAGTTGGTACAAACAAACTCAGGAAGGTAATTTTTTTCTGAAACGGTTGTAATTTATCTGCAAGCCAATGAAAGGGTCAGCCAAAGTATTCAAAAGGAAATGAAAGTCCAATCTACATTAGGCATATCTATTGAAATATGAAATTTTTTGCAAAGGGTGACTAATTTAAACTTTTCTAACATATTTGAGGCATTTGTTTGTCTAAAAAAGAGGAATTGAAGTGTCAACAGTATAATATTAAGAATGATTACTAAGTACTGAAAAATTAAAAATTATAATGTTAATTGGTACAGGCCTATAACGATAAACAACTGTAGTTTTATTTTCGTCAATGAAACGAATTATTAAATCTATTTGCCCTTTTGTGCAGTTTTATTGTGGGCTTCGTCGAACTAAAACGAAAGCCGAACATTTCTATAATTTTCCTTCAAGATTGTCTTGAAAATATGATGTTAAACCGTAATAAATCAGATGGCCCATCTTAACAGACCCCAAAAAGAACGTCTGGGCAATATCGCAGTCAGAGAACATCAATTTAAAAAGAACACATTCGTTTGCTGCAAAATTCATGGAACGATGGCTGCCCACCAAGTTTTTGGCCCAAAAGATTTCTGTATTTGAAACCACTTTTAAGATAACACGTAAGGCTGGTGTTTACCGTTGTTGTCCTTACGGTACATTCCGTATTTTCGATCAAAACAGGATCACTGGCTGATCTATTTTCATTGTAGTTTTCATCCAGCAGAGGAAAAAAAGCAACAGCTAATGTTTCAGGAGCGTTGACAAGAGTCCTAACTGATCGTAATCGGAGACTTGCAATTTTGTCTGTGTTTTTTTTTCCAACTTCATAACCATTTAGGGCTCCAATTCTAATATTGCTTAGTTCTTTGCTCCTATACAGTACCCACTACAAGCATTGGCTCACCCCCTGCCAATTTTGGTGTTTTAATCCGCGCAAGAAAACCCTTTCGAGGTCTCACGCGGGAATTTTTAAAAAACACTAATTCTTATCGTAGAGCAATCGGTTTTTTTTCATCAGAATATAGCTAATAATTATAACTATAGCTAATTTAATAGTTGATTTTAAAATTGCCTATCATTTCATTCATGAATAATAGATCGATTGGGATAAGCGTTTTCGAAACGCTCCAAGAGACACATCAAAATTCGTTTCTCTTGACGGAACAGACTTTAGAATCATGGAGCCAACAGAGTTCGATCCAAAATGGTGGTCACACAAATTCAATGGCCCCGGTTTACGCTATGAAGTAGCTCTTTGTATCCGCACCGGGGACATAGTTTGGGTAAACGGTGGACTTCCTTGTGGCGAATGGTCAGACCTTAGACTCGCTAGAAATGCGTTTATTGACAGTCTTCAGCCGGGAGAAAGGGCCTTAGCCGATCAAGGATACCGTGACCAGCTCTACTTTGAATTTGCCAACGGCGATCAACGTAGACAAAAAATTTTAGCGAGACATGAAACTGTCAACAGCCGCATCAAAATGTTCTGTTGTATGGGTCAAAGATTTCGGAATTCCTTGTATTTGCACCCACGTTTTTTTCATGCTGTTGTAAACATAATTCAGTTAATGATCAGAAATGGCGAGCCACTATTTCCAGTTGATTTTTAATTCGAAAATAAAATATCATGGCAAATCTTTGTGCTATTTTTTTTAAATTTTACTTTATATTTTATCACTTTTCGTTTAAAAATTTGAAAAAACTGAATAATGTACATTTTACCGCAGCTCCCAGCAAATTGCTGAGAAATCTGCGTTGCTGGTTGCCATTGAAGGACGTATTCCATGGTAGCACCCCTATCCATAGGATGGACTTCTCTCATCCGATATCCTACAATAGTGAAATCTGCTTTGAATGTTAATTCTATAGGAACGCATTTCCCGTTGCTGCGTTGTAACGGGAAAACGACTCCTGCTACCATCGACACTGGCTACCTGGGAGAGGTCGACACTGGCTATTCTGAAACTGGCTACCCTACACTGGCTACCTCCCGTCTGCTACCCATTCATGATCGCCTAAACTCACCAGCTGACAGACTTAATGTAAAAGAAAAGTTTCCTTCCGTTTACTTTAATCTTTAGGGACTTTTACTTAAAGAAGAGTCTTCTGAAGGGACTCCCCCCCCCTCAATTCTAGGCCCTAAACTTATTTTAAAAATTAGAACTTGATGAAATGTTTAATATATTTTTGAAAATGATTCCTTGCGGAAGAAATTCTTATGAAGTTCGTTTAAATCTAATAGTTCCTCTTATAATATAAAATAAGATTTTATTTACATGCATAAATGACAATGTATAAATCAGTTGCTACATGTTAAATGTTACATACAAAACTACATAAATTATACCTACCTATGTAACATAAATTCCCCCCCCCCCCCGGCCCCCTTCTCAATACAATTTTTGTCTGGGCACAATGTTTCCAACTCAGTTTAATCAAAACAGTGAAACAAGAAGATTTTAACACCTGATTTTTTATCAAAAATAATTTAGGTTCCCAATAAAAGTAGGGGATGCCGGACCCATCTCGGACACCGTACCACGTCGTACAGTGCCCGGTACAATACTAAAATACAATTAAAACATCCAATTTTCACAACATACTGTTTTTCCTTACTATTAATCCTGTATGTGGGACAAGTTAAAATTGATTTACGCACACTTATGTGTAGCTATCGGTGGTCCAGGTGATAAGTATTTACAACCCTTATCACTGCACACATGTGAATTATTGACGTGGTCGATAATGGTGCCGCCAGAATCACCACTTACGCCACATCTTCCATCTGTGATTATGTCAAGAACTAGGAACAAATCCTAAATAGTAAATAAACAAAATATATTACACAAGACTATATTCTTTTAACAAAGCTAAATATGATAATAAAGTCTGACTCACATTTCTTCGTGAGTTTTGATTAAATCGACAGGAAGAGGATCTGAAAGGTTTGTTGCGTTCATATAAACGACATTTTTTGGGAAAACATTGTTGAACATTGTAGCAATAAGATATAGACAATCAAATTCAGTTATTCCATACTGATTTACACATAACACTTGATCGGCCGTTTTTTCAGCAATAACAAATTCAATTTTTCCGAACTGATACCGTTGATCCCAGCAGACCATAGTTTTACTCCGATAGTAAGTCCCATTTATGATCACACTCTCTAGGTTGTAGTGATGTAATCACAATTAAGTTCTTTTATCATATGACCTGAAAATTTTCTCAAACAACAACGGCTTTTGTTCTATTTATCCTCTTGTTACTAGGAAAAAAACAAAATTTTCGATTGGTTTCAAATTTTGCCCTTCTAATGAGAGATGAAGTGCTTTGCACTGTCGTCGGTAAGGCAAAGCAATTATCGCGTTAAAATTTTTTCATTATGTGTACCATTCTTCTTGATACACTTGCGTAACGAACCAGACAATGCATTTTTGGCGTAATAGGGGAGAACGGGGTTATGCTGGACACGGGTCATATTGGACAAACGCCGTAACTCAATTAATTTAAAGCTGAAAATTATTTATCATCTATTTTTATATTAACATGACATTTACATTATGGATAAAATGTATTTTTATATTGCTCCATTATTGTCCATACATTCGACAAATGAAAAAAATTGAGAGGTTTGTTGATGTTTCTCTTTCCGATAAATTTTAAATTTTATAATAAAAAAAGAAGAAATATTTGAAAAAAATTGCAGGTATAATTAGAACATTCATTTCTTGAATGTACAAAGTAAATATAACATTTGAATGTCAAGTATACTAAAAGTTATGTGTAAAATAGAAAGAGACATAGGGTTGGGTAAAACTGGACAGCGTTTTTTGGGGTAAAATTGGACCACGCTAACTATAGCAACGAGGGGAACTTGCCGCCTTAGGGCATAATTTACAGGCAAATGTCCAATTCCCCTCTTTTCTAAAACACTCGTAACTCTTAAATATTTTACACAAATGTGTCATTATCAGTATGCATGAATAAAGAAAGGGCAGATGAACATTCTAAAAAAAATTTTTAATTTTTTCGTTAATTAATTTACGTTTTATCATGATTGTCCTTGTTTTAGACAAAGCCTGTCCAATTTCGCCCCGTCTTTTTCAAAAAGGCCCAAAAAATTTGACTTTTTAAAATCGTCAGAACTACTTTATTTTTAAAGGGAAAAATATATGAAAAATATGGGAAGTAAACAAATGCACATTTAACGAAACACGAAAAAAATTTAGAAAAAAGTGAAAACGACGAGAAATATTGCAAAAAGAAAATTTTTGTCCAATCTTACCCCGTTCTCCCCTACTTACGCTAGGGAATAAAAGTTTGAGCCTAGAAAGAAATTTTGCAATTAACGCCCAAGCAAAAATCCGAGGCAATTAATTGCACGTTTTTAGGCAATTTATTGTGTGTTTTAAAACATGTTTATATTGGGACACTTTATGACGAGATAAATTATGGATCGAATCATACTAAAATCTGAAATTTTGTTTTGCTATAAAAGGCATAATGCATTTTTAGTATACTATAATATATTTTTATTTAATATTTTTAGTATATTATATATTACCATAATTAATTGCGTAATTAATCGAAATTAAGCACATGATTTTTTGAAGATGAAAAATTGTGTATTAGAGTTCCATGCTTAGTATAACAAATAGAAATATAGCACACGATTCATTTCTGATAATAAATTGCACACTTTTGTTCCATACTAAGTATAATTATTAGATTTCATTACTTATTACGTCAAAATAAAGCACACGATAATTTTACGATAATAAATTACGCACTTCTGTTCCGTAGTTTAATTCTGTAATTATTCTGTAAACCCTGTGTCAGTAATTCAAAAAATCCTTTCCATTAATCCTAAATGTGACTGTCTTTCTTCCGGAGATTGTATACTATCAAACTCTGACGTAAATGATTTAAAAATTTTTTTGTATTATGATCGATTACCCCTTCTTCAGTTTCCCCCTTGTTACGACGAGTATTCAAATCAGAATTTGACAGCTTTTCTGAAAATAGTCGACCGCGATAACACCACCACGAAAGTAAATGTTCCAAGTGAAATTGGTCACAAATGCATCATTATTAGTCGAGATGATACCGAAAGTGACATTTGCATTCCATGCAATATAAGATTTGAGAAAGACTGAGATAAAAAGAATATGTATGTGATGTGTGTACTGTATACCCTATCTATTAAGCTGTATAGTGGAATAAATATACAACTTCGCCAATTATCCAGAATATTATGCACTTATTTACATTTAGGGAGTATATGATAAGTTGTGTTTCATCGGTATAACACACCATTTATTGTGAACAAGCATAAGTACATGATATAAACACTTTAATGATCACTTTTAGCTAGCTGTTAGTATGAAAAATGAAACTGTCAAATAATTAATTGTAATAGTATTACATTTTTTTTAAACTAGCATAATTTATTATCTCTGCCTTTCCAAGAAGTATTATATTGCATACTTTTACCTTTAAGAGCACACTTGATTACCTGTTAGAATGAAAAATCATACCAACAAAAGATTAATTGTAGTAGCACGCGATTTATTAACAACTTGAAAAATTAATTGCCTATTAAATTTAAACATGTATTAAATTCCATGCTAAAATTTTTTTGATCACACTATATTACAGATTAGTATGATAAAATCATGATTAATTATACTAGTATGTGATTAATTGTACAAGTTTGCAATTAATTGGCTCGGATTTTTGCCTGGGCGATTAGCAATGAGCCAACTAAGAATCAGTTGCTTTTGGCGTAAATACAATACCTACAATTTCTTGCAGAAAGACTAGCAACTCTAGAAAAGGCAATTACGCTTCCTTTTTATTAATCGCTTCAGGATATTTCTAATCTTTGAGGAAAAATTTCTAATGATAGCCAAGTTTTGAGCTGCGCTTTGTTTCGGTGAAAAACCCTTGCCTGGATTCAGGAATTCTGTTAGCGGATAAGGCTAGTTGGGACGTCCAACAATTAAGGAATCAAAACGATTGGAAAATTTGACGTTTACCAATACGAAACAGAATACATAACAGAAAATTGACTCAACGATTCTATGAACACCATCGCTGACGATATTGGATCCTTTTCACTGACGCCGTATCAGTGTTATATATACTGGATTTCAGAAATAAAATCTCTTTTAAATGCCAGAATCAAATTTCGAATCGAAAAATCAAGTTTGAAATCCTACCTGATCAATTGTAACCATCATTCTATAACCCACCTACTCAATAATCTGAATTAGCTACTTAGGATCCCGCATAAAGGGCAAGTCAAGTCTGGAAATGTATTTCAATCCTCAAACTGTGTAGCAGCAATGCTTAGCACATTAAAGTTAAGCGCTAATCAGAGTTTAACAGTTGGCTTCCGTCTCCCAGCCAAAAATGCAACCCGTTGGAACAGAACTTATTTCATGCGTGTTGTCTAAATTTCTCCAGGCAATAGATAAAGATCCGACTGTTTGCAATCGTCTTAATGCAGTAAAAAATGATGGAAACCTTACAGCTTTCAAAATTGTTGTATTACCGGAATCGGTTGTCATTTTAAAGCCATTTCAGACCGCTTCTGTTGATTTCCAGGCTGACAAAAAAAACGTATCCAGGTCTTAAAATGATTTTTGTTATCGTCAACTGCTAAGATAATTTGCAAATCACAAAAACGGACTGGATCCTTCAACCATTGCTGATATGTTGCTGCAGCTTAATGCCAATAGGGGTGACATTAATTGAAAGACCCTCTTTCATTTTTCGTAATGATTTTATTGTGTTATCTTTTTTTATTCTTAATCTCTTTTCTTTTACCAGGAATATTTTGGATGATGATTTCATAATTTTTGGGGCTTGTACAACCCCAATTGAAGACAGTCGTCAGTTAACTGATAAGATTTGTATTGCAGCGGTCGTAGGAAGCAGTGATTCCGTTTGCGCAAATTATAACAGCGAGATTCCCATTCAATCCCGAAGATGAGGTACATAAAATGAACTTATAAACAGTCTTTTATAAAACTTATCATTTTTTTCTTTCGTGGCAGTGCCACCTTGGAAGACGTGAGATGTCCCACCCGGAACTGTTGTTGATACCTGTATCGTTCGTCAGCGATCAAAGGACTTCTATTTGGTCGATCTTAAAGATGAGGTAAAGTTAACTATAAATTGTTGAAAAAAATTCATCATCTTAATTTCGTGGCTGGCAGAGTCTCCTTGGAAAACATGTCCCACCTGGAACGGTGGTGGACGGTGGTATCGTTCGTCGGCGATCAAAGGACTTGTATTTGGTCTATCATGAGGATGAGGTAAAGTGAACTATGAATAACTATTGAAAAAGATTAATCATCTTTATTTCGTGGCTGGCAGAGTCACCTTGAGAGAAACGTCCCACCTAAAAACGATGGTGGACAGTGGTATCGTCCTTCAGCGATCAAAGAAAGTCAATCATAAGAACGAGATAAAGTGAACTATAAATAAGTGTTGTAAAAAATTCATCATCTTTATTGGCTGGAAGATCAGAGTCTTTATTTACATGAGCACGACTTTTTGATGAGGTATTTTTTTTTTAATTTTAATTTTTTTTACTAAAAATTTTGTATCTTATAGGGTATTACTCTTCCCACTTATTATCGGGCTTTGAGGGACGATTTTCCAACCAACGATATTCAGGTCATGACCTACTGCATATACTGCCGTCCTTCACCAGAGACATGAAATGCATACTTTTGCGTTACTGTTATACTGGTTGAGAGTAGCATCATACCCTTATATTTCTAGAAGATAAAAATTATAAGGTAAGTAAACTTTATAAAAGATTGATGGATAAAAATTAATAATTGCTTGTTTCGTGACATCCCTACTAGACAAGCTACGTCCATTGGACATTTCAGCTGGACGTCCTATGTGGAAGTTCATTTCGTAAAATTGAACGTCCCCGTGTCCTTTCCAACTTTCCGAACTTTCAAGCTGGAACGTCTGAAAATTGGTATAATTTGGATTCCCCAATTATGGCGACAAAAATAAAATAGCAAACCCAAGAACCAAAGAAAAACCCATAAGAGAACCTATGCCACCGTTTCTATCTCTGATTGTTTGCCAGAGTGCTAGGGTGAAAATCCACTTTTTATTTTTCTCGGCCGATGTGGTTGCTCTCTAGGCTTTTTGTGGTAGCAGACGACTACCACAATTTATTTGAATAATAAAACGGAAATCATTATTTCTCCCTTTTTCTCTTCTTTTTTTCCCTCCGAATCCCAAATCCTTGGTCTACCCCTCATCCCCACCATATAGTAGAGTTAAGGGTGGAACATGATAATCACCATTTCAAACTATGGCAGGAATTTTGACGGTTCGGTACGCAATATTTTAGTAATATTTTACTATATTTTCAGATAATAGTTTAACTTATAATAACCTCAGTAATACCATGTCGTATTCCATATAATAGCTATGTTGTCTTAATTTTAAAAAAACCGAAAAAACCTTTAAAGTAAGTAGTTTTAATAGTGAAGGATATGCCTTACCGTCAGATTCTTTGACCCGGGTTATCAGCGCTCGAAGCGGATACCCTAAACATTTTTCAAGATTTACTAGAGGACAGAGCCAGCAGACGCCGGAAATTTTGTCTTCTTTATCTATTTTGTTTTCTTCTATCGTCACAACACTGCCTTCCTATCCATTGACTTATTAAGGACGCCCCCCCCCCCCCATGTGTTCTTCATTTTTGGCCAAGGGCTCCCCCTTGCGGAATTTTCTTTTACACAGAACGGTCGCAAAATCTCTCGCTCCACTTTCTCTCTTTTCTCAAAATGTTTGGTCCACTGTACTTGATTGTTCAATACAAATTGAATTCAAATTAGCACAGAGTCGTTTATTTTATTCACCAAAAATAATGGACAAGGCTTTGAAGTAATTATTTTCAGCAGCAGACAGGATCTTTTGGGTAGAAAGAATATGGGAAGAGTAATAATAAGATAATAATAATAATAAAATAAAATAGAAAATAAGATAAGAATAAGATAAGAATAAGAATAAGAATATGAGATAAAACTGTGGCTACTCCAAAAGGCGAAAAATTACGTGGCAAGCTTAGGGGAATTTTTCGAATGTAGGGAAAAACTTCTGACGATACTTTTTTCTGCTAAGCGTAAGGGCTAGTCAAGCTCTCTCTTTGTCCTCTTCCCAGAAAGCGAAAAATCCTTTCTAAGAGATTTGTTGTCCCATGGGGTTTCTCAGGGAGACAATTTCTTGAAATAGTCCAATATCTTGAGAACACCTTCTTTGAAGGCAGAGCATACCTTCTGTAACTATTATTATATCTAGTTACGTAAAATGCGTATGCAAATACTTTCGAGAATTGTAAGTTGTTGCACCCCAAATTTCATTTTGAGTTGCTTACCTTTAATTTGTTAGTTTATTTTGTTAGTTTGAATCTATACGCAAGAAAGTGAGGCATGCCGTAGATTTCCAGCTCGTTGTATTAGTAATCTTTGACGATAATCTTTTCCCCCGACATTCAAATTTCTCCACGTTAGCATTAATGCCCTTACATTCAGCAGAGACTACATTCTTCCCGTTGATGATAGAAACCTTGGGATCAGGTTCATCTTTTCTTTAGTTTCAATCCAGATGCATGGATTTGAGGCGTGTTGTAAATTAATTTTTGGTTCGGTGAAGTAATAATCTTTCACCAAGACTTATTATCCTATCGGCATTCGTAGTTTTCTGCGTCAGCAGAGATTTTTATTCCCTTGTATTCAGCAGAGACTAAATTCTTCCCGCAGATGTGAAAAAACCTTAAAAATAATGAATGGCATAATTTATATTTCAAGAATAACTATACATCACTTACATATTCAAGTCACATACCTTTAAATTTTCAATTAATTTGTGAAATCCTTGCGATTCCCATCAATCACCAAGCCTTGTACCATAAATGGTTGCCATGATCACCACTATGAACACTTAAGTCAATGCTGACGTCATCTCCACTCCCTCATTCTTCAAACTCCGGATAAAGATTTAAAGAATTTTTATTTGAATGATTTTGAAGTATTTCAAAATTTTCAAAGTTACCATCGTTGATATTTCAGTAAAACCTGCAGGGTGAGTATTTCCGCATGGGGTAATACTTTGCCACCTCCGTGAAGGTACTTCCCCCCTGATAACTTAATTTTGACTAGTTTTTTACGGCGCAGTGTGATGGTTAAAAAACATGCCTTCCGAAATACGAAGTTTTTTTTCAAGGTATAGATAAAAATAAACTATCAACTTAACAGTCTGGCAACAATACAACAGTTATAAAAACTTACCTCATTAAAGTCATCATGAATGGGCTTCGCGGTAAACAAATATTTCTCACAGTGAAATACAGGGAATAATTGTTAATCAAAGAAGATGTGGTGTTTAGCTATAAATTGCGTAACCGATTCGCTATTGAAGTTAAACACAAAGTAAGTGTCCTAACTTACTTACTTAGTCATGAATGTGCAAAACAAGCTGAAAAAAGCAACATAATAAGATACATGATGTATTGGCATTAGTTTTCCATTGCATATCTTGGACTTGATATTATACACAAACTCAACGTTATCCTCCCTCGAAAAGGCCACGACGTTTTTTAGTTTGAAATCGTGATCTTGTACAATGTCGCCTGGCAAATTGAAGGAGATGGTACGGGTTTCAGTTATTGTAGTTGCCACTTGACTCAAATTTTTTTGCTGTAGAGAATACGTTTTGTCAAGAACAACCATTCTGACATTTCCTGCTGCATTCATAGTTTTGATAACTGTGTCTGTCTTGACGTTTGGACGTTTGGATGAGATGACGAAATTCTTTCATCAATCGGCGTCTTTTTTCTTTGGGTTGATTAGCCTGCGCCAGATGTTTTTTTTTTGCATCTAATTAAACATTTTAGATTATTATAATAATTAAATTTGTTAAGCCAAGGGTGCAGCATGTTTGGATTATGCCCCGCAATGGTGCACACTAGTCGACTAGCCGCACCCTTAGCACTTTTAGCTATGCATATACGAAGCAATTTTGAAAAGTTAAAGCTAATTACCATTCAATAAGTCTTCCTTTTTCTTCAAACAGAGGAAGTAATGCTGCGGCAGCTGGGACAGTTTCTTCGATCGAGGCAACTTTGTCCTTTTCATGTATTGCCTCACATGCCATCTTTATTTCCTATAGTTATTTAATGAAAAAATATTGTTTCTTAGCTTTTCAATTAATTATAGTTTGCGTTATTCTTACCTCTGACCAACGCTTATTTGCTACCAATTCCAGTACGTCACTAGTTATAGCTTCAATTTGAGTAGCAGGATTATCCAAATTGAACTTCCTGACATATTCTTCAGCCTTCGCCATTAGGACTGTGCGAATCGAATTTTTTTAAATTTCTTCTCGCCTTTTATAAGTAGTTTTTCGATGTCTTGTTGATTTAATGTACGACTCCGTTGTGGAATGGCTGAAAGAAAATTTTTTGAAAAATTTAAATCAACTTTGGGTACCCTTGAAAGGGGGGATGGGTGTATTGCACTAGTCCAAAAGAGAAAATAGACACAACAGAAGGAAAAGATAGAAATATGAAATGGATGGTATTTCGCATGTCTTAAACCATGTGAAAGTTGTGTTTTTTTAGATGCGCACACATAGAAATGTGCCAATATTATTGTAAAAAATAAATAATTTTTATTTTGGTATTTGTTTTCTCGACAGGCGACCATTGATATTTTTGACTTTCGTTTGTTGTGGGCCGATTAGGCTCCGATTAGGCTATCGCTGCCGCTTTGACGCACATGCTCAACATGGAGGTTGAATTGAACCGACCCGGTGGTGGTGGCATTGGAGGGGGGTACCCTTGCTGGTCTCACGACACCAACAACTGTCAATTTGGAAGAAATTGTCAAACTCCTTGAAGAACTTCCACCTCTAGAGTTCGAATCCACCCGATCATCGCCCGCTCCACCTGCTCCTACTCCCAACAGGACAGCGCCTTCCTCGTCAGTTCCTTCGGTCCTTCCACCCCCGGCGCAACAACAGCCAAGAGAGAGCGTCATAGACACCAACCCTAACGTTGTCAGTAGCAGCAGTTCAGCGCCCAGCACAAACGTCTCCATTGCTGCGACGCCTGCCGCATATTTCACCGGCATCTCTACCCCCTGATGAAAGACCAAAAGCCAAAGCCGTCAAGAAAGAGAATAAGATCCTCAAGAAGCAGCAGCAACAACAACAGCAGCAGTCCCTGCCGCTGCAACAACAACAGCAGCCAACATCCCAAATTCAACAAGTACATCAGCAACACTGGCCAGTCCCGACTAACACTGTTCAACAGTAGCAGCAGCAACAATGCCAGCAGCTTCAGCAATTGCAGCAACTACAACAGCTACAACAACTGAATCAACATCTGCAGCAGCAGGTTATGCAACAGAGGCATTTGAAACAGCAAAATTAGGCCTCTTTAGCTGCATGCAACAGAACGCCCTGCAAAACCAGGCCCAGATGGCTGCGCTTCATCAAAATGTAACACAGCTTCAGCAATTGGAGCAACAAGTTTTGGCACCGGATTATCAAGTTTTGTATGGAAGTTATACGAGCTGCCAAAGATCGCCAAGCAGTAGAGGCAAACAAGAATGTGCCTTATCTCCTAGACGAATTTGATATGGAAAAGATTCGCGAAGATTTGAAGAAGGCTGCCGCTGCTCGCAGGAGGGAGAAAAAGAAGAGGAAGAAGCAAGAAAAGAAACAAGAGAAGCATCGTGCCGAAAGTGACGACCTCGATAATGACTCAAAAGTATGGCCGCAGTGTTTTTGGTCTCAGTTATTAATTTCTAATAGTATACGTCCATTCTATTATCGTACAATCTTAGCAAGATTGCTTAAAAATTAACGTTAATAATTTTAATACGTTCTGTTCAGTAAATTCAATCATGTTTTCATTTTAAACATCCATCTATATACATATAATCAACATACACTACATATAATCTATGTAAAGCACCTGCACTCCATTTCCATTTTTCCACAGCTTATTATAATCTCAAAATCTTGGGGGAACATATTTGGACGGACAGCATTTTCACCATCCAAAAGTTCATTCCCGAATTAAGTAAATTTCGAACTTACTTAACTCTAACAAATAGTACCTTTTCGAGAATTGTAAGTTTTTGCACTCCCATTTTATATTGAATTGCTTACCTTTAATAATTAAGATGTTAATATTTCATAAAAATCAACATAACGGTTTTAAATTACATACCTGCATAGGAGTTCATCGATTGGTTTTGTTGATTTGAAGAATTGTTTATCAACCCTGTAATGATGAAGAAAGATAGGCTGGACTGTTTAAACGCGGAAATGATTTACGGAAATACGAAAAGGACGGCCTAAAGTTCCTATATCATCTGCGTAAGAGCAGGACGTTGTTGCTTAACAGGTCTCTGTGCCATTTGTGTGGGCGCTGAGCCGTTGAATGGATATAAAGACGCTGCGGTTGTATAGCCGTAGCGTCTTATGTCCACAGAGGATTCTCTGTAATTCTGAGGGTTCTCTTTCATATTGAATTTTTTAAAGCTTTTTTTTGCGTACATGTTATTATCTGTTGACTTTGCCTGCCGCAAAGTTAACACTGTATTTTTGAAGAACATTCCCTAACTCTCTGCCCTTCTCTGAGACATTTGAAACATCTTTTCTAATGTGCTAGAATTTTCTTCCTTTTCTCCACCGTACCTTCTGAGCATCTGTGATGTGCTGCCTAACACGCAGTAACTAGGCCCTGGTGTCGGCGTGCGTGATCTAGTTCTCCGAGAACTAATTACATTTATGTTCAGACTTTGTTGCCAAGCTCTTGATGATGTACGTCGAATCTGGTCAGCGTGTTTCATCTGAATCTCTGTTTGCAGCATGTTCAGTACCATGTTCAAGTTTGGTTTTATGTTCCACCATCATAGTGTTGTCCATGAATTATAGCGAGGCTATTATAGCGTTTGCTATCACGTCATCGTTTAGGGCTTGCTTCTCCCCTACGGTCGTTAGACTAAGGATCTGATTATGTACTTCTGAGGTGTATTCATCTGGGACTAGCGCTGCTGCTGCTGCTGCTGTTTTCAAGAGGTGTTTCCTCATGTCAATTGCTTGGGGGTCCGATCCAAATCTGTTCTTAAGGATGATATCAATAGCTAGTGTGTGAAAGGAAACAGCTTGCGTGGCTTCCACTGCTTCTACTTTGAAGCATTTACACACATCTCGAATTTCTCTTCTACGGTGTATAAAGGATCATTGTCGTAGACCACCCGACACTGACCCCTCCATCCATCATATCCATCTCCATGCTCCTTTGGCATTCATAAACTCCTCGTATCTATCGTAGTTGCCCGCCCTACTTTGCTTCTTGTCATTCTCTGTTGTGGCAACACTGAACCTGTTGAATTTGTCTTTCATCTCTGCCGCTATATTGCCCTTGTCTCGAATAAGGGCCTTTTTTTAGTCAGAGGGGTACATTAAAAACTCTATAAACCCCGGGGTACTTTCTTCCCTGCTTCCTGCTTTACTTCGTGAGTAATCCTTTTTGGGAATTCCTCACGTCTCACACCCACTTGCTGTTACGCCATTCATTGGGTTTGAATCCTCCTCCTCTTTTCTCTTGGAAGGTTTCCCACCTCCATTAAAGTTCTTCTCCTGCATGTTAGCCTTTGTCATGTTTGTCTTTTAATTTCTATTAATAATGGGATGCTCTTCATCCCTTCACCTGAACAGGGATGCTGTTTATCCCTGATTGTTTCGAGAACAAAGTAGAAGCAAGATTATTGTCTCATGACGTTAAAGTCTCGTCTTTAAGTCTAACAAAGAATCAAGTTAAAAATTTTCGCTCAAACTATTCGTCAAGTAAATCAATCTAGTGTGTGCTACTGTTTCCTCTGTAAGTATAAACATCATGTAATTATTCTAGACAATAGAATTACACTTCACAGTGAGACTAAGCTACAACAAAATACTTAAACGAGAAGGCTCTTAGTTACTGTCTGACTTATTACATCTATCAGGTTCTGGGCCCAGATATCAAACCCACAATATAGTGATGACAGATACAATGCCCTCGTTTGAGGGAGACCGAGTAAAAACTGTTCAAATTAATGGGCAGAAGTTCCACACCTTTTAGTTCAGTGTGAACCTGGCACTCAGGAGAAGCAATCTCATTCCAATTGTAGGAAAACACAGACTAAAACCTGATGAACCGGTATATACATACACATCCACTGAGATTACAATTTCATATTTTACATATATATATATACAGAGTTCACACTATCTCTTATCCTTTTCACATGTAGACACTCAGCAATGCCGTTTTCCCAGTGGTAAAGAATCAAGCATTGATCAACAAATGGAATCAGTATGACAATCTGGC
This sequence comes from Daphnia galeata, assembly GCA_030770115.1. Classification (NCBI taxonomy): domain Eukaryota; kingdom Metazoa; phylum Arthropoda; class Branchiopoda; order Diplostraca; family Daphniidae; genus Daphnia; species Daphnia galeata. The sequence continues at coordinate 9,191,921 of CM061119.1, forward strand.
AATGCACTATCTTTTCGATAGTTGCAATCAAGAACAACAACGTTCATTACTGACTTGCCAAACTGCTCGTGAAATCTGGATTTCACTGACTAGCAGATATCAACAAAATTCCACAGAAAGGAAACTGTCTCTTGTAAAAGAGTTCTTAAACTACAAACTAAAGCCTGAACTGTGCATGAGGGCCCACATTGAATCTATCAAGCTCATTGCCCAACAAATTCGAGAAGCTGGTGGTGTCATGGACTATGAAGAAATCTACGGGAAAACTTTAACCATCCTTCCAGCAATTCTTCATTATTTTAGATGCTCATTCGAGAGCTACCCGTTGCTTAAAAGACTTAACCTCAAGACTAGTAAGAGAAGAGGAACGACTAAACCTCCTACATGGGGGACGCAGCTCTGCCGACAAGGCTTTCTTCTGTGAACCAGAAATTCAATCCATCGACCAGAGGCTTAGCCAAAGAAGATCAACAAATCAAGTAACTGCCCACCGAGGCTCATTACATGGGCGTTCTTTCCAATTCGGGAAACAACAGAATCTCTCACGCAGGCCAAATCCCTATTCTCAAAGAGGTCGAGGAGGCACCAGTCAAGGCACCCGAAACGAAGTTGGACTACTCAAAATAAAACGCCCTCGCGACTTTGGACGCTGCAGTCACTGCAACATATTTGGTCATGAAGTAAAGAACTGCGACTTTAAGAACACTAATGCAGTACCCTGTGGTTACTGCGACAAGTAAGGTCATTCTGAGAAAGAATGCTTCACAAAGGAAAGAGAGGAGATGGATGCAGCACAAGTTACCCTTGAAGAATGTCAGATCAACGGTCTTGCAGCATGCTCCTCAACAGAAAATCGTTCCAGAACCGACATCTTTCTAGACTCTGGCGCATCCAGTCATATGACTGATCAACAATGGATGTGAGTAACTTCACATCATTTGAAACTAACTCAAGTTGGATGAACGGGATCGGAGGAGCTCGAGTTGCCTTCCTTGGCAAAGGAAATATCCACATCGTCACATCGGTCAACGGTGCCAGGAAGAAATACACCATCAGTGACGTTTTATATGCTCCCTCCATCGTCATCAACCCTTTTTCCGTCGGAGCTGTAACTGCAGAAGGAGGTGAGGTGCACTTCACCGAGTCACAAGCATTCATCGAAAGAAACAGAACACTTAAGATGACGGCCACCCGGATTGACAACAAGCTCTACCGTCTTGATATCGCCGTTCTTCGAGACAATGAAGCATTCATTGCTCGTCCATTTCAGAGATCTCTTCAGGACTGGCACCAAACTATCGGCCACATCGGCTATAGTAAACTGATAATAACTTGATGATGCCCTTGCTCACAGTGCTATATCTAGCCTAGCTACGTGACTTGATATAATACGTAGGCTACAGTATATGCCCTAGCCCTCGGCTGGCTATCTGTGCCTGATTGCTCTTCATTCTTCAACCTTTTAATCTTTTATCTCGTTTGTATTCACGTTTTTCAACACTCGAAAAACTATCTGAAATTTAATTGGGTCGACACTCAAATTCCGTTTTATGCATTCATGTTTTGAAAATATTTTAATTGAAAGCAGTATATACGCACGCTTGTCACCTCATACTTATGATCGATAAGAAGTCGTATATCTTATGTTATTAGACTTTGCGGTTTAAAAGACATTTTTCTTTAAATTTATTCCAATTTTATCATAGAAAGAAAGAAAACGGAAATTAAAGTGCTGTAATATCTTATCCTAATCCCATATATCAGCTCTATACTATTGTTCATTTCAAACAGCATAGATCCGTGCGCACGAACGTGTAATGACGTTTTCAATCCAATGGAAAAGTCCTTAACATGCTCAAAAATCATTTGTTTTAAGTCCGTGATGCATTTTATCTTTATTTTCCCTTTCTGTTTCCTTGTATTCCCACAGAAAACGCTCCCATTTTTCCTTTCAACAGTTTAGCTTGTTAATATTGTTCTGCACGAGAAAAACAAGTCTTGGGTAAATAATAATTCTTTAATTAGATTAATAAAAAGCACTTGGGACTACCCCCAAGGTTCTTGACGAAATGAGAAAACCTCGGAGGAAACGAAAAAAAAAAATGTCTTGACATTTTTATTGAAGTTCTTCTTCTGTATGGTCAACTTCGTGAAAATGTTGACGAAGCTGCGGAAAAGGTAAAAATATATTATCAAGATGATTTATGATTACATGAGATTTGTATTAAGTTATTAACCTGTTCTTATTAGGATATAATAACATAAGCTTGAATCAACTTGATGCTGCATTTAAAGGAAACATTTACAATATTCAATTGGGATCAAAAGGTTGACATTTATTTTCATCGCCCAAATCAGAAATAACTTCTTGATCAGCAAACGATTGAAATGGAGAGCGCAGAATCCGTGACGCGATGTGTTCTCCGAGATGAATTCCACTCGATAGTGATCCTTCTAACAGAAATATTACGTTGCACAGAGCGTCGTCGGCATCGAGAACTTTCAGGTAAGCGGTCAATTGTTTCGGTTTGAATTTCCTGGCGTAGATGTAAGAATGGGGCAGGGCGTGTTGGCTGTAATCGGCACCGCCGTAAACTACGGGAACCATGTCAAGATCCAAGATTTTGAAAAACTTTTCCGTCACGTAATCTTTGCAAATGGAATTCTCAAATGACAGGTAAAATTTATACGTACGTCGACTCGATCACTTGATTGCACCGCGGTTCAGAATGAAACATTCCGTGACGTGGGCAGACGAATTTACCGTCGTCACAGGCCCCGTAAATGTCAACGTCGATGTATTTTAAAGTTCTTGCACGTACGTTTCTTGTTGACTGTGGGTCTTGCAATGGGAGACCATCCAAGCGATGGATTTCGTCTTGTTACGCAATTGAGATTTAACCAACTGTTTATTGCTGATATTTTTAGCGATTTCTCTGTAACGATGAATTTCTTCTGAATTGTGAGGCGCCGTTTCTTTGGGCAAAATTCGACCGTAGAGAAAAGGAATATCCGAATCCATTCGGTATAGGACATTGTCCAATTGAAAAAATGAATGAATTGACTTGTGTTGTAATAAAGTTTCAGACTCGTCGGAGGTTCTTGTGTTAAAAATACGATTCGCTGATTGGGTTGGCGTCCGTTGGGAAATTCGGGCATTTTCAGTTCATAGGGCGTGATCAATTCGTCGTGAAAGACGTCGAAAATGGCGTCGTAACTTTCGATCGGACGTTGCGTTCGATTAGTGACGATCTCACATCGATTGACGGGACAATTTTGTTGGACAAAAATTTAATCTCCTTGTCCAAATATTCGAACTTCCTCCTGACGCCGTTCCACACTAAAATGGTTTTCGTTTGGTTTCTTAAACAAAATCCGTTGATGGACTCGACATTTTAATTTTGTTCCATTTTTCTCGCCAATTCTCTTTTGAATAGACAATAACTAAACACCGCCAAATACCAAATGAATAAGAATAAACTTAAAATTTTTGACGGTGTCCAAATTTGTTGAGATTGGACATTGTTGACTCGAGTCAGTGGCATCTCAAATGAGACTGGGATCCTCAAGACGTGCATCTTTTTTTCAACTCTGTGTCACAATGTCACATCTATACAGACATTGCATTGCCTGCAGCGTCAGGGTCTGTTTCCTCCTGTCCGTTTGTAATAAAAGAATAAAAGGTAAGAAAAAAACACATTGAAAAAACGTGAGCTGTATAATATGATGCATTCTATACAAGCGCTACTCTTCCGTCGTACATTTATTTTACGCTGATTTCACACAAAAATAAGTAACGAACGATGAAAAGATTTTATTTGTATTTCTATAAGTTCTGAAAAGTGGTGATAAAAATATTAGAAATTCCTTCTTCGGCCAACTGTCGTCTCAGACAGTGGTGTTACGATAAAATATTTCCGTCATATTTTTTTCCTATTTTATTTTCTGGATTAAATCATGGTCCATTGAAAAAGAACTTTGAGTTGTAACAAGCCAATTCCATGCAGAAATAATCACTTTTCCCACCGAGAATGGATATTGGTCGCAGACACCAAGGATTCGGTCTCGAACTGAATCGAATAAATTTGCCAGATCGTTCAGCAGGACCTTCCATGGCTTGAAGGTCTTGAAGGATGCGGACGTGTCGCTGGAAATTAGCCAACGAATCGTCAGGTTTGAAATGGATTTCAACGGCCAATTGTTTAACTTTATCAGTTAGGAAACTGGATTGTAGCATCTGAGGAATAGCCTCCCATTCGGAAAATTCGATATCCATTTTCAGGACATTGATGAGCGTTGAGGAACCGTGACCCGTATTCGACAACATCTCGTAGATAGATGACGCCGTTTTCATGCTCCATCCTTTTGAAGGATGCAATCCATCCTCTCCAGATAGGCCGAGATTGTAGAAATGGATTTTCTCGGTCCGGTTGTGATCTTTTGCGCCCATCGATGGATCGAAAGAATAAACTTGGCATCCGAATTGTTCCATGGCCTCGTCGAACGACCCTGTTAACATTTAACAACATTTCCCATTCAAATAATGAATTTTTAAAAGGTGTACAATATTAATTGTTTTATTCTTACATAAATTGTTGATACCGAACGAATAGACGAGACAATTATTGTAGGCGGGAGTGATAAATTTGTCGAGGCAGATGGCTTTGTGTCCATCCGGCCCAAATAGTCCGGCAGCATTGTAAATGGCGAAACCGAAATCGACGGCAAATAGACACGACGTATTGTTAGACCAATGCAAATACCGGAAGATCTCCTCGGCTGTCATTGATTCAGCATCCGGATATGACTGGAATTCGTTGGACGAGCAGTGAATGTTGGCCATTGTAACTATTTGATTGTCGTTGACGGATGAGGCAGCAGTATTAGGTTTTAATGTCAATAGATCAGAATTGGAAAACAGTTGATTTCTAGGTGACATCCACATCAACACAATCAAGGGTAACAGTATCAAAGCAACGATAATCAAATTTCTCTTCCACATTCTTCGCTGTTGATTGTTCACAGTGCTGGTCATTTTAAATCGTCAATGTTGTGAGGATCACATACGGAAACCAACTGATACGTTATTGCGGAGGTTCTTATTTCAAGGTAAACCTTGTCCTCTTCTCGTGACAACCTCATTGCAATTTTATAGTTGTGCCATGGGCTATAAAAATAGTAAGGACCATCCCTTTTTATTTTTTATTTGTTTAAGATGAAAACACTTTTTCTTTATTGAAAAATAAAAGCGTTGGAGATACTTAATTTCATTTTAATTTTCAATTTATTTGTTTTGCCTTATTATCGTTTGTGCTGTGGGTATAATTTGGGCTTGGGATGGGAACAACTTCCCCCGGACGAAAATATTTAAATTATTTTCAACTTTAAAAGTTTGCTATTATTAGGTCGATCAAACGTGTCCCAATAAAATATCCGATATTTTAAATACTTTTTAAAAATATTTTCCTCCTTTCCAAAATGTTCACTGTAAAATTCAAAAATAGAGCCAATATTTTCACTGATAATTTTTAGATTTTATTTCTCAAAATATCCGTTGCAGAACGTGTCATTTGTTGTTGACTCTATTTAATGTCATGCATTCTATACTCGCGGATCTTTCTTATCACGCACGACAAAAAAAATGTCTTGTGAATAACAGAATAATCAAAGAAAAATGTCCAAGAGCGGACTCTTTTGTTATACTATAACAGGTGGTAAAAAATTGCGCTTGAAACGTGTAGCGATTTCTTATTTGTTAGCGTCGTTGACTATATATAGTAAGGGATGCCATTGATCATATTCACTGGTGTGTATAAATTCATATTCCCTCCCATACTTTCTGCCGCTTTCTGCGTCCATATTTTTTAAAGGAGACAATTTAAAGAAATGATGACAAGATTTTATATCGATGGTGCATTACCAATATTTTTATATTTTCCCTTCAAAAGCAAAAGCCAATCATTTAAAACAAATATTGGCGATTTGAATTGGATTTGAGGGGTTTCTAAAAACTGATCCTTAGACAGGTGACTACAAAAACTCGGCATCATATAGCATAGCATTACAATTAGGATTGGAATACTTTCACTGATGATGTTAGTTGTGAATGGCCAAACATTTTCGAGTGTCCGATTTATTACATAGTTCAGTCAGGTAGGTGAGTATGAAATTGTTGGTCGATCGACTCGCAAGTTTCCGTCTCTTTTTGCAGAAGGGACGATTCGTCGTTGGTAGTGCATCTTCCATCGGACTTGAGCTGTGTGACAATTGCAATGGCCATTTGATTAGTCAAATAAAAGAGTCAATAACTGAATGACATACCTTGAAGCTGGCAACCATGAGTTCACCAGTGGAAACGGCGCAACGTTAAGGAGTCATGAATTCTCCAAAGATTTCTTGGTTGAAATTGATAGTCATCCAGTTCCAGTTGTAGTTCCAGTATGAGCCCCAATTCCAGTTCCAACTTCTGATCTCCATGACGAGACCGGTGGAAATTGGGTAGATGACAGCCTTGATTTCCTTATTGGCTCCAGGAGCGCGGATTTCAACACGGCTCTCCTTCTCCCAGGACTTGTAAGAAGATTTAGCTCCATTGACAGCAATCCCGCCTGAAGGATCGAGTTCAACATCTCAGAAACGAGCCCATTCGCTGTTAGGCTTTTCCGTTCGGCGTTTCAGGCCACCAGAGTTTCAGTGGGACGGACGAAAGTCATGTTGCTGGATCCGGTTATAGGATCGCGTTTGATGGTCCATGTGGCGTGGTTGGCAGGATGGGATTGTCCTTGAATGTGCTTAACAATGAAAGGATACACTTGGTGGTTGATCCATTGACGGGCAGTGTGGAGCCACCAAGTAGCTGCCGGAGTCAAATTGTCGTCTTCGGCGCTCAATTCGTAATTGTTGTACGTGTGATATCCATACGACGAGCTTCAGTGCAAGCTGGGCTTCCGTACATGAATCCGGAGTTCAAATCCTTCATACATTTTTGGCAAGCAGGGTTGTACATGGCGGCCTTGGCTGCCTCTTCGTCACGGTATGCCTTGGCCGTTAAAACGGATCCTGGACTTGTCGCATTTTTCTCCAACCGAAATCTTTTCTTCGTCGTCCAAATGAAGGATATCGTGGCTAAACCCGTAAGCAGGAGGATTGTTCCAGTTGCGGACGGCTGTGTAACCGAGACAGAGTAGTCGAATTCTTTAGTAGAAGAAGCGTTTGAACTGTCAGATGTGTATTTTTCGATTTGGAAATCGGTGAAATCTTTGGTGTACCAGGCATCCTTGGAAAAACCAACAACGGTGTTGAAATTGCCGAACGTCCATCGAGATGGCCAATAAAAAGGCTGTGTTAGGTCTTGAACTCATCACAGGCTCTCAACCTCCGATCACAACTGTTCACTTTACTCCGCCACAAAACGGCAAGGCGGAGCCGGACAACCGCACGATAGTCGAAGGTTCACGCACGCTTCTCTACTCTAACAAGGCCCTATCTCTTCAGCTATGGGCGGAAACCGTCAACTGTATGGCATATATTCTTAATCGTTCTCTTTCAACTGTCTACCACTCAAAAACCCCATTTGAAACCTGGTATGGCAGTAAACCGGATATCTCCAGTCTTCGAATTTTTGGATCCGAATTCTACGTCTTAATTCCAAAAGAGTTGAGACGCAAACTTGATCCTAAGGGTCTATTGTGTTTCTTCGTCGGCAACACCGATGACCAAAAGGGCGATCGGTACTGGGACCCAATGAGCGGAAAGCTCAACATCAGTAGAGACCTATCACCCATCAGTCATCACTATGTATCTCGTCTTCCTCGGCCCTATGTGCAAAAAGGAATCGATGTATTTCTTCCCAACAACAACATGCCACAAGCTACTCAGGCTCCTGCTCCAGCTGTAGAAGGACGCACCATTTATCCAGCTGTCATGGCACCTCATCCGGTCATTCATCCAGTCGTTGTGGCACCCCAGCCGGTCATTGAGTCAAACGATATCAACATGCAGCAAGTTAACGTGGATGGCCAATCTCGATCAAAAAGAGAAGGTTCCAGTTTTGCCTTCTAGCTCGGTTAGTCTCAGTTGAAAGAGTGACGAGTCGACTCTACTTGAATAGGCGACTGGCTCAAATGTTAAGCCCCTACCCTTTTCCTGCAGTCCCCTACTCTCTCTCTCTCGAGTGCTGTTTCGATGTTTTCCTCATATGTTAAAACGTATGAGCCGGAATTATACAACGACGTGCCTCAGATTGGAGATGGGATTAGAGACGGATCCGACACACACACACACATACACAGCAACTTAAAGTATGAAACGTACCTTTTCGGCTTCGTTGGCGAAGCGATGAACGAGGTCTCTGATGAGGGTAGCTCGTTGAGTGTAGAACTGGAACGGTCCTCCCGTTCTCAGCGTGCAAGGCGCTCGATCGAGGAGTTGTGACGTTCAAAATATCACTGAAACTGAACGGTGTGGTCCATTCACAAATAGAAACACAAAAACAATTGATAAGATATCACTGCGAAAAAACTGCTAGACTCGTTTCAAAACGAGACACACAAGACACTTTACACAAGAAATTGAATTCAAAATACTAGACAAAAAGAGAAGGTTCCAGTTTTGCCTTCTAGCTCGGTTAGTCTCAGTTGAAAGAGTGACGAGTCGACTCTACTCGAATAGGCGACTGGCTCGAATGTTAAGCCCCTACCCTTTTCCTGCAGTCCCCTACTCTCTCTCTCTCGAGTGCTGTGTATAACCCAACCGTGCAACAGAGCGCTTTCACGGACGGTGGCGCATGCAGAGAACCCAACAGGTAAAATCAAATAAAAAGGGACTGACACGATGCGCCATGTCGAAATAGGATCGCAATCATAAAAAGTGCAGCAGCACTTCATTCCAGCTCTCGCTTTCTCTTTTTTTCGCTTTATATGTACGTATAGCATATCCGATGGGGATTTTTCGAGCACACGACATGTTGTTAATTCTTTTCTACCTTTCTGATTCCACTCCTCCCTTCAATGTAACAATAACAACAACAGGATGTAAGAAAGCAAAGAAGACAAAACAACTCTGTGAATGAGAAAACGAAAATTACATTCACGCAATAGTTGATTTTTTGTTGTTTTTTTCTTTTCTTTAGGCCAAGAAGTGTGTCATTAAAATAGACAAAACGGACCGGATGCGGGAAGGACGAGCGCCCCTTAACCTTTATTTCCCTCCCTCTTGGCCTCTTGCCATAACAAACCTGATGGTAGTCAACCTTCATCGTGGTGGACTGGTTTTGCATAGAAGGAGAAACAAAACTGAGAAAAATAAGGGGCCTCAAACTCAAAGAGATGCTTGACGAATGAGGAAACGGAGCGGAATCAGTGATTATTGACTTTAGTTGTGCGCAACTTACAGAAGTAGCAAAAAGACTACGCCCAGTATTTCACACACACACACGCAAGAAAAGGGGTAAAAAGGACAACCGGAGATGCTAACCGGATGTAACAGGTAGCAAATGACTCAGAGATGACGACGTATTTAAAAAAAGGGGGAAAAGGTGTGTTTGACTATGTGCAATACTGCAATGTGGAAGATCATTTTACGTAGAAAATCAACGTTTTTAACAACTTATACATAATACAAGGAATTTTTGAGTCATTCTACTTTTGTAATTTCTTATGAGTAAAAGAATCCGTGGGGGATCGTGACTGGCAACGAGAGAAATTTCATTCAAAATGTGTTGATTCATTCCAAACAATTTCTGCATGAAGATATGAAAAACGAGGAACAGCACAGCAAAATGATGAAGCACACACTTTCGTGGGGTAGTCATTGCTAGGCAATGACTAGGTGTAATGGCCAACTGCCACTTACAATCACAACCGTGTACATACGTGCTAACAAATCAGGCCACTATCATCAGAATGCACACAAACAGATGCTATCCATTTTACTCGAACATCGGTCATGTTTTCGTCGGTACACGATGGTCTGAAAATTGACTGTGTAAAAAAAACATACTTGAAATTTAGATGGAGCAATCAACTATACTCTTTGCCCTGTTTTCCTTTTTTGTTCTACTCATCTAAACAGATGCCTGTGATTTTTGTTCCCTTTTTTGACCGAATTAGATAAATAACAAGTGCAGTGCAGCGAAACACCGTTAGGTGCAAGAGGGTAGTAAATGCGGATGTCACGAGAACCGGTTGCAAATGGTAAAAGGTCACGCTGTAATATTGGTGTATACTGGTATAGCTATACTCAAATAGATGACACACGGCTGTATCACACGGAAATGTTTCTTGCCCACGAGTTCAACAACAAGGAAAAACAAGAAGCGATATTTTTCAAGATTTTTGAAATGAGATAAGTTGGGGGTTTGTTGGCTTACCCGAAAGATTGAGAACACGAAACGAAGAGACACTCAACAAAAACACGCAAGGACCAGCGTCAAAATGAGGATGATGTTCTTGTAGGTTTCTTGTCACGAACCAGCTAAGACTTACACACACACTCACATAAACACACACACAAACACACAAGAGAGAAAAAATCTTTCTTCAACTTGATTGCCTTAGGCCTTTTTGACTTTTTTGACTTTTTTTTTTTTTTTTTTTTTTACTTTTTGACTTTGACTTTTGACTTTGGCAACGGTCAACGACCCCTACCGACCGGAAAAATGATTTACAGTAAAGTTAGAATGATTCATTATTTACATTTTGTATATATTTTTTTTATGTTCGAAAGGGGTCTTTTCCAAATTTTGTTATAATATAATGCGCAAAAAAAAAATTAAAAAAAATTCTTTTAACAGCTTTTTCACCATTCGAAGGATTCTTCTGAACCTTATCGCTCATTCGCAATATCCCAACGAGTAATCGGTATTTTTCTTGGGCATAAAAGACATGATCCACCTTTTCCGATCTTTTCACGTTTTTTTTTCAAATCCAATAGTAGTATGTAAAATTGAACGCTAGATGGCAGCACCTTTTTGACAACAATTCATTAGGCCAGGAACAACTACCTCATCGCCAGCAAGTCTAAATCCAGGCTCTCAAAATTATCGCCTACCAGGAACATCACTTTGAAATGACCTCGGGTCCTTCTAATGACTTCACCGGCATGGAGATTTTTTTTTTCTCACTCAATCCAATTTTGTCACGAAACTCTTGGAGAAATTCAAGATGTCCACCTGCAACACAATGAATGATCCGGCCGGAACATCATATCTTGTGAGATAATCCACAAAATGTTTAACGATACAAGTCCAATCACTTGATGACTTAGTATTTCAAGTACAAAGCTGACCATTTCCGCGTTATTTCAGTTCAGCCTGCCTTTCTTTACCATTATAAGGTTGAAATAAAATTCTACCCATCATCAAGACCAATCAATGAAATCCTATTTAGGTCTGAATTTAAAACGGTTAAGTACGTTTTATTAAATATTAACATCTTGTTTCTTTGATAGGAAAATCCTAGCCCAGTTTATTCAAGAACATGAAATTTTCTATGAAATTGTTTCGGCGTTTTTTTTATGGAGGCAATCTCTACACTGGAAGCCAGGATCCTATTGAAAAACGAAGGGTTAAATTTGAAATCCTACCGGATGAATTTGTCATCATCAATCTCAACCTTTCCCCCCAATCAGCATCGATGCTTCCGATCCCGCTTGGACAGAGCTAATCCAGTCCGGGAATTCATTTAAATTTAGCCAATTTCCCAACTATTTAGGGAGGTGCGTGAAAGCTTTAATTGGTTACACCCAGCAAAAAATTGTCAACACTGCAATCGGAAAGGCCACCTGGCTAGGAACTGTCCAGTGCTAAATCCTCCCCGCCGTTAGAAAAGAAAGGCCGATCATTCCAATGCTGAGAGTAAGTCTTTTATTAAACTGCCGAATAGTACTGTGAATTACCCAAATGGTTTGGGTTTTTGTTTTTTGTTGCAGTTAGTCGTAAAATTCCTAAACGTCCATGCTTTCAATGTGGGCGATTTAATCATGAAGCTAAAGCCTGCCCAGTCGCAGATTCGAAGAAGGCCAAAGCGGCTAAAAAGCAAGAGAAGCTCGCCAAATGCACTAAGTGCAAGTCGCAAACCCATCACGCCATCAATTGCGAGGAGGTGAAGCAATGGGAACTTAACGCACTTGAGCGTAACTTACGCAATTTCGGTAAGTTGATTTTTTTTCTTATCATCGTTTGTCGCTGCCGCACTAAATATTGCCTTATTCGGCTATCTTTAATTAACAGTGGTTCCCGATCACGATATCTTGACCGTTCCGTTTGATTTAGAAGACAATTTCAATGCTCTGGTTAGCCGCATGTTAAACCAAAATGAAATGTATGCCGGTGGGTTTGTTGCTAGGGGAAATGAGCCCCTCTCTACAGAGTCACTTGACTCTTGCCAACTGAAACTGGTTACTGGGAATAAAATGAAGGTGAACAAACGTTGTGAGGGTGCGTTTGACTTGGAGTACTCGAAACTACCCAAGCGGAATCGAATTGCGACATTAGCCGAAGAATCAAAGGAAAATGACGCGGCATTGTCATTTAACGCGAATGGAAATCTATTTTGGACCGAAGTCATGGAGTTATTTGATGATTTCGTCGAAGAAAAGAAGACTTGCCCAAGATACGTCACAAATTTGAAACGTAGCCTCTTCAAGCCGGATGACATCCTTGACTGGTGATCGGATTTGTTTTCATTACATTGATTTTTTACATTTTTTCTCTGTTGTGTTGCCTCCGTCGTTTTTTTTTAACTTCATTTTTTTTTTTTTTTTTGTCACCGTCTATCTTTAGGGCAATCTATCGTTTAAGAAGAACATTTTTGCCAGTCGTAAAACAATATTCTGTGGTAAAGACAAAGGACAAAGAGCATCCCAACCAATGCAAAAGAATTCCGGGAGTGAACACCCAATTCATTATTGGGATTGTCCACAAAGGCTGCTTCATGGGATTTCAGAAACATGAGAAAAAAGCCTGAATGACCTATAATACGTTCAGGAAAATAGCTCTCGAAGAAAATTTCTAAAGATCATTGTGATACCAGATCGAAGGAAGATCTTATTTGTTGCTATTGATGCTCTCTTTCTACCAAAAATAACCGAGTCCGAAACAATTCCTCGAGCACGGTTGCCACCCTATAACGGAGTTCTACTAAAACGCAACAGCCGCTTCGGTCCCAGCCCTAAAACAAGTAAAAGAGATCTATAGAGCTCTTCGCCGGGATATTTTTTGTTTTGCCAAGAAACTCCGCCCTTCTCCCTCCATCTGCCACGGGGCGGGGGATGTCGTCGCATTAAACCATTGACGTTCTCCCCATGATTTTCGTTTTACTCTGAGATATTTTGTCAACATGCTACGTTGCCAGATCGTTATTTTATGCGTCAAATATGCACAAAAAGTTTTGCTTTTACATATTGCTACACTTTTATTATACTTTAATTAAAAAAATTTGTTGGTTTGTTAAAATTAAATTTCTGAGCTTCGATTCAAATTTAATAATTTCAATTCTTCTGAATTTGTTTGGGATTTTTGTGGAAGTGGACAGCAGATGGCGCAAGCCAACGCCCAGAGGAAGGCTAAAGAGATGGCAGGCTTCAGGCAAAAAAACGGCATTTGACTGATTTGAGCCCCTCCTTAAAAAAAACAGTATGGAATAAAATTAAGATTATAATCTTATAATTTACAATTCGTTTTGTCAGACAAATTCTTTATTGAGAGCCGTTTGACTTCTTTACTTAATTATATATTGGTTTCCAGTTTGTTGAACATAATCAGAAAGTGAAATCAGAGCATTTTCGCTTATTGTTAGAACCTTTCGGGTAACCAAAACGATGTTCCCCGTGGAAGGATAGTAATCTGGGTCTTTGATGAACTCGTTTTCCGCATTCCGAAAACTTATTTCGCTGTTGTAGTTAGAACTAATTGTATCCCCGCTTCCTAGGACCACATCAATGCAGACTTTATGCGACATTGGGTTGTAAGAGCGCCAAAAACCATGGAGGGGCCTAAAGTCACGTTACTTTAGAGCATTAGCGGTGGTCGGTTTTTCTAACCTATAGGAAAACATAACGTGATTGACATGCCAAAAGTGGTGCTCAATTTACGCCAATGCGCACCACCAGAGCCATGAAAGGGGAGGTCTGTCAACTCCATAAGAAAATTTCCCTTGGGCTGCGGCACGGTTTTTCCGAGCTGCTCTCTTTCCCATCCTCCTACTTTTGAACAGCTACGACGACAGTGCTGCCATCTAGCCACGTTAACGCGTAAAAGTGGCCAATTCATTCAAGTTGCCATTCATAAATTGCAATTCGAATCGTTGCTGAGTTGATAGAGTGACGGATGGCTGATATGTAGACCTGTGGTTCGAAGGATCGGTATTTGGTTACCTTTTTTTTCTTCTATAATTTTTTTTTTACTTTTTTTCTGTTTTTTTGCATTTTTTATGCAATACTGATTAATCAAATTATTCTGTCCAGAAATGTATTTTTGTAAAGTATTTTGATGGAATTTGGGGGATTTTTTATTTTGAAACGGGACTTAGAAAAAAACGTAGGAAAACCAACGTTCACCACATACCCGCAATAGGCAGAAGTGTCGTCGTAGCTAACTCTGTGACGTGGCCTTATGGACTCCGTCCTTATGGAGTTGGCAGACCTCCCCTTTCGTGGCTCTGGCACCACTGTGGCCTGTATCCGAACTAAACTTTTGTTTGCTTGATCCTGTGTGTTCTGAAGCTTTTCGATCAAGCAGACGAATTTGTTATCTTGCTATTTACCTTTTTAAATTTGCCTTTTAAATCTCAGGAAATTTACAAAATCTTCTGTCCATAACAACATTAGCTATTACTCGTCTATTTCAAATTTAAAAATAGTGCACAAAAATCAACTACTCTACACTCTGGATGAAGCAAAATTTGCAGCAAGGGACTGTCTATCCCCGCCATGGTACGCACTGGTCAAGTTGCCGCACGACTTTTGGTCTGCAGAACCGTAGGCCCGTAGCAACTTTTGAAAAAAAGGTCTATTTTCTGTATTCTCGAAATTTTAAAAAAGTAAACAGTGAGTCAGTGATATATTTTTAATAGACGCAGAATGTTTTAATCTATTGAATCACAGTACATTTCCTGAAGGTAAAATCTATTCGTCCGTCGTTCGGAAATATAACACTGTGCCTAATCTTCTGTCCGACGGACAAATAGCGCAATTTATTTTTTGGGCTATTCGTCCGTCGTGAAGGAAAATACATATACAACTGTAATAAAAAAGGGGGAATTCATTTTCACCTTACTGTTGCCCTAAGCTAAGGCGAAACCACAATAATAGCATGAAACATGACACTGATGATTATAATCAGAGATGTTAGAAATTGATGGACTTATGTGTTATAAAATTATAGCAGAGTATTTTAATTTTTTTTTTTTTTTGTTATTCTTATGTTTTAAAGTTATTTTCCAAAAGCAAAGTATGAGTGTTTTAAAAAAAACGCTGCGTTTAAGCAACCTCTTTGTCCAAAGCAACTATTTTAACCGAATAACGTCATACCTTATCGGTCAAAAATTTCTAGTGTGACTCTAATGACTGTGCTCTATATTGTACAAATTCATCACGCCTATACTGTAGGTGAAAAACTGGCATCAAAAAGTAAATTGGGGGACAAATGAAGCCCGCGGGAAAAAATGTCTTTATTAGCTTCATTCACGCGGCATCATCTCTTTTTTCAAGTCAAGATATCCTATCAATCTTGAACTAAGAAAAAATTTCGAATCCCCTCCCTCTCTCATCTGTTGTGTTATTCCGCTACAAGTACTAGAACATATAAATCATAAATAAACAAAGGCGTATGCCTATTTTTTTATTTTATCTGTTGTAACTTAAATATTTTAAAATAAAACAAATGCCTTCAAACGATCTATGATGCGGTAAGTGCAAAAGGGCAGTCAATGTCACTAATCAGTCCGATTTTTACTTGAACACTTTTACCTAACTTCTGAAAAAATTACTCGAAAAAAAGGTGTTCGGTATAAAATTTCTATTGTTTTAACATAGAAGAAGCAAATAATAATGCTTGATTTATTTTTCCCGAAATTATTATTGGATTTTTCCCGAAATTATTATTCGTTAATACTTTAAGGGTTTTACTTTTTTCTCTTAGTCTCTGATTTCATCGAGTGATAACACCTTGATCTAGACTTAGTATGGGGAAAGAGACGGTTAAAATGATTTCCTTTTTTTTATTACAGTTGTATATGTAATTTCCTTCACGACGGACGAATAGCCAAAGAAATAAATTTCGCTATTTGTCCGTCGGAGTGTCGGACGGAAGAATAAGCCCGGTGCTATATTTCCGTCCGACAGAAGAATAGACTCTACATTTCCTGAATTGGAAAGAACTACTGGGTTAAATAAATAAAAAAAACCCATTTTTTCCTATCTCTCCCTGCTAGGGCTATAGCCCGGTTAACCAAAAAAATTTTGCCCGTAAAACGGTGCACCGGTTCAGGCTTTTCAAAACGGGTGGGTAACGGTTCAATTTGACCTTGCCCAAATTCCAAAAACAGGTACCCGAATAGCTGGCGCCATCTAGTAGTCTTATAATAAACGAAGCCAAATAAAAAAATTGCCTTGAAAAAAATGGCTCGTGGTCTGTCCACTTGACTTGAAACGAGAGCTTTCAGCAGCAGGTTATATATAGGAGTGAGTCTAGTGACTTACCTCGTGTAGACGGAAACGTGACAAGTCAGTCATATTTTCATAAGTCTCATCATGGCTAAACGAGGAATAACTAAAAGGGAAAATAACTATCATTCATTCAAAAATGTAGAAATTATAGAAAATTGCTGTTAACTGATTATTTATAGAGAAATCCCCTGAAAAACTTTTAAAAATTGTATTTTCACCCGGGTTTTACCCGGGTTTTTTTTAGCCCATTTTTTTAAAAATTTGACCGGGTAATTACCCGGTTTAAGCCCGTTTTCGAGGTTACCCAAACCGAGTGAAACCGGTTTGTGTTAAAACCCGTTTTCAACAAACCGGTTTGTCCAAAACCCGCCCATTTTGGTCCGGGCCACAGCCCTACCAGAGCCATGAAAGAGGAGGTCGCTCAACTCCATAAGGACGGAGCCCATAAGGCAGCGGCACAGAAACAGCTACGACGACGGTGCTGCCTCCTGTGGGTGTGTGGTGAACTACAAGTTTCCTACGTTTTTTTTCTAAGTCCCATGTCAAAAACTAAAAATCCCCTAATTCCACCAAAAAACTTAAAAAAACACATTTATTGACAGAATAATGTGATTTATCAGTTTTGCATTAAAAAATGCAAAAAAAAGAAAAAAAGTGAAAAATATATCAAGAGAGGAAAAAGCAGGTTCAGGGTATCGAACCTAAGGACTACACATCATATCAGCTATCCGTCATGATTTGGTTGGGTCGTGATTTGGCCACTTTTACGCGTGGCTAGATGGCAGCACCGTCGTCGTAGCTGTTCCCAAAAATGCCAAAAGTAGGAGAATGGGAAAGAGTTAAACGTGGTCTCAACTCGGAAAAACCGTGCCGCAGCCCAAGGGAAATTTTCTTATGGAGTTGAGCGACCTCCCCTTTCATGGCTCTGGCCCTACTCCCTGCAATCGATACCCGCTGGGATATTTGGAAGTTTTCGACGCAGCATCCGCAACTGGTCTATAACTTATAAATTATATTAATATCCCCCCTAAAGAAATTATTACTACATATTCAAATAAAAGAAGTTAATACATTTCAAATGCAGCTTTGGGGTGATTTTTAGGAGCAGAAATGTATTAACTATTTAACTAGACTCATTTTTAATTTGACCATTACGAGCTGTGTAAAAAATGGAAACCCTTTTCCGCGCGAAAAAAAATCGGGTTTCATGTTTTCCTTTTTTTAAACTTATCAAATGTAGTCAGACTTTAACCAAATTTCATACAATTAACAACCGACAAATTCCATAAAAAAATATTTTAAAAATAATTTATTTAAAAAAAACTAATTATAATTGTGAACTTTTTTACAAGACATTCCATTTTTGAATTAAAAATAAAATGTGTTCCCGTCGATGAATTTTGTGGGGGTTCTACTCAGTAATATATTTAAAATTTTGAAACATTGATTTTGGAACATGAAAAATTTGGAGAGACGGATAGTAATCATTTGTTTGGGGTGGTCCCCCCTATTTTGACCATACTATCACGATGTAATATATATCCTATTATATCGTGATACTATGGTAGGGGCCAACACTGACCTCACTTTATCGATAAATAAGATCTTAACTATATCGATAAATAATCGAAAAAAGAAAATTAGTTTATTTATATTAATAGTAAATAGTCTTATTGACTTCTTTTTACCTTTTTTAATTTTAATTTTTTATATTTATTTATACTTAATATTAACCCATATAAAGTGCAAAATATTGCGATAAGATTTTTTACTCGTTTTCGTGAATCGGTGAATCGATTATTATATTAGAAAAGTCGGTTCAAACCAGTTTTCACTATCACCAACGCATGTACAAATTGCGCGGAAAGTCTTTCGAATTTTTCAGTCTAATCAAGCACGCAATTTCGTTGGGTCATTCAATCAACTTAAGTTGAAATCTACTTCAATTCATGCACTATCGGATTTAGCTCAAGTCAAATCTTTATTGTTTGCAAGG
Organism: Daphnia galeata; assembly: GCA_030770115.1. Lineage (NCBI taxonomy): Eukaryota > Metazoa > Arthropoda > Branchiopoda > Diplostraca > Daphniidae > Daphnia > Daphnia galeata. The sequence continues at coordinate 9,210,582 of CM061119.1, forward strand.
TACGTAATTGAATCGTTTAAAACCTCATGATCACGAAGAGTTGCTTTGTGTGTCGTTTTTCGTCTGTAGCAACGCTGCATTGTTGGGACAGTTGATCACGTTCGCTCTCATTCAAAACCATCACTGACATTTTCACTCATATCGCTTAAACTACTGCTTTAGGGTAAAATGGGATGAAATAGAGATAATCTAAAGTTTTTTATTACTCTGATACATTGGTTGTCATGAAAATTTTTCTGTGATCTGGTAACGAGAAATAGTTTCCCTTTTTTCCAGGAACGAAACACAAACCTTGTAATGGCAACTCTAGCAGAGCAGGCATCAAAACTGCTGGACTTTGATCAGAAGTTGGACATCACATTACTTGATAGTATAGTTGGGTGCATGTATTCTGGAGCTGGTGAACAAGTAAGTCTGTTAAGCAAAATACTATTGTTTCACTCAACATTCCATCTTGATTTACTTTTTTAAAGTTCTTTTTAATGCCTCAATGTTTTTGCTGTTCCCATCTTGATTTACTTTTTTAAAGTTCTTTTTAATGCCTCAATGTTTTTGCTGTTCCCTTTGGTAATTTTGAAAGAATCAAATTTCTTGAATTTTTATTTCATTTTTAGATGGTGGGGAGGGGGTTGCATTAGTTCATTCAGTTGACATTTAAGTGACAGTTCTGCACACATTCTTGCAAAATTATTGTATTTTGAAACATCCAACGATTTAAGATGTTTAAGTTGTAGTTTGGGTACTTTCGTGGATGGCTAATGTTTTGTATTCACCAAGAAATGTTAAAACAGTCAATTCAATACTCTTTATGTTTTCAATTATTATAGCAACGATTAGCACGTGACGTCCTGACGACACTGAAAGAGCACCCTCAAGCATGGACGAGAGTAGACACAATCCTCGAGTTTTCGAGCAATCAAGAAACAAAGTATTATGCCCTGCAAATTTTAGAAGCCGTCATAAAAACTAGATGGAAAACCTTGCCTCGAGAGCAATGCGAAGGAATAAAGAAATACATAGTTGGTTTGATCATCAAAACGTCTTCAGAAAATGAGACCGCTGAACGTGAAAAAGTGTATCTTAGTAAACTCAACATGGTACTGGTTCTAATACTGGAACGTGAATGGCCCAAGCATTGGCCCTCTTTCATCGCAGATATTGTCGGTGCCAGTAAAACTAACGAGAGTTTGTGCCAAAATAACATGGCCATCCTTAAACTTCTTTCTGAAGAAGTATTTGATTTTTCATCTGGTAACATGACACAGATTAAAGCTAAGCATCTGAAGGATTCCATGTGCTCTGAATTTTCCCAGATTTTCCAGCTCTGCCAGTTTGTCATGGTATTATAATTGATTATGTAAAAATTACATTATTTTTATATTTAACATGATTGCACCGATTTTTAGGACAATTCGGCGAACGCTGCCCTCGTGGGTTCCACCCTAGAAACCCTTTTACGATTTCTCAGCTGGGTACCTCTGGGTTACATCTTTGAAACCAAGCTGATTGCAACCCTCATCTTTAAATTTCTGAACGTGCCACTCTTTCGCAACGTTACTTTGAAGTGTCTCACAGAAATTGCTGGGCTAGCCACTGGTCCCCAATACGACGACGCATTCGCCGCCCTTTTCGCCCAGACGATGGCTCAACTGGAGTTGATGCTTCCACTCGACATCAATATCAAAGAAGCTTTCGCCAAAGGCCATGACGCGGAACAGAATTTTATCCAGAACTTGGCCATGTTTCTCTGTACCATGCTTCGTCAGCATGGCCCATTGATGGAGCGTCGTGAAAAAGGCAACGTCCTCAAAGCCCTTCAGTATCTTTTACTCATCTCCGAGGTAGAAGAAACTGAAATCTTCAAAATTTGCCTCGAGTACTGGAACGCTTTGGCTGCTGACTTATATCGCGAAACTCCCTTTACTATCCCTACGGTTCCAATGTTTATGACCAAAACAAGTAACACAGGATCATCTGCACGGCGCGTCTTCTATCAGGCAGTTCTCAGTCGGTTGCGTTACATTATCATCAGCCGAATGGCGAAACCTGAAGAGGTGTTAGTGGTTGAGAATGAAAATGGCGAGGTGGTTCGAGAGTTTATGAAGGATACCGACTCCATTAATCTCTACAAGAACATGCGCGAAACTCTCGTCTACCTGACCCATTTAGATTACGTCGATGCCGAAAGGATCATGACGGATAAACTCCAAAACCAAGTAAACGGAACAGAGTGGTCATGGAAAAACCTCAACACTCTGTGCTGGGCTATTGGCAGTATATCTGGAGCCATGCACGAAGAAGACGAGAAGCGTTTTTTTGGTGACAGTCATCAAGGAACTGCTGGGTCTTTGCGAGCAGAAAAAGGGCAAGGACAACAAAGCTATTATTGCCTCCAATATTATGTACGTTGTAGGTCAGTATCCTCGTTTCCTTCGTGCCCACTGGAGATTTCTCAAAACTGTTGTCAACAAACTTTTCGAGTTTATGCACGAAACACACGACGGTGTCCAGGTAAAGCTGTTGATTGTAGTTTCTTTGGTTTGATGAAAAGTTGTTGACTTATACTTTCGCTTATTCTCTATAGGACATGGCCTGCGATACTTTCATCAAGATCGCCCAAAAGTGCCGTCGACACTTTGTGCAAGTACAGGCAGGTGAAGTGACGCCTTTCATTGAAGAGATTCTATCGACCATCAGTACCATCATTTGCGATCTCCAACCTCAACAAGTTCACACGTTTTACGAAGCTGTCGGCTACATGATTAGTGCTCAAAATGAAAAGTTTGTTCAAGAACCTTTAATCGAGCGCTATATGCTATTACCCAACCAAGTGTGGGACGACATCATTAATCAGGCCACGCGCAACGTCGATGTTCTCAAAGATCCCGACGCAGTCAAACAGTTGGCCAACATTTTGAAGGTATTACATTAATTGATGAATGGAATTGTTTTATTTTTAATCATCTTTAAATCATAATTTTCCAGACAAACGTCCGAGCTTGCAAAGCTTTAGGTCACCCATACGTCTCTCAACTTGGAAGGATCTATTTGGATATGCTTAATGTGTACAAGGTGATGTCGGAAAACATCAGTGGTGCGATCGCCCTTAGTGGAGAAAACGTTACTAAGCAGCCCTTGATTAAGAGCATGCGGCTTGTCAAGAAGGAAACCCTAAAACTCATTTCAGACTGGGTCTCGCGTTCTAATGATCCTGAACTCGTGCTCGACAATTTCATCCCACCACTGTTGAATGCAGTTCTCTACGATTATCAACGGTGTGCAGTTCCTTCAGCCCGTGAACCCGAGGTTCTGAGCACGATGGCCACTATCGTCAACAAACTTGAGGGGCACACCACCTCAAATGTGCCGAAAATCTTTGATGCGGTTTTCCAATGCACTTTAGACATGATCAACAAGAACTTTGAAGAATTCCCAGAACATCGTACCAACTTCTATCTTCTGCTGCAATCTGTCAATAACCATTGTTTCCCTGCCTTCTTAAGTCTGCCTCCGGCCCAGTTTAAGTTAGTGCTCGACTCAATCATTTGGGCTTTTAAGCACACGATGCGTAATGTTGCCGACACTGGTCTTGATATTCTCTACCAGCTCTTGCAGAATGTCAGTCAACACGAACAGGCGGCGCAAAGCTTTTATCAGACCTATTACATTGAGATTCTTCAACACGTCTTCTCCGTTGTGACTGACACATCACATACGGCGGCCCTCACCATGCACGCTACCATTCTGGCCTATATGTTCACAATCGTAGAAATGGGAAAGGTATGTCTTACTTTTATAGCTAATTACTTTTTGTTCTGTTTCTTTTAAGTCAAATTAATGTTTTCTGATATCAGGTGGCAGTGTCATTAAACTCATCGGGTGCTGTAATTGCCCCAGAGAGTCTAGCGGCCGCTAATGTCATCTTTGTCCAAAATTTCGTAGCGGAAGTGCTGCACAATGCCTTTCCTCACTTGACACAGCTCCAGATTAAAGTGACTGTCGAAGGTCTCTTCAACCTTGATCAAGACATCACTGGATTCCGGGAACATCTGAGAGATTTCCTCGTTCAGATCAAAGTATGAACTTGATAGTTTTGGCTAGTCGCCAACACAATTTTTGTTTTCTTTATTTATTTAATTGTTCTTTTCATCCATAAATAATTAACAGGAATTTACTGGGGATGACGACAGCGACCTGTACTTGGAAGAAAGAGAAGGTGAGCTGCGGCGTGCTCAGGACGAAAAACGCAAAGTCCAAATGTCTGTACCGGGCATCTTGAACCCTCACGAGATCGCCGAAGAAATGCAAGATTAATCTTACTTAAATCTTAAGGTACGAAGCCTGCGCTCGAAATGCTTCACGTTAAGAAAAGCCAACATTGGGCGCTTGCATCATTTAATATTTCACTGTGGGCAAAGTGTGCTTGAATTTATTCATAATAATTGAAAGGACTGTGGCCACGAACAAGGATTGGGTCGTACCGTTTCTTTTTAAGAAATGGGCTGGGGAATCTTCTTTCGTACAATTTATTTCTTTTTTTTTTCTTTCATTTTCTTTTGTTTATTTTTTGCCCTGCGAAGACAACCCGGCTTGTAAAGTCATCAGTCAAATCATTGTGGTGTAGTAAATCAGTGTATACGTGCGCCTATGCTGTGTGTCGTTTGAAGTGAAATCTGTAATTCAAGATTGCAGAGAAAGAAAACCACAAACTACCCAACTATAAACGATCTTTTCAATAGCCGAGTCCCAACATCATTATTAATAGTCTGCGATCACTCTGAAGCACTTTGCAGTTCTTTTTTTTTCTGATTTTGTTTGTTCGTTTCTAAAAATAGATACCGACAAAAAGTAACGGTGGATCACTTCGAAATCCAAATACGAGCACACCCCCTCCGGTTTCGTTTCGCTGATCTATGGCAACTTACCCTCCCTCCCGTCACAATGATTATCGGCTCTCACCGCTTCTGTCACTTTTTTGACGCTTTCCTTTATATTACACCTCGAGTTTCCGTATGAAATGATTATAGCCCGTTTGTGGTTGAAACATTATGTCGTGTGATTGCGCTATGTACTTGTAATTTTTGTCTTCTTCTTTTTGTGGCTTTTTATTTTAATTTTTTCTATTTTTCTTTGGTTCGTCGTCCAGTCGTAACTGATTGAAATAATTGGGATTGGTGATTTTGTTCATCTCTCGATGGGTCATACAATTGGGGTTCACTTCTATGTCCTCTGTGAGGAGCTGGGCCCAAACCTCAATCCCTATACCACCACTTCCCTTTACCCCCCCCCCCCCTACCTTTTCCCTATCCCAACCTCTCAACTTGTTTAATGTAGGGGAGGGGAATATTTCATCCCCCTTTCTCTGTCATTCTCACCCATCGCAAGCAATTGATTCTTTTCTCTATATTAGATAAACCCCAATCGGACTAATTGTCCATGTCTGAACAATCGATTATAAAAACTAAAGTAAACAAAAAAAAAGTGGTAAATTGTCGGTGTCACAACCACATTTCTTTAAAACGGGCTGCTCATTCTTGAAATCAGCGCCTTGGCGTCTTCAGTGTGCTAACCATCGTCTCACTTTTTTCTCTTTCGACCATCACCCAAACATCCAATCTATCTTTCCCTTCATGGTCACATCCCTTATATTATCATCCAAAGTCGAAACAACATTTTTTTTTTAATTATTTATTTTTGGCCATTTTTTTTTTCCTCTTTTTAAATATTTTTCATTCAGATTTTTTTTTTCTTCTTTTTTTTGGTTACATGTTCGATTGTTTTGTCCTTACAAAATATCTGTGTATCCCAGATGAAATCCCTCTCAACTTCTCCCTTCATCTATCGACCCCTCCCTTCTTTGTCTCACCTCCCTTTACACTTGATTAAACGAAAGATTAAAAAAAACGGATGTAAAACGACGTGTCACCGAACCCGAAAATACAGCAGTGAAATCGTTGAACACATATTCAACATTGCACATTAACCTTTTTATTTATTTATATTTCGTTTCCCTTGTGCATGAAGAGTAGCAGCTGATGGCTGATTTGATACGCGACTGGCGCACAAAGAAACCGTTTGAGAATGGGCAGAGGGGGGAATACCTGGAGAAGCGAGTTAACAGAGCACATTATTCGATTCATTGGATTGGCTGACTGAAAGGCTTTGTTTGACGGATGGCTGACAAATGGTCGCCATGTAGTTGGATCCGAAATTCGTTACGAAAGGGAACCCCCTCTCTCTCTACACTATTAAAAAATTGTTTGATGGGGTTTCGATTTCAGTGACGGTGCTTGTCATCGACAAACTGTATCAATCAATCAATCATCCATGACCGTGAGCACTTGCTCTAAAATTGAGAATAAAAGAAAGTCTCGTTTTTCTTTTGCTGAATTGAATTTGATGGCACGGTGCGTTGTTTTAATTGATTTTGAAATTTAGTATCTCTTGAAAAATGGTAATAAATATTTGTTTGTTCCCTTTACTAATTAGGCGATTAGATAGTTGGGTGTAGTACGTGGGGGATGTATTTTTTGGCTAGTTATTATTATTGTCTGCTGGGTCGATGTGAACGTCATGGTTCTGTAACAGAGCACTTTGTGTGATCAAGGGGGGAAAATAGAGAGATGATATAAAAGCGCTTTGGTCAATCGGATGTATTCAAAGCTTTGGCTCTTTGCTAAGCAAAAGATGCTGTCAGATTTTCGTCGTTCCATTGATTTAGATGAAATAACGCCATGGATACAAGTAGTACAGATATAAAACATGACGATTTTTATTCTTCGTTTGAAAAAATCGCAACGAAAAAGCACAAGGCAGCAAAGGGAAAAAGAACATGCTCGTCCTATTCCTAGTGGGTGGATAATTCGAAAAGCCGATTGTGTGGGCGGTTGTTTTCTCTCGGCCAGACAGGAGTCTAGGATCCGGCAAACAGTCGCATTCACTCCAATCAGCTCAGCAGCTCAGATTTTGTGAAAGACCGGCACGAGAAGAGATACCGACCGCCACACTCCCATATAGTAGTTCCTTGCATAATCCATTGCATTTTCCATATTGAACTCGATTGACCCGCCAATAAATATCTTTCAATTCGATTGATACGACCCATTCATAAAAGAAAAGAAAAAACCGGAATATGAATGGAAATAGGAGTTATGAATGGCACGTGTACGTTACGATGTCATTCGTTGGATGATACCGTTTTCAAATTTTGTTTTACCAACCATAACAATTCAAATAAAACGTATCCGTGTTCGTATAACTAAAGAACCGGCATTATTATTAGCTCGTTCAACATTTAAACCATTTAAACTTGTTATAATGTTCAGAAACAAGATTTCAACAGCTCATGTTTCTTTTGTAATTTGATCATATTGCCATCTAACCTGATTAAGCACTAAAAAGGGAATAAACAAATTATTGAAGGTATTAACTGAAGCTCTCGTGAAAACTGTAATAACGCACGCATGTAGTTACGTCATCAAAGAGTTGTTTGGATTCTTGTACTCGTTTAAGCTGACAGTAAATCAGAAACAGTTCACTTATCTGAATTTGTCTCTTATTTCGAGAAACATTTGAACAAAGGAATGTTCAATGAAATGTTACGTAAATGTAACAGTCGTATTATTTTTTTCAAATCGTTGCGTATAGATTACCGTTATGTAAGACATGCTTGGTACATGTTAAATTGAGCTTCTTACTTTTTATTTCAGTCCGCTATTGGATTGAACAAGCAAATTTAAGAAACTGATGTAGCCAAAAAAGTTTTCTAATAATATTAGGCCACGTTACACTGGATTCCTGTAATAAGTACTCGGTATAAAAATGCGTTAAATTCCTGGGGATCATAAAGATTGTGTTGTTTAATCCATTTCGTGTTATAGTCTCCATTCTTTGACATAGTGTAGAATAGAGACGACCTAGTAGGCTAGTACTCGTAAAAGTTCCCTATTTATAATTTTATACCATATGCGATGATTGTTCCGCAAGTTGCTATAAATTCGTTTCATAACATGTTGCTGGTCTGTTGCTGCATGACGATACCATAAGCTATTACACATATGCCGTATCGAATAAATATTAGAAATCCGTCGGCGGAATGTGTGTCGACTGGACTAGGATCTGCTGTTGTGAGATGTTTTACCCTATAAGAGGATCAACGGTTATGAATGACTCTGATCAGTTTCTAGTCTGTACTGTATATATCTTTGTATTTTGATAAATATATGTACAGTAGAGTATATATACTTCAATACATCCCTTCATCCATCCGGATTCTGTTAAAAGAAAATGAACAAGAGGTATTCCGGCGATGCGAGATTTTTCTATGGGGTGGGCCAACTCGTCTCTTGTGTGTGTTATTATCCATCTTTTCTTTGTATATACTGCGTTCTAATACAGCCCGACCTATACTATCACGGATTTACCAGACTGTAAACACGTGTCAGTCTTTTATTATTAGTCCACAACTAGTACTCAACGCTACCAACTCAACAGTATGCCATTTAAAAAAAAAACATAAGACGTTGCCTTAAATATTAATACCAGCACCCTTATGAATCAATAAGGCCTACAAGTAAAGATTTTTACATTCATTAACTCTACTTTGAGGATCTCTTTAGTCCACAATTCCATTTTCCACCTAACATTGTCTGTTTTTTTGCAAAAAGAAAGGAAAAAAACCTATATTTTGTCCTTGCTATGGAAACTGTTGAGTATGTATGGGGACGAAGACTATATACAAGCCGGGGTGGTCTTTGAGGGGGTCCCTCCCCCACACACTCTCAACGCTATTCGAAATATTGTTGAACTTCAGGCGTAACTGCATTTGAACAATGTAACTGTCGTGTAGGTCCAACTAAGCCGCTTGTCTACGGCGCGCACCATTTTTTTCCCCCTCTTGCTTTTGCTTTTGCTTTTCTGTGCAATGCATGGCCCTGGCCCCCCCATAAAATTTCATCCAATCGCACCTCTTCATATACTAGTAGCTCATAGGTACGGTATTACTTACTGGCAAGAACAGCCTCACGGGGCGGGCTATAGTGAATTCCTTGTACATGGTCTATCACATCTCGATTCAATTCACTCTGAGAATATTTGTCCGCTACAATGAATTACAATAGACGTACAAATGCCGCTCTCTCTCATCTCTTTTTCCGGTGTTGTGTGTGTGTCTATTTTTATTTTCTGTGTTGTTGAGTCGAGTCTGTTTATCTTGATTTCATTCATTCGTGTATATCATGTCGTATGGCTCAACCGCTTTTTTTATGTATTGTTATCCATCACACAGCACTATATACGTATGGCGAGGGCCTTTTCGGTGCATTGATACATCTATACATTACAAATCTATGCGCCTTTTTTTTTTCATTATTTAGACCGGATCTTCGCGTTCGTCATCGGTAAAATCTTGTGTAGATACTCGCCGCATAGCTGTCGAAGGAAAAATACCACCAATTCGTCAAAACATTCTTTCCGAATCAGATGATCTTTTTATTTTCAATTTCAATCCATTGGATGCTTTTTAAATATAAATAAATATAAATTTAATTCATTTTGAATTATCAAACAAAATAATTTGATGGAAATAGCTGTATGTATACGGCATCGTATTTGAGATGCAAAGGTATATAGGTATAATATTAGTAAGCCGGGCTACTTAACATGCAAACAGATGTGATCGTGTTAATACTTTTTGATCGCATGTAAGTCTAATACATATAGGCGGGATTGATCAGTTGTAGTACATATTATGTTTAGATGAGATAGGAATGGATATCCTAGAGAGACGGATCAACAGCTGATCACTTTTCCTCTCTTTATATTCTTCCCATCAAAATGACGAGAGGAGATTTTCTAGCGCGGGATTTTCCTCCGATGGCCACACACACACAGGGTGACAACACAGCAAAAGCGTTGTATATACATAATAACACAAGACTCGGCTGCATTATCCATGAATACATGAAAGAGATTGACAGAGAGCTATAGGGGAGAACACGGTTAATCTCAATCCTCCTCTGCTTTATACAAATAATCTGCAGGATTATCATTTTTTGAGTTTGTCAGGTCGCGCGGATCGTATCTGTTCGCTCTCCAAAGGGGGAAACCTCAGCATCGCCGAAGCCGCTAAAATTCACCGATACATTTAGAGTTTTGTAGAGCCTGGCCGAGTTGAGATCTTTGACACACAGCTTATAACATATAGTTGATCATCTGCTACACACACGACGAACGGTTGAATGAGAACGATGGAATCTACATGCGCGATTCTTGCTGCTGGCCAATCCATCAGCAGCCGGTTCTTCCTTTAGTATTAATATCAACTTTATACTATAATATAGTGCAGCATTATCACACATGAATAAGCTTCAATTAACATTCTACACACTGGCCCTATTATAGTCAGCCCTGTATGGCAGTCTCTACGTGAGGTAGAGTTGACCGTTTGGTTCCCTTTATTTTTAAATGTTTGATCCGAGTGGATATGTATTATGGTATAGGGTTGACGGTGTATCTTTAATCGTGCGCTTAAGAACCCGAGAGGATTATAGCACACAACAGGCGGGGAGAAACAAAAATCCATGGGGACTCTGTATGAAGGTGACCTCAGCTGACCTGTGTTCTAAAAACGGCTGATGACAAACCAGCCAAGAACTGTAAGCCTCTCTAGTAAAAATAGAGACTCCACGAGCGGTCCACCAGGGTCCAGTATACGGATTGTGTCCAACGCACACGTTTGTTGGCCCCCCTGAAAAACAATACTAATAATAGTTGAGGTAAATAAAACTTCACATGTCTCCTATACACAATAATAAAGGCGAGAAATAAAAAGGAAGCCGCCGCAGCTTTAATATTTAGATCCAGCGCTATATATCCCCAGTTTTGATGGGTTGACGGGGGGTTAATTCCTCGAAAAAGCCGCGGTCGCCGCGCTCTTGTGGGTCAGCACAGAGCCTGGCCAGCACCTTCATCCATCCGACTATAATGTCCATCATGCATATGCTTGCTTGTCCTGCGGTTTCCCTTCTTCTTCTTCTTCTTATTTCAATTGTTTCCTTAAGCGGTTTTATTCGATTCGAACATGATCCGACGGCGGCAGCAGTTCAACGCTGTGATATTTACGTGTGTATAGGTCAGTCGTGCACTATACTGTGTATTTACTATATGATATAGGCCTATATACAAAGCGTTTCATTCGGTGCTGTATCGGTGTCTTAAGATTGTTTCGTCGGATGAAGGGCAGCAGCTTTCAACACGCGGAAGAAGAAGATGAGAATAATAAACCCCTATCTTAAAATTTCGAAACTAGGGCCGAAAAACAATTTCACGCCTATCCAGTTTGAGGAATGTTTGCCCACTCACAGATAATCCCCTTTTTTTCCCAACAAACATGTATAAAATATATTTTGCCGCCAGTTTAATATATTTGTTATTTCGTATATTTCTTAAATGTGATGACTGCTGTTATGTAAAATGTCACTTTTGAAGGAGTATTTTCTCAATTCAATGTTTCGCATTAATATTGTCGTCCATAGCAACCAATAATAAACCGTTGGACATGATGGGTGTGGGACATGGGTCTTCTTTGTCGAGGCCTTCATCATAATAGACTGCGGGTATGTCGTTTAAATTTACAGGACTGTGTGTATATACAGACTGAAATGTTGTTGGCTTTGATTCGTACGGCTGCATCGTCGTCCCTGTTTGCTACTATACAATACATTATGTAGCTAGCTATACGTGTGAGCAGCACTACGGTCCCCTGTTGTATATGTCGTACATCAGCGTGTGTTTAGTATGTTGGTTGTGTTTGGCAAAGGTTTAAATCAGATTCGGAATCCTTTGCAGTGTCCGTTGCTACCAAGCCAAAGGAAGCGAGGCAAAATAAGGAGCAGAGAGAGAAATGAGAATCCGTACAAGAAGATTAACTAAGCAGTGCACAAACTCGGCAGCCAAAGCGGTAAATAAGGTCACCACAAATATACAGCACAGCCGATCGCTAGTTGCCAAGGGATGCGACTCCGTTTGTGTATGTTGGGGGGGTGATATCCGTTTCGTGCTATGGAACACCATCTTCCAATCTCAGTTGTGTTTCATTTTGTTGGTGATGCTGGTCTTTTTTGTTGTTGAAGCAGCAGCTCACAAAGCACAGCTTCTGTAAGGCTTTGCTATAGCAAAGAATCTATAGGCTATATACAGCACTTGATGAATCGTGAACTATAGCCGACGAGGTATTGTAGCTGCTAATACACACGGAACTATAGGAGGATATTTCATATATAATGATGTCCTATGGTTTCCGCTTTGAATCGCCGCTCGGCGCTCACAACCTACGTCATTCCTCTGCATATTATCTATAAACTCTTTAAGAGATATACATATTAAGTAGATATACTAAGTTGTTTTATAATGTGTATAACATTATACTGCAGAGATCGCCAGCAACATAAAATAAGTGATTTCTATGGAATCATTTCAATTGTATCCGACATCATCGTCCTTGCGGTTTCTCTTTTTAACATTTTCTTCACCCATTTCTCTGCTGATTGGTTCTTGATGGTCGTCATGGCGTCATAAACATCATCATCATCAACAGCCAGCGTCAGTTGAAACATAAAAGGAAACCCTTGTGTATAGATCTCTTAAATAGCATTAAGAATATATGAAAGCATGAAAAATGATGGTACAAAAATCTTAAGCTGCTCTGTGTGTTCAGGAGACGAGATGACTTCATAAACACATCGACATAAAGAACAACACTTGAAACTCTTTCTTTGCGTAGGTGTCTCAATAGAATTCAGTTGAGCAGTTTATGGACATGTTGTATTACATAAATCGGTTGAATGAGGGGAAAAGATGCTGACGAGTGTATTGCTACTACGCAAGAGACAAAAAAACAAAAAATATGGAAATTTATATATTAGGTGAAGGGAAACAAATAAAAGCTTCATTTTCTGAGAAAATTGTTAGAATCCTTTCTAGCGCCATTATGAGGACGTGATGCATATAGACTTGTTGAACGACCCTGCTGCTGTTTAGCAATAGTCGCCATAGTAGCTATAGAATACAGTAGTGCATTTTGAAAGTGTGTTGTTGCTCAAGACTCTCTTAACAGCTTGGAGGGAAAAGAGGAAAAAACGGACAATGTATAGAAAGAGAAGGGGGGAAACAATTCGTTGGTGGCCTTAGTGATGGGCATCGCCTCGTTGAATCAAGTCCATCATCATTTCTACTGTTGTAGTTGCTTAGACTTTGTCGATGGACTGAAAATGAGCAACAAGAAGGCGACTCAAAATCAAGAAACAGCAACGCCCTTGCCTGTCCATTGAACCATTCTGCTGTGTACACAGCCAGACGCACTTATGAATGCTCTTCAGTGAGCTGGGCAGCATTCAGAAGAGAATAAGCGTGTGCTGCATACTCCTGTGCAACATCCTCACAGCTTCTTTTCACGAATATAAAGGTGGTCTTTCTGTCCAAGCGATGGACACTAAAAAAACAGCTAGGGGTTAGTTTGAGTCCGGCCAGCACAGTTGATGAGCTCTCGACATTCCTCAAACGAGCAACAGACACAAAAGTATATAGCGTACAACATACATAAAAGTCTCTTCATGGCGTTTCTTATTCAAATAGTTTGGTGTCAATTGTTTGTCATCCGCTTGCCAGTCATATACGCTCAACAGCTGTAAGCCAAAAAATGAGGAAATGCAACGAGCGCATGTGGTCAAAACGATAATAGGCCTAAGGTATCACACACACTAAAACATTTAAAAAAACAAAAAAAAAACAACTGCGTGCCCCTGAAAAAGTGTGGTTTTTCTGAACATTGAGAATTATAGACGGTTGAGGTGAAAACAACGGATTTTCTGTTGGAAATAAATATAATGGATTCCATAATATATAGTATAGTGTGCGCACATGTGTTATAAGAAGATTGAAAGAGAAAGGAGGGAAGCCTGTTTAGGCATAAGGAATAGCTAGGGAAAGGACGGCCGAGAGAAGACTTAGAAATGCTATTTAATCAACGTTTTCAACGAACTTGAGGGAAAGCTGCGCGATTCCATCAACAGCAATTTAGCTTATACATGCGCTAAGACGCCCGCACACACACCACCGTCTATCGTCTTCTTCAAATCCAAATAAACTTATTAGACTTTTGGAAAAGGGCGCGGTTTAGCAGGTCGCACTAGTTAACATTATATGACCTCTTGTTAGTCTTCTTCTTCAACTGTTGTGTAATCTAGGCACTATTATTACGAAGGCCTAAATGTTGCCGATATCTTCATCGCTTCGATCCTTGAGATGTTGACACGTTGGTTGGATGATTATACATCCATTTTGTTAAAGGATTTCTGATATATTGGACTAATGTGATTTAGGAGAAATCACGACGACTTTGAAAGTGGATGATGCGGTCGTTGGTCGAATGATGGGGCTTCACTTCTATCCGATATACGCTGCTGGACTGACTCTGGCATGTTCGTCCAAGAAAAGAAAACTATTAGAACTTAAAGTTCTCCGACCAAACACATTACTTTGCTGAGTTTCTGGGCTGCTGCTGCTCTTACTTGGCCATATAGTGTGCACTACTGATGCACGCAAAGCACAAGCAAGCAAGTGTCCACCAACACGCAAAGCACTCTAAGCCGTTAACAGGCTTACAAGAAACACCCCATTCTTCTTTCATATTATTCACTAAGTCGGCCAAAACTGACCCAATGTGCAGTACCAAATTTCTCTTTTCTAACGAACGTAATAATGTTTTTGTTTTTGTAAATCAGTTAAAGTGATACAGAGATAGTCGAGTGTTGTTAATATAGTCTATTACATAATGTCTTCACATCTATATAGTGAGCTGACAAAATAGAGAAAGAAACATGATGAAAAGACGAAAGACTAAAAGAAACAAGAAATCTGAATTTCCTTGTCCCACCTTCTCTTTTGTTTTTCAGAGTTGCCGCCCACTTTTTCCTTTTTGTTTGTTTTTTTTAAATTTAAGACATTTCTCGTTGATATGTACTATGTCCTCCCCCCCCGTATATACTGATGTGTGTGTTGAAACAAAACGGCGACAACACAATAAGCACTCCCCTGTTTTTTTTCTCTTTGAACAAGAATTATCGATTCTTCCGACTCACCTTACGTTGGGCTCAAAGCCGATTAGTCGTTTTTCCAGTTAAGAGCGTCTGTGTGTGTGTACATATAAGAGCAGCTAAAGAAAAAAATCACTTCGATTTGTTATAGTACTTGTAGTCTTTTCTCTTGAATATTATTATATAAGTCTCGGCATTATACGGATCTGATTACATATGGGGAATGATGCGACGTTTACTGACGAAATTCGGTTCCATTTAATCGCCAGTTGACGGTGTGAAGCCAATAAATTATCATACATTTTCCTTATTTAGAAAAATGAAGAAAGAAAGATGACACATTTTCGTTTCAATAAGTCACCAAGTTTATATAATGATTTGCACATGATAATATAGATAATACACGAGATTCCTGGTCGTTTCTAGACAAAATAATAATAATAATGATGGGAAAAAAAATTAATAAACAAGTCGACAATAAAATAATTAAGTACAGAGTTTTCAAAACACAATACATCCACATTTTGTATATATGTATATAGGCAATTATCCGAATTTTGGGCATGATGATGACTCTTTTATGAGCTGAGATCAGCGTCAAGGTCCATGTCCATGGAAAGATCGTCGACATTGTCCATCGTGTCTTTAACTAACGAGCGATGATGACCCGTAAGGTGCTGGTGATTCTGTTGCCTGGCACGCATCTGTTCTTGCTCTTCTCGTCTCTGTTTTCGCCATTTGGCTCTGCGGTTCTTGAACCAAACCTGATGGCAATAAATAATAAACAATGATTATAGCTTATAGGTCAAATCTCAGTACGGAATAGTCAATGCTCTAAGCCGCCGTCATTATATAAATAAAAGTGCGAGTCTTATGTAAACGGCTTACAATAACAGATTTTTAAGTACTTTTTTAGCCTAAATATCTACCACTTTATTCATAGGAGAACATCACACACGAGAATATAGTCAGAGGGCAATAACGAAACCAAAAGAGCCAACAGCTGAGCCTTATCAAAATACGCTGTCGCTCATTGAAACAACAATATTTTAAAAAAAAAAGAAGAGACAGCGGCTGAGTCGATTCCCATGTTTTCAGCGCAGTCTCTCTTTTAATCTGAGGCTCGCATAATCCCCGGCCATTTTCCCTTTTCCCTTTGGTTTTTTTTAGAGAGATGCTTTTGTTTAGGATAGAAACTTATATTCAGTCTTTGTGCAAATAGGCCTAATAATTCTGTGAAATTTTCAAGTCTATAAGAATAACTCACCTCAACTCGTTCTTCCTTGAGATCGACGGTGAGTGCCAATTGTTCTCTGAGTAAGACGTCGGGGTAGTGAGTCTGTAGGAAAGTCGCCTCTAATTTCTCGAGTTGTTCCTCGGTGAAAATGGTGCGATGGCGCCTCTTTCGTTTGCCGCTCGACGTTGTCATGGACGCTAAACTGGAGCCGACCATGTTTGAGGTGTTGGATGTTTGAGTCGGGAATGCCCAGCATCCTTGATGTTGATGCGGAAGCAGGTGGTGATGATGATGATGAGGTACGGAGAATAAGGTTGAACCGACGTTGCCGCCATTGCTGGCTATCACAGATAAAGGCGACGATGATGACGACTGCATCACGCCGGCAGCCGATAAACTGCCGCAATGTTGCGGATGCGGATACAACGTTGACGCAGGATGTCCCGATAGCATCCCTATTTTTAAACAAATGAAAATAACAATTCGTTAATGGCTATTTCTAGATATTTTCCATAAATGACATCATTGCTGTGACTTTAAGGGATAAAATAGAAAGGATTCGTAAATACAACGAATTACTCAAGGAGAAATATAATCGTATTATCGGTAGTAAAACTAAGTCATTTTCAGCTTTCTTACCTAAATAGGCGTAGCCGTAAGCAGCTGGATCGGTTAAACTAAGTGGCATAATGTGCTGGTGCGGATGATGTCCGACGACGGAGAACAAATTCTGTTGCTGTTGGTGGTGGTATTGCTGGAATTGTTGCTGGACCATGTCGGGTGTGTTGTTGTAAGCGGCCGGTGATGTGCCGACGCTATTAGGTGATGAAGTGCTAGATGTCCGGTTATTGATGGAAACAATTGACGGTGGTGAAGCTGCTGGACTTTTGATGCTGGGAGCCAGAAGATTTTCGATAGTAAAGACGGACGATTTCCGGCTCATGGGATTGCTGATGACGGGTTGATCGCCCATTTTATGAACGCCGGTAGTTGACGATGACATCGTCTTCTTTGAAATGAATAATCGACTTGATGATTGAGATTGTTGTTGAGATTGTCCTTTGATTAACGCTCGGTCTTTCAACAAGCCGGACACTTGTGGAACACTGCTGGGCGCGAAAGAAATCGAGCCGGCCATTTGCTATCTTTTTTTTTTTGAGCGTGGATCAAGCCAAGACTTTTGCTGCTATACACACGTTTTTTTTTTTTTTAATATTGGCACTGTGTCAAGAAGAACAAGACTCACTCCTTCTGTCCTGGCAAACTGACTGCTAGAAATTGAGAATCTTACCTTGGTTTTATACCTATACATCACCATGATATAGACTGTCAGGCTCCTCCTATTTGGTCCCTCCTAGGGACTCCGCCCCTTTCTTTGGTCGGAAATCTTTTCATTCGCTCCGACTGAAAGTCCCCAAGCGGACGCTCAATTAGCTACGAGACCATCAGAGCCCCAAACGCGGACGCTTATTGTTGTGCCTTGAAATATACCCAGTTACAGTATAGATAGATATAGATCCCTTTTTTTGTTGTTATTTCCTTTACAAGGTATTCATCCACATACAAAAAACTGGATGATCCATTTCCTAAAAAAGAAAAAAAGAAAAAAAAATGGAAAAATTGAATCGAATCTATAGGACTGCGTGATTGAAGCAAGTCTATAATTGAATTATGAATCAAGGCTGCTGCTGCTGATGTGACATTGTAGCACCTGTACTACTACTACCTATACTGTATGTTGTTACGACGCACGGAATTTTATAATCAGATTACCATATCAGGGCATTATCGATCGTCTATATCTACGTGTATAAGTGAATCCTCTCTCCTCGTTCAAAACATCATGGGTTTCAATAACGCACAAGCAAAAACAGGAGAGCGTTATATAGTATAGTAGAGCGGAGTAAAGCCATGTGATGTCTCACGATTATAACCTATCCAGCAAGTAATTCAATTACAACACAGTTGTACCTGTATAGCTACATTATACACACACACACACACACACACGTATGCGTATAGAGTAGTTACTGTATCTAAGTGATTTATCAATATTTAATCGGCAAGAGTGCTGCTGTTGCTATTACCGTGTTGACAGCCCAAAATGGGATGAAAGGAAGCAAGAAAATTCTGTACTAATAACATTCTCAGCACATTAGCCTATCAGTAATATTTACTGGACCTTTATAGAGTGCGTGCAAATCGGTATAAGTGACAAAATAGCTAAACAGCAGCAGTCAATTCCGCTCAAGTGCGGATACTTTGCCTATATACCCAAATGCGCATGTCATTTGCTGTCGTCCAAGACAATGGGATCAAGTCGCCTACGTTTAAATTCCTCCAGAGGCCAACCGGTCACATTTAAGCTAATCAAAAGACGCGTTGAAAGCCCAGGTGCTTTCGTAGCCTGGGTCAGCTTATAATATTCGCAATTTGCTGGCTGGCTGGCGACATACAGTCTGCCGCAGACGGAATTCCCCACCACCAACCAATTTTCTTTGTATTTTTCCATCAAGTCGCCAGGCTGTCTCCCACAGCCGACCGGGATGACACCATTGAATTTAAGAAAAAAAAATGTCGTTTTAAATAAAAGACAATTTGGATAGATGTCGGCCTTTTTTTTTAAGTGTCTACCTGTGGTGTTTCACACCTTCACAGCCTCCTCCTTGTTACTTACTAAAAAATGAACGTCTCGGGAGATTCACTTCTTAAATGAAGTGAAAATCTTTCAGCTACTTGGACCATCTTCCGTATAGTTTTTCATGTTTTGCAGGTGCCCTTTCACCAGGTGCTCACTGATGGGTCTATGCTTCATGTGCGTCCTATCATCAAACACCATGTCGGGCTCTTGTTTTTTTGTTTTTTTGTTCTTGCACGTGCATCAGGTTTAAAATCAAGGGACATATTGGGCAAAAATCGATGGCCATTAAACGATTCTTCCGTAAGTCAGAAAGAACTTATACGCATATGGTCAACGACAGTCGTCAGACAGGTTTGAAAAATGGATCTATTTAAACTAGCGTGCGCATGCATTTGGAATGATTAATACGGATGTCACAAATCGAATTTCATTTGATTTGATTGCTTGATTGCAGATTATAATAATCATTTAACATATAGATAATATAAGCGTGGGCATATTATTTATATTGAATTTTACTTGGATGCTTTATAGAATGAGTGTAATCTTTTTATGAAAGATTCTTGATTGCTGAGTTCTTCATAAAGATGTTAAGAACATTTTCCTTTTCATCGCTAGCGAGAATTAAATTTCGCTAACGAGTTGCTTGACATTTTGCATTTCTATCTTTCAAAGAAGCGAAGATTATGTTTGGTTATTTTCTACATTTATTTTTTTGTATCGACACGTACGCCAAGTCTTTAACAAAATAACACTTCAAGATACTCAGAAGTGAAAGACTAAAGTTATGTAACTGAAGGAAACAATCTTGAATTTAGTTCCGGTTGGCATTTGTGTATCCCTTTTTAATCCATTTAGACTTAGGTATTTAGAAAGTATTGCATGTCTTGCATGCTGAACGCATCGTACACCATCGATCACTTTGCGTTGCCTCTCAATCGCCCACATTATAGGCTACAATCCCGTGTATGCGTTGGGGTTTTCTATTACGTCACCTCTCGTATAACACGTCCTATACCCATAATAAAGATGTCAATCACCGTTTACTATTAAGTCTTCGTTAAGATTCTCTGTCCCGGTCCCAGTGAAAGGATTATAAGACCAGCCAGAATGGGTTTTTGTCACTAGAAAGTAGAAAGTATCTCTCTCTGGAACAACATTTTACATCATGCGACATCACGTCATAATGCGACGACTTCATTTCCGAACATCACATTGGGTTTACCTATATATTTTATGGCATTAATTACTGGTTTGGTTTATTCTAGCAATTTAGGCAGATTCAAACACGAAGGTGTTTATTATTCCCTCATCGTCGGCAGTGCAATGATATTTTGCTATATTTTGCAAATGTTCATTCATAGGCGTCCCTGTGGCAGTCCGGATGCACTTTGGAATTGTTCGCAATCGAGTCCTATACAGTACATCCAAAGCTTTATGGTCAAAATTGTTTTCACTATTCAGTTATAGATTATCGTAATTTTGATTTTGATACAGATTATGCTCATGTATCAATCAGTAAAATCAAAATGAGGATCAAGAAATCAACATCGCTTATGGCTTGCGCGTTGTTCCGCGTTGTGCGCATATTTCGCTATACAAAACAACATCCGTTTATGTCATCCCATCACCGGATCATATGTAGGACACATCACGTTTTCCTCAGACACTGATTACTGTTAAAAAATATAACTTGCTCTACGACTAATTATAAACTACGTTGCTTAAATTCTGCACTATATTGAATTATTATCTCCCTCGAGTATTGCCCATACGTAGAAAATATAAATCAGTTCAGCGAAAACTGAACCTAAATGGACTTATAACAGACTAATCTATACTCCTTCAGTTCTTCCCTCAAAGGAATTGAGCTAGCGACAAAAGAGTGAGAAGAGGCCGTAAGAGGTCTATAATATTAAGTTGAGGAATATAAGGAAATTCATAAAAAGTCATCTGTGACGGTGTGACCTCCGCTCTATCCTATCCCACAAGCGAAATATAGCGGCACAACATTTCTAGTCGGCTAAAACAAAGGGGAATCAAAGGATTAGTCTTCACAGACTTCCGTCATATCCTGCTGCTACTCCATCGTGCTGCTGCCGTTAGGTCCAATGCAGCACCGACACGCCTTGATATTGTGACAGCTTATCCATTATTTGTATATGTCACTAACGTGACATTCCTCAACACGCAAATCTGAATAATTAACTTACCGGGTGATCCTGATCTCTCGTGGGATTAGTTGATATATACCGTATGCCTTCCAGTCTATATTCTTTCGTTGATCCACCGCTCATGCTGTAACTTCTACCGAAAAAGGATATATAGATGGCAAGTTACTACGTAGCTTAAAGTCTACGACTTCGTACGTGATTGATACGTGCGCAATCCGACCATTCTGGCGCCAATATGTGGCTTCTCTTTTTCCTTTTTTTTTTATTGGATGACAATATGGGCTTTAAAGCTGATCCCAGTTACCATGTAGCATGATCCTAATGGTATTTGCTATTCCTTTTATTATTATCTATATAATCATCCGCCTTGTTTAACAATATGTTTTCTAAATGAAATTGATTTACACTTTATGAATAATGAATGATTTCAACCAATCTACCTAATTATAAACACCATTTACTAAAATATGGAAACGTGTGCTTGTTGTCGTGTTTCAATTATTCGGTCTGGATTCGATCATAAATAGAAAGTTTGTTGATTGCAAATGAAAAAAAGGGAATTCGACAATCTTATTGTCGATCTTGATGGATCGGCTAAAATTTGTGTATTATAAATAAGCCATAAACAGACGGGACCCACCCAGCACACGATAGCTGACCGACCGTGTGTATGTATTTAGTTAAAGATGTTGAACCTGAAAATGAGTCTCTTGGCACGTGTTGGTTATCTATGCCCAGCTATGTTTTGATGATAAATCGACATGTGTTCCATCCGCTCACGTGCCAAACTGACCAAAACTTTCCAACACATCCGTAGTGGACGACACACCATCTTGATTCATCTCTCTATTTTGACTATGGAAAGGCATTGGAAGGAGGAGCAGACGTCTTGTTGTTGTCATCCCATTAGGACGCTCAAACACAGCCATCATCGTCAGTCAATTCGTCACGTGCACAAGGCGATCCTTGCCTGTACTATACATAGGAGAGCTAGGCCTCAACCTATTATAAGTACTACAATGCTACACTGAGCTAAAGGCGTCCAATCTACAGAGAACTCACAGGTGTGGAGGGGCTAGTCTTCTTCCACTGTTTGGGCGTTGAGTGCTGTTGCTGCTCCGGGCACAAGTTCAGTTTAGTTTGTTAGGGGGGAGATGGTGGACTCTATTGTGATGTTCTTTGAGACCCCTAGAGTCTTCAATACATACGTTGCTGACAATAGTTCCATACTCCCATTGATATTGGGGATTTTCCTCGGTATAGAGAGTCACGGCACCCAAGAAAACTAGTGGACGACCACCAAAGAACTATTAGTTCAGGAGGAGCTCAAAAAGATAGGGCCACGATGATGGCCTATCCACCCTTATTTTTCTTTTGCCAAAATAAAGAAGAAGAAAATATGGAATCAACTTTGATTTTTTAAAGCTTCACAGCGCTAATACAAGAGAAGAGTCAAAACCTTTTTTTTCTTCACTTGTGTATGCACACAGTATGAATGATATATAGAATGAAGGCTGACCATGAAGATTGGCACGTGGTCTATCAACTAGAACGTCTTGGAACATTTGTGTTTTTGTAAAAATGAAGAGATTCAGCTAAACGTACGCTACTGGGCTTAAAAACTGCAAAGCATTCACATAGGCGATCAGCAGATGATGGATAGGCGATTGACCCTTGGCAGCCCATTAATCAATTGCATTTAAAAATTGGCCATAATTGTAATAGGCGACTCAACAATGCTTTTATTGACTTAGAATAATAATGGTATTATAATGAGCAGCTAACTCAGCTGGCACATTCAACAGCCGAATTGTGGATTCCGCATCCGCTGACGATGTGTTTGTGTGTGCTGTAAAGATGTAGGTTTCAGTTGCTTACGATACCAGCAATAAGGTGTACTTTACTATATGCCATACTTTAGTCGGAGTCCGTGGTGGGACTTGAGTCAATGTTGATTTAGTGGGTGTTATATTTGATGCATGTCACGGACCTCGGTACACATTCGTAAGGTACTGGTGGTGTTGATTGTCTCTCTAGTTTCAAACTGTTGCAAGTCCTCCCATCACATCATGACCAACAATGCGCGTTTGTTAGCTCTGATGGCCACGGTAAGTTATTGTCGAGCCCAAGAAGTGCGCGATGAAGGGGATCAGAAGCGCAGCTGTGTGCTGATGGGCTGCTGGGCACATGTTTTTGGAGCTGGGTTTTTCTTTCTTTTTGTCACCTCATTCTCTAACAACCCTTTTAGTCGTCGTATCTATTTATTTGACCTCTCCTCCCAGGCTGTTTAACAGATAGTCTTGTTAGCAGCTCGTTTGATTGCCAAGCCAATATTGAAACAGGATGGACAAAACTGGGCGGCTGAATCCTATCTTAGCCTTCATATATACATTTACAATATGCAGCTAGGGCCGTACTCCTGTTTACTGCACGTGCACATGTACTGGTTTATTATTTGGCTTTTGCACTTTACTAAAAAAGTTGTTCATTTTCTTCCTATCACAACTCAAGAGATTTAGTATGGTGCCTTTGGTGATTGTGCTGTTGAATTCGGATGGAGGAAACACGTGAAAATATGGCAAATAAAACTCGATCCAACATGTTTGAGTAGGTGCCTTATTCCCCTTATTCAGCCAATTCGGTACAGAATTTACTGACCCAACTGACGACGACATTAGAGGACAAATTTCTTAAATAGACGACAAATATGTTCAAACATTTGGCAAACAGATATTTTCAAGAGGAGTAATATTCAAATACAATTCAAATAACCAAGCTTAAACTTTTTTTGAAGTGTGTAGTTGCGGCAAAAATTTAAAATTGGTTTGATAACTAAATTCACCAAACGTATTGTGGTGCGATTCGCTGTAAAGATAAATTGGAATATTACGTATAATATGAAAATTATCTCAGATTGTTTATTCCCGAATCAATAATGAAAATAGTCATTAGCTCATTACTTATGGAGCGGAATAGAGCCAACAAGTGTACAAGTGGGGTAGCCGCCTAGCCGGTAGCGGTGGGCCGGTTGGCTGGACCTGGAGTCTGGACGAGGCCGCCGAGCCCCAAGGGCGTTAGCGGAGCCAGTTGGCAACGTTGCTCTTCTATGTGTCAATAATAAATACAATTCGTGGCGAATCTCCGGCTAGAACATTGAAACTTTGTTAATTTATCGAATTGCGAATAACAGAAACAACAAGAATCAGTGTTATTATGAGGATAGACGAAGATGAAGCATATAATAGCGTCAAAACGTCTATTGAAGCCCACCGAACCGATGTTTTGAAGGCAGTGATTGATACAATAAAAAAAGGTTTGGTTAGCTAGCTGTCAAGTTTTCTGTATTTGATTTAAGATTCATTGCTTTCTCATTTAATGTACAGATTGGGATGCAAAGGAATTTCAGAAATTTTTAAACAGTTCAAGAGAAGAAGGAACACTTCTCCATGTAGTTACCCAGGTAGGTTACTTAAACCAACTTGCCTGGCTGCGTAATTTGAAATCTTATCTTTTAATTAATGTTATTTATTCAAAAGAACAACCAGTCAGATATGGTTAGACTTCTGTTAAACTATGGAGCAGATCCTACAGTTGTTAACACGAAGGGGGATAAGCCTTTATCTGCCAATACGGACAAGCACACCAAATCTGCTTACAAAGATGCATTGTTTGCATCTATTGCAAGTCATGATATAGGAATGATGGAAAAGTTATATTTCTCAGCCATTGAAACAGATATTAGAGATAATTCAGAAAAATTAAACACCCTTTTGCATTGGGCAGTTTCCTTTTCTAACAAAGAAGCAATACATTTTCTCACAGGTATAAAATAAGTTTCATACATTAACAAATCAGCTTTGATTGCACAAATAACCTTATTATTTCATTAGAACAAGGGACTATATTAGACTGTCCGAATGCTAAAGGACTCACCCCCTTGCATGAAGGTTTGATAATATATTGACGTTCTTTATGTGCATTATCTATCCTCTATCTTCCTTTTTTTTGTAGCTGTTCAAGCGGGGAATTATGAAATTGTTAACCTTCTCATAAAAATGGGCGCGGATGTTAATTATCTCGTTCAAGGAACAAGGTGTGTTTTATTTACGATTTTTTGGCATCTAATGTTTGTCAACTTTAATTCTAAATGACATTTTATTTATATTTAGCGATTTAAAAGGGAAATCTGCTATAGACTTGGGTGTTCCTGATTCACCGCTGACCAATCTTCTTGTTCGCTCTAGTAATGAAAATAGCAGCTTATTGTCCCCTAGAACTCCGCTGGAGATAAATGGAAATGTTAATGGTAATATTCAACAAAGCTATCGAATGGGCCCTGTCTCACCCGGAGTTGAGAGTGTATTTAGTGTCGACGAGGTAAATCTATATTGGTGTCTTTAAGTTCAAACTGAAAATATCTTGCACTTACAATGAATATGTTTCTTTCACAATTCTCCTTGATTAGATTGCGACTTCTTTGCCTTTTATACGCACACCGATTCGCCCAGTGATCACAGATGCTCGTCTACATTGGCTATGGCCTCCACCAAAACAAATACAACAGTTAGAAGGTCAGCCATTCCAAATTCATCAGCCGTGGAACATATCATTCGTCTCTTGTTCTATTCCGCTACACGAGTAAACCTTCTTTTATTTCAGAAACATAATCAATTCAGTGTTAATTTAATAATTTGTGTTACAGTATACTTGATATCTGGGATGCGCACAAATCTCAACTTTCTTTGCTTGGAATCGATCCTTCTATCGGTAATGTGAAGCCCAATAACACAGGAGTAGCGGAAGATAACGAGAATAAATTGACATGTTGTGTCAAGGCTCAACTTTTTCCTAGTAGTGAATCTTACCGATTAACAATATCACCTTCTAAAGTAAGAATTTAATTTCAATATTCGATTCAAGTCCTGTAATGATTTCCTCCCTTTCCAGATATCTATCATTTGTTCTGACCGACAAGGACTGCATTACGCTTTAACTACTCTGGAACAGCTTGTAGTGTTGTGTTTTGACGATGGTCAGTTACCCCCACTTCATATCGAGGATAGTCCCTCGCTCCGGATGAGGGCTGTCCTGCTTGATGTCAGTTCGGCCGGCCGCGTCCCACTTCTCGACTCGCTCTTTTCCATGATTGATATCTGGCGTTCTATGAAACTAAATCAAATTCATCTCTATAGTCGAGTCAACACCTCGGGAGGTTTACAATGGCCTTGGCCCTACAGCAAAATGTATGTCAGGCAAACGACTCTGCTATTGACTTAATCACTACATAATTGGGTTTTATTATTGGGATATAGTGAGATAATCAGCCTGGATCGCTATTGCATGGATCGAGGAATGGAACTAGTACCAGCTCTGGACGTGGAGGGAGATGGTAAAGAACCACGTTTGCTACAAGAATTAGTCATCACCTCCCAATCGTGCTTTCCATCAACTAAGTAAAGCACATACAATATCTTGATTTAAAAATATTTAATTTAAAAAATTAATAATGTTTAGGCTTTTTCATGCTGGACCTGGTTTAACAACTCTTCTTGCCGAAGCTAACTATGAACTACTAAATGGAAGTTCACCCGAAAGAACATGGCTTTTGTGTGCAAATAGCTTGAGAGAAAATAAAATCCAACTAAACCTAAACTTTGGTCACATCTTGGTCGAATATGGGTTCCAGGCGGATTATAATTTCCACGAAAAAACCAAGTCAGCTTGGGAAAGTTCGGCTGCTTTGTGTTTCTGTGCCGGAACTGCTTCATGGGATAGGTAAATATGCTGTGAAACAATTGAATTTATTAATAAATTAATGGCGATAAAACACGTAATTCATTTTTATCATTTTAAAGTTTAATAGGATACCCTGATGCAGCTTCAGCTAATATTCTCCACGCTGTACATGCTGCCGTGGAAAGAGGATCGTTGGGAACGTTTGTAGCAACGTGGACGGATTCGGTGGCCTTGGGATCTCTACATTTTGCCTGGCCAGGATGGATTTTACAGGCCGGTTTGGCTTGGAATCATTCAGTCCACTGGGTAAATTACGTGATAATCTATTTCAAGAATAATATTTAAAAGTTGCTTAAATTCTAGGACTTTATTCAAAATTCGTTGGGCGAACTTCTTTCATTGTGGGTGTTGAATGAGCCACTTGACAAACGTTTTTCAGTCGGAGTGGCAATTGTCGAGATGGGGCGATTAGAAACTTGGCTTCTTCGACACGCTCGTGGGGAACTTGATCTTCGCAATGCATTCGGTAATAGATACAAAGAGATAAGCCTTTTTCCTCTATCGCAAGTATTGCGTATTTCATTATTTAAATTTTGTTACAGATTCGGCCACGATTCCGCCTTCTTTACCTCCAAAAGAAGGATCTGTTCACTACCGCTTACTTTTAGATCCCGACAGTGTCAATGTTGATAATCTCAATATGGAAAGCGTTGTGGTAACTTAAAAGTTTGGCTTATTTAATTTATAGTCTACCCAAAGACATTTATCTTTATTCATTTGTAGCGAACCATTCGCCATACAAAGAAATGGCACAAACTACTAACTGAAGCAACTGTTACAGAAGGCCGTCATTACTTCACGAAGACAATTGCTCTTCAAGCTCTCATCTCTGCCGACTTTCTTCTGTTGGCTTGTCGGTATGGATATTCTGATAATTTAATGTCATTGTGTGTAATAATATTTCTACATTTGCGCTTTGATGGCAGTATCTTGAGAGGAATTCTCACTATTGGGAGCAACCCAAATAGCAATATGGGAGTGGCTGCGATCAATCTAGGTGTCGTTAATCTAACACCAACTTTACGAACAGATGCTGCTAACAAGTATAATAAATATTTGCATAATAACATATTCTACTCTCTTGCTCTATTCTTCACTTGTTTGTTTTTTTATTCAGATTGCTTAGTTTAACGGAGCGTTTTCAACAGTTGTGGGTAAAGCAATATCAAAATCCCTCGAATGGATTGAATAATATTATTGGAGCATTAAATTCATCGATCCAACGGCTTTTGGCTAATGTCGATACATCTGATTTGTAGTATTTTATTTTAAATTATTCCATGTACTCATTCAACTAGTAGGGCATTCCACAGTGGAACTGGTTTCGAAGGGACAGTAATCACAGTATTATTCTTTCATTTAAATCATAATATTTATTTTTAAATGTTTTTTTTCTTGCAATTTATGCTATTGTTATGCTAGAAATAAAATAATATTCTGGAGATGGTTGAATAAACTTATTAATAAAATTTTGCAATAGCTATAATTGAAATCTCATAAAATAATTGAAGAACAGCTACTATTCTACTAATTCCTTTTTTAAATTGCGACAATTATACGACACTATATGCTATTAAAGAGCCGGTCTTTTAATTACCAAGCTGTGAGGCTAATAATTTATGATTTAATTACTCCTTTATCACAAATCTATAGCTTGATCAATGAATCTTATCAGTGGCGAAAAGGATTTTTTTGCTATGGAGAGGGGAACCCCGTTTGCCCCGATGCTTGCGTCATAGTTCATTAAAAACACGGAAAAGAAAAACTATTTTACACTATTTTACCTTCATCTTTTATGATACAGCCTATACTAGTGTTCCAAACCATTTAATCCTGATTTTACTCCGACAAATTCTTTCAGAATATTGCTGCATTTCCTTGACGGAGGGTGTTGATTTTTGCAGCATATATTTCACAGATAGATTCTAACTGCTTTAAATCACATTACCAGTTGAGAAAGGAAATAATAGATTAAAAATTTACGACTACACTACTAGATAATTTATAATATTTTGTTTAATAAATTGAAAAATAAATTGCAAGTTCGCGCGAAGACCGAAAAGTCGCGGAAAGGTAATAATATAATATAATAAAGACGGCGTAAAAAAAAGTTGAACAACGATATTATGACTAAACTTCGTGTGTAATTAACTCGTTTCAAATCATTTTTCATGTACGAATAACTTTGTTTACAACTGTGCCAAGATACTGTTGGACAACGAACAAGTCAGTCCTGTGCCATCGGGTTCAACGTTAAGGGCTTTGACAACTCCGTCTTCAACCAACATCGAGAAACGTTGGCATCTGACACTTCCCAAAGGTCCCGACAAATCTTTTTCAAGATCGGTAGCCTTTGCAAAAGCGCCGTTGGTGTCGGCTAGCATGCGGACTTTTCCATCAGCATTTTGATCTTTTCCCCAAGCAGCCATCACAAATGGGTCATTGACAGAAACACAGACAATTTCATCAATTCCCTTTGATTTGAACTTTTCAAAATCAGAAACATAGCCTGGCAGATGAGTCTGGATAAGGAAAGAATGATGAGGAATCAGTTAAAGTAACATGAAAACAGGATAATTATAAATACCTTAGAACAGCCAGGAGTAAAAGCACCAGGAACACCAAAGATGATTACTTTCTTACCAGCAGTCATCTCTGCAATATTAACTTTTGTGGCAGGTGTATTTTCATACAAATCCACACTTGGTAGTTTATCTCCACTCTGAATAATAATAATAATAAATTTTAAAATATTAGTTGAATGAAATGTAATTCTTATTCTATTCATTACCTTAATCGGCATATTGAAAATAGATGCGAAATGTAGATTTTTGCGACCAAACAGCGTGAAGTTAAGACCCAATCTGCTTTCTAGAACCTTACACAAAATCGCCGACCTTTTTATGCCAAGCGCCATGACGAAACCCGGACGAAACTTTTTATTGAACAAATACCAGCCGCAACGCTAGCGCTAGTCGCTAGTGCAGCATTGCATAACGACAATATCAGCTGTTTTGTGTTTTCCCCGCATCTAGCGGTTTCCGCTTGAAACTGAAACAAAACCTTATCATCGTGACTTGATGGGGAGACAACATCTCAAAGAACGAAAAAAGATACAACCGGCATTAAAACAGGTGATATCTCGGGGAAAATAATAATTATGGTCAATCTGTCACTCTGAACAAGCGACATTTAATCTAGTAAATAGAATGCCGTTTCTTTTTCTCTTTTTCCATTAATAGACGTCGGATATACCGGGATATACGTAATCTCATAACCACGAATTCATGACAGAGAAACCAAAAAACGTAGATAATTTGTTCGTCTTATTCCGCATCGCTTTACAGCTATAGATGACTATATGTGACAGGAGATGAATTTTAAAAATAACATATCTGGTTGTACGCACTCGCGCTTGGCACAGATTGTTATCAATCATACTGCATCATCATTCATCCTCACTATAATACCTATCAGACTATTTATATATGTATGGAATAACAACGTGTTACGTTTGTCCACAGTAAGGAATAGTTGATAAAGTAGTTGGAATTTGAAAATCGTGCCGGAAATTCAGCGTTTGACCGCATTCAACCGACACGCTCGACTGTCAGTAGCAGTCACAGCAATCGACATAAAAGTTAGAACATGTGTAATTTGTGTATAGCTTCAACTATTTTGTCACATACGATTTTATAGGTCACTGTTTCTGACGTCATTTATTAAGGGAAATTCCAAGGGAAATTCATGAATTCAAATATTTGTTTGCGCAATTTTTCTTTGTTCTTTACAATTGCCAAAAAAGAGCGTTTCGGCAATCTTATCTGGGTAAATATCAAGGAAAACGGAATCAACGTATACTAAGGATGCAATATAATACTTAAACTGGATTATCTTTTAAAAGGCTGTACTTTGAAACCGTACCCGCGAATAAAAAAATAAAAATAAAAGCAAGTCATGATGTCTCTGCAAGTTTGAAATCGACCATACACATATAGTCTAATAACCGTTATACACTGTCACCATTTTTTCTTCTTGGCTTAGCCTCAGCATCAACGAAATGAGTTGGATCGTTGGATCCGTTGGATGTTCATTTTGCTTCTTCCGGGCTGGAGGATATTGACTGAGAATTTTGAAAAAGTAAATAAAATAGAAGACAAACTGGCCAAAATTTTAGAGGAAAACCCCAGACAAAACATTGAAATCTAAACTAGATCAATAACCACATATATTGTCTCCGATTGTCTTTCTTTATCAATTAGGAAAATGAATGAACGCTAAACCTTTCCGACCACCAATATTTGAAATTAGAAATAAAAAAGTTTCTAAATTAAATATTGGAATCAAATAACGAAATAATAATCAGAACGATTTGTGCTGCCATTTAATACTGGCTGCATAGTCAAATTGGATTTCGGACATTGGGTGGTGGTGGAATGTGTAGTCAGCGTTTAGGCGCATTGCGGTGTGTGGCTAAATCTATTTTTCCATTCATGATTTCTCTTTACAAAGAAATTTACCAAGTAATTTTTCAGATTTCCATTTCTTTTCCGTGGTTTACAATCTGCAGCTTGCGGTGTTGTCGCCTGTTGCGCCAATCAAAGTACCTCGGTTATTTTCAGGGTCTCCTTCCCTGTCATCACCATGTCAGGGGCAATCAGAGGGCAATATATTTTAATAAACTTACAAAAATTGCTAGATAAAACAAAATATTTTGAAAAAAAAAAAAATACTTTTAAACCATTGAGAATTAAGTCACCTACAGATTTCTTGGTATAGTTTTCTTGCAGCTCAGAGAGCCTGGCCTATACACTTCTGATCCAGCTATCATTTTAAAATGTTAAACTAAATAAATCTATTTTTTCTTATTATTTTCAAATAGTAAATACATTCATGTTCAGTCGAACAATATGAAGCTAGTTTTTCCGTACTGGCCAACTGTGATGGAATCCAAAATTTACTTATTAAATCTTCTCTCCCAAAGTATCTATCATCCATTAAGTATTTAGGATACTAGTCCTATAGCCTATACTAGTATAGGCAGCAGTAAATGCAAAAATTCGAGGAAAAAAGCGGAAAAAAAGAGAACGACAAAAAACACGTGCAAATAATAACAACGTTATTAGGACGTAGGTTTCGGGAACCACACTCGAAATTAAGCTTAATTATTTTGTTTGTTTGCTGCGTTTCGCTGGTTCGTTTAATATAGGGACCTACATTGAAAAGAAATCAAGCATTAACAAAAATCGAAGCTAAATCTTTGGAATCTATTTTACAATCGGTGATTCAAGCATTTTTTTGTCAATTTGAATATTTTGGCAAAAGAATATTTTTCTTTAAAATAATTTCTTTTTATGTTTAGCCATTCGAGTGCAAGAGGATTGGCACACTTCCTAACTGGGTACAACTTTGTTCTCTTTAAAGTTATCATCTTTCAGCCAATAGTCTAATCAGTTATAGCGGTAGGCTAGTCCTGATTAAGGAATAAAGATCACGTGTGGTCGTCTCCCCAGATCGGAGCCAATCAAAATATTAGCACTCTTACAGATTCAAATATAAGTAAATCTGCCGTAGAATATAAATAAAATACCGTTGAGTATTCAGATATTTTTTTAAGAGTACCAAAGTATTATTGAAGTCTCGACTTGACCATATCCCACGGCCACGGGATTGGTTATTTTTTTTGCGTGGTGGCCGGATTCAATAAAGTTGATCCTTCATCAACATTCAAAATGACACTATTCCCAAAAGTATCGGCGGTGTTAAATATGCATAGATTGTGGCTAGTAAACTTTATATAGTGGTAGCTTTATTGCATCATGAAGTCATCACTCATTAGCAAGTTAATTTATTATACCATAATTTTCAATATTAAATCCACGACTCATTTGCACGACGCATTTGCTCAATTTGTTACATAGGCCTACCTATAATATATTTAAAAAGTTGGTAAAATTGAAACATTATCATTTTGTCAATGGGCGGAACCTCGTATTTGATACAATCAGGTGGCGGTACGGAAATCAGGAGTAGTCCCAGTAGAGGTACCAGTAGGAGTACATACCAGGGGTCCTAATTAATGACCGAGCTAATTCATCCGCCATCAACTATATGTTTCTCATTATTGTACAGATCGGGTATCGATACCAGTGACAGTGTGGCACTCCGCTACATTGGCGGATTTGAAACGTCTTAATCGTTATACACTGTCACTGTATTTGTAAAACAGAAATAAAATTAAAGCAAATATTGGATTTTTTTTTAATTCTCTTTTTCTAACTTGTATTGCGTTAGTTTCAACATTTTATATACAGCTCAAATAAGCCAATGTATTTGATTTATATTCTTTACCTTAATAATAAAATATTAAAAAAAATGAAATATCCAAGTGCTCATTTTAGGCTGTGTCTTGAGACTCTTGACTCGTGTAGTTGCTAGCAGACGAAATCTCTGAACAGTCAACATTTTTTAAAACATTCTTGTTTTTGTTTTTCTGTCAGTTCATAGTTTCTATTTTCCAAGAGCTCTGTCAGTGATATTTAACAAATTGATATACAATGAATTAAGCAGTAAGATCATTTTCATTTGCTTTGAATTATTTCAAGCAGAATTTAAACTCGGATGGTAAATGTCAAGTATGTCGCTAGTTGCTAGTATCTAATATCTATCTATTTGATTACTCTTTCTCACCAATAAAACTTTTTCCTACTGAAATGAATGAAGTTGATGCATGTTCAAAATTCATTTTTAGCCAAGAATCGATTTTGCTTAAGCTTTACATTAATACCTGAAATAGAATAACCCAATTTCTGACTCCAGATTCACTGGTCAGACTCGTAGTGAAAATTCTGGTTATGAAAAGATACTGTCAAAATCTTAAACACTGATATTCAAAGAGCATTATTTCTCTGTTGGATTGCTTGTCAGCTAAGTAATGCTGTATCGAAATCATTTGTATAATAAATTGTTGAATTTTTTAGTTCTATTCAGTTTCGTCTGTTAGCTATGATTATGTCAGCTAAGTATTGGGATCAGTTGTGGATCAAAATTATTAATCAGCTAGCATAATAACCCAATAATGATAAAACTGTTAAAACAAGTAGGTCTAAAATTTTCAACGGGTACTATGGAGATTTTCTAGGGCATCGCAACACGTAACATTAACGTAACATTTGTACATGTACATATGTAACAAGTCCTCTGCTTTTTTTCAGCAGTAAGATAAGTTTTATCTGCTTGGAATTATTTCAAACAGAATTTGAACTCGGATGGTAAATGTTAAGTATGTCGTATTCCGTCATAAAACAGAGCTATAAAACGTTTCTGACAGAAAGATCTATCGTGTTACTTTTATACGTTAAGAGGATGAGGTTTTCCCCTAAAAAATTCGACGTTGTTCAGTTCAAAGAAGCCAAGACGAGACAAGTGCTCATGAAAGACATCAAACCGGAAGTTTTCAAGCAACTGCTTTACTACATGATGAGTAAACGTCTTTCAAAGTACTGACTTATTAAAACTGTTTAAACATTGATTTCTTGAATGGATTTAGCACTGGAGTGCTGACAAATCGCTGTAGAATCTGGTGTAGGCTACATTTAGCGCACAATTGGAGACTCCAGATCTTATGCCGAGGATGGCCCCATTGCACGTTTGCGCGAAGACCGAAAAGTCGCGGAAAGTTAATAAAATAACATAATAAAGACGGTGTAAAAAAATTGAACAAGTTCGATATGACTAAACTCCGTGTGTAATTAACTCGTTTCAAATCATTTTTCATGTACGAATAACTTTGTTTACAACTGTGTCAAGATATTGTTGGACAATGAACAAGTCAGTCCTGTGCCATCGGGTTCAACGTTGAGGGCTTTGACAACTCCGTCTTCTACCAACATCGAGAAACGTTGACATCGGACACTTCCCAATGGTTCCGACAAATCTTTTTCGAGATCGGTAGCCTTTGCGAAAGCGCCGTTGGTGTCGGCTAGCATGCGGACTTTTCCATCAGCATTTTGATCTTTTCCCCAAGCAGCCATCACAAATGGGTCATTGACAGAAACACAGACAATTTCATCAATTCCCTTCGATTTGAACTTTTCAAAATCAGAAACATAGCCTGGCAGATGAGACTGTTGGGTATGGAAATAATGATGACTCAGTTAAAATAGCTTGCAATTTGATTGATTTACAGATTTGAAAAAATAGACAATGAAAACAGGTAATGAAAAATACCTTAGAACAGCCAGGAGTAAAAGCACCAGGAACACCAAAGATGATTACTTTCTTACCAGCAGTCATCTCTGCAATATTAACTTTTGTGGCAGGTGTATTTTCATACAAATCCACACTTGGTAGTTTATCTCCGCACTGAATAATAAAATAATAAATTTTAAAATGTTAGTTAAATGAAATGTAATTCTTATTCTATTCATTACCTTAATCGGCATATTGAAAATAGATGCTGAATGTAGATTTTTGCGACCAAACCCTGTGAAGTTTGAAACAAATCTGCTTTCTAGAACCTTACACAAAATCGTCGACCTTTTTATACCATCAAAAGCCATGATGACGAAACCCACACGAAACCCGGACGAAAACCGGACGAAACTTTTTATTAAACAAATACCCAACCGTAACGCTAGCGCTACGTCGCTAATGTCGCTAGTGCCAGAACGACGATATAAGCTGTTCTGTGTTTTCCCCGCATCTAGCGGTTTCCGCTTGAAACTGAAATTTTGTAAAAATAATAACAAAACCTTATCATTGTGAGTTGTGACTTGAAGGGGAAACAACATGAAAGAACGAAAAAAGATACAACCGGCATGATCGCCTAAAACAGGTGATATCTCGGGGAAAATAATAATTATGGTCAAACTGTCACTCTGAACAAGCGACATTTTTAAAAATCTAGTAAGTAGAATGGCGTTTCTTTTCTCTTTTCCAATTAATAGACGTCGGATATACGTAATCTCATAATCACGAGTTCACGACAGAGGAACTAAAAAACGTAGATAGTTTGATTTATTAATTATTACGCACTCGCGCTTGGCACAGATTATGCTGCATCATCATCATTTATCATCACTATAATCCCTATTATTTATATTTTTAATGGAATAACAGCGTATTACGCTTGTCCACCGTAAGGAATAGTTGATAAAGTAGTCGGAATTTGAAGATCGTGCCGGAAATTCAGCGTTTAACCGCATTTAACCGACACGCTTGACTGTCAGCAGCAGTCACAGCAATCGACATAAAGTCAAAACAGAACATGTGTATATGGTTCAACTATTTTGTCACATTCGCTTTATTAGGTCGCTGTTTCTGGCGTCATTAATGGAAATTCATCAATTCAAATATTTGTTTACGTATATTTTTTTTTGTTCTTGATAATTTCCCAAATAAAGTGTGTTTCGGCAATCTTATCTTTGGGATAAACGAAACATAGCCAGCTAAGGATGCAATAATACTAAATTGCATTATCTTTTATAAGGCTGTACTTTGAAACCGTACCCGCCAATAGACGAATTCAAAAAATTTATAAAGCAAGTCATGATGTCTCTGCAAGTTAGAAATCGAGCATTAGTACCATACAAATATAGTCCAATAGTACTATTTCATATTCACTTTGTAAACCATTTTTAAAATCGTCTTTCATTCTTTATTGATGACCCTATATGTTATATCGCCGAAGTGCGCTGCTATACGTATATAGTCGTTTGAGTACGTACGTATGAGATTCGACGGTGTGACACTGTGGGTGAGGCACTATTCTTTGACTGTCTTGCTTTATAGGCACCATTGAATCTGGCCTCAACTATTGAACCGGATCGCCGGTAATGTGTGAATCAGGCCATGACGATAATAATATGACGTGACCCGTTATAATATTACATGAGATAAAGGCCTTTTTCGCTAGATGACGCTATTTTGGGCTTAAGAAGTTTTATCGAATCACGATAGATGAGCAAGCGAGTCTCGAGAATACAAAAATTGTTTGTACCACAACACACGAGTTCTGTCATCGTAAACATTCTGATCTTGAGTCCTTGACGT
Organism: Daphnia galeata; assembly: GCA_030770115.1. Lineage (NCBI taxonomy): Eukaryota > Metazoa > Arthropoda > Branchiopoda > Diplostraca > Daphniidae > Daphnia > Daphnia galeata. The sequence goes on from CM061119.1 coordinate 9,247,575, forward strand.
TTCTCGACAGCTAGCGGAGTGACGTTCGCTAACTGCGCTGTTACGGTCTCGTTTTTTTCATAAGTTTGCGAATTAATAATAAAATCAAATGTTTTGGGCTATTATTTGCCTAGTTGCGGCCGTGATTTTGTTTTTTTTTCCTGAAATGGGAGTACTCTACGTACGTGAAAACCATAAATCTGATACCAGGGCCACCAAAAGTTCCTGTCATGGGCAATGCGTTATTGATTCCTCGTAATCCTTACGGTAAAAATGATCAAGTTTGATATTTAAACAAGTTTAACATTGGGTAATACCGTCTCATGTAGGAAGGTCTTATGTATCATTGCCATATCTAATTAGGCCTTTATCCAAAATGCATAACCTCCTCAATTATAAACAAATAATGAATGAAAATAGGTTCCCTCCAGATCCTTCAAGAAAAATGGCCAAAGATGTACGGTCGCATCTACCGCGTATGGGTTGGCTTCCAAGCTTTTATAGACATTTCTTCTCCGCCTTTGATGGAAGTATATGAACTGATAACAAAAAATTCATAGAAAATCTCCTTTGATTAATTTTTTCACCGTTCAAGGAAATAATGTCCAGCCAAAAGTTTCTCAATAAAGGAGAAGTCTATAATCCACTTTTGCCATGGCTAGGCGAAGGACTTCTTACTGCGCAAGGTGATATTTATTGGTTTAATCATCTGATGATGAAACAATTAAGTTTCAATTTGGATTTTTAAATAGAAAACAAGTGGCGGAAGAGAAGGCGTTTGTTGACCCCTGCATTCCATTTCCAAATTTTGGATAATTTCTTTGACACCTTTAATAAAAATGCTGACATTCTCTGCCAACAATTATATCGCCATCTACCTGAAAAATCAGAAATGAATGAAAGAGAAATTGAGGTGTTCCCTTTTCTCAAACGGTGCACTCTTGACATTATCTGCGGTATATTTGGATACATTACTGTTACTATACAACAACTTTTAATTTTCTAAATTTATTTGCCCGTTTTTTTATAGAAGCGGCTATGGGCATTCAGGTCAACGCTCAATTAGAAGATTCCGAATATCTTAATGCTGTTCAAAAGTATAAATTTTTAAAAACATTTTTCAAAAACAGCGCGCTTAATTCGTTCCGCACAAATTGTAAAAGTTATAATTTATATATTATCTGTAGATTTTCTTTGATACTCTTCGAAAATTTCTTTTCCATTTGGCGCTTGGTCCCTGAATGGATTTTTTCCTTAACGCCGAAGGGGAAAGAGTACAAGAAAAACTTGAAAATTATTCATGATTTCACTTCTAAAGTAGTGCCCCTATTTACAGTCGAACAGTATAGGCCTATATTTTTTAAATTTTACCCATTTATTCATGTTGATAGGTGATAACAGACAGGAAAATGGAAATCGATGAAGAGTTTGAAACGAAAAAAATAGAAAATGAGAAAGAATCACAATTTGAATCGAGTATATTGATTGATTAAAACATATAATGTAGATATTGAATATTAACAAAATTACTTTTTCTTTCTAGAAAAAAGAAGGGCATTTCTGGACTTGATGTTGATTGCTGCCAAAGAAGGGGCTGATTTAACTGATACAGACATAAGAAATGAAGTTGATACTTTTATGTTTGAGGTTAAAATTGAAAATTGAAAATTTTAGAAAATGCCGCATAATAACAACTCATTACTGCTCTCTTATTTAGGGTCACGACACCACTGCTTCTGCCGCAGTTTGGTTCTTATATTGCATGGGAACTCACCCGGAACATCAGGTAATAGTTTGCAGATTTTTTAAAACCATTTAGTTAATACTTGTGATATTCATTCAATATTTGCAGGAGCGAGTAAGAGAGGAGCTGACCGACGTATTTGGCGATTCAAATCGTGCCTGTACTTTAGTAGACACTACGAAACTAAAATATCTAGAGTGTTGTATCAAAGAGTCTCTTCGCCTCTACCCTAGCGTACCCAACATAAAACGATACATTAGCGAAGATATTACACTGAATGGATACACAGTTCCAGCCGGTGCAACCATATCGATGCACATATATTCACTTCATCGCAACGAAGAGGTCTTTCCGGATCCTCTCGTCTTCAAACCAGAACGATTTGAAATTGAGCAAATTGCTGGGAGACATCCGTTTGCCTTTGTTCCGTTCAGCGCTGGACCAAGAAACTGTATTGGTAAATCAATTCGCCATGTCATTACCTTACTGTCTATCCATTGCTTCAATACCTCAATCCATGAATCATCAATTTATGTTTCATTTCGTTTTGCTTTGACTCTTTTAGGTCAGAGATTCGCTCTCTTTGAAGAGAAAGTTATTATGTCTACTTTGCTTAGACGTTTTCGCTTTACTTACGACACTGCTAAGCACGGACCGGCCAAACCGTCCGCCGACCTGGTTCTGAAACCTCACCATGGAATGCCGATGATACTTACTCCCCTTGTTAACGATTTTTTTGGCTCTAAATGATTTTTAAATGTGTGCAAGTGAATGATGGAATTCAACATTAATGGATTGCTCTCTTAGTGGCAAATAAAATGTTTCCGAACTTTGAATATGAAGGTATAAGTCTTCGATCCATCAGGGCAAATCATTATATCGTCACATATAAATCAGTTCATGCAATCGTTTTTAAATTCGTTATGAAAGAAAACTTACATTATTATATTTAATTGACTATTATCGTTTATTCGCAACCACCAAACTAAGTAGTACGTAATATTGGTGTATGATGAACTATGTATATAAATGAAATAACGACATGATTGATTTAAGAATAATAACCTGATCGCAGACCTCGGTTGTACAAAGATTTCCTAGCCCCAGTCTTCAATGAATTGGTGGCCGGATTAAACTTGTCCGTTTCGGGCCCAACAGAAATTAGCTGTACAGATTGAGAAGTTTCTGCTTCCTGGTCAGCAAAAATTGAATGCAGAACGGGTTTCAAATGAATCTCGACGAGTTGCGAAGAGGCTGCATCAATTGACTTTTCTTTCGTAGTCTGAACAGTATTCGTACCGCTACTACCTGTACCAATATCTGTACTGGAACTGCTGGAAGACAAACTTGTAATCGATGCTGTTCCGGCCGTAAGACCTGATGAATCGACAGAAGGCGAACCGGACAAAAGTGTGCCAAATTGTGAAGGATTGATGGTTACTTGATTTGAACCTGAATTCTCTGCTGCTGGTGATGCGGATCCAGTTGATTGATATGCCACGCCTTGCGGTTGGAGTTGAATCACCTGAACTGGATACAATCCAGATCCAGAATTAGCACCACCTACCAACTGGTAAGATTGTTGTTGAGCCGGCGCGTAAAGTTGTTGCTGTTGTTGAGATGGATAATTTTGTGGTTGCTGGGAAAACTGATAGGTTGACTGTGATTGGGCATAGGATTGAGGTTGTTGCTGAACGAGGTTAAAAGAAGGATATCCTTGGGAATAAGGAGAGAATCCTTGGGAAGTGGTCTGGATCTGCGAAGACGCTTGAAGAGATGCTGATGGATGAACGAAGTCGTTAAATGACTGCTGATAACCTGCCGGCTGTTGATAACTTGAAGACGGAAGATTGAATTGTTGATGGCCTCCTCCCGATCCACCGAAGCTTGCTAAAAGGGATAATCCTTGAGTGATGGCGTTCGATTCACCCACAGGGGGCCCAGTTGGGCTATAATGTAGTGTACCATCAAACCCATTTTGGAAGTTCGAAAACTGACCTTGTCCTCCGGAACCCGTAAACAATCCAGCGCCGTAGTAGTAAGGATTCTGCTGACCACCAATCAGATCTCCGCTATTACCACCACCGCCACCAAAGTTTCCTGAGAACCCACCGAAATTGTTCGACTGGAACTGCTGCTGTTGCTGTTGAGGGAAACTCGATGGTTGAAAATTAAATCCTCCTTGATGCTGGCCAACTCCTGAACTGAAAGAACCATCGAATGACGAAACATCGAGTGGCCCTCGTTGGACGGAAACTGGTTGATGTGACGTCTCCAATGAACTTGACGAATTAACAACATTTGTTGGTTGGGGAGCTGATTTGTTAACTTCGGATTCGGATGAAAGCAGTGTTTCTTTAGTTGTAGTAATAGTTTGAATAGTAGCGGTTTCTTGTTGGGAAAATACGGTTTTCTCCGTTACAGGATTCACGCTGGGAGGCGGAAGAACTGGATGAAAGTGCTGCAGTGTGAGACTGGATTCGCTTGGTGTGCTAGTTGACGGTGAAGATGTTGTCGGAGCATCCAAAGAAATAAAAGATTCATTGTTGTTGTGGACTTGAGCCGCCGATGTCGTGACAACCAACAATTTCTTTAGACTAGCCTCCAGGTCGTCCAGTGATTCCAATTCCGGAATTGATATAGTCGATTTAACAGTCGTTGTTGTGCTACTTATACTCTTGGGTTGAATCGGGGAAGGATGTTGAGGCGGACTTGGTGTTGAACTAACAGACGATGAATCGGCAATGAAATCTTTTCCGGTAAATTTTTTAATCAATTCCTCGATGGAAAGTGGTGGAGGAAGAGTTGTTGAGGTTGACGATCCATCGATGGACGGCACTTCAAAGGAAGGAAATTTCAAATTGGGAACGAATTCCGTCAGTGGTTTGTCTGTGGTCGTAGTGGCAAAGATGAGGAATTCGTCACTGTTACTATTACCAGATGCAACTATTTCCCTATTAGCTTCATTCACAGCCGTGTCCGGCTTTTGAATCTGGGTAATTTCCTCACTAGGGGATTTCAAAGATGAAGATGAAGAATGAAACTGAGAGATGTACTTGGATAGACGTCCTGGTTTGGGCAAAGGGTTAGAAGTGGTGGTGGACGAAGCGCTAAAACGAAGACGTGAAGGAGGAGGGAAATCGTAGTGAGAAACTATTTCTGTTGTGGCAGCTGTCGTGGTGTCGCGTGTTGCGGGAATAATTGGAATAAATTGATCGGAATGACCATTGATGAATTTTGGAGTCAAGCTTTCGGAGCCTGGTCCTGACGGTCCAAGTCTATTTGGACTGAAAGATGGCTTATTAAGTTGAATTGGTCGGAATCCTCCTATTCGAGTTTTCCGTGATGGATTGTCAGTTGTATGGAACACTAACCGATCAGACGTCCCACTAGCACTCGGACGATTAAAATGAGAGAATTCTCGTTGTTCTGTAGAAGCGCCGCTTTGTTCCAGATCACGTACTGGGAGTTTTACTGATAAGCTTTTTAAAATATTAGATTCTGGTGATGGATGCGAAGGACGTTTTTGGATATCGAGTTTAGTGGTGTTAGCCCTTCGGTTCAATTGTTTCGCCTGGAATTTTTTGATGAAAGTAGGCCGTTGAGTTGTTGTGGATCTCAGTTTGTTAGTGAACTCTTGTCGTCGCTGAACAGAAGAAGGGTTCGAAGCGTTCCAATTTCGAAATTTGACGGGTTTACCAATTGTAGGAACACTTACGACATCGGCAGATCGTTTGGGTAAACGCCGAACAGGAATACGATGCCTTTTGCGGTTAATTGCTCGCCGGCGTCCTCCACTTCCGTCTCCTACAGAAGAAACCGATGCATCGCCTTGATTTTCTTCTGGTTTCGGCGTCTGAAATTGTTTATTTTTTATCACTTGATCCAGATCAAATTCCGGTGTGGGTGGGTCTTCTGGAATTGGGATTCCGGACTCAATGAAAGGTAGTGAAAGGTTAAGCATTTGCAGGGAAACAAGGAAGTGTGAAGGGTAAGGCAGATCTAACAGGAAGGAAGTGTTGGGTGCCGCCAAATTGACGGACTCATCTCCGGATGTGCTTTGCTGAAAAATAGGGAGCTCATCAGGTTGTTGAACGAACGTTTGTTGTACTCCGTCAAATGGGACGAACTCGTTTCCTTCCTTGCTGGAACGGATCTTCCGATGATACCGCTTGGTAGCCAATCGATACTCATTCAAGTCGTGATCATTAATTAAGCCACCTGCCGCCACAGCCACAGCCAAACCTTTTAATAATGAGTCCATTTTTAATAACCAAAATTTTTTAGCAATACGACAATTAAAAAACAAAAAGAATAAAACAAGGATACAAACATGTTAAAATTTTTATGAGAATGAATAAATGATGAAACTTACTGCAGCAAAAGAGATTCAGAAATATCATCCTGATCTCACCGATCAGCAAGTGATATACAAGGGTAGAGTTGTCACCGTTTAAGAATGGCACGAACTAAGTTGCGGCAGCATTTATCAGCTCGGTTAAGATCTATATTCAGTTCACTTGTTTCAATTGAATGTATTGAAGATAGATGTTCTAGTGTTTCTTCCTAGCTTCAAACTTACGCTCGAACGCGTCCATTGAATGCCACCGCCATATATCCGCTTTCTAACTCGACCTACTTTATGGAGATCATTTGAATTGCTCGATGCGACACAAAAGAAATCTTCAAGAGAGAAAATAAGAGGAAATAATACAATAATATTTAAAATATTACGGATTGGTTGGACAGAGAAGAAATTCGATGCTGTTCCGGACTGATTAAAATTGTACAGAGCTTTAATGCGCAGTTTTGATTGGTTTACAGTCCTAGCACGAAAACGACCGTCCGTTGACACCGACCGGTTTCGGTAAATCGTATTCATAACGTTATATTATAGTATATACTGCTAAGCTTTGCATTTGGCTAATTGATTGAGAGGGAAAGCAATTTTGCTCAGCTTATTCTGACTTTCTCTTTCTCCATTCTACTGGACTATTGCGACTACTATAAAGGCAACGGCTATGACCAATTGATGGCGAATTGTTTTGACTTTGTCACAGGAAGTCAACAGCTTAAGACGCATTGCCATGAAGTTCTTCTGTATTTTTCTGTTAGGTAAGTTTAAATCAATCTTGTTCTCCCAGATTCGTATGAAAGCACATACATTCAACTTCTCAAAAAATTTTCTATTCATTTATTTCATTATCGACAGGTTTCGTGGCTATGAGTCAGGCGCAAGAAGAATCCTTCCCTTTGTATCATCAGAACCGAGTAGGTCAATGATCTCTTAGCCTATTAGTCATTGTATTGTGTTGAGACATTTTTCTGATAGAAAGATCATCATACAAATCAGTTTGGTCTCGTTAACAGCAGTACTTTTTGTTTTCCTTGACTAATTTATTACGTCTCTTTAAATATTACCGGTTCAAGTTCCGTCGTGGGGCTGCTGCAACAGTAGCATCGGCAGGTGGATACAACATCGGTAATAAAGGTTCAACATATAGCGTCTCTTCGGCATTGGGTAAGTGAAAGAAGATAATCAATCTTACTTGGGAATTGTTACGATTAACAATATTTCGCGTCTATTAGGAGCTTATAACACTTTCACCGGAAACATTGGAGTTCAGGGTGCATATGGAGCGGCGACTTACGATCTAGGCGCTGCACTAGGAGCCTTCGGTCCTTACTTAAATGAAGGTGGCGGAGGCGGTGGCGGAGGTGGTAATACCTACGGCTATGGTGGCTCTTTTTTCAGTAATAAGAATCGTTAACATAATGTGCAAGACACACCGCAGTAACATCCTTGTAAGTTAACACATAATACGTCCAATGGGCTCTGATTTTTGTTTGACTTCATTTTAAAAGAGAACAATAAATATACATCCGTTAATCTTTCGTCTCATTACGTAAACCTTTCTGAAATCTTGAGCAAAATTTTGAGTAACATAATGAATAAATGTGACTTTCTACGTGGTTCACGTTTGACCTGGCGTCAATTCTATTGAAATAAGGAACATTTCCCATGCCCAGGTTGTTTCTACTATTTTGTAGGCTTCATAGTTCATACATATTCATATGATATTAGTTGAATAATAATAGTCTAATGTCAGAATTATCCTAATTAGAAAAGAAACAAGTTTTTTTTTGCAATTGTTATTCTTTCTGTGCAAAATTATAGAGTCGACTGTTACAATTTAAACTGATCAGTGTGTTTGAGGTTTTATGAACACGAAAATAGCATTCATGGCCTTCATAGTGAGTAGCCAGAGTGAGAGAACTATGAAGTTTCACATGGAAAACACTTGGACATCTGAGAATGATTTTTTTAGTAGATTGGTCTAGAAATATAACATCAATGATTGTTGCACTTCCAAGCTAAAAAAGAAAAATATGCTTAAAATCTGAAATTTTGCCTGTCATATTCTAAAGAATATTATAAGTGGAGTGCACTGTCTTTACCTCACCAAATAATTTCTTCACTGCATTTGTGACAGATAATTTAACCAACTCTTTTGTAAAGACAGGCTGTTTCTTCCCCAGGTTTTCTCCGAAATCCCTATTGGCCAAGAACACAAAGTTTTTTTTTTAAATATAGCACCAACTATGAATTGGTGGTACTCTGTATGTGGGGACACCAGGTAAACTTTAAGATGGAACTTACAATTGGACATCAAAGTAATAATATTTATCAGGAAGCGTTTTGATCCCACTCCTGCTGTCGAATGCATTTGTGTTGACGTTTTCATTATTTGTAACATTTCGCATGTTGAAATTGTAAATTGTTGTATGAAGTATGAAGTACGAAGTTGTTGTTGTTTTTTCGGTTTGGACACGACATGGATCGCAATTGCCATCTATGAGGTATGATCTGAATTACTTGAACGGTTTTGAAACAGCGACGAGATGGCGCATGTAGCATCCCTCAATTTTTTTGTTGCATTAAAATTAATATAACTATGCAAATTTCCAAATTCAGCAAGTATTCTTTATATTAAAAGTTTTAGAGATTTATTTCAGTAAGAAACGGTATACGACTTTCATGAATTTATTGCTTTTTATTAAAAAACATTTTCAGTGATCTGTCCTTCCCGCCCTCTACAATCTAAGAGATAGGCTAGTTTATGGTGCGAGGTTGACATCGAAAGAAGGGGGAGGAGTAATAAAAGTATATTTTAGCGTTTTGAAGTCTAAATACGAGTTGTTTAACGAATTTGTGAATTCATTGGCTTCCGCAAATTATCTACTCGGAATCAGCCTGAAAATGTCTAATCCATATGCTTTCATTGGACTACCTCTGGGCTCTCAAGCTTCTGGTATGTGTTTTCAAGTGTGATAGGACTTTAATAATATACTACACACCTCCCTCAAACGAACGATGGGAATGTATTCAATTGATTTTGTGGTTTTAAAAATCGAATTATCCGTTTAGGATCTTCTAACGCTGGACCCATGACTCTTGGTCACAACCATATTGCACTGGGAGGTCTTCCCTTTTCTGCTTTAATGACTTCTGCTGGACAGGGTATCCCAGGTCTACCCTTTTCCATGCAATCTGCAGCGTTAGGTTTGGGACTTGGAAGTATGTTGGCAAACAGCCAAAGAATTTCTGGTGTCAACCGTGGACCAGAAACTCTGGCTAGACCAAATCCTCAAGAAAATGAAAATGTAATAGAGAATGGAAAAGAAAATGAACGCTACTTAAACCAATCTGGCAGTAGCAATAGAGAGAGGCATGATGGCAAAAACAGAGAATCTAGAAAAAGAATGAGAAGCAATAGTCTTGCCTGTGAGAGTGATGATGACATTATGGTGCTTTCAAATTCTCCCAGTAGTAATGAACCAAGTGAACAAAGAGATAATAATGCTCAGTCAAACAATGTTTGGGACAACCCTCCTATTCCAATGGGTCTGGGTTTCTCAATGGCCAATTCTTCACTGGTCAACAACTCAATGTATTCATCAGATGCTTCCTCTTTCATGGCAGCAATGGGACCTCAAATGCCCTTTGATGTAATGAAATTTATAATATTTATTGCATATTTTACAATATTTTTAATAATCACCCTAAAATCTTTATTTAATGCAGTTTGGCCTTGTCTCTGGTATGGGAAATATTTCCCATCCAACCAAAGAACCAATTCATCTCAAAAGCTGTGTGCTTTACCCACCCAATCCTCAAGCCCCGCTGCCAACAACGAGAGAGCGTCCTCTTGGTTGCAAAACGGTTTTCGTAGGAGGATTGGCTGAAAATATTACCGGCAATTAATTGATTTCATCATTATTTATGTCAATTTAAATCATTTACGTTCTTAAATATTGCAGAGGAAATTTTGAGAGAAATTTTTGAACGGTGTGGCAGTATACTTACGATAAGGATGAGCAAAAAGAACTTTGCTCACGTTAGATTTGAACGTGAATGCTTTGTCGATACAGCTATTCTTCTTTCAGGTTTTTTTCATTCAAATTTCTATCGCTCTTTTATTTTTGGTGAACAGATATTTATTTTGCGCTAAACAGGTTATCGTGTTCGTCTTAATAATCAGAAACCAGACGCTAGTAACCCAAGTACTAGCAATACAAGTAGTGGCCGGTTGCACGTCGACTTTGCCCAAGCGCGCGACGACCAGTATGAATACGAATGTCAAGCACGACGTCTTGAACGTGAATTACGACACCGACAGAGAATTGAAGAGGACAAATGGAGACCACCTTCGCCGCCACCAGTGCCTCATTATGCCGAACACGAAGCACATGTTGTTGTCGAACAATTAAAAGTAAATTATATAAATAAAATAGTCTGTATCTTACTTTAGTACATTAGTGGACACGTAACTCATGTAACAATGTATTCAGAATGAAGAAAGGTTTGGTCGAGCCGTTCAGATCTTGGCTACTTGGCTGGAACGTGGCGACTGCTCCAAGCGTAATTCAAATGGTTTCTACTCAATGATCCAATCTGCACATGCACATCTGCGTCGTTTGGGATCAGAAAAAAGTCAACTAGAAGAAGAGGCCCGCCGGACCCATGATTCATTAAGGCAAAAATTCCTTCATCTGACCTCGCAATGTAAGTGAATTTTCTTACGGCTTCCCCAAGCTTTTTGGTACTATTTGTATTTCTTTAATTATTTACTGTATTGGGGTCATATTTTCTCACTCGCGAAACTGCCATCAAATCTTAGACAAACCTTTACGAATTGTAAACTAACAGAGCAAATTGTTTTATTTTTGAGTTGGTCTACGGATAATTTTTAAACAATTAGAAACAAATTGTCTCATGGTTCAACCATTTATCAATTTGTATCATGCTGGTTCAGCTTTCACAAGACATGCCATTTTAAATAGAAAGGTCTCTCGCGACAGAATTAAACCATCAGTAAATTAAGGTAAATAAGTCAAAGTATATTGATTTCGTCAATGTGGAGATCATATTTAAAGTGACTTTCAGCAAGGTCAGTATTCCGCCATTCGTCCGAAGATTTTATGACTGATGGACTTGTCATTTGAGCGACTCATAAAATATTCAGTAGAAATAAAAAGTTGTTTTATTTATAAAAGCAAAAAAAAAAACAAAAAAAAAAAAACTGACAATTTGTGCGTGAAAGTCGCTCAAGTTTCATGTATTCGAATTGATATTGAATCAACGGAACTTTTGTTGTGTTTGGATAGTCATTAAGTTCCTAACATCCGGTCAGCAAACGATTTGACAAATGGTAATTGGTGGCGTTTCTTTGCCTCTCTTTTTCTTCTCATTTGGTTGGTTGTCACCTCTGATTTCCAAACTAGTGGGTGAAATGGAGCGGCTATTTCAAGCAGCAAGCCATCAAAAAGCCTGGGATCATTTCACCAAAGCTCAACGAAAGAGTCTCGAGTCGTGGAAAAAACATGTGATGGTATGTTATTTAATTTTCAAACCCATTCCCATCTTTGTCTCCTTCTCTCTTTCGAATTTGTGTTTTTGCTGTTTCACTCTACATATCCCGCCAGTTCTTCCACCCCTGATTTGCCCTGTAAGGAACGTAAGTTTTTTGGTAAGTCCTAGAAAAAGCAAGTGCTTTTAAGTGGATGCGTAGAGGTAATAATTACAGTATTAAGGGTTTGCATCTCATTGCTTGGTTAATTGGGAGATGGGACTTTGAATGTGATGTCCACATGGTCTTAAATGAATTTGGTTTCTTCTAGGACATTAAATTGGAGCCGACCGTCGATTTTTTAACGAGTAGCAAAGATGACGACAACATGGAATTTTCAGATTCAGAGTCGGATGAACCCCGTCGTTACAAATCTAACCCATCAGAAAAGAGCATTGCGCATCTGAAAGTATTATTTACTTCTCTATTTCTTAATTTGAAGAAATTCTTTAATTTCATATGTATGCCAACAGGAGGAAAATGATAGTTTACGTTGTCAACTTGAGGCTTACAAGAACGAAGTGGAGATAGTTCGTTCCGACCTTAAGCTAGAGCTTCAAGTTAAAGAACAGCATGTTAAAGCTTTGGAGAAAAATTTGACTGAAGAGAGATTAAGATCCATTAAGGATAAGTCAACTTCTTTATCCACTCAGATGGCTAATAGCACTGATACACCTGACAATCCTTCTTATGATCGTTCCGCTAAGCTTATAAGTATGCAGAGGAAGTTATTTCGATATCAACAGTTTTTAATTTCATTTACTGTACGTTAGGTTTATTATCAGTTTTTCTCTCTGTACAACGCCATGGTACGAGTCTCAACGATGCTTACGAATTCGTCCGAAAATCGGATTGCTCATGCACCAAAGAAGAAGTGGAGAAAGTTCTACTTCATAATCAAGAGCTTTTTTCTTTGACGTCTGACCTTTGGCGATTCAAACTGTTCTTCCTTTAGAATATCAATAATATAGATATTAAATTTCTGTATTGAATTGACATACACCCTCGTCTGTTACAATCTTATTTGACTGATATATTTCTACAAGTAAATCAACTCAGGTCTAACTCCTACTTTGCCGAAGCAAGTCGAGAAGAAACGTCTTTCCAGTTAATAATTTTAAACAAATTTTTAACATAGTCGGCTCGAACGTTTTTGTATTGTAGGTAGTACGCATGTTCCCAAACGTCAATCCCGAGGAGAGGAACTAACCCTGCCAGAATTAAATTAAAATGTAATTAACACATTTTTAACTTTCATCATTCTAAACACATGATATTTACCTGTAGTAGGCTCCAGAGGGTCCTGATTAGAACAAGTGGTAATGGCTAGAGTTTTAGTGGTCTTATTATACCCTAGCCAACCCCATCCTGAACCCTGAATAGCTACTGTTGCTGATGAAAAGATGTTCTTGAAGTTTTCAAGTGAACCATAATCCCTATTAATAGTATCCAAAAGTTCTCCTTGAGGTTCACCTCCATTAGGGCTTAGGTTTTGCCAGAAAATTGAGTGATTGAGATGACCTCCACCATGAAATCGAAGTGCTGGTCCAAGGAAAATCATACTTTTAAGATCATCTAAAACATATTTTAGTCAATTATTGACAAAAAACTTTGGAAAATCTCAATTAACTGACTCTTTTCCTTTGCTTCCATGAACTTTTCTTCTGTTTGGTTTAACATATTAACATATGTCTGGTGATGTTTTTGATGGTGCAATTGCATTATTTCAGCAGAAATGACAGGTTCCAATGCATTATAATCATATGGCAAATCAGGCAAGGTATGTTTTTGCCGTGTACAAATATATCTGAGTAAATTTTATTAGAACTAAATTAGCATTTGTATAATGAACTTCTCTCAAAACATTATTTACCTTGACCACATTCGCTGATGAACCGTACGAAACATTCTACGAGTCGCCCTAAAGTGTTTTCCTAAATAATATTATGTTAATTTTTTTATAACGTTGTAAATAAAATATTAATAATACTACCGGCTGATGAATGATTATTAGAGTAGAATACTAGAAGGATTCTTGGATTTCTTGCACTCCGGAGCGCTCTAGTGTCAAAAACGTTACTGCACTCCGGAACGGTGCTGTTTGGGGTTTGTGTAGGAGTGGACAGACAGATGGCGCAGGCAAACGCCCAGTAGAGGGCTAAAGAAACGTCAGGCTTCAGGTTCAGGCAGAAAACCGGTATTTGAGCTCGTACCAGCCACTGCGAAGGTTCTGCTTTCTTTTGAAGTTAAATCGAAGAATAATTAAATATTTCAATCAATATTCAAAAATTCAAAAATAGTATGGAATAAAATTACGAGGAATGTTTATACGAATGCACGGAAGGCTGGGGTATTTCAAATTCATTTGTAATTCATCATAGTAATAGTCTTTGACGGAGACTATTTGTCCACGGCATTGATACATTTCTTCCATCGCAGATCCTCTGATGCCCTGGCATTGCGCAGCAACAATTGTCTCTCCTTTCATGTATAACACCTTAAATAAAAATAAATTCTAATTATTGAATGGGAGAAAAAAAATTGGGGGTGGCTGTACAGTGTCGCTTCCAAGTGTTTTGCAAGGATTTGCTAAAACACGGCAAGGCTGCTGCACGAAGGTAGGTCCAATTTCTAAGTTCCAAGAATACAAAAAAAATTAAATAAAGAGGTGGAGTAAGAGATGGTAACCTTTGTTGTGCTGATTTGTGACTTTCCGGAGTCGACCTACGTTGGTCTCTAAGAGTCTTGCGAAACCACAGTCATTAAATTGGAAAGATAGAATAAGGGCTTCCCCTATAAACTGGTCACCAAGCCTGGTACCATAGAGGCCTGCCATGACCTCGTGAAGATTTAGGGACTTCAGGAAGGCACAGAAGGTCAAGTCGATGACCAGATGTGGATCACAGCCAACACCCAAGTGTTGGGTGTGGCCGATCAAGGGTTTCACGCCCCTCCCCAAGTTGTTCCGCCATCTTTTAGAGGATATGGAATTCTCGATCAGCAACTTCGACGATCTGTGAAGCACAAAAAAAAATTTATTAATGTCAGAAACTTAAAAATCTATAAAAAAAATAAACACCTTAGACTGGCACCGTATTATTGCAGCAAATTTTCAATTGCCGGAAACACGGGCCGCGATCCGCCGCTACACAAACTCTCCCAAGCAGAGGGCGAAAGATCCAAGTCCACGGTTCCAAGAGCTTCCAGATTGATTTCGAACTGCTTGGCTGCAAACTCGATCCGTGTGGTCATCTAAATATAAAAAAAATTGAAAATTAAAAATAGTTGCAAGAAAAACTACAAAAAAAAACGTAAAACTTACCGTCGAATTTACACGGGGAATTGGTTCCGCTGTGTACAGTTGATTGCCCCTTAAAAATTTTGGATCAATATCCCTACATCGGGGGTCTTCTCGCAGGAACTGATGCAAGATGGAATCCCTCTTCGCCGAATTCCTGGATTTCAGAATTAAAATAGAATTAAATATTAAACAATTAAACTTGTGTAATATTAGAAAATCAGCGTGATTTCTTGAGTCTTCCCTACTGGCACACGACATCCAAGCGAATAAAAAAAATTGAAAATTAAAAATAGTTTTAGGAAAAACTACAAAAAAAACGTAAAACTTACCGTCGAATTTACACGAGGAATTGGTTCCGCTGTGTACAGTTGATTGCCCCTAAAAATTTTTGGATCAATATCCCTACATCGGGGGTCTGGATGAAATGGAAGACATGGTGTCTGGAAGACATTCATCTCATGATTTGAGTAAAATGGGGATTACAGCCAACACCCAAGTGTTGGGTGTGGCCGATCAAGGCTTCCACGCCCCTCCCCAAGTTGTTCCGCCAGCTTTTCGAGAAAACGGCATTCTCGACCAGCAACTTCGATGATCTGTGAATCACAAAAAAAAATTAATTACTGTTAGAAAACTTAGAAATATATAAATAAAATAGAAATTATACTGGCACCATATTGCAGCAATTTTCGATTGCCGTAAACACGGGCCGCGATCCACCGCTACACAAACCCTCCCAAGCCGAGGGCGAAAGATTGAAGTCCACGGTTCCAAGAGCTTCCAGATTGATATCATACTGCTTGGCTGCAAACTCGATCCGTGTGGGCATCTAAATATAAAAATGATTGAAAATTAAAAATAGTTTTACTACAAATAAAGGTAAAACTTACCGTCAGATTTACACGGGGAATTGGTTCCGAAGTGTAAAGTTCATTGCCCCTAAAAAATTTGGGATCAATATCCCTGCATCGAGGGTCTTCTCGCAGGAACTGATGAAGAATGGAACCCGTCTTCGCCTTTTCTTTTATCTTTCTTATTTTTTTCGCCTTACTTTTCTCTATTCTTTCTTCTTTTGTGTTTGGGGAAAAATATCTAATGACGGAAACAGTTTTAAGATGCTCTTCTTCTTCTCTTAGTGAAATAAAGTTATACAATGAGTGACGTTCTTTCTTTCTCTGTTGATATTTGCTGGACTGATGATCACGACGACCCGGCCAAAAACAAAAACAAACATTAGAAGAATCAGCTAATGATGCGAGCGAGTTCATCACGCCCCCACCCAACCCCACTTACTTTGAGATCCTTAACGAAGTTGTTGAAATCCCCCCAATTTCCAGCATCCAATCGGTCACCAAGACTGGTACCGTAGAGGCCTGCCATGACCTCGTGAAGATTTAGGGACTTAAGAAAGGCACGGAAAGTCAAGTCGATGACCAGATGTGGCTTACAGCCAACATCCAAGTGTTGGGTGTGGCCGATCAAGGCTTCCACACCACAACAAGGCTTCCACAAAACTACAAAAAAAGGCAAAACTTCCCTTCCTCCTCGTTTCTCTTTCCGTCTATTAATCGTGAATATAATATAAAACTATGCCTTTACAACGCGTGCTGGTGGGTATACAGGTATAGTCATATCCTTACCAGAAGTTGCATCTGTATAATATTTATGTTATTGCTATAATTACCATTTTTCAAGATTCTTTATATGCCATAAAATTTCCATCAGAAGCTATTCGAAGTAAGAAGCATAGGGGGTAATCCTAGACTTTTGCTATCAGCGTTAGATTTTATTTCAGTTTGAGCAGCACTAGAACCAGCAACTGCTGGATACGCTAATTTGAAAAATACGAATTTTTTAGATGTTTTTAAACTCAGGTGTTGAAAAAGAAAAGTTTGATGACGACGATCTAGATTCCGGCAACCTAGCTCACGAGCGCATCAGGGAACATTTTATCACGCTAGAAACTGGCATGGTGATTATGTCTTATCTGGAGGAGAACTACCGGCTGTCTTATTCTCTTTGTTAATTATTCAATTTAGGTTTTTTAATACGGCAATTACAGTAAGGCCTGCTATATACTATGGCAGCCAGTGCAGTTATGGATTTTAAGCCTCGTTTATAAAATCCAACTACACTGAGAGGACTTTTCATCAGCAAAGAGTTTCTTGAAGCAGATAATGTGCTTACCACAAAATGGCAAGAACTGCATATTTTACTAGAAGGAAAAAAACCTGTATTTGTATAGATTTTTTATAACCATTTAATGATACATTTTTCCTTATTGATTGCTTTTTTATGTAAAACTATTAATATAAATACTCGTTTGCGCCTTAACCGGAAGATTGATTGATAAAGAACGTTTAGAAGTTGTTCCCCATACCATGTATGCGGTAGAAGATTAACACTTAACTTATACAAAGTTAATAAACAAAAAATAATTTTAAAAATTAAGTGAGGTATATGGAGAAGTCAAAAGCATCGCGTAGATTTTTGTTGGATTAAGGGGCATGCTGGTCATCTAGAAAATGAACGTTGTGATGAACTTGGGAGTTTCTATTTTAGCTTCTATAGTACAGTCAGAAAAAAATTTTCAGGTAGATGCTGCTAGCATGTTTTGGTCAGCTCATCGCTTTTGGCTAATAACCTTCTTTAAGGAGTGCATTGGTTCTTTTTTAGAGGGAACAAGGCCTTTAATGATTGAGATTCAATCCTACTGCTCAACAACTCCTGAAATGAAATTTCAGTAATTCCACTTCCGCCTGGGGCAAGTGGAATCAGCATGAGCGTAACAATTATTGTGTTTAGTTGTATAGGAATGCTTTATCTATTGTTTAATTGATTTTTAAGTAAATATTCAAATTTTAGACACTGGACCAAAATTTGTCGACTTTAATTAAGTCATAGAGATAAATTTTAGTTCTCTTTTATGCAAGGCATTTGTATTTTTTTTACATTAGCTTTGCTAAAAAGCATTTCTGCAGCAAGGGCTTTTTGTAAGTGCCATTCGATTTACTCTCGCATGCTCAGCAGTATGAGAATCCACTAGTATAGCCATCACTTTGTTCTCAACCACCCTAATAATCAGTTTAGCAAAATCACTGGCTACGGATGCATTATATACCGGTTCACAGCAGCGTTTTCCCTGCTGGAAAGTTCTTTTCCAGTAGGTTAAAAGTACTGAACACGTTAAGTTGTTTGGCTTCCTATCTTAAAATCTAATTTTCCTACTTAATTTGTCCAGAATAATACTTGAAAAGAATACGTGTACGATTTCGCCTACTGGAAACGTATTTTTTCCTGCTTGAATAAATTTTTCCTACTTAACTTTTCATTTAACTGTGAGTTCAGTATAGGGAGAATTAGGAAATTAAGTATGGTATTTCCCGTTAAGAATGTAATTCGGTAAAGAAGTTTTACTTAGCTAGAAAAAAGAGTAAGGAAGCAATGACAGTTCTAAGTAGTAACACAGCACAAGTAGCATTTATGATCCCCAGTAAATGTATATTTTTACCAAACGTTATAATATCGAGGGATTACATGCAACTGGGCTTTGTTTTCAAAAGAATGCAATGGGGCACAGAAATACAAATCAATAGACATTAATGCTTTGAATGTGCTTAGTGGTTTTACAATAAAAGAAAACGTGTCACAATCGTAAACGCAAGTTAGTAATTCTTCAAATATAATGACACTTGACTTGAACCACCCTCAGATAAAAGAATCGTGTCAATCCTCCAGAATTTCGGCAATGATTCACAGGCAACCATATCTCTAAAAAAAACGCTTCCCTTTTTACAAATTCTTCCGCCTACGTTAAAGTTCTTTGCAGCAATTTTGAAACTTTCATAGTTTTATATATTCGACTAGTTCAAAGTTTTTGACCAAAACGCCCGATTCGTTGCACTTTCTTTTTTGGTTTCAGTTTTTGTTATTTTAATCTTAAAATGAGAAACTTCATAAAAATCACCTTCCCCATCCTGTCTGACGTCCAGCCCCATCAGTTTTTGAACTTGATTTGCTATGGTAAAAGGAATATTACAAAAATTGCAAATTCTACGCATTGTTTTTTTTTTAAATATTACTTTTCCCTCCTTACCTTTTTAATATTCTAGTATTCCAAAAGAAGTAGCCAAATTACGTCAAGTAGGGTATTTATAGTAAGTAGGGAGAAATATCAAATATGAATTAAATGTTAAGTGTGTTACATTTATTAAGTATTTTGTCAGTTTAGTAGGAAAAACCTGATATAGTAGTTTGGCACTATTAACGGGTAGTAAGTAGGGAAATTGGTTCTATGTTAAGGAGTAAAAACGCTGCTGTGTTTAGCTTCTAAATTTTGGTTCTGTTTTTCCATATCGAGCATGGAGCAAGAGTTAATGCACAAGATCAAGATGGGTGTTGCAATCATGGCATGGTTATGCCATATATTACCACATTGTATGCCTAACAAAGTATCATTTACTTTTACTTACGAAAATAATATTTCAGCCTTCCCTCAGAAAAAGAAGCAATACGCATGGATTTCGCGAACGTACTATTTTCCTTGTTAGGTTACTTGGAAATTTCTCCGCTTACGGATTAAAGAGTGTGTTTTTTAAAATGAACTTCAAGTGTCTGGTTAAGAAGGACCATCAATGCCTGGTTCTGGTAAATAAAAGAGGGTATTTGATTGAGATTTATAATGTGAGAAGGAGGTTTAATTTTACCATTTAGTCTTTCGTAATTCATTGTCTAAAAATTTCGAATGGGCCCATTTTTTCGCACGATTGTAGGAAGATGAATAATAAAATGCATTTTAGGACGAACGGATGCGCTAGGATATAGAGTGGAAAAAGACTCTAAAAACGATTCATAAATTATTTAAAAATAAAGAAGAGTTGATTCAGAGTGTTTTGGGGCTCATAACAAGATAAAAAAATTCTGATAGGATAAGAATAAGTTTCCAGTCTTCGCAATCAGTGGGAATTTTATGAGAAATAGTTACAGGCAAATATCTAATAAATGCGCTGCTGACATTTTAAAGTTGATGCCATCACTTCCCGAATCTTTCAGCAAACCTGGCTTGATTTTTTTCCAAGTGCACTAGTGAAAATACTTTATGTATCTCGTCGTTTAATTCATCCAGACTGAAGTATTTTTTTGAAATTAATGTTTTGAAAACGAGTCCACAGACATACGGATCAACACCTGAAACGATATAGTTTTAAATTTTCGTTATTAAAAAAGGAAAAGTGGTTTAGCACTGAAAATTTAGCATTGTAAATAACTTAAAAAACTAAAAACTAAATTATCAGTGCTAAATGCTAAAACTTTACGCATCTTGAAGAACTGTATACATGTAATCATTTATCCAGTTTTCCATGATGTGTAAATCTTCAATCGATTCAATAAACATAATTTCTTTATTCCTTTTATATGTATTTGATGAGTGCTTCGAGATAGCAAATTTGCGATATCCAAATCATAGAGAACTTTGCTTCGGCAACAAACTCCCGCTCAGTGAACTTGTTCTGGCTCTCTTCTCTTGATTACTAACAGATTGGGCAGAAAAAATCATGACTAAAGCTTTCAGTCATACCAAACACTTGATTGAGTGCTAGATTATCCCCTGTGAATTTACTGAGAACAACAAAAACCCGTCGCATTCCTTTTGATGGAATGTAAATTTCAAAACCTTTAGTTTCCAAGTCAGACAGATCTTCAACGATTGCATTCAGTAAAATATCTAGTCCATTTTCTGATTTTAAGTCGTTTGAATTGCACATGGCAATCAAATGAATATGTGATAAATCAGCGTAGTAACTGGGAGGCAAATCAAAAATAACGAAATAGAACATTGTGCTATTGTGACTTGATGATGCACTTGCCAGCGGGTTGGTTAAGCCCATTCCGTCGCAAAACGCTTGAATATGTATCACAATATTTTCCCCACTACTTTCTTTACAGTTCATGGATGGGTTTTGAATCTGCTGCCGTCTTGGAATTTTTCATAGATGCCATGTTCTGAGAAATTTTAAGATTTTTCTTTCAGGTCCAAAAAGTTCTGATTGTCAAGTAGAAACGCTTGCATAGTTTTTTAAATTGGCACGTACTGCCCGGTGTTGATGACCGACTTTATTGTGTTATTTTTCCGTTCGAAAATACTGTTTCGACTCTTTTGTGCCAAAGGGGATTGATTGTGAACACACAGACTTCGGATGATTAAAATAAAGTTTGCGAATGCGGTACTCTGATTGAAAAGTTTCAAACACTCTCATAACACTGTCAACATCAGGAAACAAATAAGCTGGATCAAGATCACTGTTTTGAAATTGACACTATGTATTTGCCTGTTTCTTCGATCTAGGAACGCGTAAAGTTTATAAAAAATACCACCATTTTGTTATTGTTAAAAGGAAGAAAAAAAGACACGCGCGCCCTTCTTTTCCCATTTTTTTCTGACAAATAAAAGAATAGAAATAAAAAATTGAAATTTAAGTGGGAATATAGGTTGCCGGGTTGTGGCAATTTAGACAAAGTTGTTTGCCCATCCCATGGAAAAACTCCCATATACTATGAACGACATGAAACTTTGGCAAAAGTTATTGACAAAAGTGTTTTGAAGTTGTAGTCCAAAGCTTGTCTGAGGTTGGCTTTCCATCTTTATTTGAAATATGCCACTTTGTGTATTTGAAGTTGAGTTTTTTGAGGAAGGTGTCCCTTCTTCAATTTCAAAATATGTTATTTGTAGTTCTCTCCAGGAACTTGTAAACAAAGCCGCCGTTGAATTCTCTTTAACTGGCCCTTGCCAATTAGTCAATAAAAGTTATTGACTCTGATGAGGTTTTGATGTTCCTACAATCCACCAGCAAAATATCGCTTTATGTCCAAGAAAAAAAAGTTTGTAATCGAGTCGACCCTAGTGTTTGTGAATCTCCAGTACGTCTCTAATGATCGCATGGAAAATATTCGTCCTGTGTTGGTTCAAGAAAGTGATACGCCTGAAGAGACACAAACCAATGGCACAAATATTTCTGCTAATCAAGGAAATGTTGAATATTTTGAACCGGAAACTGAGATTAACGTTTCGTCTGAATTGGAAGACTAATCAACTCTTGTCAAGTCAGACTCCGAAAAATTATGGAATGGCGAAACTATTGTTGATCAAAAAGAAAATCTGAAGGTAATTAAAATTGCTTGAGCAATTGTTTCCAATTTTGTTATTATGTAAAATGTATTTAAGACTTTTTTAATTTTCCTTCAATAATTAAAGAAATGCGGAAAGGAATTTGGGGTCTTCCTACGGCTGACCTAATGATACAAATCCGTTTGGGGAAATATTTCCCGGCGGCCGATGGAAAGCTTATTCTCCATGCAGCTGGAATATGGTTGATGATGAACTACAAAGAGTAAGAAATCAATAGGAATGTTTCTTCATATTTAAACTCAAAGCAACGATGAATATTGTAAAATGGCAAAGTCGATCGTGGAATTTTTCCTATTTTAGGAAATCGAGGAAACACTGACCACCCTGAAGTTGGTTGATATTTCTGTTTTGTAAAACATTGTTTAGAAAATTCTATGGTTTCAAAGGACATAATTTTTTACTATCAGACCAAAAAGGGAACTTTAGAACACTACGTTCGAAATAGAAGAAGCCGTGAAAGAAAGGCCGAACAAGAAGACGAAGGCGAATCATCAAAGGAGACTCTAAAGAAAAAAAAGCAAGAATATGAGAAAATTAATAAAAAAAAAAACGAAACTCTATTTTTTCTTTATTAAGGCAGCGAATGAGTCTTTTGCATGATTTCTCCCAGGAAGAAGTAGATGAGGCAGAGCATTACATGCGATCAACGGCGGTAAACGAACGAAATCGTACCAAAATGCTTCAAGGCCTTACCATTACTCAAAATAGCAGGCGTTCAATAATTTCTGGAAAGCATTCCCCAAGTCTGAAAATTATTCTTAATAGATACCCTTTGCTTGTTCACTTGAACGAAGCGGTGGGTTCTAGCATATATTTTTTTCCTTATTAGTATATTTTTTAATAATAAAAAGACATGTTTATAGGTCGCAGAAGAATTTAAATTCCTAACAGGGAAATCGTCGGAGGATTTTGAAGGAAACTGGAATAGATTAGTATTAAAGATTTTGAAGTTAGCTGGCCACAAGCTGGATTCAGATGAAGCAAAAAATCTTATAACATCAGCAAAACTTGCCAATGAAGAATTTCGTAAGTCAATCTTTCAGAATTTAAAGACGTATAGTAAATTTAAAACATGTTAGGTATGATTGACGTAACATTCAATGTATTTGAATTATTGCTTCATCTTCTTCCAAATACTAATAGAAAAGAAATGGATAGGGGAGTTAAAACCCAAGAATGTATTTCCTAATTTCTTCAAAAATTTGAGGTAGTCTATTTCTTATTTTTTTTTTAATTCTGTGTTTTGTTAGTTTACTTCCTTAAAAGGAAGGAACTACGTTTGAAAGAGTGTTTGTGGGGGCAAAGGATATATGATTCATCCAGGAATTATAATAATTGGAGACAATTTTTTCATTAAAGTAGATGATCAGACATATGCAGTTAAAAAATGCAACCCTTAAAATTGCTTTTGCCTATGCTCTGTCTTATTATTTCATTCTAGACGTTGATTACCCAGTCCCCTTAAAGTTTGTTATGGTTTTCCTAGAGTCAGTCATGGGTATACCCATTACAAATAATGTTGTTGCTGTCAAACAATTAGTGATCTTGTTTGATTAAATCAAATACATTTGTTAAGTAATTTAAAATAGTTTGAATTATCGGACTTCTTTGTTTGAAACGGGTTGGCTTTTTAGTTATAGATGACATATATTCTATTTCATAAATTGAAAAGTCAATATAAAGAAGACGTCTGTATAAGAAAAACCTAGATATCGTGTATACTTCAATAACATACAAAAAATTATTTTAATTGTTTTAGAAAATATCACGGCAGTCCATTTAATTTTTTTTCTTCTTCGGATGATCTTGAATAAAATTGCTGGATGTTTTCGGGATTTGTAATATATCCTTGAATCAATAGATGGGTGGATTTGTTAACGAAAGGATCTTGCTATTTGTAAGAAGGATTATATAGACAGTGAACTTAGCATTTAACAGTGGGGGTATAACCTTGAACACAAGGTTAAGTGAGTCAAAGCATTTCCAGTACTAGCTTATTTGTCTTGTAGTTGTGGAACAATTTGATGCCCCAATATTTCCAAGACATTTTGGTCTCGGTTCCATTTATCGGACATTTTTGTCTTACGGCAGAGGATTTGTTTTCTAGAGAGTACTAAAGAATTCTTCTACGACTTAGTCAAGAGCACGTATACAGATCACGCAAAGGAACATGGCGCCTTTCTAGTTCGTCCACTCAAACCAAATTACATCTCGGACATAAAAGAGATTACTAACGCTCATGTCAATCCTTTCATTGAAATTTTGACAAAGAACGACGAAGGCTGTTTCATTTTTGATCAAGTTATTGATGAGAAAAAATGGATATCCTACAATACTTTCAGAAAGGAGGCCAATGATGCTGATTTCGAACGATCACTTGGCTACGATCTGGGAGGACGGTCAACTTTTTGGCCCTC
Source organism: Daphnia galeata (assembly GCA_030770115.1). Lineage (NCBI taxonomy): Eukaryota > Metazoa > Arthropoda > Branchiopoda > Diplostraca > Daphniidae > Daphnia > Daphnia galeata. The sequence continues at coordinate 9,272,110 of CM061119.1, forward strand.
CATGTTGCCTTTTTTGTCAAATCTTTCCGAGTAAAAAAAACCTGCTATTAGATATGTCGTCAATAAAGGTCATTCATTCTTCCCGCAGGACAACGACAGCGAATGGTAAAATTCTTTTTCCATTAATCAACTATCCTTTCAACCTTTTGATTATATAACAATTCACAGGTGCTTGAAGTCTTTGGATAAATCTTTTGCAGAGTACTCGGTGGATCCTAGCCAAAAACTCAAAATGGCTGGAATCGATAAGGTAGAGCTGTTCATCGGTGATTTTGGTAGCCTCACAGGCTGCATGTAGAAGACCTCAATTTTGCCAGTGTAAACTACTTGCAATGTGGCAAACCGAAATTCTGGGTTGTGTAAAAAGAATATAATAGCATACAAGTTCCAGTATTGTTCATTAACAATTTTATCTTTCAGGGTTTATTTCAAATACGAAAACCAGCTAAGAGCCCTATTCAGACTGAAATATCCGGACCTTTACGAAGGTTTCCAATCCGCTGAACTGTAAGTGATTCTATTTTAAAAAAAAATATAATATTTAACTCTACCAAAAAAATTCATTTCCGTTACAGGCCCAAGAGCATGGTTTTACTTCCGCAAGAGCTTTAGCTAGCAAACATTCCATTCCAGACACTAAAACAAGAACCATGTGATTATATAATCACATTTTGATATTTTCTGCCGGGTTTCATTTTGCCATTAATTCCGGCAGCACTATTGCTGAAGCAAAGAACTTCGTGTTTGATGAATGGGTGACGCACCGCAGTACTTTCCCAATGTCATTTGTACTTGCACAACTAAATACGGTATACAGTATAGAAAAAACGTAGATGAAATTGAAAAAAAAAATTCATTTTTAACTCAGTTGTTGGGTTTGTGTAAGGTTGTGGGTGTTTTTTAAATGTAAGAGACCGGTCTCTTTCTAACATTGTCTAAATATACCAAGAGACCGGTCACAAAGTTGTTCCCATACATCCTTTTTAAAAAATAAGAGACCGGTCTCTTCCAAACATTGTATAAATATACCAAGGGAACGGACAAAAAAGTTGCTCCGATATATCCTTATTTTTTTAAAATAAGAGACTGGTCTCTTCCTAACATTGTCTAAATATACCAAGGGAACGGTCTCTCTTTTATTGCTCACATAATACATTTTTCTCAGAATCGATTTTTTTTTTCATTTTAGATTAAGTCAATTTTCTTCTTTTTGAATAAAAAAATTCATAGTCATTTTATTAAATTATCCGCAATTGATACATAAGAGTTATTGTTATTATCTACTTTCTCGTCGCCAACAGGGATTGAACAGTTGAACTTCACCATATCAGCCGAACACTCTATCCACCACGCCACCATGGATGCATTATATGAAAATTGGATTGCTGATACTATCGATGATTTTCAAATGGAGGTTGAAGAAAATGAAGGTTTGACAGTTTTTGTAAATTTTTCACAAACATAAAGTAATATTCTTGTTTTCAACTTTAGCTTTCATCGAGATGCAAGAGTTGGAGGAAAAGGAGCATCAATATTTACTCTGGCTGGAGGCTACTGTAAATGAATTCCAACAACCGGGTAAGTTCTTTGTATAATTCTTTTTCGCATACTTAATTCCATTTTAAACTTGTAGTCGTTGAACGTGCGAAAATGAGGTTGCTTGAACTTGGTCTGCCCCCTTATTTTCAATCTCCGTGCGTAGTCGAAGGCGTTCCAACTCTTGCCAGGCAGGCATTTTGCTCTTTGCCTCATCCACTGATGATGGAGATTTATAAATTTATTCGGATTATTGAGTATGGTTGTTTGCTTTACTGTTTGTACTCTGATGCCCCATAATTGTGCAATAAATTTTTTTTTAGTTGTTTTATATTTGTTACCCGAAGGGTTACTGGTCAAAGTGTCGTTTGCCGTATGGTTTACATGGGCACCCTCAGTTCTCGTAACACTACACAGATGGCTTTTTGCAGTTATCGTGACACTACATAGATGGCTGCACTAGTTTTTTTGCAATTATTGATTGTAATCAAAATTTTTCTTCCATTTTAACAACTCTACTACGTAGCTGAGGATATTTTACATCTTTTCTGAAAATTTGGCTGAAATCTATTCAGGCGTTTGATCAGACGGAGAAATTGCTACTTTTTGACAGAATTTCAGTAGCTATTAAAGCAGACGAATAACACAGATGGCAGGGATAAACAGACGATAACATAACACAGATGGCAGGGATAAATAATATTAAAAGTAAACGTTACTTGAAATATGAAATAGGATAGGATTAAACGAGAAATCCAATCATTTATAAAGTTACTGCCTATAGTTTTATCTCTAGGCTGATAACTAGGCCTAGTTATGGGCACAATTCCACCAAACCTAATTTCTACCGTCACTGCAAAGTAAAAATTTATTACGACATAGGGTGGCGGGGCTTATATAATTCAACAGTTTGCGGATTGCCCCGCCACGAGGCGTATTTCAATATCGCATTCAATATTAAATCAGGATTCTAATATCTCATTCAATATTAATTCAGGATTTCAATATCTGAATGGATATTTAGAGAATATGAGCTTTAGATAAAGACCCGTCCCCATGTGGCGTGGGGCGACGGGGCTCCAGCCCCGCAGCACCAAAGTCGCATGGGTGTTTGTATTATTAGCTACATATATATTACTAAAAACTTTGAGTCATTAATTTATCGCACGGAGTTAGTATAAGCTGCACATATATTTACTTAAAACTTTGAGATATTAATTAATTTTTTTTATATTCCAACGGGAACCTTGCAACCCTAATAACGGATGCCTGCATATTTGTCGTAACTTTATATTTATTGGTAAAATTAAAGTAATTTAAATTCCAATCCCTTCGGGTACCTTGCGGCGTACGTACGCTGCCTACAGTATATATAATGTTATATGTAATATATATAATATATTTTTTTTAGTTTGTGTAGGAGTGGACAGATGGCGCATAGCAGGCAAACGCCCAGGCCCAGTAGAGGGCTAAAAAAACGTCAGGCTTCAGGTTCAGGCAGAAAACAGGTATTTGAGCTCGTACCAGCCACTGCGAAGGTTCGGCTTTGTTTTGAAGTTAAATAGAAGAATAATTAAATATTTCAATATTCAAAAATTCAAAAATTGTATGGAATAAAATTAGGAGTATAATTTTAAAATTTTAGTTCAAAACCTGCGGCTTCTAGAGGCGGTCCGATACCCTTTTCCAGTGTTTGCTGAATCACGATTTTTTGTGATTTATCAATCAAAATTCCTTGTCATGGAAGATAGGATAAGGGCTTCCTCTATAAATTGGTCACCAAGCCTGGTACCGTAGAGGCCTGCCATGACCTCGTGAAGATTTAGGGACTTCAGGAAGGCACGGAAGGTCAAGTCGATGACAAGATGTGGATCACAGCCAACATCCAAGTGTTGGGTGTCAAGTCAAGTCACTCCACCCATAGTGTTTCTAAAAAAATCCAAATCTTTTGATTGTATTGAATTTTATTTTAAAAATGGTTTTTCAAATATCTCCAATGTTTGCATTCAGTCAAACAAAAGTAACAGCAATATGCATAATGTATGCAATTATCTAATACATAGTGGTAAGTTAACAAACACTTATGAATGAGAATACAATCGATTAAATGTTTGAAATAGTATCAGGTGCTGCGGGATCATCATACAATAATTCTATGTTTAGCACTGTTATCTCCGCAGTTATTCGTACTTAATTTTCGAAAATATCTCTGATATTTTCCTCTTTCATTGACCTTTGCATAATAATACCCTTTGAATTTTTTTTCATTTGACCACCAGTAACCGTCAGCCGTTCTGAACACAATATAAGCATGGTGGAAAATTCTATCATCGACCTGCCACCACACAAGTGGATTTCTGTAGTAATATACGTGTTCAATCTTAATTGTAGTGTCAACTAATTTGTTGAATCCTTCATGTAAATTGGCACTCGTCATCGTAATCGGCTCTTTTTTGTCAGCAACTTCAGGATAAAAGTAAAGCTTTCCTGTGAATTCGCCACCCGAGGATCCTGCAATTCCTTCTTTTGAGGACGATTTTTTTTTTCTGTTTTTTAAAAAAGAAGAAAAAAGTAATTTTTTTAGATTAAAAAATCAAGACAATGAGCCAGAGGAGGACTGCTTGTTTCTTCATATTTTCGCCAACTTTTTTTATGAGATCCAAATACACTTCAGTAGGCTGTTCACCTTTTCTTTGCAGTCTCCAATACAGATTTCAGTGTTCGAATGTAAGGTTTTTGGGTCTTTTCTTCCTTTTTGGCATTTTCGTGTGAATACTGCGGGTTTATCACGGATGGATCCCCTTCATAAACTACTAAAATTTGAGTACGATAGTCTTCAAGCTGGTATGCGCTTTTTTTTAATGCCGTGGTAAGGGATTCCGGCCTTTCCCCGCTGTCGATTCGTAATTTAAAAGTCAAACGCGAAAATCTTAATTTCATTTCATCATTCTCTGCCAATTTGAATTCTTCTGAACCCTCCTTGTAAAGATGTTTTTATCAAGGGCGTACGGAACTGCTCCTCTTTGTTGACGCCAGTTATAGGGAACGAGACAGTGGAACTCCTGTTCTTGTTAATCTCCTGTCCATTTAGATCTCCTGGACAATATTTCTCCCAGGAAATAATTTTTCAAAATTCAAGGACAATAGAACTCCATTAAAATTAAAATTAATCTAAATTCTAGACAATAGAATCCCCTAAATAATATTACTTACAAAAATACTAGACAGTAGTTAATTCGCTAAAAATTAAATTAAATTAAATTAATTGACAGTAGATCTCCTAGACATTAGATCTCCTAGACAAAAGATATTAAAACGAGTTCACTAGATTGTGAAAATTGTGTAATGTTATGTTCGCAAATGTAAATAAAAAATAGTGAACAGAAATGTAAATGAAAAAATTTAAACAGAAACATCAAGGCAAAAAAAATATTTGCACAACTTCAATAGGGGTCCGGCAAACTGGAAAGGGGGATTGCAGTGGAAGACGATTTGTGCAGCCATTCCAAAAAGGATGGCCACAATTAAGCACTCGATTTATGGGATTGAATAAACAAACTTTATATAAAAGTGCAACAGCATTTGCGTCCGGTTCCCCTCCATCTCGGGGAGGAGGAACAGCATTTGCCGCCGGTTCACCTCGATCTCTTTGTGGTGGCCGTCCAACTGGTCGGCGAGGAGCATCAGCATCCGATTCACCTTGATCTCTCCGGGATAGCCGTCCAACTGGGCGGCGAGGAGCATTTGCTTCCGGTTCACCTCGATTTCTTCGTGGTGGCCGTCCAACTGAGCGACGAGGAGCATTCGCCTCCGGTTCACCTCGATCTCTTCGTGGTGAGTAAAGAGCAGAATAATTTGGTCATAACTCTCCAGTTCTACCGGCTCATTATTGTTCACGCTGAAAAACGTAAAGGATTCAAATCGAGTAAAAAAGGGGAAATGTTGACAGGAATTTAAAAGCCAGCAACTATATGGCCGACTATTTGCATCAAGAAACGAGGTTCTTCTCCTGGTAGTGGCACTGGTAGGTGTCTTCGATTCCCCGTCGGATCCAAACTTTTGGTATAATTTTTTTCGTATTCTATGTTCTTTTTCCTATTTTCCAAATGAAACTTTTGTGTTATCAATTTTCTTCTTTTTCCTATTTTCCAATAGGATAATTATTTATCCATTTTCTTCTTTTTCCTGTTTTCCAATATGAACATTGGTTTTATCAATGTTTTTCTTTTTCCTGTTTTCCAATTGGAAAAAATTAATGCATTTGAATTATTAGGTTAAATTGCTCAGTTTACGACTCCTACCATAGCAAACGAACATAATCAAGCTTTAGCTGATTGGCAGAAAAAAAAATTGGCAACTCATTTTGTAAGTTTACTTTCTTCCGTTTTTTTTTATATCAAAGTTCTTCTTTTTCCTATTTCCCAATGGTTTAATTATTTATCAATGCTTTTCTTTTTCCTATTTTCCAATAGGAACTTTTTTCTATCAATTTTCTTCTTTTTCCTATTTTCCAATAGGCTTAATAAGCTTTCATAAATTTCTCTATTTTAAAATTTAGGGCAATATGGCGTTGGAATACCTCAATGAGTTAAGCACCGATGAATCATCAGGGGGGGGGGGAGAAAACTGACGAAGATGTGGTTGATTATGTTGTATCTGCCATACACACAAGATTTATAAAGAAAAAGAAGAACCAAGTCCAGCGCGAAGAAAAGAAAAGTAGACTGGAAAGCCGAATTTTAGTTGATAAAAAAATGAATTTGTGAATCAGATTTCCGAAGAAAGTCTTTATGAGCAAATGGAAAACTTCGCCGACTTACTACGGGTGACTATTAGTTTATATGATGCGCGTGAAAAGTTACAACATGTATTCCTTTATCTTTAGAATAAGGAGGATGACAAAGTTATCGTACAATATCAAGAATGTACCATTGACCACTTATTTCTTCGCCCTTTAGTCGAACACTACCAAATTTCTTTGATCAAAGAACTCATAACTAGAAACTTCGACATTTTGGAGGTTTTAATGTTTACACTTTAATAAAGATTTTCTTGAGCGTCTTCCTTTTTTATTATTAACAGGATACAAGGAGCAACCCCATACAGAACATAAACCGATTTTAGACGTCTAATTCCTGTTTTTCAAGACTGGTCAATGCCACTTTAATTCATCTTGAAAGGAAGCATCTCCGTCTTTAAGATGAGTTCTAACGGTCTTAATGTCCGTATATTTCTGATCCAAAGGTAAAGAATATATCTATCTATATATTGACAAAAGACCGTCCCTAGACTCGAACACTAGACCTTCATGTTGACTCGCTAGCTTGCTAACCACTACGCTATATAGTTCGTTGAATACTTAAGAAATTATACAGGCACATTATATCAAACGGACTTTAACTTTTTTCCTTAAGTTACAGTAAATGATAAATCTAAAAAAAACCTTATAGAGACAAATTTTAAACTCTTTTAAGATTACATAAAGAGTTCTTATATCCGCTTTATATTGATGTATTAAGACCGTCTACAAAAATAAGTCTATAATCGTCAACAAAAATCGATTAATATCAAGCTATAAATGGTTTTATTTGTAATATCTTGTTGGCATCTTGAATTGATAACTTAAAGTCGTCTAAATTTGATCTCGTCTAGGAGGTCTTGGAATGATGAACTATAACGATGTAGATATATAACGAAGTAGATAGCGTAGTGGTTAGCAATCTAGCGAGTCAACATGAAGGTTTAGTGTTCGACTCTAGGGACAGTCTTTTGTCAATATATAGATATATTCTTTACCTTTGGATCAGAAATATACGGACATTAAGACCGTTAGAACTCATCTTAAAGACGGAGATGCTTCCTTTCAAGATGAATTAAAGTGGCATTGACCAGTCTTGGAATGACGGGTAAAAGACGTGTTCAAGACAAAATATTCTGTCTGGGACGTGAATGATTCTATAACTATGTTTTCTAATACCGTCACTACCGTGATTGAGTCTAATACCTTCGTTGCTACTGTGAAAGAATCAAACACTAATGTCATCGTCGTGACCAATTCTTTAAAGAAACTTGTATCTATATCGAAAATCTTCCGCCGTCGTCATCACCACGAGATTCTCCGGTTCGCCATCCTTATAAGTCATCTCCTGCTGGCAGTGGAAAATGGTGCACTATAGCTCTTCCACTTTCGTCGTCACCACGAGATTCTCCGGTTCGCCATCCTTATAAGTCATCTCCTGCTGGCAGTGGAAAATGGAGCACTAGTGATCTTCCATCTACCTCGCATCCATTCGTTCCATCGCGTACATGTGTACCATCAACGTTATCTCATACATTCAAAATAACTTGCGCAGCATAACTTCTATTGGAAGGATTAACGCATCCATTGAGAGGATCGACGCATTCAACGGTTTCTTCTTCCGTGTCTTCTACTCACTTACCCTTCACAACCACTATCCATTCATTACTTCCAAATGGCAATCCTAGTTCTGATGGTAACATAAAATAGTTCATTTTTAACAGCTAGCAACATTGTTCTTGAATCATGAGGTTCGAACTGATTATCATTCATTTTTCTTTTTGGGTTTGTCAACAACCAAAAATTTACAGGAGGTGCTATTGATCAACAGAGTGACGCGGTGGACTCGAGCTCAGGGAATGTAACAGCAGAATAACTGTCTGATGTAGTAGCTAATCAGCAACAACAGACGATCATTGTACCAGACCTTTTTAAGAAATTGAAGCCAAATAAGCGTGTTCAGAAGCCAAGTAAGCTTAAACTACAACAACGGACATCCACAAAGCTTCCACCAGCAATTACGCCACTCAGCGGAGTCGAAGCTGCAATCAACAATAGTTTGGTTCCTGTTGTCACGACCTCATTGGCTTCAAGATCTTTTGAGAGTACGGTTTCTTTAGTAGCGTCCCCACTTGCAAAGAAATCCAAAGTATTTATGAATGCAACATCATTGCCAAAAATTTGTTTTGTAGAGAAGTCATTTAAGCCGGTAAAACCACGTAAGTAAAAGCACTTTAGTAGGCAATGACTAGGATTGATTGTTTGATTTTCCAACCGACGGATGGAAAAATTCCAAACAAGATCATCAAAATTTTTTTTGTTATATCCAAAAAATGGTACTCTGCCCACCCACCTTTAGTGTAGTGTAGCCAGTTTTTTTTTGTTTTAAACTAGTTGAAAGTCCTCGCAAAATAATATGGAAATAATTTTGTGTTCTCAAAAATGTTCAGTGGTTCAACTTCTTGTAGTCTAATGTATGTTCCAATAGGAATAAGAAATAATCAAAATATTCTGATTTTCCAATTGTTGGAGATGACACTGTCAACGGAAGATTCAGTATACGAAGTTGATGGCGTAGTTCTTAAACAAAAATCCTGAACTGTGAAAAATGGAAAACCCGACTTCTTGTCAATCACTATCAACTCAGTGTACAATGCGAAAAGGCATATTAAGGTATGATTTCTTCATTAATCATTTATTCCTTCCCATCCTTTTAAATACTGATAATTAATAACTTAATTTATAATCCTAGGCCAACACCCGACATGTCTATCTGATTTCAATACTTTATGGAAAGAAAAATATACTGAATCCCAAGCTGGCAATGACAAAAGGAGTAAAGTGATACAAACTAAACTTGATGAAACATCAGGAATTCAAGCTCTTCTAAATTTGAACAAATCAGAACGCAAAAAGAACTTGTTGAAGCAATTTTGGTGAGCTAATATTACGGTGTTAAAAGGACTTTTTTCTAAGTTATTCATACTTTTTTTTTGTTCAAAAAGAGGGGTCCGGCTTACGGCTTAACCTTGCGGAGATCCCCCTTTTTGAGATTTTTTCAAAAACTTCAATGGATAGGAAGAGGGTAAAAAAAATTCCTAAAATATGAAAATTCTTGATAATATTAAATAAATTTTACTTTATCTTTGAGTGCAAACCGGATTTTGCTATCTTGTTGCAAAGTAGTTTTTATCGATTTTTTAAAAAGCCGGTTTTAAAAATGATGGATTCTATTGTTCCCTTTGGACTTTCTCTTGTAAGTAAGATTTAAAATCCCATTAATACAGAAATATGTTGCATTTCCATTTTGTAAATTACATTTTTCCCATGCAATAAATTTTCCAAAGGTTATTTTCAATATCAAGAACCTATTTTTTTTCAAATCGCCGAGACATATTTACATTTATGTGAAGTGGAAATAAAATATATAGTATGTCTGAGAGACTTCTATGATTGCCCATGGCCATAAAGGAATTCATAAAAAATTTAGAAAAATTACATAAATCCATGTGTAATTTTCTAAATTTGATTTTATTTAGAAAAATAACATGAATCCATGTAATTTTCTAAATTTTATTTTATTTAGAAAAAATTACATGAATCCATGTAATTTTCTAAATTTTAATTATCGTAAGGAAATAAAAGATAGGAGATAACGTCATGAGAGCCACAACTCAAAATTGAAAGTTTTTTATTGTTACCGGAAGAAACTGTTATCTCATGCTGGTCCTTTGCCAAGTTGATTTGTGTGCCTTTATTCTACATCTTTTAAAATCTTTGTCCAGTCGTAGTCGTAGTAAGTTATGTGATAATCGCATGATGGCATCAAAGAAGCGTGGTTTACCTTCAACTCTTCCTACAACGCACGTAAGTAATAAATTGATTTTTTTGGCTTATTTTTTACTAATTTATCTTCGTTGTAGTCTTTTCCCATAGTCAAATTATATTTACCTACTGGCATGGTCGAATTTAGACATTGGGGCAATGTCAAAATTTTGAAGTGGATCAAGAAGTTGGGAAATAAAACCACATGTTACTGGCCAAATGAACATGCAACAGATAATGCTACTGCGTTGGTAAATTTGATTACAAAGAAAGCTGTAGTTGATAAAGAAAATTGGACGTTATTCAATGTAACAATAATTGCAAAGTTTGGTAAGTTTCTTTCTTTATGACAAAATATTTTAGAAATGTATCCTTATTTTTCATTAAATTGCAGACACTTACAAAGGAGCACAAGACCAATTGAAGAATGCAATTGCCCTACTGAAAATATACTGTATTTAACCATAGTTTACTATGCTAAAATGAATATATAGTAAACTATAGTGAATTCGGACAGTTTACTATAGTTATGAGTATAGTTCCTTACAGTCGAACTATGCTTGATTATGGTAATTTTTAAATTGGCACGGGATGCCGTCATTTTGCCAATTATTGTATAATTTGACCCAAAAAAAATTATACGAACCCATGCTCTTCTAAAATAGGTAAACCATTACAAAAATTAGTTAATTGTCATCATAACCACTGAAAAAAGTCCATCCCCGCCGAGATTTGAACACCACACCTTTGTTTTGGTGGTCCCTCGCCTTAACCACTAGACCACATTTTCGATGAATTAATAGGAAATATTATACAACAAGATAGAAGATACAGACTAACCTTTCCAAGAGACTTAAACATTTTTTAGTATTCACTTCTTTTAGTCCATTACTTTGTAATGGCAGCCACACACCTTAACAGCTAGACCACTTTCTTATACATTAGCTTGAAATATCATACAACAAGTTAGACGATATAGATTATAGACTAATTTTTCAAAGGGACTTTGAATATTTTTATTTTTTCACTGGACATTATAACTGTTTTGCATTTCATTAATCCGTGTGTGAACCATAAGTTGACAATATGCCATTGTAAAACACTGTTACGGTGAATAATATGAAATCAAAATTTTGTATTATTTCATCGTTTACTAAGCCAAACTAATTTCTCTTTCAACGGAATGGGCAATACATAATGAACTATTAGTGAATATAGTAGGTTGCATTCAAAGGAATTCACATACAAATGTAGATTTACTTTGAAACGTTAGTATCATATTTAACTATGGTAAACTATAGTTTACTGTAGTAGTTGACTACTATAATCAACTACAGTTCATCAAAACGATAGTTTACTAGCTACTGTTAACCATAATCAACTATAGTCGCCAACTATAGTTAACTTTTGAACTTATTGTTCATTATCCTTCACTATAGTTTATTATACGTAGCTATAATTTACTATAATAGTTTTTCAGTAGGGTACTGGGGAACAGGTGGTTAGCAATGATCTGTAAAAAAGAGGAAGAGGTGGGTGCAATGATGCAAAGAAACGTAGGGAAGCTGTTGCTGATGTGGCTTCCCCTTCCCCCATTGTAAAGCAGCCTGATTTTAGGATTACAGCTGCGGCTCGCACAGTGGCAAATTCTAAAACATCAGATCATAGTGATGAACCCAGACGTCCTTATTCATCGGCGAATTCGTTAACAGACGATGATTTTGAAATATTTGGTGATGATGGCTTAAGCTCGTCTTCAGCACAATCTTCTTCTGATGAAAATGTAGCCATTTCAAAAGTAGTGGAGCCAGTGAATGAAAGGCCATAAAAAAAAGCCACAAAAGTAGCTGCTGCTAATAAAAAAACCAACAGTTCTGTTGCCAGCAATGTCCCAAAAATTCTAACAGTTTCAGCAACACTCGGAATGAATCAAATGGTTAACAGGCGTCATATATTTGCAAGAAAGTCGTAACCACCTCGTAATAATAATTATTTCATCTAATGATAGTACACCCATTAATATTTCTAACTTTTTGTTAATGTTTATAGTTCATCAACAATCAGCATCAGCTGATATTCAAGAGGCTGGCGGACCAAGTCATCACCGATCAAAATATAAAGTATACGATTGCATTAATTTAACACTGATTTTTGTGTTGTTTGCATTGATAATTAGTTGAGCGTTCAACCCGTGTCACGCGAAAACTGAAAAAAGAACAATGTGGTATAACATAAAATGTTTTACAATCTGGTAATCAAAAGAACTAGTCACCCAATGAATTTTATGTTTCTCAGGAGTAAGCACTCTCTCTCGTTTAAACAACACTGTATCAAGTGCGTTCCAATTAACATGAGCCGCAGTTCAGTCTGACGTTAATTAAATCCTTACTATTTTCCTGTCCCACCACGGCTGTGTTATTGAATACGAAAGATATAGTCCCGTAATTTGACTTTCAAACCATCGAAATGGTCTATTTAATCTATTTTTGCGTTTAATAAAGAAGAATTTCTATGATTAACGGTATTATATTCTTGTATGAATGAAATAACAATAAGTACTCTACACAGTGTACACATTAGAAGACCGAGTAACATGACCGTCTTTTTGAAATGGACTCGTTTACGTTTCCCAGAACATATTTCCCACTCATGAGAGAGAGACACAAGTTTTAGAAATTGGATGTAAAAGACGTTGTATTTTGAGCTCTGGTTAATTTCATATTTTTTTTGTCATATGTTGTTTTATGTACACACATTGAGCTGGACTTGGTGAATTTTCAAAATATGGAATAATATTTTCGTTTAAGGCCATCGCGATGTTTGGAGGGGGGAAACACTTACATAATAGACGCACTCACAAGATATTGTCATGAACGATGAGGAAATACTTCGTATAATCTTCTTTCTTTAAAAAAAAAATCGAATGGACGGAGGAAAAAAACGTGAATGACATGGTCAAAAATAGGCAGAATCATATTTGCGTTTTTTTTTTGTTGAAACTTTTTTTCTTATGTTTCATATATAATCACTAATCAGTGTCTATTCAATCTGTGTAGCCAGAGTAACGACGTTGCGAAGGCATGAAATAGAAATCGGGCTGGTGGATAGAAGTGCTTGAATGAGTCCTGGCGGGTCGGCTATTTGGTTGAACGACTGGACCCATATTTCCCATTGGCTGTGGATTGGCTTTGTGGGGTAGAGAGTAAGTGTTATTTCGGTCAGTTGTCGCTTTTGACTGCAAACTGCCATTGGAGGGCGGCCTTTGCATGGCCCTAGGAGCCGCCGGTCCGTTGGTGGTTGAGAAATTTAATTTGGATAATCCTGATACTCCAATAGCTAATATTATTACAAGTGAAATACTTGAATTGGTTGCAAAAACATCTTGGACAGAGGTACAACCCAAAATATAATTAATTGAAAAAGCTTAGACTCAACATTTTTCCATTAAACACAGAGAGCAAAGAGTGAATGTAAGGCAATCCATGAAATGGAAAAAATTGTCTCGATTGAAGAGACTGTCCCTTCAGCAGCTGAATTACTGCCTCTGTATGAAGAAAAAGGAAAACTTATTGGTAATTAGCTTGGAGTTTTTCAAAATTGCTTCATTTCAACATAGCCAAAAGTCGTGCGGCTAGTCGACTAGTGCGCACCATTGTGGGGCATAGTCGAAACATGCTGCAGACTTGGCTTAAAAATAATTACAATAATCTAAAATTTTTAATTAGATGAAGAAAAACAGAGACGTCTGGCGCTGGCAACCAATCAACCAAAAGAAAAGAGACGACGATTGAAATTGAAAGAATTTCGTCATCTCATCCAAAAAAACATCTTTTGATACACACTTTTCACTCTCAAAAGATTATATATTCGTAGTTTGATGTAAAATCGGTCCGTCGTATGTCGTAATAGAAAAAAACAGAAGCAGATTAGTGAGACAGTTCATTTCTTTGCCAATCAAATGAAATATAAAGTATCGAGTGGGACATTTATTTTGTTAAGCCTTTTCCTAAAAGCTTCATTGTTGATGCATTGTCGTCAACGTAAGCCCTGCATAGATTATAATAAAAGGCTACCAATAATAAAGAGCTACTTCATTTCCGTGTATAAAAGGACCAATTTTCTTCTTGGAATCTTTGATTCGATCCCTTCCTTGAATAGATATTATATGCTGGTAATAATGAAATTGAACCGACTGTTCTAAATTCCAATTGATCCGCTTTGCTGACTATATCGCTAATCGAATCGCTTCTCCTCTTCTTCTTTTTTTATGTGCTTGTGGTTCAGTACACGATTGGGCGAGTGGGTTTGATGGCCCTAAGAAAATTGAAGTCACAAACTTCAAACGCTTTTGGCGTGTGTGTAGCATTTAAACGTGAGAGGAGGAGGAGGAGTTGGGGTAGTAGTAGTAGTATATCTTATATGTAGTGTATATGGAAGAGCAGCAGGAGCTATAACAGTTGCAGCTGGGGATCCAATTGCGTCTCGTTTTTCAGTGCTGATGCTCTACCCGAGACATGGGCTGCACAATGCATTATAGATGCAAGTGTATCTATTGCTCTGACGTACATGACATTGGCTCTGCGTAAAAACGCATAGGTTTCAGTGCCAACTGCCAAGTCTCAGAGTCATCGTCTTACCATTTGCGCACTTCTTCAGAGCCACTATATGCTTTGAACGTCTTCCAAGCTTCTTCTAAGTCGCTGCTGCTCCTCTTTTCGACTCTTTAAATGTGCAGCCCATAAGGACGACATGCAGGTTGGGTTGTAATGTACTAGGCATTTTCAGAGATCCTGGAGCAAGGCCGAAAGGGATGGCGCTTTGATGTCGTCGAATGCCTAAGCATATTTCCCTGATATACTTCCGTTTTTCTCTCTTCTTAGTACATATATTGGGGTATTACCCCGTTTCTATTCTTTAGTTTGCTTAAAAGAATAACAAATAGAAGCTCGAGTAATACGATGCTCGTATAGAACGATCTGATTTCATGTCTCCCACCCGTCACACTGCACACTGCGCTGCACTTTCTGTTTTATTGACACTCTTCTTTGCTCTTTGTTTTTCACAGAAATACGTCGGTCCGACTATCAACAAAATTCTGCTCGACATCAAATTAGACGACGACTGCTGTTCCTGATGTGTGTGACGCCTGATGTTAAACTCTTACCACGACCAAGGTAAGAAATCCGTCTTGTCACAGACTCGCGTTTCATCTCGTCATTCGTTAATTTCAAATGAGCGTTAAGAGACTCGAGCAGACAAAGCTCATCATCGTCGTTGGTATATATTATATGTAGACTTTCATTTCCAAGGAACTTTTTTAAGAGCGTCTACGTTTCCAGTTGCCAACCCAGAATCAGTTATCATCAGTATGAAAGCAGAAAGAACTGTAAGAATGATTGTTCTCGACAGAACCTATTCTCTTCAACAAAAGATTGTCAGTCAAGTGCCGACAACAATCACCGAGAGCAGAACATTCTCTTTTAATTTGCCAGACCACATCGTGAATGATCATGATTTTAAATTCAATGCTGTCATGGCCTTTTTGGGGGATGGCAATGTTGAATTTGTGTACAA
Organism: Daphnia galeata; assembly: GCA_030770115.1. Lineage (NCBI taxonomy): Eukaryota > Metazoa > Arthropoda > Branchiopoda > Diplostraca > Daphniidae > Daphnia > Daphnia galeata. The sequence goes on from CM061119.1 coordinate 9,287,843, forward strand.
TGTTAAGACTCAGATACGCAATGGAAAAGTTATTCCAATACACTATATTTCGTCTTTTTGAGTCGTCTTCTTTGCTGGCTTAACTTCGAGGGTTTCTTTTTCAACAATGTCCTTTTCTTCATCTTCAATCTCAGTGGCAGGATATGTTGGTTTGGGAGTCTTCATGAGGAGATCCACACCTTCCACATCAGAATAGTCGGCTTTAGGAGTTCCGGGTGCAGCTTTGGGAGTTCTTAAAAGCCGCTTCTAGGATCAAGGAAAAACGATCTGCAATGATTGCGGACTTCGTTCAAAACGTTGTAATCGACCTGGCACTGGTAATGTCTCCAAACACAGAAGTGATCAACGCAGATCAGATTTTGAACGTAAAGCAGCTGCTTTGGGAGCTAAGGGCCTTAATAAATTGGTCAAAAGTAATTTAAATTTTGTTTAGTTCTTAAAAATTCACAATACTTTTATAAATGTTACATTAGGGAAAATAGCAGTTTCTCGAGAATTTCAAACCCCTAGCGGTATTGACTTTGGAAAAGCAAATGCATCCAATGTCGACATGTTCCGAAAAACTGATTTCTACGATTTAAAATCTGGATTGTCATGCGAATCTTGCTACTCACCATGCTACACGCTATCCATATTAAAGAAAGATAAATAAAAAAAAAGGCTGCAATTCTTGATGAAAGCGTTTAGCCTTTTTGGCGATCGTGTCATATTACCTTTCGTGTACGGGTCGGTCAAGAACTGTTTGAAATGTTTCACCAAATCGTGATTGGTCCCTTTGCAACTTTTTCCAGCATAAATGAGCGGACAAGTTCTTGTCAATTATTCCGTTATTCAGTTATTCTTGTCGTTATTTTCTATTTCTTTTTTTTGCGTTTTCCAAATTTCACGACGTTACCAGATTGCCACAAACCTATAATGAAAAAAAAACATGACATCCTCCTCACATTTTTTTTGTTTTTTTCGCCGACGTCCATAAATCATTATCATTCATTTTTTTTCTATTTTAGTACGTTGGTAAAAAAAAACCCGCTATGAAAAAAGAAATGCGTGATTTGACTTCACAATCTTTAAACCACGTTGCCTATATAGGTAGACAATCCAGAGAACAGCCAATCAGTTACAAATCTTTCAAAAAGCTAGAAGATTTCTCAAAATCCTGGAAGTGAGTTTAACCCTCTAACCCTATAAAAATTGAACGCACTGAATCCGTAATGACGTTTTTTTTACAGATATTTCCCAACTACAAAAACACACAAAATCAACAATGTTGATTACTTTGGTGCCCATGGTTCCGGGTTAGCCAATTATTCCACAATGACAACGCGATGTAACAAGGGTAAAGATGGCTTTATTTCGTAACCAATGGCTGATATCGTAAATAGAATCCAACAAGTCTATTGAGATGGAGACATGGTCTTTATTGTGGCATATCAAATTGCTGGGATCACCGTAAAAGTTCAAAATTTGGTAAAAAAACCATTTCATATATTTATTCCCTGCTTGTCTTGTAGTCGACGGTGATATGTGTCTAGAAGGGGACGTAGAGAAAAAGACATTTCGGGTTGACCGTTTTCGTCGTTTGCGCTTGTTGTTGATGTTGTTTGAGATCATATTAGGTCGCGAACTAGAGACAAACATTGTTGTATCGATATCGCTACTTTTATATAGACTGCTACCAACCACGTCAGCCAACAACCCACCACTCGTTTTTTTTTTTTTTTTTCATACAACCTATTTCAAAAGCAGCATTGCCAATTTTAATTTCATTTGCATATGGTTCTCTCCCTTCTCAATAAAACTAAACCATCCAACCAATGAGCGTATCCTTAGAGGGTCCTCTAGGGAGGAAAAGTAAGGCGAGCCGCATTCCGTCAGCTCACCCACCCACGACCTACAACATACATACAAGAGAACATTTAAATAGAATGAGGGGCACTAGCAGTATAAAATTAAATAGTTTGAACTTTCAACAACACATAGAATCTAGAAAAAGAGAGTGCCCCGAGCTTTACGAAAGAGAATTACCCGATATACAGCTCTTGCAAAAGAGAAGCAAAAGTAACGTTCAGGCATTTCAACAATTGATTGACTTAAATGAGTTACCGGTAGGAATGATTTGTGGGAAGTGTCTAGGATCTACTGACTCATTGATTACACAATTTCACTGTCAGAACGCCATTCAGTTATGTAATTGGTGTTCCGAGAGAAAAGTGCGAGGTTCGTGCTCAATTCGGGAACGCATGTTTCAACAGGACCATCGTAACAACGCCTTAGTACAACTCCCCAGTAGACGCGTTGTAGGGAAACAAATTGTAATATTTTGTGTCGCCCGAAAGTCGAATAGATCCCGGTTACCAAAAAAAAGCTTCAAAAGCCTATGAGAAATTCATCAAATCAAGCAAGTAATGCTATTGTGTGGGTGTTTTCACATTTCAATATTGAATTACATCTATCTATTTTCCCCCTTAACATTTTTTTAGAATTTGGCAGCTGAAAGATTGGCAAAATGTACGAAAAAGTGCCATTCAGGTAACCAGTTCCACTTCCGTTTTGGGCGACGCTAAGTACATGATTAGTAAGGTATGCTCCCCACCAAAAAATAAGCAGTTGAAAGTAAACCAGAAATTCTACTGCTATAAGCAGTATACAAAATTATACAAAGAAAAGGATTGCTTTCTCCAGCAATCGTGAATCAACCACTTGTTCAAGAGAGAGATCCGTACAGCGTGGTGTCAGCAGCCAAGTGAGCGAGAGGAGGCAGAAGAGGGAGAGTTATATAGGCCAGGACGTCTATATAGGCAGGCCAGGACGTCTCCCAGATGTTGTGTGCTGCCACCTGGTGGTTTGTATGGTTGTATAATTCCAACATTTCCATCACTATAGTTCTCAGATCCTGCCCGTCATGTCTTCTATATACGAAAAAAAGGGAACGACAGAATTTGTTATTGCGACAACCTGCATCGACTCGTTACCATGTAAGCTAAAATCGCTGGTAAGATCACCCCTACAGTAAAAGAAATAATAACCTAACGTAACATAGCTAACACATTCTCTACCCAAACAGGAAAAATGGATACTGGAAATGGCAGAAGAAGAAATTCCACTCGGAAAAATACATTTTCTCTTCAAGGCCAACCGACCCACAGTAGAAGAGTAATCAAATAATAACACCAAAAAAACCCTTCAATAAATTTTTGACTTACATTGCAGGTTAACTTTACTAGGGGGTAACAGTAGTAGTAGAAGAAAGGAGGAGAAGTAAAAAGAGAAGGAGAAGTTTGCCTGCAGCTGCTCCTAGCTGTCCGCCAAATCTATCAGGTCGATGCGAAATTGCATGTTTGTCTTTTACAGAGAGACGCGCGCTTTTTTCTCGCTTCCTTCCTCCACACCCGAAAATTTTTTTTTTATTTTTTATTTGTTTTTTTTTCTTTCCCTTTTCTCGTCTGGACTGGCCGTTAGTTGAGGAGGAAAGTTATATTTTTTTCGGATCTGTGTGTGTGTCCACCTATTTGCGTGTGTGTGTCTGGGCTACCAACTGGAGCGAAGCAATAAGCTTGGCAGAGAACTTGGGGAAGTTGTTGAGCGCAAACTTAAACAAAGTTACTAACCACACCCTTCTCTCCTCTGTGTGTGCTGTGTGCAAACTGCGTATTTGCAATTTATTATATAAAACTCACAACGGGGAAAAAAACAAAAAAAAAATTTTCTTCATTTCAGAGGGAAAAGTTTGAGAGACAGAGAGTTACTTGTCGTACGTACAGCGCGTCAAACTTCGTTTTTATTCAGCTAGTTTTTGCCTTTGCCATAACTGGCTTGAGTTCCTTTCATTTCATTTGACAATTAGTTGAAGCCGGCACAAATTCTTCTAAGTTTTGATTTTTTAAAAAAGAGAACGAAGAAGTTTGAATTGATGTGTTTGCATTTCAAATTTATGGTCCTGCCAGCTGTTGCCAAATGAAATTGAATTTAATGTAATTACTTTTTTTTGACCGCTGGGGGTGTTTTACCTTGGGTGGGGTCTGGGTTTCTATATAATGTGATGTTATTCCGTTTTTTTAAATTTTGGCTCTCCCTTTGTCTTTATTTCTTTTATCAGATGTCACTTATTCCTGACTTCAAACAAGCTGGCATGGATAACATCAATTTTGTTTTTTACGGAAAAGATTCTATCAATAAAAAAACAGCATATGATTCCCTACGTCTCTACTACCTCTACCACTAAATGTGTGTGTGCTCGACTGCCTCAGACTATCGTCTATTCTCCAGTAGTTCTTTATTCCCCATTTTCTTGCCGACATCCAAATGGGCATGTTGACGAAACTACGACGGTGCACACTTTGCTTTTCACCGGGGAGAAGCCACAACACCACAGTCATCAGGGTTGCTTCTCGTCTCTGGGTTGTTGTGTTGAGAAAGTTCCGTAAGGGGGGGGGGGGTGTGATGGGTCTTGTATGATTGCGCCTTATCGGACGTGTTCGGAACTAAAACTACGTGGATGGGGCGTACTTAAAATCACATAATTAAAGTAGCAAATCGCCATGCCTCAGACATCATACCCTCATACCTGAGTTGCCCGGTCAGAGCTAAAGCACCTACATACCTATATTTCAAATTCAAAACGCGGATGCTGTATACTCATATTTATTCAGTTATTCCTAAACGACCTCATTGTTCTTTAAACGTCGTAAAGAGAAAGGGCGTAATTTGAGCTCTTTCCGTTCATCTATAATTATTCGCATACCAATTTCTATTGAGGTCTCGGATACAAAAAACTTTCCCCCCTCTTTTTGCCCTCGAGGGTGACGCGCTCGAGCGCGTCAGTGACGAAGGGGGTGTTTAAATGGCGTGGGGAAGTCTGAAAACACAAAATGTTTCCAATCTTTGAAGGGCTCCCAAGACTTTAATTTAAGAAAACCTCGACGAACTTTTAAAGGGATTTAAACGAATATTTTAAAAAGACAACTAGTGTTGCCGCGTTAGTGAAATTTTGACTTCGTTTCGTTTTCGTTTCGTTTTGGGAGTTTTAAAATTTTTTGTTTCGTTTTCGTTTCGTTTTTTTTTTTTAAAACGAAACGATCGTTTCGTTAACGAAAGTTTCGTTAACGATCGTTTTCGTTTCGTTTTCGTTTTAAATCAATATAATAATTCGAGATGTTAAAAAATAAAAAAAAAATGCAATTCAATTATTCAAACCATGTTTTTCATCTGTATTTGCTGAATTGTCTTGATAAGCTAAGCGTGTTTAACAAAAGAGCACCGAATTTCTTATTACCATTAATTGAACGAAAACATTTTAAAATTGTTCACAACGCGATAAACACGAAAACCTTGTTTTTAACAGTTTACAAAAAAATTGTCTTGTAGACACAGAAACTAACTAGAAATGTTTGACTTCAGATCTACTGATCTAGCATGTAACATACGATCATTTTTAATTTTTGGTCCGTTCATTTCCTTTCACTCGTGACTTAGACTTTAGTTGGTCTCTTTTGACTAATTAAATAGGTTGTCTCTCAGTAAATCTTTATTACAAGAGAGAAATGTTTTTGCAGCTAAATGTTGTTTGTCCAAACGATCTTTCCGGTCAGCACAGTGCCAACCGCTTATTGAAAAGAGTCTTTCCGAAGCTGCCGAAGAAGCTGGTATAGCTACCATGGTTAGAGCTAGACTAACGAGATCAGGGAATCGTCCTGAATGATCTTGCCAGAAGGCAATCTGATCAACTTTAATCGCATTGCCTTTTTCATCGATTACTGGTTTGATTGGCATTTCCAAGTAGTCTAGCATCTGTCTCAAAATTTCTGCATTCTTCAAGCTTTCTTCAGTGTCATCTTGAGATCCATCTGAAGGACGTGTACGTTTCTCTGCTGAATATCTCGCGAACAAATGTTTAAAACCAGTCAGTGTAAGTGTTCGAGCTCCGGGATCACTATCTCCCTGACGCTGAGTAGAACTAGAACTTGTTTCTGCCATTATTTCTTCATTGTCTGGAGAACCTTCTACTGTGATTACTGTACCTTGTTTGGGCGGATCCAGGACTCCCTTAAAATAATAAAAGACATGAGTTTTTTCTTTGAGCAAGGATAAGGAAATTCAAATTTGAAATATATCCATGGCAAACATTAAATTAGAATTTACCAGTTGATCCATAATGTCAATTAAACGACTTCGAAGTATTTGTTTGTGTTCAGGGGTAACAAGAACCTTGAAATTAGGATCAAGTGCCATACTCAACAAAAATATGGGATCAAAGTTAGGTTGGTGATCGTTCAGCATGAAATCAAAACGTCGGCGCATTTCCTCCAACAGAAGTTCACTTATTTCTTTAAGACCAGCGGTCTTTGAAGTCTAAAAAAGTGTTAGAAGCAAAGCAAGCAAAAAATATTTTTGAAAATACTAACTAGGACGTATGCCAAATGCCACAATCTAACCTCAATCAAATGGAATTTAAGCTCTTCGACACATGGAATTACAGAGGAAAACGTTGGCATGAGATCCGCACTGACAAGCTGTGTGTAAGACGCGAAGGGTTCCAGCAGCTTTTCAATTCTTGAGATAAGGTTCCATTCAGAATTCGAAAGACAATCCCAATTCAGTTCTTCACAAACTATTTTGACATGATCCCGAAGTTTTAACAAGCGGCGAATAAGTAGATAGATGGATGACCATCACGTAGTAACGTCGGCGACGAGTTTTTTATTACATAACTCTTTAAGTCTACTGGTGGCAACAGTCGACTTGTTAAATCTGCCTACTAATTTTCTGGCTGCTTGAATTGCCGCACTGAAGAGAGGAATAGAAGACCTTTCTCTTTGTTTTTTGGTTCGCAATTTGTCAAATGAGGCCATAACGAGCTGAAGCAAATGACATAGACAACTGTATCTTTTAATTTTCTTTTTTGAGATTTGCCTGTGCCCTAAGCTTTGAAAACGAAGCAGGAGTTCTTCAATTTGTCTTTCTTCTGCACAGTAGTCAATTTCTTCTCCGTCCACCATCTCAGGTGTTAACAGATCTTCCGCGTCATTATATTGATGAATCGGTTCGCGATGGTCACTTTCGTTTTGCATCCCTTCGGTCTCGGCACTCTCAGCAGCCTGAGTATTTTCTTGGCGGCCTTCTTCATTGTCAACGTCGTCGCCCCACAGCATGATAAAATCGTCATCGGCCAAAATTTCGTCTTCGTCGCCATTTTCTGACTGCTTACTTTGTTGAAATGTGGGCTGTTGAACTCTTGCTGGAACCGGGTCTTGTGGAATGGTATTAGTGGCTACTAGTTCGATGGTTGATTCTAAAAGATCCTCCGCATAACTCCTTTTGGCTTCTTTGAATGCTTTGACCATATTCGAGCCGCTGTCCGTTATGATGATAGGAATATGACCAAGTCCCCATTCCTTTACTGTGATTTCAATTGATTCTGCAACTGCTTTTCCCGTGTGGGGTGAAGGAAAATGGATCAGCTCTAAAACAGCGGACCTCAGCACAGAATCGCTACCGACAAAGTGAATTGTTACACCAAGATAAGATGATGTTAGCCCATTTTTAGACCATATATCTGCAGTGAGAATCTTTTTGGACAGAGCTGAATGAATCATTTTGTTTAAAATCTTTTTGCCATGTTGATGGAGTTGGATTATGTCCGTCGTCATTCTTGTTCGTCCAGGTAGAGAAAAACGAGGATTAAGATGGAAAACAAACGATTTGAAATCAAGATTGTCCACAATTGAAGTGGGCAATGAAGTTGATGCTAAAAGGAATGACAACATTTTTCTCAGCTGAATCTGCTTTGGGTCTTTCGCTGAAAATTTCTTCTTCACCATGGAAAACTACAAATGAAGTTGAATAGAATGAGATAATGAGACCAACTGATTCAGATTCACTGCCTATAAAAATGAAACTTCAAAAGTCAGATACTTACACTCTTTAGAGATGGTTGATATAAGGACTTTGAAGAGTTGCTTGCTTTTGTTTGGACGTTCACTTTAGATTTATTTTTCTTGCCTTCAGCATATAGCTTTTGCAATAGTATGAATGCATCATGTTCTTTTCTGTGTTTGGTTTTCAGGTGAGTAACTAGATTTGTTGTGTTTTTGCCTTTCAATTTTGTTGAACAGCCCTTAACAACACAGCTGCTGTATTTTGACTCATTGTTGTACAGAAAATATCGATGAATTGGATGATTAGAAATATTAACAGTCTCGGGGTCTTCCACAATTTCAAGATCATTAATTTCAGTACCTGAGTCTCCCATTTTTTAATCAGTATGATCAGTTATCACAAGTATATGTCACTTTTTCTCATGTCACACTTGCAAGTTGGAAGTTGCAACACGTTTATATTTTAAATGGCAGACGAAAAGACGATGTTAAAGACTTAAAGCCTAAAGGCTTAAAGGCTATTGTCATTTCCAAGTGGCTGGACTAGTGAACTGATTCGGAAAATTGTGTAACAAATTTTAAAACGATAACGAAATTTAGGACAATTAAAACGTATTTTTCTTTTCGTTTTCGTTTTTTTCCTCTGTGTTAAAAATCGTTTCGTTTTCGTTTCGTTTCGAAAAAAAAGCCCTCGTTAACGAAAAATTTCGTTTTTCGTTTCGTTAACGCGGCAACACTATCAACAGCCCACATTTCAACAAAGTAAGCAGTCAGAAAATGGCGACGAAGACGAAATTTTGGCCGATGACGATTTTATCATGCTGTGGGGCGACGACGTTGACAATGAAGAAGGCCGCCAAGAAAATACTCAGGCTGCTGAGAGTGCCTAGACCGAAGGGATGCAAAACGAAAGTGACCATCGCGAACCGATTCATCAATATAATGACGCGGAAGATCTGTTAACACCTGAGATGGTGGACGGAGAAGAAATTGACTACTGTGCAGAAGAAAGACAAATTGAAGAACTCCTGCTTCGTTTTCAAAGCTTAGGGCACAGGCAAATCTCAAAAAAGAAAATTAAAAGATACAGTTGTCTATGTCATTTGCTTCAGCTCGTTATGGCCTCATTTGACAAATTGCGAACCAAAAAACAAAGAGAAGGGTCTTCTATTCCTCTCTTCAGTGCGGCAATTCAAGCAGCCAGAAAATTAGTAGGCAGATTTAACAAGTCGACTGTTGCCACCAGTAGACTTAAAGAGTTATGTAATAAAAAACTCGTCGCCGACGTTACTACGTGATGGTCATCCATCTATCTACTTATTCGCCGCTTGTTAAAACTTCGGGATCATGTCAAAATAGTTTGTGAAGAACTGAATTGGGATTGTCTTTCGAATTCTGAATGGAACCTTATCTCAAGAATTGAAAAGCTGCTGGAACCCTTCGCGTCTTACACACAGCTTGTCAGTGCGGATCTCATGCCAACGTTTTCCTCTGTAATTCCATGTGTCGAAGAGCTTAAATTCCATTTGATTGAGGTTAGATTGTGGCATTTGGCATACGTCCTAGTTAGTATTTTCAAAAATATTTTTTGCTTGCTTTGCTTCTAACACTTTTTTAGACTTCAAAGACCGCTGGTCTTAAAGAAATAAGTGAACTTCTGTTGGAGGAAATGCGCCGACGTTTTGATTTCATGCTGAACGATCACCAACCTAACTTTGATCCCATATTTTTGTTGAGTATGGCACTTGATCCTAATTTCAAGGTTCTTGTTACCCCTGAACACAAACAAATACTTCGAAGTCGTTTAATTGACATTATGGATCAACTGGTAAATTCTAATTTAATGTTTGCCATGGATATATTTCAAATTTGAATTTCCTTATCCTTGCTCAAAGAAAAAACTCATGTCTTTTATTATTTTAAGGGAGTCCTGGATCCGCCCAAACAAGGTACAGTAATCACAGTAGAAGGTTCTCCAGACAATGAAGAAATAATGGCAGAAACAAGTTCTAGTTCTACTCAGCGTCAGGGAGATAGTGATCCCGGAGCTCGAACACTTACACTGACTGGTTTTAAACATTTGTTCGCGAGATATTCAGCAGAGAAACGTACACGTCCTTCAGATGGATCTCAAGATGACACTGAAGAAAGCTTGAAGAATGCAGAAATTTTGAGACAGATGCTAGACTACTTGGAAATGCCAATCAAACCAGTAATCGATGAAAAAGGCAATGCGATTAAAGTTGATCAGATTGCCTTCTGGCAAGATCATTCAGGACGATTCCCTGATCTCGTTAGTCTAGCTCTAACCATGGTAGCTATACCAGCTTCTTCGGCAGCTTCGGAAAGACTCTTTTCAATAAGCGGTTGGCACTGTGCTGACCGGAAAGATCGTTTGGACAAACAACATTTAGCTGCAAAAACATTTCTCTCTTGTAATAAAGATTTACTGAGAGACAACCTATTTAATTAGTCAAAAGAGACCAACTAAAGTCTAAGTCGCGAGTGAAACGAAATGAACGGACCAAAAATTAAAAATGATCGTATGTTACATGCTAGATCAGTAGATCTGAAGTCAAACATTTCTAGTTAGTTTCTGTGTCTACAAGACAATTTTTTTGTAAACTGTTAAAAACAAGGTTTTCGTGTTTATCGCGTTGTGAACAATTTTAAAATGTTTTCGTTCAATTAATGGTAATAAGAAATTCGGTGCTCTTTTGTTAAACACGCTTAGCTTATCAAGACAATTCAGCAAATACAGATGAAAAAACATGGTTTGAATAATTGAATTGCATTTTTTTTTTATTTTTTAACACCTCGAATTATTATATTGATTTAAAACGAAAACGAAACGAAAACGATCGTTAACGAAACTTTCGTTAACGAAACGATCGTTTCGTTTTTAAAAAAAAAAAACGAAACGAAAACGAAACAAAAAATTTTAAAACTCCCAAAACGAAACGAAAACGAAACGAAGTCAAAATTTCACTAACGCGGCAACACTAGCTGTTGAACTCTTGCTGGAACCGGGTCTTGTGGAATGGTATTAGTGGCTACTAGTTCGATGGTTGATTCTAAAAGATCCTCCGCATAACTCCTTTTGGCTTCTTTGAATGCTTTGACCATATTCGAGCCGCTGTCCGTTATGATGATAGGAATATGACCAAGTCCCCATTCCTTTACTGTGTTTTCAATTGATTCTGCAACTGCTTTTTCCCGTGTGGGGTGAAGGAAAATGGATCAGCTCTAAAACAGCGGACCTCAGCACAGAATCGCTACCGACAAAGTGAATTGTTACACCAAGATAAGATGATGTTAGCCCCTTTTTAGACCATATATCTGCAGTGAGAATCTTTTTGGGCAGAGCTGAATGAATCATTTTGTTTAAAATCTTTTTGCCATGTTGATGGAGTTGGATTATGTCCGTCGTCATTCTTGTTCGTCCAGGTAGAGAAAAACGAGGATTAAGATGGAAAACAAACGATTTGAAATCAAGATTGTCCACAATTGAAGTGGGCAATGAAGTTGATGCTAAAAGGAATGACAACATTTTTCTCAGCTGAATCTGCTTTGGGTCTTTCGCTGAAAATTTCTTCTTCACCATGGAAAACTACAAATGAAGTTGAATAGAATGAGATAATGAGACCAACTGATTCAGATTCACTGCCTATAAAAATGAAACTTCAAAAGTCAGATACTTACACTCTTTAGAGATGGTTGATATGAGGACTTTGAAGAGTTGCTTGCTTTTGTTTGGACGTTCACTTTAGATTTATTTTTCTTGCCTTCAGCATATAGCTTTTGCAATAGTATGAATGCATCATGTTCTTTTCTGTGTTTGGTTTTCAGGTGAGTAAATAGATTTGTTGTGTTTTTGCCTTTCAATTTTGTTGAACAGCCCTTAACAACACAGCTGCTGTATTTTGACTCATTGTTGTACAGAAAATATCGATGAATTGGATGATTAGAAATATTAACAGTCTCGGGGTCTTCCACAATTTCAAGATCATTAATTTCAGTACCTGAGTCTCCCATTTTTTAATCAGTATGATCAGTTATCACAAGTATATGTCACTTTTTCTCATGTCACACTTGCAAGTTGGAAGTTGCAACACGTTTATATTTTAAATGGCAGACGAAAAGACGATGTTAAAGACTTAAAGCCTAAAGGCTTAAAGGCTATTGTCATTTCCAAGTGGCTGGACTAGTGAACTGATTCGGAAAATTGTGTAACAAATTTTAAAACGATAACGAAATTTAGGACAATTAAAACGTATTTTTCTTTTCGTTTTCGTTTTTTTCCTCTGTGTTAAAAATCGTTTCGTTTTCGTTTCGTTTCGAAAAAAAGCCCTCGTTAACGAAAAATTTCGTTTTTCGTTTCGTTAACGCGGCAACACTAAAGACAACCCAATCTAGATGATCGCCTTAAAAAAGAAAGGAAACTAAAAATGGGACACCCAAATAAAACACCCTTAATACACACCATTCCATATTTCAACGTCAATGGCATGCCGAAAAACAGTGTTAATAATGGCAAACTGAAACCGTTTAGAATAGAGAAATATGATGAAAGGAATGCCCAAAGACTATGTCTAGAATTTCCCCCTTCCTTTAGTCTATCGTCCCAATATCACCTTAGAAAAGGATTGGAGTTTTCTTCTCTACATGTTTGAAAAAGTGCGTTTGAATTTTTTTGAGGATACTGTAAATAAATTGCAAAGTCAAGGTGTGTCAATAAGCAATTGAAGGACGTTACATAAAAGTTTGTAACTTGCTGGAATGCTTATTAATCCGAGTGAATAAGAGCCCAGCTACCTATGAACATCTTCGAATAAACAAAAAAACAACATGCTGCCTCTACCTTAAAGGAATGTTCTGAGATTAATTTGAAGAAAAATTGCAAGTAGCTTGTCATCTGACTTTGGTTTCAATGATTTTGCATTTTAGTTTATTAACAAGAATTTGGGAAACAAATCACTGTCAGAAAGAAACGGTTCCCTCAGGTGGAGCGAAATGGCTATCATGCATCCAAGATTTACATTTTTACAAACATACTTCAAGTATAAACGATTTAGTTACCTGTACGAAAGCAAAGACCAAAGTGAGAATGATCCTTATAATTTATCGATATTAAACGAAGAATTTCATGAAGAAGACAGGGATGATAAAGAACAACAACAGGATATCAAGCTACTAAAATCCAGGATTTAGCAGATCATGCGTAGTTCTTGCCGTGTTTGCATAAAAAATGCTGCTTTAGGAGACCGCAAAAAGTTATATTGAAAGCAAGGATTTTCCCACAAGAAAAAAGCAACGGTTTTATCTATGCGACGGATCCCAACCAAACAATACTGTTTGGTTCGGGTTCGCGATATATGGCTGCACTTATGATACTGTTGTGATGAACAACAAAATTAAACATCTTACTGCCGATTCCAAGGTTTTTTTTCAGTGATGTACGACTTCTATTTAAATACATCCATATAATAACATTTTTAATCATAGAGTGGTTCAGGTATGAGAATTTGTTTACATTTTATTGTGTATAATTTTATTCAACGTATTATTCACATGTATTCTACAGGTCTCCGGAAAACTATAAGATAATCACATCTTCTAAAATTGTTTCAGCATGACGAAGCACGAGGGAGCACTAGTGTAAGTGCTCCCAGGTGGCACAAATCCCTGTAACAGACTCTGTTTTAGGTCTGTTTCTCATTGTCTGAGAAACAGACCTGAATGAGGGCTGTTACAGCCCTGTTAATTCATTGTTAGGAATAACAAAAAGTCTAGATTTTTCTTGTACTAGTCTTTTCTATGGCCATGAAACAAGGCTGTAGCACACTTGATTTTCTAAGTATGTTTGGCATACTCAAATTATCCCTGTTACAGGGTGGTAATTTTCCTGTTGAAGTGTAATTTTTAAAAAAGTTCTTCTTATGTTGTGTGTGTTCTGAGTTGGTCTTACGTTTCTCAGTTCTTGCTGTACATTAGCAATTGGCGGATAGCCTGTTGAGTGTACATTCTACTGGACAGAGGTTCTAATCCCTCTCAAGTAATATTGTCCATTTTTAATTTTGGAAGACGATATTTGGCAATCATAAAGCTGCCGTGATTATTCACGATCACGAAAATCCTCTCACTCCCGCAACGGTTAAAAATGTAAAGAGGAATAGGGAAGAAGAAAGAGACCAATTTCAGCTTCAAAATGAATATATGGAACCTTTTTAAAAACGTTCCTCAACTTCTTCGTCGATGCCCAACTGTTAAAAGACGACTGCTTACGTTTCCTGCAGTATGCCCAAAATGCTGGATTTGAGGGTCTTTCCAGTTTCCATGACAGTAGGAGTTTCTTTAATTTTAGAGTCAATTAAACTAAGTTAAGTGTTGCGCGTCCCAGATTGAGAAGACTGAGAAGACACAGACGCCACCATTTGGTGTTGACTATTTAGTCAATAAAATTTACTAGTAACAAATGTTTGACTTCTTTAAAAAAAATTCAACCATATAAGACTATAGTAACGAATAAAATCAAAAAATTCTATTCAACAAATTAAGGTCCTAGGTTTCTTTATGTGAAGTTCACGTAGGTGTAGGGGAGACCGAGGCTGTATGGGACAAATTCTTCAAAAAATTTTCAAGTTGGATTTTTAAATACAAAATTAAACGGATGATTTTCACTTTTTTTGGTACAAATATAATAGGAAACTATATAGGAACTCCCCTCTTAATATCTTTTTTCGGAATTCCTTTATTTAAACCCTGTAATTAACTACAACTTTTTTTAAGGCCAAGATCTTTTTTTTTCTAAGAAGATATTTTTTTTTCTTTTTGTCGTTTTAGTTTGACACATGTTTCTCGTGAATATACTTGGTAATTTAATCCTAAAGTTTGTAGTGGATACGAGATCACCATGTATTGCGGTAAATAGGCAAGTACAAAACAAATAAAGAGTGAAGAGAGAGAGAGAAGGGAGAGTGGAGGCTAGCAGAAGAGCTAGACTTACTCTGGTTTTCTTTGCAAAACTTTCGCGAGTTTATACCGGAGCGAGAGAGAAACTCGCTTTTCAACGTCTATCACGGAGACTTTCGCAAAAAGCGTGCGAATTCACGCACGTCAGTGTCTATTGATGCGAAAACGGTGCGCGGACTCACGCTTCGCCACGTTTCACACAATGTGCCGACTTCTGGGTGACAGGAAGCGCCGGTTGCCGTGTGTGTGCATCCTACCTTTTCGAGATGCCGGCTACTTCCTCTCTAGTCTAGAGTAGTTACGCCAAAAAACCACAAAACCTCGGAATAAATGTAACATGAAATTTTTTAAATGAGTTTTTATTATTTAAGTGTTTAGGATGTTACATAAAAAAACCCTCTTTGGAAATATTAAATAACTCTATCAATCACTTTCGATCAACAGTTGTACTGGATAGCAGTGATGATTGTCGAAAACAGTAGCCTCAATTGCCCTACAAGAGATTTTATTTATCTTCTTTGGGGATTTCATACCATAATGAGTTTTGTTGGAATTATCGGGTACATTATGGATGGATCTGGGCTAAGAGATGTGTTTGATTTAATGTACGCCATCAATACCACCCCTCATCTTTTAAGTGGAAAGGCTTTCTCAAGGGCAATAAGAGCCCACATTATTGTCAAATCTGCGTTGTTCGCTGTAATCAACAATAATATTTTATCATTTACTAATGAGCATGAGGTAGGCGATGACAAATTCATTATACAAAATAATTCCCCAATTAATTTAAAGAATTTTTTCAGAATGTCGATCCAGACTCGTTATCCAAAGAAGAGGTAAAAGATTCAGCCGTATGATATCGGGAACTCTATCTGAAGGATTCAAGGAAGCTATTGAGTCAAAAGCTTTGTTTAAATTAAAACAGGTTGTCGAGAAGAACATGATTGATAAAGGCTAATCTAAAACAGGAAAATTGTGGCTGCAATATACGGATATGGTTTGCCAACGACGTTCACGGCTTTTCTGATGATGTGGCTTATATTCCTCCTCGCACTCTGGATTACCCTAGTGTTCAACTACAGCGGAAACGTCGCGAAGTGAAGAAACCAATTAGGTATAGCACTGGTTCGTGATGGAAACTACAAGGAGATAGAACTGAAGACGTGTCGAACTTTTCTACTTATATTTAATTGAAAATCACCTTGTAATCAAGAATCAATAAAGTCCCTCATGTCCATTACATGTCAATTTATTAGAAGAAACGTGTGCTGCAAAAGCATTATTATAGGAATGTGCCTGTATAATAAAATGTCATATGAGTATGACTGTAATTTATCATTCTGAATATTTTTATTCCAGATTCCACATCATGAGTGGAGACATCAATGAGTAAGACATCCAGGTAAAACAACCATATTTCATTTTCAATTCTGTTTTGAACTGCTAAATTTGCGGGTATTTAAACTTTTTCGAACGCCAAACTCTTTTTTGTTTAAAACTCTCTTAATATTTTATAGCTGTTGTACTGCGCTAGACTGATAAATTACTAACTCTTTAAAATGTATAGATTAAAATTGACTTCGACTTCCGGGAGGCGTTGTTTTTATAACATTATTGCTTCCTAAACCATTCGTCGAAATTAATTCATCAGGTTTGAAATACCTTCGTAAAGATGGCAAAGTGGTACCCCGTTCCGACAAACTTGTTCTCGATGTTTTATTAAAATATGATTTTGGACACTGGTAATTATGAAAAAAAAAATTAATTTATAAATCTGTAAATGAAATTTCAAAAATCCTTAGTTTGCAAATCCCTACGGAAAATTGGAGGGGAAGATAAAGTCTTCTCTGAATTGAGTGTTAAAAGTGGTGATTGGTTCATGATCGTGGATGCTACTACGCGTACCTTTCTTATATCTAAAAGTACTAAAACCCTTTAATCACCCAATTACGTTCTTAAACAAAAATCCTGAACTGTGAAACATGGAAAACCCGAGTACTCGTCATCAATCACTAACAACTCAGTGTACAATGAAAAAAGGCATATTAAGGTATGATTTCTTCATTAATCATTTATTCCTTCCCATCCTTTTAAATACTGATAATTAATAACTTAATTTATAATTCTAGGCCAAACACTGAAACACCCGACATTTCTATCATAAAGAAAATAGCAAAAAATCTATTGAACCAGGCAATTTATTCACACTTCTAATTTCTCCTATTTTCTTAAAAAACTGGAAAAATCTAAGAAAACAACGCGACAAAACATTTTGTCGAAATTTCTGCCGAAAACCACCGAAAAATTTTGGTAAAAAAACGAAATAAATGAATAAATAATTATTCATTATTTTCGGAATCGTTTAAACCAGAAGAAATTAAGAAATAAAAAAACAACGCGACAAACGTATTATCAAAAATATTGAAAAATAAATAGTAATGATCCCATAATAAACAAAATTGGAGCCTTAAAAGAGCAAAAAACTTTCGATATCGCGACAAAACAGTGTATCAAAACGGACCATGCTTCCGACGTAATGCTTTGTCGCAATAAAATTGTCGCTGACAATATGTTTTATCGCGTTGCCTGAGACCAGGTTGCACACACCATGGGGAACATTTTCGTTCGTTTGATCATTATGTAATTTTCCCAAACTAGTTGATTTTAGTTTGTTGTTGAAGAGCTAGAGGTCTAGGACGAGGAGGAAGTAGAAAAAAGGGAACCACGTGTTCAATTGGAATTTTCTTGGTGAACAATATATCGAAGACTGGTTGAACAGTAAATGCACCATAACTGAAAACAAAAGCGATGAACCCCACTAATTTTCCGACCTACGCCAGCTGCGCACCAACAGGGCGTAAACCGTAAATGACTTCTGTAGTCTCTGATTTTAGAAAATCGGGAAAAGAATATATTTGGGAAAATTCGAAAATTGTACAGATTCCTTTAGAAAACTTACAGTTAACTTATCCAAGGGAAAGAATTAGTGATCGACGAATGGCGTGTGACCAGACTGCAGAAAACGAAGTCATAGTGTCAGACATTCCAATTTATCAGTTCATCGCTGATTCAAACTTTTCTTCGGTTTTATTTAAAAATGGCACATTTTGTACCTATTTTGGATATTGAGACGATGAGACAGCGAGAGTCTTTTGCCAGGAAACATTTAGAGTTGCAAGTCGACATTTTTTGGAGTTCTGTGGTTTTTCTGACGAGCAGCGTTGTTTACAAGTTTACAAGTAGATTATAATGTTCAATATCGAAATAATTTCATGTTTTCAAAATCATTTTCATGTAACTTTATTTAGATACCATGCTCGTGGTTCAAATTCCCTTTATAGTGGTGCTCATCATGACGACATTTCCAACAGTGTGCCAGTTTGGGGAGCTATATCGGGTAGCAGCCTTAACAATGTTCTGAAGAAATAAGATGGCCGATTAGATTCAAGACAGTACATAGAATGTTTGAATCGTTCCCTACTGCCAGAACAAATCCCTTGTTCACGACTACTTTCCAGTGCACACTGCACGATCAGTAAATCAGTTTTTGAAATCAAACAGTGTTACTGTGTTACAAGATTGGCCAAAAAAGTCAGAAGATATCGTGTCATTAGAAACATTGTGGTTGGGTATTATTGAAAGACTAACTGAAAGTAATAATATTGTGGCATTCAACGAGTTTAAATTATGGACTCAATTGTATCAATTATCGGAAAAACTTTCTCTAGACGGTTACATTACATTACAGAAATAGCCGTTATAAAATATTAGATCATTATACATGTTTTACTAGTTGGCTGAAGTAGAAGAAGAACAAATTGATACGGTGATCGCGATTTCTTTGGTAGGATAGACAAACCGTAAATCCAAAGGCTAATGAAGAACTTTAACCAGACGAAATTGAAGCGATCTCAGCTCCGGATTACTGTCCCATATCTCCGGATTAAATCGTCCCATATCAACGTAGCAATGAATCTCCTTCAACGTAAATTTACCGAACTCGGCGGTTTCTACAAAGTGCAACATGGCAGAGACTTGACTTTTCCAAAAGAGAGCAAAGAAAA
The DNA here is from genome assembly GCA_030770115.1 of Daphnia galeata. NCBI lineage: Eukaryota > Metazoa > Arthropoda > Branchiopoda > Diplostraca > Daphniidae > Daphnia > Daphnia galeata. The sequence goes on from CM061119.1 coordinate 9,306,753, forward strand.
AGGGATTCAAATTATCCATATTTGGCTTCCACTGGGTCGTTTCACCCTACAGTTTCTCCAATAGATCTTTTGTGGTGATCTACGACAGCGCCTCCCTTCAAATAAATCATCGGCAATGGAAACAAATTTCAATAGATTATCTGGTTTGCAGTCACGTTTTGGATTTCGTCTCCTGCCTCATGCGTGCTGACTTCAAGGTCGCTCAAATGGCATGTCAGATTTAAACCGGAGGATCAGCTTGTGTTTTTTTTTTGCCTTGGTTTTTTCTACGTCTTTGACTTTTTTGGATGATCCGTCTTCTATGGTATTTGAGCAATCCCTTCTTGCAAAACATCTATAAAATTGCTTACAGAATAAAGAAATGGGATGATTCCGATTGTCGACGAAGGGATTGCCGAAACACGGGAATGCGGGGGTGGGGAGGCAATTTCAAGTTCCGGTTATTTGTAGTTGTAGGCTATGGAATTCCGAAAACAGCAAAGACATTCAGTGTAATGAGTGCAAAGAGTATTGCCATCAGAATTGCAAAAAGGTAGCAAACAGTTTTTTCTTAAAGAGGAATACAAACAAGGATTGTATTTGCTCACGCTGTTCCCAGTAAATGCGTCTTCCTAATTTGTAATACACCGTTCTTACAGCAAAATTAGATTCCATTTGTCGCTATATTCTTTTAATCTAAATCTAACTATTTACGTTAATAATTAACTATTACTATTAATTTTCCGAAGGCTGTCCAAACTGTCCCCCATACTTGATTGAGGTGCTGGATCCCTCACGGGGTTTGCTGGTATGCACAAATTGTGGTTTGCAACGGGAGCAAATTAGCAGAAAAAGATAATGGGCAAATAATACAGAGAAAACGATGCCCCTAACCATTGAAATTGATTGTCAAAACAACGTCAAAAATTTTAAGCAGCAATCAAATCAAGTACTAAAAAGACATCAAAACTACAACTGAGTACGTTCTTAAAATCATTTTGCTTATCAACACCTTTTCCGCATGTCCTTTACACACACCTTTAGTACATCTTATAATTGCCCTAAATTAATATTTTATTTAATGAAGTTGAATATTTTGATAAAACAATCTCTTGATGTCTGCGCGATACGATTAATCGCAGAAAAAACCATAAAATCTCCCCACTGATAATTTATAGGACTTTCCTCATTTCAAACATAGGGTCTCTCCAAAATTAAGGACTTTGAGTTCGACTTTTGCGAATTAAAAAGACTTCTACGAAACACAGGAGGTAGCAAAGAAGATTCTCTCAAAATTGGCGATGTATTAGCTGTTCCATGGAATTTGACAGGCGGTTTGATCGCCAGGGAAAAATTCATGCGACAAGCAGCAAAAGAAGGAACAATCAATGTAAATAGCCCATATTTAAGGCAGTTTTCTTCGAGAGCCACGCGAACAACCAGTTTACAGCAAAAAAGAACCAACGTGTCCAAGCCGCCGCCAAAAAGGATTTGCTGAATTCGGAACATTTATTAGATGATAATTAAAATTGAGCGTAGGTGTAAATTGTTGAGCATATTGTATTACATAATGTGATTCTCAATGGAAAATTTTTGCGAAGGAAAAAAATGTTGCTTTCTTTTTCTCTTGTATAAAAAAATTAATTCTTAATATGTTAAAGGAATTGGACTGAATACAAAAAAATTATGACAATAAAATATTGGAGAACACATAGAAAAAGATTACTTTAATTAAGTCTGTGGCCATATTTTAATTTAGTTTATTTTCACATCGATGAGAATTAGCAATTTGTTTTTTGGAAATATTTTTGTGGGATCTCTAAAATTTTGGTGAGTATAGCAAAAAAAGCGCCAACATATTTGGCATGTGTAAATACCCCTTAGCTGTCCCCTATTCATTCCAAATGTCTCCTATGCCTTGGTGATTTTAGCTGCGCAAAACTTTGTGGTATTTATTTCGTCCGCTCTTGTTTCTTTCGTTGGATCCGTTTTACAATAAGAATGGCTTTTCTTTTTTAACCTTTTTGTAGCCAATGCCAATCTCTGTAAAATCGTTTTTGACATTTTAATGTGCTGCATTAAGCATTAAAAATGATCTGGGAGCTGCGGTAAAACGCAATTTATGACGAAAAAAAAAATTATTTAAGATAATGTAAATGTACCAAAATTTAAATTTTTTAGCATATAAATTGACGATGAAAAGCCTCATTTATTCTACTAATGGCTCAACACCGTACAAGGGTTCGCCATTAACGATCATTATTTTTGTCAAGTTGACACAGGCACGAAAAAAAGAAGGATGCAAAGTTAAAACATGACGAAATACATCATTCATACAGTAAAATTGTTTAACTCTTTTGTTTACTGTTTCGTGTCTAGCTAGGATTTTTTTTTTCAGTGGATCTCCATTAGGATTAACAAAGAAATTATTATCTCGGTAGCCCTTGTCAGCCAAAGCCTTTTCGTCAATTTCAAGACGATCGATGAAAGCATCACGAGCTAATCTCAAGTCTGGCCATTCGCCGCATGGGTATCCGCCGTGGGCCCAAACAATATTCCCCGTCGCGATGCAAAGTCCAATTTCATAGCGAACGCCAGGTCCTCTGAATTTATGCGAAAACCATTTCGGGTCGAATTCAGTGGGCTCCAAAATTCGAAAATCAGTGCCATCAAGAGAGACAAACGTATTGGTGCCTTCAGGTGCGTTTTCGAAACGTTTCTCCCAATCAAGCTAATATTTAGAAGTGCAAATAAATGTTTATATCGGAATGAGCAACCTTTTTAAAAAAAAATTTTACCACTGAAAGGTTGGCTATAAGACGAACATAAATTAAAGGCCATTTTCGAAAGGTCTTTTCGCTTGCTCCAACAAGGACAGCATTTATACTCTCGATGTTGTACTGCTTTAACAATAAAAGCCCCCATAAGAGATGCTTGGGTGTTGAATTAGGCGGACGTTGAGTTGACAATATATCCCAAAGGATTGCACACACTTGTGGGGATGTCCCAAAAAAAGAACGAAATAAACGATAACCCATACAAATGCTTCCCCGTAAGTTATGACAAGTTATTTTATGACCATGATTCCAAAAAATTTCACTCGATGTCATAATTGCAAGTATAAACACAAAAAGAGCACACTGAGCAAATGGTACAGTCCACTGAAACATCGTCTGCTGTTTTGTTGCCAGACTTGAAAAAATGCTTTTTCTTTTTATATTTAAAAATTCAATTTGGCTAAAACTATGTAACATTAAGTCTTAATTCATGCATAAGTATTGTTTTTAAGAATATACATGCACCTATTAATAGCTAGAGAAAATAAATTTGGTGTTTTGTTTTTGTTAACTTTCGAAAAAAATGTTAACATTTTCTCGAAAACAGAAAACTTTGGTAAGCGTAAGTTTCGTTAATAAATGTGATCATGGCATAATTTTAGCATAACTTTATTCTCCTGCCCAACTTACACCCGAGAGCCAAAACTTATGCCTTAAAGTTATGTGAAAAAAAAAAAAATTATGCCCTCTAAAAAATGCTGAAACTGAGGTTTCGGCATGGTTTCGGCATGGTCTATTAACTTAAGGTCTACGAACTGTCGTCTGCTAGGCTTTTCGTCTGCTATTTCTACGGGACAATTTTGGGGCATCCGCTTGGAGCGCTGACTACCCGGGTCAGTCATAGAATCTCAGGGAGAGATATATGCTACCCTATATAAACGCATTATTTTAATGAATTTTCGTGCCTTAGAGCAAAATATTTATGTTCTTTTTGACCTACAGGATTAACTAGATTATGTGTTTAGTAATAAATAAATGTTAACGGGTTAAATTATATTTTTTATTGTATTTGCGAAAGCGCTTTTGTGATTCAAACAACCATACGGGATGTTGGATATTCTTTAATATGAACATTGGTTATCTTGAGTCACAGATTAGGTTTTGTATTCAATACTTATTTGTTACAGAGAAAGAAGTGACATGACGTGTGTCTTTGACTTTTGAGGAGAGAGAGAGTTCGTCTGCAACACTCATAAAGAGTAGGCCGTGAGGGGGGAGACAAAATGACAGCACACACCATCTAGTGGTGGGGAAACACAACAGAGTGACGGTTATAAACCAAGACTTCCCCTTAACCGGAAACGAGGATGAACAAAAATTAGTTTGATTAATTTATTTTGAGTTCTTCATTCAGGCACTAGGACTTCTCAGATTGCTGGCGATGCTAAATTTTAGTCTGTTGAATAAGTTGGCCCTGGAATTTAAAACACAGTCACAGATATTGAGTTACGATAAGGGGATTTAATTAAAGAATCCAAAGGATGTTGAGTAGCAGATAAGCGACTATTTGAGTCAGCTGTGGTGTTAAGTGGATCACATTTTTGCATATTAAATGCGGACCAAATATTTCCAACATATGATGGTTGATACACATATGGTTCACACGGTCACTAGTAATCTGAAGTCGAACGAAAAGATTAGCTATTTCAGGTTTGATTTCGAGATTGGTTTGGAGATAGGAATAAGAGATTAAAACAAGTACGGCTGTGTTATACACTAATATTCCGTCATCTACCCATAAACACAATGAGATAAATACCATCTTTTGGATAATGATAAATTGATTGACCAAAAATAGACACATATTTATTTAAATTTAATTGTCCGAGATTAAATGCAGTAAAAGCATTTTCGATGTCAAAAACCCTTTTGCTAGGAATTTCTTTTTATCCTGTTGATTGATTCTTAGATGGGCCACAGAATCTTTCTTTTCTTTGTCACGTTGAGCTTGTGCCTCTCTTTCGTGTCTCTGACGTGTGTGGCATACAATTTACTTATTTGTTGCTATTCGAGTGTCTGATTGAACACCACATCTTAGGACATCCGGTATTTCTTTCTTGACCTCGGAGATATCTTGAATTTGCTACCAACCATCGCATCTTGTTCTTGATTTCGGATAACCACCTCTTGATTTGTTCTAGGTTCCATCAATGAATTCTGACAGCAATAATTTGGAAATCAGGTTTATGTTTTAGTTTTGGCTGCATTAGATAGCAAGCCCGAATATTAAATATCGTGGTGGTAGTGTCATCTCACACCATTCCTTCAATCTTTGCAAGATGTGTCATCATGTTGTCATTTCCAGCATGTGTATACTGGTAGTAACGTTCAATTAAAACAAAAGATTCTCAGCAGCGCTTTGCTCGCATTGCTGTGCGTGTCTGGTTCACATTTCATGTGATGTGTTGCATTCCAGAAGGATTTTGCGAACATCTAATGCGAATGATAAATATTTATAATTACTCTCTCTGTTCGCTAAAAACAATTAATTGTATGCGAATTTAATCCCTATGGGAAAAGATTGGTGGAATCTATTAGATTGTAAAATTAAAATCATTAAAACAGTGTAGGCTAGGCCTTTTCATTTGTTTCAGATATCCCTATGGGAAATTAATGATGAAATCTCTATGAGATTGTAAAATTCAAATCACTATGGTAGTGTAGGCTAGGCCTTTGTTACTCGTAACAGAGTTGAAATCTCTATGAGATTGTAAAATCAAAATCACTATGACAGTGTAAAGGCTATGCCTATGTTACTCGTAACAGAAATACCATGGGAATAGAATGGTGAAATCTCTATGAGATTGTAAAATGATAATCACTATTATTACAGTGTAGGCTAGGCCTTTTTGACTCGTAACATATATACCTATGGGAATAGAATGGTGGAATCTCTAGATTGTAAAATGATAATCACTATTACAGTGTATAGGCTAGGCCATTTTTACCCGTAACATATATCCCTGTGGGATAATACCTGGATAAATTGTGCTGAAAAACAAGTCTTGTGCTTGTATGTCTTTGTCGTTCCATTCTTGAATGGTCACTTGCTGTGTTGGAAGACCTTCTTCGTTTAGTAGTGGCTGGCCACCGATACCTATCTCTTGAATGGGACAAATGGAAGTTCCATCAACGACCCTGTTCAACTTATGTACTTTAAGTACAATAAAAACTTGCTCTTTCCAAAATGTAAAATCAATTCCATTAAATTTTTTTAATTTGACTTATCTTTTTGGCACTGTAAACCATGCTTTCAACCTTGAGTCTAAGAATGAACATATTATGAATCTAAGAACGGTTTTTACGTTATACCTGGGCCCATAACCTGTTGGATATTCTTTAATATGAACATTGGTTATCTTGAGTCACAGATTAGGTTTTGTATTCAATACTTATTTGTTACAGAGAAAGAAGTGACATGACGTGTGTCTTTGACTTTTGAGGAGAGAGAGAGTTCGTCTGCAACACTCATAAAGAGTAGGCCGTGAGGGGGGAGACAAAATGACAGCACACACCATCTAGTGGTGGGGAAACACAACAGAGTGACGGTTATAAACCAAGACGGGATAACTTATGAAGTTTTTGCTGCTTAGTTTTCAACTTCTGTAGCACATCGTTTTTGTATCTTTTAGCTTCAATGTGATACCTTATTTCGATGTACTCCAGAATCAAGAAAGGAATGGTTTTTTCTTTGTGCTGGGAGCAGCAAATATTGGGTAAGCCACCGATCCCATTTTCCGCAACTGTGGATAATATCGAGTCAAAAGAATCACGTAAATAGGCGTTTCCTGATTGGAAGTGAAGCTGCAAAAGCCTTTCTACTTTGGAAAATGCGTAATACATAGGGACAGATGCGAAGCGCAGGTAACCCAAGCTTTTAATGCTTGTGATAAACGCTGCATAAAAATCACTGGGTAGCTCGTTGTCTTCGGTCAGTAAGGAAGCTAGGCAGGAATCGCATGAGATCTGTTGAGCTCTTGTATGCGCAATGTATCCACACAAGTAGTAGGTGGAATTTGCTTGCACAAGATCCAGCTCATCTTTGGAATTTTTTGATTGATTTGAACTTGAAGAAATGATCCCCTTCAGCAAAGAATCTTTGAGGTTGTTCCGAAAAACCTTTGCCTCCTTAACGTTATCTCGGAACTTTTTTAGCATACAGTCCTTATAACTCGTAAGTAAGTGCATCCTTTCTTTATCGTCAACATTCCCATCAATTTTCAGTGCATTGCGCACGGGGGTATACACCGAGAGCATCCGGTAGATTCGAAGAAAAGTGGTCGCTGTGGGCACATCATGTCCACCGCCACAGGCTCTGACGATACCAAAAAATCTCTGCCAAATAATGAAAAATTCAATAATTTTCAAATAATTAAATAAGAAATATTGAATTACCTCGAGACAATTCTGGTTAAATTTACCAGTCAAGACAAAATCGTAGTGGCATTTTTCGAGTAAAAACTCTACTAGTTCAATAGCGCTGTTGAGTGTTACTCGCATGGCTTTGAGACTGGTTTCAGAGATAAATGGCTTTCCATTTTCTATAGCTGCCCTAGAATAAGCTTCAGAATCATCAATCGCTTTAAGTAGTTCCAAAAGATGCCTTTTATGCATCTGCCAATTTCCTGACCAAATTCGTTCCTTATATTGCCTTCCGTTTAGGGCGTCAAAGGTATTGTTGAGGAGCAGAACAAGGTCTTCTATTGCTTCTGTATTACGGAATGTGTGCATTGTAGGACTATTTTTCGTTCGATAAAACCTAAATGATTTGGCCACTGAACGGGAGAATACCTAAAACAATTTTAATATAAATGTTACGTTATTCATTGGCTTGTGCTAACATTCATTACTTGCGCCATGAGTCTGACCGTCATTTTCTCGAAACTGCTTGGGTAAATATGTTCTCTTCCCAGCTTGAATGCGATCACCATTCCACCCTCTTTGGGATGATCAGTGTGGAATAGTAACATTAAGTCGGCATAGCGAATTCCTCTGCCATTAAACTAAATTGAAAAAAAATGATCGTATTTTAAATTAAATCATGAAATATAATTATGATACAAACATACCTGAATTTTTTCATCAGTGAAAGAAGGAACAGATTGCTGATCCTGAGTGAGAGGCGATTTTTGAACGACGACGTTACTTCCTTTCTGCTTCTTGGTTGACTTTCTCTTAGCTTTTACAAGCTTCCGGCGTGAGTAAATGAAGTTCCTTACGCATTTGTACAGGTGTGGTACATCTTGCATGAACCAAATCCTCTCGTTTTGTTCTTTTGCTGTGGGGTGCTCCATAGAGCAACTGATTCGACCATTTTCATCCGGGGTGCCAGATATACCACAATCCGCCCATGCGGTTTTGTTAGTTTGCGCGCCATCACATGTAACAGATGAAACCCGAGCACCAAATATTTCCAAGGCGACAATTGCCATAAGTAACAAACGTGAGATGATATGTCCAGGTGCAGCTCCCTTTGTGGCGAACACAGCAATTGGCTGGACCCACGAAGAGCGATAAGGTCGAAATATAAACACTAAACAGTGATCTGCAAGTTGGTCGGTAGCCGCCTTCGGATCCTCGTTGATGTCATCCAAACCGTAATCTACAAAGCCTTCAAACTGCAGCTTCTGTGGGTCGAACTTGAGTGATTTCGTGATGGACATTTCATCCCATACGAGGGATCCCCTTCTCATATCAAGATCTAGGGATGACAGTGTCCGTTGGATTGCCTCAAGCGCTTCGTCATTAAAACCAAACGTGCATCGCATTGAACTTATCAGTCGGCGGATGGTATCAGGGCAAGGTAGTGGAAGAAGCATATTGGCCCTTAGGTGTTTATAAGCTCTAGGACTTTTAATACGCATGAGAAGGCACCCCATCAGCCACTCCGCATCATACCTCATGCCTTTTCCATCTTTCATTGCGTTTACATCATTCTTCTCATGCGATACATCACGGCAGTTCGCTTTATCTATTATCATCCTAACCACCAGCCGTTCCTGAAATAACAAAAAAAATAAACACGTAAGAAAAAAATTTCGGCAAACATTTTTTATTGATATCTGGTATGAAATATACTTCATCAGTGTATATTCATTCAATTGAGAAAAGAGTAATGCAAAAATAGTCACGTTTGTGAATACGATTGATACGATTATAAGTCATAAACGAACAAACAGGTTGTACTTGATACACAATACGTATAGCAATTACAAGAAGAGTCATGGAAAAATAATCAAGTTTGTGAATAATTCATAAACAAACATTTCTGGTTGTAATTGATACACAATACGTATAGCAATTACAAGACGAGTCATTAAGAAACATTTCTGTTTGTACTTGGTACACAATACGTATACCAGTTACAAAAAGAAAATAGTCTAAGCTCCCGCAACATGTCCACAACAACTTGCAAGCCATGAACAGAATAAGCAAAATCAATTAACTACCTTTGGACTAAGTCCATCAAGCATGCTCTTAAACTTTTCTTCATTTTCTTGTGACTTTTTCACTTGCATAACAAAATCTTTCCGTAGTTCCGACAGCTGATTAGCCTGGGCTGCGATGACTGCTTCTTTCATTTTCAGTTCTGCTTCCATCTGCCGTTTTTCTAGTTTATAAATATGCTCCTGATTCTCCATGGAAGAGATCTCCAATTCTATTTCCTAAAAATTAATGCTATAAATGAAATAGAAAGAAAAGCTTTAAGCTTAAGTTTTCCTTACAGCTAATTTCTCTTTATTTCTTTCAAACGTTTTCTTGGCAAGACGAAATTCGCTTTTCATTTTTTCCAGTTTTTCTGCACTGGATAGTTGAGGCACTTTACTTGCCAGCCTTCCGAGTGCCCGCTTTACCAGATGACAGGAAGGACAGCATGTTTTTCCATTGGAAACGTAAATGCTTGAGCACTTAGTAGAACGCCACCTTCCATCCGGCTCACGGACAGCCCCAGCACACAACTGAATGGCTGAAAACTTATCGTCTTTCAAACCAAAGCAGATTTGAGAAGCATCAAAATCCATGATAATTTTGGATAACTGCTGGGAAAGACTTTCGTTTTCATCGTCCTTTCTGTGGGTAATTTCCTCTTAGAAGCAGCCTTAGGTTTATTAAGGTGGGATGGGCATTCTAAAAGTTACACGCAAGTGTCAAGTAGGAGTTACAAATGAAACCAGAATAAAGAGATAAATTGAATTAGATTTTTACTTGGAAACAGGCGAGGAATGGCACCCTCTTTCAGCACCCAGTTGTTCCAAGGGAAAAATATTTGTTTCCCTTCTTTTCCTTCTACCCATCTTCCTTTCACCACGTCATCATCTTCAAAATGATGGGAGCAGACTTTTGAAGAATGTTTAAGTTCCACACCACTCCTGGGGATCACTTCCGATTCCAACGCTTCAAAAGTTCTACATCACTAGGCACACCAAACATGGTAAACTTTCCCAGAGCCTTTGGGTAGTCTGGGTAACCAGATCTACAATTAGGGACAAAACAACGGTTCGGCATCTTGCTTCTACAAAAAAAAAAGTTAAAACATTACTAACAACATAAGAATCACTGAACAACATAGCTGATATCATAAACGTCAGTGGATATCACACTGACACTGTCAATTATATAGAATTAATACACACAAATTATGAATTATTTCACGGAATATTAATGAGATAAGACATATAAATAACACAGATGAAGTTACTTCGAAATTTTTTACCTTTAAAACACTTAATGCAACAAAAAAGAGCAGAAAATCTCAATCTTTGTCTTGACATTACATTTTGCAAGAGGACTTAATGAAAATTGATGACTGACCCGGGTAGTCAGCGCTCCAAGCGGGTGCCCCAAAATTGTCCCGTAGAAATAGCAGACAAAACTCGAAAAAAGCCCTAGCAGACGACAGTTCGTAGACCTTAAGTTAATAGACCATGGTTTCGGCATTTTTTAAACAGCATAATTTTTTTTTCACATAACTTAACGGCATAAGTTTTGGCTCTCGGGCGTAAGTTGGGCAGGAGAATAAAGTTATGCTAAAATTATGCCATGATCAGTGTATTGGATTTTACGATTATTTAGGATTTGGTCAAATCATGAAAAATAAAAAGTATTTCAAATCCAAATCAAATCCAAATCTAAAAAATTCAATAAATTTCAAATCAAATCATTTAAAAAATGTGTCAAATCCAAATCATTTTTTTAAAAAACCAAATCCAAATCAAATCCAAATCCAATCAAATCAAATCCAAATCCAATCAAATCAAATCCGAAAAATAATGAAAAATGTTTATTCAAAATTTTGTAGTTTACACATTTTCTGAGTGAGAAACGATAACTGTCTGATAGTCTATCAATGATAGATAACAGTTCAAATAAAACAAAATAAAATATTACAGAATTAAATCAAGATGAAATTGGACATAATGAGTTAATCATTTAAGTTTAAGAGAAAGAAGATGGAAATTTGTTTTTAATGAAAAGGGGCATTTGGAACAAGGCTGCCTTGATTTTATTCCTTTTAGCTGACTTCATATCTTTATCTTTAACTGTGCTAAAAGTACGCTCGATATTAGCTGACGAAGCTTTTACCCCCATAACGTCCCTTTCTATGGGTGCAAGTGCTGGAAATGTTGTGCTGCGTGAATGTGCTGTGTTCATTCAATTTCCAGTACTGCAATGGACTGAATGACAAATCAAACTCCCCTTCTTCATTTGTTGCAAGCGGAACCTTTGGATAAACATCAAGTTCATCTAAAACCTTGTTAGCATCAGCTCCTGTACATTTCCGTCATGGTTGTAACAGCGTTGACAACATGGGACGGGAATGTTTGCTTCGCTTGGGAGCTTTATTTGTTTCGGACTCTCTCTCTCGCTCGCTTTATTTCGTTATTTCAACGTGGTGATCGAGTTTTGCATTTTCTAGGAAGATGAAGGAAAGTTGAAGAATATAAGGAAGGTGTTTTAAGCGGGTTTAAGAAAGTCCAATAGGCTTCAAAAAAAATTTCCTAGACAATACGAAGATGCAAAAAAGTTGTTTCTTTTCGTTATTTCGTGATTTCAACGTGGTGATCGAGTTTTAAATTTTCTAGGAAGATGAAGGAAAGTTGAAGAATATAAGGATGATGGTTTAAGAAAGTCCAATAATCCTCAAAAAAAATTTCCTAGACCATACGAAGATGCAAAAAAGTTGTCTCTAATACAATTGTTCTACTAATTTTCGCTATGAAAATAGAAAAATTTTACGCAGTGTTAGTCTGTTAGAAGATATCCACTGTTGGCGACGAGCCGACGATTCGATACACTCAAACATCGATACTTAAGACCATTTCGCAATATCAATCCAAAAAGTCGGCTGCTTTTGTGAGGAATTTCCGACTTTCGACAGAAATGACTTACAAACAGCACGTTGCCAGACCTTTTTTTTTTTTTTTTGATTTGATTTGGTTTGATTTGGATTTTTAACGAAAATGGCAGGGCAAATCCAAATCAAATCATTGAGTTAAAAAACTTTTCAAATCCAAATCAAATCTTTGAATATTTTGGATTTGATTTGATTTGATTTGATTTGATTTTTTCAAATCCAATACACTGGCCATGATTACATTTATTAACGAAACTTACGCTTACCAAAGTTTTCTGTTTTCGAGAAAATATTAACATTTTTTTTCGAAAGTTAACAAAAACAAAACACCAAATTTATTTTCTCTAGCTATTAATAGGTTCATATTTATTCTTAAAAACAATACTTATGCATGAATTAAGACTTAATGTTACATAGTTTTAGCCAAATTGAATTTTTAAATATAAAAAGAAAAAGCATTTTTTCAAGTCTTGCAACAGCGCAGCAGACGACGTAATTCTGTCATAGTTTTTTCTCACGCGTGAAACTCGCTTTTCGTTCAATTGGTGCATCGAAATGGCTCAAACTCCGCGTTGGAATCGGGATTCTAGTTGCAAAGCTCACGTTATTCTCGAGAAAATGTTTCGAGACGGTACTATTGAGGCCACTACGCAACCCAAATCAATCTACGAATCGAATTCAGAGTTTCAAAACTACACTTTGTCTGTCTTCCGCACTGTGTTTAACGAATTAAAAAGCTCCAGTGGCCTTTTATGTAAGTGATTCCCCTACAAAATCTTCCTGTTTCATATATATGATATTTTTTTTACTGATTCAGTACGGAAACGTAGAGCTGAGGAAGAAAGCTTATATGATGGTAGCAATTCTAGCAGCTCAGGCACCAAAAAGGCCCTCAAGCAATTTCCAGAAGACGAAGCTGATGCTCATTCAGTTGAGAATCTAGATTCACGGGTTACCCATCATAACCAACCCATTCTCATGTCGGTTTACAAAGAGCCCGTCACCCAACAAGAAAAGCTTATCATCTTGTGTGTGCTTCCCATCGGCGCCACCGATATTCGTTTCACATTGGTTGGTTGTGGTCCAGGGTCGAGGCTGGCCATTATTGACTACTTGTGGCCCCCAATTGGATTTGAAATTGAAAACTTGTTTAAAGAGGAAATCAAGGACGATGTAATACCAGCCTGTCATCCGAAAATTATAGCCCTTATGGAAGATCTCAAATTCACTCGTGAATACCTTGGTGAAACACCGAAAGGATCCATTGAACTCGCCCTTCCCATTCCTGTTCAAACGGCCAACAATACAATCAAGCGCTATGGTAAAAATAGAAAAGACGGAAGCCAGGCTATGATTGTTGAGTTGACGGCATTCCAGACCAGCTATACGGTCAACCCTAAAGACTGCAAAATAGAGTTTAGTGCAACGGGCCTATAAAAATTTGTAGTTCTCCTGTTTTTTTTCAATAACTTGATTTGTTTATTTATAAAATTGACAATATACAAGTTGATGCCATTCATAAAGCTTTTTCTATGTCTTTAAGTGTTTATTACCGCAGCTCCCTGTGACACGATTGTGTAAGCACAAATGCGCAGGAATAGAACGAGACTTGATGCCTACATGGTTTGCAATTGCCAATGACCAAAACGTGTTTTGAAAAATGTTCTGTTATACCCGTAAGCGCTATTTCTATGTTTCAGGCATCTAGAAGACAAGAATAATTCAACTACTAAAGCCACGTTGCTTAATTGTTGATGGATCGTTTCAATTGACCTCTCTATTGCAAAAGGATAACATAGACCTCTTCTTTATATTATTGTAACCCCATCTATTTAATACATCGGTTCAAATCAAATTCGCTTCACTGATATTTGTAAAGCACAAAAGAACGATCATCCAAAACTACTTTTTGGCCGTTCAATCGATGTTAAGAGTTTGAGTAATATTTTGTGGCGCGTTATTGAAGAGTTGTTTTTGTTTAACAAATTTGACGATCTTCGTAAGTACGTTGTGTATCTTACAACTCCAGCTAACAGTTGGGGCAAATATTTTGAAAATCTCTGCCTGTTTTTTTTACCATGACTCATCCTTTGAAAATGAAATACTCAACAATATATACAAAAACATCACCCGTTTATCATATCTATAAAACATTTAGAAAATATCTTTATAAAAACATTTTACGTAAGATATCTAAAATGTTAATAAAGGAACCAAATTGGATTCGAACCCTGATTTATCCTATTCACTTGCCAGCTCGCTAACCACTACACATGACGTTCGTTAGTTAGAAAAGAAATTATATAGTAGCACTGTATCAAACGGACTTTAACTTTTTCCCTTAAGTTACAATGACACATCTTTATAAAATCCTGATAGAGACAAATTTTAAATTCTTTTTAGACCAATTAAATAATCTTTGCGTCCAGAAAAAAAAATATTTTTGGCCCGTTTAAAAACCCAGTTTGAAACCCATAAATTAGACCACCAAAAGCCGTCTTTTATCAAGCCTATTCGGAAGGTATAGACGACGTCTTTTTTATCCCAAATAAAAAAATGTGCGTATAAGTTAGACCGCCAAAAGCCGACTTTTATCCAGCCTATTCAGACGATCACACAAAGACGTCTTTTTTTCCAAATTAAAAACCAAGCGTGTTGTCTGGGTATTTTTTTTTTTATAAGAGGTGTATATTCGCCAAGGCGAATGTTACCAGTATATTGTCAATTTATAAAATATAGAAGGAACAGAAACAATAAAACAACGAGAATCAGAGATATGACAGCAATCAGAGAGAGAAGAAGGACGAAAATTGAGACTTACGAGAGTACGCACGCAATTTGGCAACCAAAATAAAAATGCAGTATGGCAGAGCGCAATGATGGGAATTGGGAATGATGAGAACGAGACTCAGGAGTATGATCTTTTCTAGTAGGAACACTTAAACTCACAAAAGGTCAGAATGGAGTATCGGTATATCAAAAAGAGAAGAATGAAGAATGGAGTAATTCCGAAGCCAGCAAGGACATACTGGGACTGAAATGACCTGTCCGACCAGGATTGACCCATTGGGTGGTCCGATTTTTTGCGAGGCTGACCTGAATCGGCCAGACCAACAAAATCTCGGACGTCCGTCACGGCCACTGTCCGATTAAGGCGTCCGTTAATATTTCACGGAATATTAATGAGATAAGACATATAAATAACACAGATGAAGTTACTTCGAAATTTTTTACCTTTAAAACACTTAATGCAACAAAAAAGAGCAGAAAATCTCAATCTTTGTCTTGACATTACATTTTGCAAGAGGACTTAATGAAAATTGATGACTGACCCGGGTAGTCAGCGCTCCAAGCGGGTGCCCCAAAATTGTCCCGTAGAAATAGCAGACAAAACTCGAAAAAAGCCCTAGCAGACGACAGTTCGTAGACCTTAAGTTAATAGACCATGGTTTCGGCATTTTTTAAACAGCATAATTTTTTTTTTCACATAACTTAACGGCATAAGTTTTGGCTCTCGGGCGTAAGTTGGGCAGGAGAATAAAGTTATGCTAAAATTATGCCATGATCAGTGTATTGGATTTTACGATTATTTAGGATTTGGTCAAATCATGAAAAATAAAAAGTATTTCAAATCCAAATCAAATCCAAATCTAAAAAATTCAATAAATTTCAAATCAAATCATTTAAAAAATGTGTCAAATCCAAATCATTTTTTTAAAAAACCAAATCCAAATCAAATCCAAATCCAATCAAATCAAATCCAAATCCAATCAAATCAAATCCGAAAAATAATGAAAAATGTTTATTCAAAATTTTGTAGTTTACACATTTTCTGAGTGAGAAACGATAACTGTCTGATAGTCTATCAATGATAGATAACAGTTCAAATAAAACAAAATAAAATATTACAGAATTAAATCAAGATGAAATTGGACATAATGAGTTAATCATTTAAGTTTAAGAGAAAGAAGATGGAAATTTGTTTTTAATGAAAAGGGGCATTTGGAACAAGGCTGCCTTGATTTTATTCCTTTTAGCTGACTTCATATCTTTATCTTTAACTGTGCTAAAAGTACGCTCGATATTAGCTGACGAAGCTTTTACCCCCATAACGTCCCTTTCTATGGGTGCAAGTGCTGGAAATGTTGTGCTGCGTGAATGTGCTGTGTTCATTCAATTTCCAGTACTGCAATGGACTGAATGACAAATCAAACTCCCCTTCTTCATTTGTTGCAAGCGGAACCTTTGGATAAACATCAAGTTCATCTAAAACCTTGTTAGCATCAGCTCCTGTACATTTCCGTCATGGTTGTAACAGCGTTGACAACATGGGACGGGAATGTTTGCTTCGCTTGGGAGCTTTATTTGTTTCGGACTCTCTCTCTCGCTCGCTTTATTTCGTTATTTCAACGTGGTGATCGAGTTTTGCATTTTCTAGGAAGATGAAGGAAAGTTGAAGAATATAAGGAAGGTGTTTTAAGCGGGTTTAAGAAAGTCCAATAGGCTTCAAAAAAAATTTCCTAGACAATACGAAGATGCAAAAAAGTTGTTTCTTTTCGTTATTTCGTGATTTCAACGTGGTGATCGAGTTTTAAATTTTCTAGGAAGATGAAGGAAAGTTGAAGAATATAAGGATGATGGTTTAAGAAAGTCCAATAATCCTCAAAAAAAATTTCCTAGACCATACGAAGATGCAAAAAAGTTGTCTCTAATACAATTGTTCTACTAATTTTCGCTATGAAAATAGAAAAATTTTACGCAGTGTTAGTCTGTTAGAAGATATCCACTGTTGGCGACGAGCCGACGATTCGATACACTCAAACATCGATACTTAAGACCATTTCGCAATATCAATCCAAAAAGTCGGCTGCTTTTGTGAGGAATTTCCGACTTTCGACAGAAATGACTTACAAACAGCACGTTGCCAGACCTTTTTTTTTTTTTTTTTTGATTTGATTTGGTTTGATTTGGATTTTTAACGAAAATGGCAGGGCAAATCCAAATCAAATCATTGAGTTAAAAAACTTTTCAAATCCAAATCAAATCTTTGAATATTTTGGATTTGATTTGATTTGATTTGATTTGATTTTTTCAAATCCAATACACTGGCCATGATTACATTTATTAACGAAACTTACGCTTACCAAAGTTTTCTGTTTTCGAGAAAATATTAACATTTTTTTCGAAAGTTAACAAAAACAAAACACCAAATTTATTTTCTCTAGCTATTAATAGGTTCATATTTATTCTTAAAAACAATACTTATGCATGAATTAAGACTTAATGTTACATAGTTTTAGCCAAATTGAATTTTTAAATATAAAAAGAAAAAGCATTTTTTCAAGTCTTGCAACAGCGCAGCAGACGACGTAATTCTGTCATAGTTTTTTCTCACGCGTGAAACTCGCTTTTCGTTCAATTGGTGCATCGAAATGGCTCAAACTCCGCGTTGGAATCGGGATTCTAGTTGCAAAGCTCACGTTATTCTCGAGAAAATGTTTCGAGACGGTACTATTGAGGCCACTACGCAACCCAAATCAATCTACGAATCGAATTCAGAGTTTCAAAACTACACTTTGTCTGTCTTCCGCACTGTGTTTAACGAATTAAAAAGCTCCAGTGGCCTTTTATGTAAGTGATTCCCCTACAAAATCTTCCTGTTTCATATATATGATATTTTTTTTACTGATTCAGTACGGAAACGTAGAGCTGAGGAAGAAAGCTTATATGATGGTAGCAATTCTAGCAGCTCAGGCACCAAAAAGGCCCTCAAGCAATTTCCAGAAGACGAAGCTGATGCTCATTCAGTTGAGAATCTAGATTCACGGGTTACCCATCATAACCAACCCATTCTCATGTCGGTTTACAAAGAGCCCGTCACCCAACAAGAAAAGCTTATCATCTTGTGTGTGCTTCCCATCGGCGCCACCGATATTCGTTTCACATTGGTTGGTTGTGGTCCAGGGTCGAGGCTGGCCATTATTGACTACTTGTGGCCCCCAATTGGATTTGAAATTGAAAACTTGTTTAAAGAGGAAATCAAGGACGATGTAATACCAGCCTGTCATCCGAAAATTATAGCCCTTATGGAAGATCTCAAATTCACTCGTGAATACCTTGGTGAAACACCGAAAGGATCCATTGAACTCGCCCTTCCCATTCCTGTTCAAACGGCCAACAATACAATCAAGCGCTATGGTAAAAATAGAAAAGACGGAAGCCAGGCTATGATTGTTGAGTTGACGGCATTCCAGACCAGCTATACGGTCAACCCTAAAGACTGCAAAATAGAGTTTAGTGCAACGGGCCTATAAAAATTTGTAGTTCTCCTGTTTTTTTTCAATAACTTGATTTGTTTATTTATAAAATTGACAATATACAAGTTGATGCCATTCATAAAGCTTTTTCTATGTCTTTAAGTGTTTATTACCGCAGCTCCCTGTGACACGATTGTGTAAGCACAAATGCGCAGGAATAGAACGAGACTTGATGCCTACATGGTTTGCAATTGCCAATGACCAAAACGTGTTTTGAAAAATGTTCTGTTATACCCGTAAGCGCTATTTCTATGTTTCAGGCATCTAGAAGACAAGAATAATTCAACTACTAAAGCCACGTTGCTTAATTGTTGATGGATCGTTTCAATTGACCTCTCTATTGCAAAAGGATAACATAGACCTCTTCTTTATATTATTGTAACCCCATCTATTTAGTACATCGGTTCAAATCAAATTCGCTTCACTGATATTTGTAAAGCACAAAAGAACGATCATCCAAAACTACTTTTTGGCCGTTCAATCGATGTTAAGAGTTTGAGTAATATTTTGTGGCGCGTTATTGAAGAGTTGTTTTTGTTTAACAAATTTGACGATCTTCGTAAGTACGTTGTGTATCTTACAACTCCAGCTAACAGTTGGGGCAAATATTTTGAAAATCTCTGCCTGTTTTTTTTACCATGACTCATCCTTTGAAAATGAAATACTCAACAATATATACAAAAACATCACCCGTTTATCATATCTATAAAACATTTAGAAAATATCTTTATAAAAACATTTTACGTAAGATATCTAAAATGTTAATAAAGGAACCAAATTGGATTCGAACCCTGATTTATCCTATTCACTTGCCAGCTCGCTAACCACTACACATGACGTTCGTTAGTTAGAAAAGAAATTATATAGTAGCACTGTATCAAACGGACTTTAACTTTTTCCCTTAAGTTACAATGACACATCTTTATAAAATCCTGATAGAGACAAATTTTAAATTCTTTTTAGACCAATTAAATAATCTTTGCGTCCAGAAAAAAAAATATTTTTGGCCCGTTTAAAAACCCAGTTTGAAACCCATAAATTAGACCACCAAAAGCCGTCTTTTATCAAGCCTATTCGGAAGGTATAGACGACGTCTTTTTTATCCCAAATAAAAAAATGTGCGTATAAGTTAGACCGCCAAAAGCCGACTTTTATCCAGCCTATTCAGACGATCACACAAAGACGTCTTTTTTTTCCAAATTAAAAACCAAGCGTGTTGTCTGGGTATTTTTTTTTTATAAGAGGTGTATATTCGCCAAGGCGAATGTTACCAGTATATTGTCAATTTATAAAATATAGAAGGAACAGAAACAATAAAACAACGAGAATCAGAGATATGACAGCAATCAGAGAGAGAAGGAGGACGAAAATTGAGACTTACGAGAGTACGCACGCAATTTGGCAACCAAAATAAAAATGCAGTATGGCAGAGCGCAATGATGGGAATTGGGAATGATGAGAACGAGACTCAGGAGTATGATCTTTTCTAGTAGGAACACTTAAACTCACAAAAGGTCAGAATGGAGTATCGGTATATCAAAAAGAGAAGAATGAAGAATGGAGTAATTCCGAAGCCAGCAAGGACATACTGGGACTGAAATGACCTGTCCGACCAGGATTGACCCATTGGGTGGTCCGATTTTTTGCGAGGCTGACCTGAATCGGCCAGACCAACAAAATCTCGGACGTCCGTCACGGCCACTGTCCGATTAAGGCGTCCGCTACAGCCAGAGGGCGTCACCCGGAAAGGGACAACAGAGACATAGCAGATTGACCAGACCCTTAACAATTGATGCTTAGAGTGATGCATACGAAAAGCCAGAGCGACAGAAAAATTCCAATTAAGGAACTAAGTAGAAGACAATGGTCATTCGTCTGGGTATTGAGACACAATCAATGAACAATTCGAGTATCAAGTTAATTAGAATCAAATCATTGAAATCGTACAATGTCAAATTAAAAAAAAAATTCTTCAAAATATACTTTCCACCACTTTTTTCAACACATTGGAGATTAAGGTAAAGTTGCAAATCTCCTACTAGGAACTGAGGTCCTGAGTTTCTAGCAAATATTTGAAAACGGTAGCCAACGAAGGAGGAACATTGGAACATTGTTGTTTTTAAAATGTAGTTTAATCACGCTTGGATAATTTTACTGTCTGGATGGGCGGATTAGATATGAACTCGTTAGTACGACTGGCTAGTTACAATAAAGTTGTTGCATGCACTCTTGCAAAATCCAACAAGATTTTATAGCTTGCTAATAATACGATTTCTATACGCAAAACAGCTGAAGATTTCAAGGGAACCGCAAATCGTCTACCTAGAATCCTACATGTTGCAGATAATATCTATTATCTTTAGTTAAAACATAAATTCCATTGGTAAAAAAGTATATTTCTTATTTAAATTTATTTAGTATGTAATATTGGTATAGTGGTTAGCGAATGAGGCTACCATTCTAATAGTCAGGGGTTCTAGTCCCACAATTGACATAAAACAAGTTCTCGTAGTTAGGAAAGAAAAATACGAGTGTGTGAAACAGCAGTGGTGGAGTTTATTTAAAAGCATTTTTCAAAGATTTATTTAAAATATCTATGAAAGATGTATAATAGATATATTTAAGATATCTAAGAAAGATATATATTTGATATTCAAGAAAGATATCCCTAAGAGATGACAATAGGTTACTAGATAGTTATCAATAAGATATGTTTCTAGTAGATAACTCTTTGTCTTTAAGATATCTAAAAGATATCTCGTTCTACTAGGGTAGGGTAACCGCTATTACCACTCAGCCACATTTTCTTGTAATAATTAAATATAAATAAAAAGAAGTACAAAATAGACGTAAGGGCAGCAACGATCAAATCTTCTAACCTTTCCCCGAGAGCATTTTAATCGATAGTTGATAGAAAAATATTTAAAAAACATGCTTTAAACTATCGCCCTTAGAGGATAAACTAGCTTCGGTGGGGATACCTGGGCGAGGCCTAATTATAGAAAGGGAATGAGGCAAGAATAGACCTTATTGCAGTTAATGCGAAAAGCAAAAGTGGTGCGCAGCCTACGCCAATGTGCACCACTATAGCCTTAAAAAAAATTTATGTATGAGTGATTGAGTTTTACCACTTTTATGTATGCTTGAGCGTGGCATACATAGGTTGGTTACTAAGTGAGTGTATACCAACCGAACAAAGCATTAGTGACCAAGTAATAGTCAAGCCACGATATAAAATAGACAGGTAGCGCGACTCGGGTCACGTGACCAGCTACAAACTCGTCGATGGTTTTTCGGCGTTGCCATTTGACTTAACTTTAGTAGAAGTAAAATTTTTGCCCTAGCCTTATTGGGAAATTACTTCTATCTCTATAAATAACAAAATGTAGCATATATTTACAGAAACTCTTTGAAATCATTTGCTTCATATTTAAACCTTCAATTTAAGACCATTACTAGATTTTTACTACATTTAGTTTGTAAATTATGATTTTAAAAAGATTTACAATCGGCTCTTGGCCAATAGCAGCAAAGTTGTCCCCAAACAATGTAAACAGAACAAAACAAAAGTCTGCCAGATCCCAACCCCCCCTCGGGGACAGTTATTTTTTAGTTATTTAATTTTTCTAAGTTATTTGTCTATTTTCCTATTATTTATCTATTAATATATGGTATCTTATAAGACTAAAAGTTGTAATTTATGAGGAGAAAAGTTTTTTGGAGTAGTTCCAAATTTGACTTTGGCTAGATGCCGGTGGCTTTTTTATTTTTTTTAGATTTTTTTTTTTGTGACCCTTTTGGCGTGTCATAGTTCATCCAGAGATGACCGAGATGGGAATGTCCAAAAGGTTTTTTTTGCTATGGTTTTTTTAACAAATGCCGCTGACGCCAGCGCTCAAAGGGATTGGGGACAGTACTTCTCTTCCATAACCGGGGAAGGGAAGCATCATGGCCTACTTAACTAACGTCCACAGCGCATAGATCTCCCCTGTACTACTTTGCAACAAGCAAGTGAGGTGTTATGGTTGGCACTCGGAACTGTGACTCTTTCGTTCCGAGTTCAAACATCAGAAGTCTCTGTTTTTTAACTTTTTCTCTTTGATGTAAAATTGTTAACCATATAAATTTTATTTTTTTTTTTCATTATTTTATTTTATTTTTTCATTCATCAAATTCTAACCATTGAACTACAGGGGAGATCTATGCGCTGTGGCCGTTAGTTAAGTAGGTCATAGGAAGCATTGACTGAAGACGTGCCAACCGCTATTTTGTTTCTTTGACAGCCCGTTCGCTGTCGTAGCTGCTTATAAAACACTTTCTTCTGGCATTAAAAAAACACTTTGAAAAGATATGCAATTTTGCACAGAATACAGTAACCGATGGTTGCATGGCAAAGCACGTTGGCCTGTTGATAAACAGGCATGCTTCACTAAGTTCTGTCCCCACTCCCTAGGTGGCAGCGCCAAAAAAAGCGATGTTCCTTTTCCACGGGACTTTCCCATCTCGGTCAACTCTGAGTAGAGAAGAATACTAGAATGACTCTTGGATTTCTTGCACTCCGGAGCGCTTTTGTGTCAAAATTTACTGCACTCTGGAATGGTGCTGTTTGGGGATTTTGTAGGAGTGGACAGATGGCGCATAGCAGGCAAACGCCCAGTAGAGGGCTAAAGAAACGTCAGGCTTCAGGTTCAGGCAGAAAACCGGTATTTGAGCTCGTACCAGCCACTGCGAAGGTTCTGCCTTCTTTTGAAGTTAAATTGAAGAATAATTAAATATTTCAATATTCAAAAATTAAAAAATTGTATGGAATAAAATTAGGAGTATAATTTTAAAATTTTAATTCAAAACCTGCGGCTTCTAGAGGCGGTCCGATACCCTCTTCCAGTGTTTGCTGAATCACGATTTTTTGTGATTTATCAATCAAAATTCCATGTCGTGGAAGATAGGATAAGGGCTTCTTCTATAAATTGGTCACCAAACCTGGTACCGTAGAGGCCTGCCATGACCTCGTGAAGATTTAGGGACTTCAGGAAGGCACGGAAGGTCAAGTCGATGACCAGATGTGGATCACAGCCAACACCCAAGTGTTGGGTGTGGCTGATCAAGGCTTCCACGCCCCTCCCCAAGTTGTTCCGCCATCTTTTCGAGAAAACGGCATTCTCGACCAGCAACTTCGATGATCTGTGAATCACACAAAAAAAATTAATTATTGTTAGAAAACTTAGAAATATATAAATATAATAAAAACCTTAAGTTGGCACCGTATTGAAGCAAATTCTCAATTGCCGTAAACACGGGCCGTGATCCACTGCTACACAAACCCTCCCAAGCCGAGGGCGAAAGATCGAAGTCCACGGTTCCAAGAGCTTCCAGATTGATGTCATACTGCTTGGCTGCAAACTCGATCCGTGTGGGCATCTAAATATAAAAAAAATTGAAAATTAAAAATAGTTTTAAGAAAAACTACAAAAAACATAAAACTTACCGTCGAATTTACACGGGGAATTGGTTCCGCTGTGCACAGTTGACTGCCCCTAAAAAATGTGGGATCAATATCCCTGTATGGGGAGTCTTCTCGCAGGAACTGATGAAGGATGGAATCCCTCTTCGCCGAATTCCTGGATTTCAGAATTAAAATAGAATTAAATATTAAACAGTTAAACTTGTGTAATATTAGAAAATCAGCGTGATTTCTTGAGTCTTCCCTACTGGCACACGACATCCAAGCGAATAAAAAGTCCGCGGTTCCAAGAGCTTCCAGATTGATGTCATACTGCTTGGCTGCAAACTCGATCCGTTTGGGATCTAAATATAAAAATTAAAAGTAGTTTTACTAGAAATAAAGGTAAAACTTACCTTCGGATTTACACGGGGAATTGGTTCCGAAGTGTAAAGTTCATTGCTCCTAAAAAATTTGGGATCAATATCCTTGCATCGGGGGTCTTCTTACAGGAACTGATGTAGGATGGAATCCGTCTTCGCCCATTCTTTTATCTTTCTTATTTCTTTCGCCTTACTTTTCTTTATTCTTCCTTCTTTTGTGTTTGGGAAAAATATCAAATGACAAAAACAGCTTTAAGATGCTCTTCTTCTTCTCTTAGTGAAATATAGTTATACAATGAGTGACGTTCTTTCTTTCTCTGTTGATGTTTGCTGGACTGATGATCACGACGACCCGGCCAAAAACAAAAACACGCATTAGAAGAATCAGCGCATCATGCGAGTGAACGCCCCTCCCCAAACTATTCCTCCACCTTTTCGAGAAAACAAAATTCTCGATCAGCAACTTCGACGCACTGTGGAGCAAAAAATAAATTAATTAATGTTATAAAACTTTGAAATATATAAATAAAATAAAAACCTTATACTGGCACCGTATTGCAGCAAATTTTCGATTGCCGTAAACACGGGCCGCGATCCACCGCTACACAAGCCCTCCCAAGCCGAGGGCGAAATATCAAAATCCAGCTGTCCGAGAGGTTCCAGGACGATGTCAAACTGCTTGGCTTCAAACTCGAACAGTGTGGGAATCTAAATCTAAAAGAGATTGAAAATTAAAAATAGTTTTCAGCAAAACTACAAAAAAAGGTAAAACTTACCGTCGAATTTACATGGGGAATTGGTTCCGCTGTGTATAGCTCATTGCCCCTACAAAATGTGGGATCCATATCCCTACATCGGGGGTTTTCTCGCAGGAGTTTATGAAAGATGGAATCCCTCTTCGCCGAATTCCTGGATTTAAGAATAGGGTAAATTCAAACATTTACTCCCCCTGCGGAGAATAAATGGCAGGGCCGCACCTCTCTAGATTCCCTTCCTCCTCGTTTCTCTATCCATCTATTAATCGTGAATATAATATAAAACTAAGCCTTTACAACGCGTGCTGGTGGGTATACAGGCATAGCCATATCCTTACCAGAAGTTGCATCTGTATAATATTTATGTTATTGCTATAATTACCGTTGCAAGATTCTTTATATGCCATAAAATTTCCATCAGAAGCTATTTGAAGTAAGAAGCATAGGGGGTAATCCTAGACTTTTGCTATCAGCGTTAGCTTTTATTTCAGTTTGAGCAGCACTAGAACCAGCAACTGCTGGAAACGCTAATTTGCATAATACGAATTTTTGAGATCTTTTTAAACCCAGGTGTTGAAAAAGAAAAGTTTGATGACGACGATCTAAATTCCGACGACCTAGCTCACGAGCGCATCAGGGAACATTTTATCACGCTAGAAATTGGCATGGTGATTATGTCTTATCTGGAGGAGAACTACCGGCTGTCTTATTATCTCTGTTAATTATTCAATTTACGTTTTTTTATACGGCAATTACAGTAATGCCTGCTATATACTATGGCAGCCAGTGCAGTTATGGATTTTAAGCCTCGTTTATAAAATCCAACTACACTGAGAGGAGTTTTCATCAGCAAAGCGTTTCTGGAAGCAGATAATGTGCTTACCACAAAATGGCAAGAACTGCGTCAAAAACAATAAGGGGCATGCTGGTCATCTAGAAAATGAACGTTGTGATGAACTTGGAAGTTTCTGTTTTAGCTTCTATAGTACAGTCAGAAAAAAATTTTCAGGTAGATGCTGCTAGCATGTTTTGGTCAGCTCATCGCTTTTGGCTTATAACCTTCTTTAAGGAGTGCATAGGTTCTTTTTTAGTGGGAACAAGGCCTTTAATGATTGAGATTTAATCCTACTGCTCAACAACTCCTGAAATGAAATTTCAGCAATTCCACTTCCGCCTAGGGCAAGTGGAATCAGCATGAGCGTAACAATTATTGTGTTTAGTTGTATAGGAATGCTTTATCTATTGTTTAATTGATTTTTAAGTAAATATTCAAATTTTAGACACTGGACCAAAAGTTGTCGACTTTAATTAAGTCATAGAGATATATTTTAGTTCTCTTTTATGCAAGGCATTTGTATTTTTTTTACATTAGCTTTGCTAAAAAGCATTTCTGCAGCAAGGGCTTTTTGTAAGTGCAATTCGATTTACTCTCGCATGCTAAGCAGTATGAGAATCCAATAGTATAGCCATCACTTTGATCTCAACCACCCCAATAATCAGTTTAGCAAAATCACTGGCTACGGATGCATTATATACCGGTTCACAGCAGCGTTTTCCCTGCTGGAAAGTTCTTTTCCAGTAGGTTAAAAGTACTGAACACGTTAAGTTGTTTGGCTTCCTATCTTAAAATCTAATTTTCCTACTTAATTTGTCCAGAATAATACTTGAAAAGAATACGTGTACGATTTCGCCTACTGGAAACGTATTTTTTCCTGCTTGAATAAATTTTTCCTACTTAACTTTTCATTTAACTGTGAGTTCAGTATAGGGAGAACTAGGAAATTAAGTATGGTATTTCCCGTTAAGAATGTAATTCGGTAAAGAAGTTTTACTTAGCTAGAAAAAAGAGTAAGGAAGCAATGACAGTTCTAAGTAGTAACACAGCACAAGTAGCATTTATGATCCCCAGTAAATGTATATTTTTACCAAACGTTATAATATCGAGGGATTACATGCAACTGGGCTTTGTTTTCAAAAGAATGCAATGGGGCACAGAAATACAAATCAATAGACATTAATGCTTTGAATGTGCTTAGTGGTTTTACAATAAAAGAAAACGTGTCACAATCGTAAACGCAAGTTAGTAATTCTTCAAATATAATGACACTTGACTTGAACCACCCTCAGATAAAAGAATCGTGTCAATCCTCCAGAATTTCGGCAATGATTCACAGCCAACCATATCTCTAAAAAAACGCTTCCCTTTTTACAAATTCTTCCGCCTACGTTAAAGTTCTTTGCAGCAATTTTGAAACTTTCATAGTTTTATATATTCGACTCGTTCAAAGTTTTTGACCAAAACGCCCGATTCGTTGCACTTTCTTTTTTGGTTTCAGTTTTTGTTATTTTAATCTTAAAATGAGAAACTTCATAAAAATCACCTTCCCCATCTTTTCTTACGTCCAGCTCCATCAGTTTTTGAACTTGATTTGCTATGGTAAAAGGAATATTACAAAAATTGAAAATTCTACGCATTGTTTTTTTTTTTAATATTACTTTTCCCTCCTTACCTTTTTAATATTCTAGTATTCCAAAAGAAGTAGCCAAATTACGTCAAGTAGGGCATTTATAGTAAGTAGGGAGTAATATCAAGTATGAATTAACCCACATAACACAAGTCAGTCCGGTGGATGTCCAAAAGATGGCAATTTCGGACATTGGTCCTATCCTTTGGATATTAGTCAACTACGTTTGAAAGAGTGTTTGTGGGGGCAAAGGATGTATGATTCATCCAGGAATTATAATAATTGGAGACAATTTTTTCATTAAAGTAGATGATCAGACATATGCAGTTAAAAAATGCAACCCTTAAAATTGCTTTTGCCTATGCTCTATCTTATTATTTCATTCTAGAGGTTGATTACCCAGTCCCCTTAAAGTTTGTTATGGTTTTCCTAGAGTCAGTCATGGTTATACCCATTACAAATAATGTTGTTGCTGTCAAACAATTAGTGATCTTGTTTGATTAAATCAAATACATTTGTTAAGTAATTTAAAATAGTTTGAATTATCGGACTTCTTTGTTTGAAACGGGTTGGCTTTTTAGTTATAGATGACATATATTCTATTTCATAAATTGAAAGGTCAATATAAAGAAGACGTCTGTATAAGAAAAACCAAGATATCGTGTATACTTCAATAACATACAAAAAATTATTTTAATTGTTTTAGAAAATATCACGGCAGTCCATTTAATTTTTTTTTCTTCTTCGGATGACCTTGAATAAAATTGCTGGATGTTTTTGGGATTTGTAATATATCCTTGAATCAATAGATGGGTGGATTTGTTAACGAAAGGATCTTGCTATTTGTAAGAAGGATTATATAGACAGTGAACTTAGCATTTAACAGTGGATGTATAACATTGAACACAAAGTTAAGTGTGTCGAAGCATTTCCAGTACTTATTTGTCTTGTAGTTGTGGAACAATTTGATGCCCCAATATTTCCAAGACATTTTGGTCTCGGTTCCATTTATCGGAAATTTTTGTCTTACGGCAGCTGAGGATTTGTTTTCTAGAGAGTACTAAACAATTCTTCTACGACTTAGTCAAGAGCACGTATACAGATCACGCAAAGGAACATGACGCCTTTCTAGTTCGTCCACTCAAACCAAATTACATCTCGGACATAACAGAGATTACTAACGCTCATGTCAATCCTTTCATTGAAATTTTGACAAAGAACGACGAAGGCTGTTTCATTTTTGATCAAGTTATTTATGAGAAAAAAATGGATATCCTACAATACTTTCAGAAAGGAGGCCAATGATGCTGATTTCGAACGATCACCTGGCTACGACCTGGGAGGATGGTCAACTTTTTGGCCCTCCATGTTGCCTTTTTTGTCAAATCTTTCCGAGTAAAAAAAACCTGCTATTAGATATGTCGTCAATAAAGTTCATTCATTCTTCCCGCAGGACAACGACAGCGAACGGTAAAATTGTTTTTCCATTAATCAACTATCCTTTCAACCTCTTGATTATATAAAAATTCACAGGTGCTTGAAGTCTTTGGATAAATCTTTTGCAGAGTACTCGGTGGATCCTAGCCAAAAACTCAACATGGCTGGAATCGATACAGTAGAGCTGTTCATCGGTGATTTTGGTAGCCTCACAGGCTGCATGTAGAAGACCTCAACTTTGCCAGTGTAAACTACTTGCAATGTGGCAAACCGAAATTCTGGGTTGTGTAAAAAGAATATAATAGCATACAAGTTCCAGTATTGTTCATTAACAATTTTATCTTGCAGGGTTTCTTTCAAATACGAAAACCAGCTAAGAGCCCTATTCAGACTGAAATATCCGGACCTTTACGAAGGTTTCCAATCCGCTGAACTGTAAGTGATTCTATTTTTTTTAAAAAATATAATATTTAACTCTACCAAAAAAATTCATTTCCGTTACAGGCCCAAGAGCATGGTTTTACTTCCGCAAGAGCTTTTGCTAGCAAAAATTCCATTCCAGACACTAAAACAAGAACCAGGTGATTATATAATCACATTTTGATATTTTCTGCCGGGTTTCATTTTGTCATTAATTCCGGCAGCAATATTGCTGAAGCAACGAAATTCGTGTTTGATGAATGGGTGACACCGCAGTACGTTCCCAATGACATTTGTACTTGCACAACTAAATACGGTATATAGTATAGAAAAAAACGTAGATGAAATTGAAAAAAAATTCATTTTTAAGTCAGTTGCTGGGTTTGTGTAAGGTTGTGGGTGTTTTTTAAATGTAAGAGACCGGTCTCTTTCTAACATTGTCTAAATATACCAAGAGACCGGTCACAAAGTTGTTCCCATACACCCTTTTTTTTAAAATAAGAGACCGGTCTCTTCTAAACATTGTATAAATATACCAAGGGAACGGACAAAAAAGTTGCTCCCATATATCCTTATTTTTTTTAAATAAGAGACTGGTCTCTTCCTAACATTGTCTAAATATACCAAGGGAACGGTCTCTCTTTTATTGCTCGCATAATACATTTTTTCTCAGAATCAGATTTTTTTTCATTTTTAGATTAAGTCAATTTTCTTCTTTTTGAATAAAAAAATTCATAGTCGTTTTATTAAATTATCCGCATTCGATACATAAGAGTTATTGCTATTATCTACTTTCTCGTCGCCAACAGGGATTGAACAGTTGAACTTCACCATATCAGCCGAACACTCTATCCACCACGCCACCATGGATGCATTATATGAAAATTGGATTGCTGCTACTATCGATGATTTTCAAATGGAGGTTGAAGAAAATGAAGGTTTGACAGTTTTTGTAAATTTTTCACAAACATAAAGTAATATTCTTGTTTTCAACTTTAGCTTTCATCGAGATGCAAGAGTTGGAGGAAAAGGGGCATCAATATTTACTCTGGCTGGAGGCTACTGTAAATGAATTCCAACAACCGGGTAAGTTCTTTGTATAATTCTTTTTCGCATACTTAATTCCATTTTAAACTTGTAGTCGTTGAACGTGCGAAAATGAGGTTGCTTGAACTTGGTCTGCCCCCTTATTTTCAATCTCCGTGCGTAGTCGAAGGCGTTCCAACTCTTGCCAGGCAGGCATTTTGCTCTTTGCCTTGATGAGGCACCAAGTTCTTACGGGCCGCCACCAAGTTCAACTGGATACCTCTCGTCAGTCGTATATTTTTGTAAACTGATTTTTTAAAAATAATATTAGAATATTTATGATTGATATTTCATTTCTCTTTGGCTGGATTTGAACCATTGACCTTCAATTTTATTGACCACCATTGACCATTTTCTTTATTTTCATTCCTTGTCCTGTTTCTTCTTTCCGTTTTGTTGTTTTCTTCTTCTGCTTCGCTGGTGTTTCTTATAATTCGTTATGTGTGTGCGCCCTGCGTGAAATACCCAGAAAGGATTCTGAAACCCCAAAATAGAAAGAGCAGCACCTCTTCAATGACGTGGTGGCTATCGACACCTTTCTTCGCCACAGATTTCTACTCTACTTCTTCTTTTCTCCGTTGTACAGAACAAAAAATCAAAAAAAAAAAAAAAAAAGAGTTGTGTTGACTTAATAACAAGAGAAAAGAAAAACCTACTCGGATTTTATGTGTACTGTGCCAAAAAAAGGTTCTCCTACGCGTCTAGGGAATATCCAATGCACCCAGCAACCGTAAAATAGATAGACTCTCTCTCTCTCGTCCCATCCTTTATCTCATTTTAATCTCAACCATTTTTTGCTGTTCTCTTACGGGCCCCGCACGCGAGATACCGGTGGATCTCGTCACGACGTCGTTCATCATTCCAGTGTATCGTCGGATCAAACAGATAATATAATAAGCAAATAGCGCACCCGTTGCTTAAAATCCGTTGATGCTAGTGCCTTGTGTGTATATCATATTAGCAATGCCACACGACTCTGTGTACAATTGTGGAAAAAAATATAAAATAAGTGTTCTTCTGTTTCAACACCCTCCAAAAGAGCTACCAAGTGCATCGTCTCTATCGTCACCCATTCCGCTACGTTTGTCGATTGCAAATGTGCGTATAGAATAAGAACAATAATAAAAAAATAAATCCTTCCAAAAAAGTCATTTATTGTTACGCGCAACTCCATCTAAAGCTGTTCTCGCAAAAGCTAAAAAATGAAAAATGTGAAAAACGTCACACGGAATCACGATTGAACAAATTTTTTTTCTCTTCTTCTTCGTTTTCTTCTGACTTTTGTCAGCTCTCACTTGGGGCAGCTGCAGTGGGCGAACTGTTCTGCTGTTTGGGTTTGCTGACGACCTTCATGTTGCTCTTGGCAAATTCTAGAGGGATCGTCTGCGGATGTCCGGATCGAACACCACACCCTTTTTACATAGTTTTTTGTTCATTTTCCATCATTTGTGTGTGTATGTGTGTGAGTGTGTGTGAGAGAGAGATGGTGTTGCGGTGAAAAAGGTTTTACGTGTGTGCAATTGAAAAGAAAAAAAAATCAAATATTTGACAATCATTTTTTGTTCAACAATGAAAATGAAATTTAATAATAATATGAAATTTAATATATGTTATAGATCTATACAAAACATTTCGTGTGAGTTTCTTGGTT